>JAOXJK010000012.1:129044675-129065168 GCA_025774025.1 Xenus cinereus
TTGCCCAGAGAAGCTGTGGCTGCCCCATCCCTGGAGGGGTTCAAGGCCAGGTTGGAGGGGGCTTGGAGCAACCTGGGGTGGTGGGAGGTGTCCCTGCCCAGGACAGGGGGTTGGAACTGGATGATCTTTAAGGTCCCTTCCAACCCAAACCATTCCATGGTTCTGTGATTCTATGTCTGTACCCGCTCTCACAGTGTTAGTTTGAAAATCTTTACCAACGATTCTTATTAGCTAACTCCTAATTAAATGGCTTTCTTAGTTCATAGGAATATCCAAAAGGCTTCTATTTATTAAAATAGCTGAATTCAGACATACAGTTACCCTCTTCTCTTACATATTGGAGTTCTCAAGTAAAAAAAAAATGTATTCTTTAATCTCAGGAATGTTACAATGTCAAGATTAAGTGAAAAAATTTTGGCTTGGATTCCCATGTTTATCAGTATCTAACACAAAATTGTGTCATGTAAATGCACTTCATTTACATTTACAAACGGAATTATGTAATTTCGTTTATTTTCTGGCCTTAACCAGCTGTCACAGAATGCCGTCACCTATTTTGAAGATTTTATAATGCCTTATGTCTTGATAATATATAAACAGTTTTAGCATGTATATAATTATAGGTAAGTGTGTATATGTATCATGGTAAAACAGAAATGGTTGAATATAATTGAAAAATCTAGACATCGTGAGTGCCTCTGTACTTCCATCTATAGATATGCTCTTCAAAGGCTGAAGGTCATTGAGAAGCCATATGAAATACAGCACTTTTAATTGTAACTGAATATTTTCCATTGGGATATTCTTTATAAATCCATTGTAACTCCATATGCTCGTGTCTGTGGTTCAGCCTTTTCAGGGCTTGTTGGGACGAATCAATAAAAACTGGTAATAGGAGGCTGTGGAATTTTATATACCCACTCTCTTCCAGTATGTTTGCTCTGGACAAGTCTTAGGAGAGATGGTTGAAATGTCTGAACTTCGCAGAATACTCCTGGGCCTTCTCTACAGTTTTATTTAACACTAAACTGTGAATCTACAGAACTGGAATAGTGAGCATGTTTATTTTTTCACTTTATACAGCTGGTTCACTGAGCTTCTTATTTAGCTGAGTTTCTAGGACTTTGGTTACGCCAAATTTCATGGTGTTTCTTCAGTTGTTGAACACATTCCAGTACTTTGATAGCACAAGTAGTCTCTCTGTTGCTTGTTTTCATTATTACTATTACTTTTCAAGCTTATTTGAATCATATCTTCCTATTTCAAGGAACTGGAAACAGTCCACTCTTTTGGCCTTTTTAGACTATTGATATGAAAATTCTTCCAGCTCAACAGATCAAAAGCCATAATCCCTGAAAATGGTGATTCATGGTATTATTCAAATTAGTTACCTGAAAAGATTGTGTTGGTGATTAAATACAAGTCTACACCAAATTTTGTCACATGTAGTGACTTGTAAAATTCATGCTATACATTTATCTCACTGTATTTCAAAGCATTTCCCAAAGTGATTTCATGAAGCGGGGAAGCCAAGGTATAGACAAGAGCAGTGATTTGTTCAAGGTTACCCATTAGAACAGATTCTGAGCTGTGTAGAAAATCTCAGGGTTGTGAGACCCTTCTTGTGCCATCTTATCTCATCTGTCCTTTGTCATCTCCCTAATCTCTGCTTGAAACTGGGAATAAGATAACAAAACCTCATTAATGTTCTGTATTCCTCTAATCACAGTTTGAAATTCCTATGTTGTCGAGTTTTTAAAGAATATAGGTAGCAGTAATAGAAAGTACCAACAAAACTTTCAGGCCACTTTCATTGTTGGATTCACTGTTCTTTCTGAGGTGTAATAGGAATGAACTAGCAAGTGGAGCTGTTTCACAAGTTAAAGGTCAGGCACAATTTCTTGGAAAATAATGAAATATCCTCATATTTATGAAATATCCAAATATTTATATGAAATATTTCTCAGCTCTTGTTTGAATAGCTCATATGAATTATTTAAATGGTTCTTAAAAAAAACAAACCAACACACATGGATTTATTTTATTTTTAAATAGGACCTTAATTTGTTCATAAATCTAATTTTCAGATGTTCTGAGCAACCAGTGTATTACTTAGTAGGAGTGATAAGTACTCAATAACATCTTCATTGGCCTTCAGGATTTTGAAATAGCTTTGCTTGGATTTTCCCTGCTTTTTTGTATCAGTGGGTTGTGTTCTGCATCTCAGTCATTAGTCACACACCAGCGCCGGAGGTTTGACATGTATGTACTCAGTTGCTGGGCCCAATAATGTTCTTGTGTAAAGCCCCAAGAGTTCCTTCCTCCTCCTGCTTGGTCAGTGGCAGTCTCAGCACAAGCATTTATGATGAAGAAAAGTGGCATAACCAATATTAACGTTTTTATGTTAAAACCAGTATCTTATGATGACTAAATGTAAAATAAACCAATTTGTGACATTCACTAGCATAAGCAAAAGAGTGAACAAATCTAATCTGTATGTGAATTCCTGTTTGGTGTTACATAATGGTAATTTAGCAGAGTTTACAGCCCACCAGAAAGCCAATACTAGTGCTATAAAAATGAGCTAGTAAATTGAAACACAGAAAAAAAAACCACCAAACCACCAAACTAAAAAACCCTGAAGAAAATAAACTCCAAGAAGTTTACTATATCCTATGATTACTCTTTTAACATAAAGAGAGTTTCTCCTCATAATGCAAAGTATTGATTCTTAGTCCTATTTTTAGCTCATAAAATATGAAGCAAAGGTGAACAATACCATAAGTCACAAAGTCTAACAAACTTTACTTTGCAAACCCTTTCCTCTAGCTTTTTTCTCTTTTTGATAATCTAAGACTAAGGGGAAAATAAATTGAAAATGAGAAACGTTTAGGTTTGTATCATGAGTGACTATAATTTCTTCTCACGTCATAAGTGTTACTAGTCTTTGCTGTGAGCTGTGTTCTTTCATTTGTAGGAAGTAGCATTTGAGCCCTTGGTTTCCATGTTCCTCTTTATTTTCTCCCCTGCCTGCCCACAGTCTAGAGCAGCAGTTCTTTAAACTCATGAGCACATATTCTTAGAGACAGAAAAGGATAGTAGTAAAAAATTTTGCGTCCTTTGTATTACTTCTCTTCATGAGTTTGAGCAGATGCAATCTGAGAAAATTTATTTTCCAGAATATCTGTTCTTGTCTCTTCTTTTAGGTAAAGCACTTTTGGAGAAGTAGGTATTCTTGGTGACCGTGGAATGTCACCCTTCAGAAGCAAACACTTCTAGCTTAACAAGATGATATAAGCTTTGCTTTCGAAGACTAATTTCTAACGACATCCCATGCTCGTAATGTTGGGCCTTCACCTGTAGCAGCCGAGACATGGTTTCATCTGCTGAGCACAAACAGAAGTAAATTTCTGTTTGCCTGTGGAAAAAATTGGCAAATTACAGCCAAGCACTCAAAGCCATGACCCGCAAATATTACATTTGTTTCTATGTTCATCTATGAATCTTTGTTCATCTTGTGTGTAATTGCACACAGCAATAGCTTTATCGTAATACAACAAGACACGCTGTGCCAACAAGCATTAGTCAGTATTTCTGGGCCCCTCTGTCCTTCTGCATCCATGTATCCTGTGGAGAACCAGGTCCACTCTCTTGGGTAACTACGTTAACTATTGCAGAGCAGCCGCCAGATCCATTGATTCCGCACCGGTACACACCCCAAAGCTCTACGATGCTTCAGTTTCCTTTTAGGAGGTTTTAAACTCCAGCAGAAAGTTATGTTTCAGTGAGTAAGTACAATATCTTTCACAGGTCAGAATCGTCTCTGAATTTTCAGCCTTTTTCTGGTGAGACATGTCTGAGACACTGAGCACAATCTTGATTTATATTCACAAAAGATTTGAAATTCAGAGCAGGCGTAAAGAACAACGTCTCAAGTCTGCAGGGGAATGGAGATCCTTTGTTAAGAGAAGAAGAGAGGCGATATTGTTGTCTACCCCGATCTGTAGTGGAAGGAAAGGATAAGCTGAGAAGGAAAAGAAGTTAAGGTCATTTTAACTAAGGGGGTAAAAAATCAAATAGATACGGACTACACACAAATAAGTTTATATTGTCTATTGCAAGTCTGTTCTGGGCGTAGAGGAGGAATATCTTTATCACTTCGGGTGCCTGTGGCCTTTCCAAAGGCTTTATCTTTCTCTCATTAATTTCTTCAAAGCCTTCTCCAGATTTTTGTCAACCCATCTTTTGTCGTTTCCCACTGTTATTTTATTTTCCTGTCTCCCCGTGGTTTGCCTCATCTCTGCATTATGTTTTTTCCGGAGTTGCCGTGCAGGCTCAGTGCTGCCTACGGTTAGGGTGAAAAGTTTCTATTATTTCTGAACACCACCAATGACATGCTGTGGGCAGCGGAAAGGGATGTTGTTGTACTGTAGTGTAAGGCTTTCTGATGAATGCATGAAAATGTATATGAACTCTACGGCTGCCTCTGGGCTCACCTATCAATGTATGTGAATTCCTTTCTATTCTATCAATTTTTAATATGACACAATTTTTTCCTTTTATTTATCTCCTTAAGGTAATACTCACTCCCATCATCACTTAACATGAAGACTTCTATTTAACTGTCCATGTTTTTGGCACCTTTAAACACAGTGTGTATTTTAATTTAAATATGGTATATAAAATGCCTATTTCCTAAATCAAATTATAAGATAATACCATATTTTTTTCTTGTCAAAGTATTCAAATTTGTAGTATGTCTGTGAAATTACATTTATGTATAGAAAATTCCAAGCAAGTTTATTCTGATAAAAAATGATATAAAAGCAGGTGGGGTTTTTGGTTTTTGTTTTTCTCAGTTAGGGAAGCAATAGCAAAACTATTGGTTTTGTTTGCTTTCAAATCTCAGTGCTGTGGGAGCCAGGACTGGGTTCCCACCCCCACTGCTCATTTTGGGGGTGATTCCAGGTTGAAGCAGAGTTGTTATTTAATGGAGTTATGGTGAGAGAAAAAGTTATGGTGAGAGAAAAAATGATAGGCAGATTAAGCAGCTAAGAGTCTCATTTAAAAATGCTAGTTGTATTTTATCCCAGTTTAAACTATGTGGTTAATTAACATAATCTTAAAGCAACAGGATTTCATATTTCACTTTTTGCTAATAATTTATAATTGAAATAAAATTACTTCTGGACTTTGTCATGATGAACTGCTATAAGATAAGTAAATCCTTATACACATATAATTAGATTATAAATTTTGGGCTGGGAGGAGGAATAGGACTTTTCTATCTGTATATTTGTACGGCAGATCATACAATAGAGTCATAATCCTCTATGAGGATACTTAGGGGCTATTTTAATATACGCTGGAAGGTTGATATAAGTTTTCTCTAACTTATATGAATATATATTATGATTTCCTAGTATATATCTAGTACTGAAATAAGAAAACTGCTGTGTACAACCTGACAATTTTTACATTAACGAATGAAACCTTATTATTACTTAATATTTCTTCTCATTGCAAATTGGCCTAAAGGTAACACCTCCCACTTTCACAAAACACAACTGAGGGCCAAAAGCAAATGGAAGAATTGACTTCACCCTCGAATACGCAAATCGTTCAAATGACTTTAATCAGTAATAGAAAACCCTCAAATCCTGAATGTATTTAATTTTGACAGGTAATTATCAACACAATATAAATATGAACACCTGTAAAAGTGTAATTATGGATATGTACACACTGAAGATTTTAAAATATTTTTATAACTATTTATGTGTGTATAAAACCTTAGTTGGCTTTTTGGAAGGAGTACTTGATTCCGGAAGATACTGTATTTTACATCCCCTACAAAGAATTTTCTATCTTTCTATAAATGTGACTTGTACTTCTACCTTGTTTCTTTCCAGTATTTCAGTCCCAAAGTCCACCAGGATAATTGAACAATATATTTGGTAATCCTATAGCTCTGCTTTGAAAATATGAGTCAAGTTATTCTGTTGAGGATTCTGCTATGAGAACGACTCTCCAAGGACAGGCCTACGCTTTCTCCTTCCTGCAGAAGCAAAGGTGCTCAATCAGGCTTTGAAATTCAATTACTATGCATTAAAACATTATTTTATGTTCTAAATTATTTTAATTTTTAGTTGTAAACTGTTTGAAACACTGTTATATTATCATGACTTTTCTGGTATAGTTGTTCTTCACTTGCAATTGTTCTCCATTCCAGTAGAAAACTGAATATCAAAACGGGAGCAACTTCTCCAGTGTCCCATTGTGTGCGTGAGCTCACTCCCGCCCGCCTGGCTGTAACCTTGGCTCTTACCAAAAGGCACCTTTCTCCAACGCACCCACGCTCCCAAATCAGCCGTGATAGTCTCACCACTGTGAGTGTTTACACCTCCACTATTTTCATACCATTTCTGAAACTTATGAACAATTAGTTTTTATCTCCTCTCACGTTATTGAAGGGCACTGAGTCAAGAACAGGTACGTGCAGAATCTCTTTAAAAATAATAGCATTATTGGTGCTGCTCTATTTTAAATAAGATCAAATCCTTTTTTGTTATTAATTATTTATATATATCTTAAAATCTTGAATCAATACTTTTTTTTTTTATTAAACACACTTTTAACAAGTTATAAAATGTATGTCAAGGGCTATTTTTCATTTACTCTTTAGAATTTGTCATTAGTAATGCCTCTGTATTTTACATTTGTATTGATTCTGCTGTGTTTTACATGATATTGCTTGGGACTGCTATGAGGGTAACTGACATAGATGTAGCCTATTTATCCCATTTACTTGTGAAAAATAATGGTAAACTATTTTTTTTCTAGTCCACTGGAAGCTTCCTCAGAATTCTGAGATTGATTATTAATAATGATTAATTGATAATTGAGGTTAGTTATTTAGAAGAGTCCTTAAAAATAAAAAAGTCCTTAAATAAAAGTTACCCAGTCCTGACAATTAATAAAACTTAAATTAAACAGCTGTCATCTACCATATCTCTAACAGATGGAACAGAAAGAATTGTCATGTCACTCTAAATGAGAGTCATTTAATTCTGCTTCCAACAATAGAAATCAGATAGAAAAGACCTATATTTTCTGTACATATGCAGGCAAGACCCACAGTGGAGTGGCAGGAAAGCACGAGGAGGGAGAAGCAGCAAAGAGAAGCGGTTTCCATAATTCCAGCTCGTCCCCACTGTGGTGCCCATTGGGGGAGATACAGGGGCTGGCAACGGAAGAGAAAATTGAGCCTGGGACAGAGAGCGTGGGAAGGTGGTGTTTTCATGTTTGTCTTTTTGTTTCTCACTACCCAAATCTATTTCAATTTGCTATAAATTAATTTTCCCCAAGTTAAGTCTGTTTTGTCTGGGGAAGTAGTTGGTAAGTGATCTCCCTGTCTTTATCTTAACAATATTTCTTGTTTCTGCTTTTTCTGTTTTCTCCCCTGCCCTGCTGAGAGGGCGGGTGGGAGTGTGACTGTGTGGTGAGGTTAACACACCCCAGTACGTCAGCTCAGCAAAACAGATCTAAGGAAAATATTAAATTTTAAGACTTGGCTAAAATTTGTTATGTATTTACAATATAAATTATGTGCAGTTTGTATTCCACTGTAAGACCTATGCAAGCTGTTTGTGTAGATTTCAAGGTCTCGACTGAAATAATTCAAATATATACTTTTTGTTTTCCAGTATGAAAAAATAAAAAGTATCAAGTTTAAAGGTTGGATTATTAAAATGCACTTTGCAGGGAAAAGAAGACAAATACAAAAATATCAAAATCTTAAAGGTTGAGTTCTGAAATGGTACCTACTGAGTAGAGCAAGCGAGATGCTAAAAGTATGTAGAAAATAAGGTAGAAACTTTGAGGAAAACCCATTATTGTTAATTCATGAGAGCACAGGCCTTGATCTCCGTGGTGTCAGTCTGGTACTGAATGTGGCTTCAGGTTGTCCTCTATGGGGTTCACACACAGTCCATTTGCCAGGCAGGATTGAGTGGTTCAGCTAAACTTGGCTGGAAAATGTCTACATAGTTTATAGAAGGACAGTCTTCTGTGTTCAGAAGTTTTCAGTCAAGGCAAAAAGAGAAATAGTGGTATTTTTCAATTTTTGGTTTACATTTTTCTTTACTTTAGGAAAATACCTCGGAAGGGTCATTGCATCGCCCCTTGGTGTTGCAGATGTGCCTTCAAATGCACCCTAGAAACTAAGTGAGCTCCATCTTGAAGCTACTGCAAGTATTTTTCCTACTACTTCCTCCTGAAATTAGAAACATTCACAGGATTAGCGATCAGCATTGAACTAGTGGTTTCTCTAATTCAGTAATGGTTTTAAAATCATAGAGTCTTGGGGTACTGGAATCACTGCAGTTACATACAACTCTGCTTAGATATTCTTAAAAAAAAAAAGACATTCTCTACATTTTTTATTTTAAATGTGAGCTACAAAACTGTAGAATAGGTGATACACGGAGTGCCAATATCCCAATTTAAAGACTCAAGAAATCACAATCAGGTAGTAAATAAATAAATAAATAGGAATATCAAGTTTATCTTCCAAATAAAACATACATTGTTTTGTTTATGATATAAACTTAAAACATTTATATACATTTTTTTTTCTTAAGTAAGTTAAAGTGTAGAGTGTGACTTACATCAAAAATAGTAAAGGAAAACAATGTAATTCCTAAGAATTAAATGCAAATAAGTCCAATAAATAAATTGGACTAAAAAATTGGGACTATATAAATTACAAAGTAAATAAAACCTAGAAATAGAGGTATGAATTTAATGTTTTTTAAAAAATGTTTTTAGATTTAAGGTGGGATGGAGCTATCCAAAACTGACATTGAAACTTTTGGAAACCTAGAACTTAAGCTCATCTTAACCTGGGAACTTGACCTAATTTTAACGATGTGGGTGCAACACCTCCTGGAGTCTGAAGGAACACTTGTGGGTCACACAAACGGGAAAGGAGTTACTGCACTCTGTGTGTGTGTGTGTGTGTACAGACATAAATATATGTTCCTTATGATTCAGGGGAGAATCCAGCATTTAAATTTAGCAATCTAGTCTTACAGCCTGGTAATCGTCATGTAGATAGATAACATACCAAAATTATCAATGTATAAGCAGAGCTATAACCTGACACTCATGATTTATTGTTGAGTAGGGTTATTTATGATGCTTATGTGTTTCTTCATAATGCTTTTTTTTTTTTTTCCCAGTTCCTTCCATTCGCACAGAGCTATATATAGACTGGAAGATATTTAGGAAGCAAATTTTGTCAAGAGAATTGCAAAAAGCATAAGGAAACTATTAGATGTAGTTTTCAGTAATTTAAATTTCTAATATTTGATTTTTAAATGATGAAACATCCAATAACCCAAATGACCCTACACAAACATATACATGGAATAAATTATTGCAAATGAAAGCTCGAAAATTATTTGTTCAGCTGCTCTAGTGACTGGAAGGTTAGGAACAAAAGCTATTATTGTTCAGTGTATTTTTTCACAGGAAATAGACAGTGGCAAACATACAGTAGTTCAACACATGAGATCAGAGACACAGTTTTTATAGTAAACCAAAACCAGATGTTGGAAGGGCTCAAGACCTTTACAGAAATTATTAGTTATGTTTGCCTTTGAAAGCAAAGAAAGTTTACAGAGAGTCATGTACCTGATTAAGAAAAAGACGGGTTACAAAAGCTTTGAGTATTAACTCAGTCAAGAAAAAATATTTGCCATCCAGACTGTCTGTTTTATATATGGCAGTTGGTTATGTACATAGGATTTGAATTTTACTTTCACTTGATTTTTGGATGAATATGCTGACTTCTTCCTACTACTTAACAACTTTAGAAATAAGGAAAAGGTTAAAGATTTTAAAACTGAAGGCCAGAGTTCAGTTCCACTATGAATGGATACAGAATTAGTCATTAAAGATGACTTTTATTTTAACAATTTATCAGAGAAAATTTTAAATGTATAGTACTATATAAGTAATATATAGCATTTCATATAGTATTAATTCTTTTTCTAGGTAGATATTAATGACTCAATATCACTGGATGCTAATGGATTTCACTGGAAATTGGTGGAATAGTAAAAAATAAGGTCTCAGTGCTTCGTTCCTATGGGTTTCATGCAAATAGGTGCTTAAATAGGGAGTGAAAGTGGGACTGTAGCAACTTAGACATCAAGGTTTATCTGCCACAAGGCACAAATCCACAAATCAAACTGATTAATTCTAGTACCTCCAATACTAAATGTTTTCTTGGCATGTGGAAATAACCTCTCTTTGGAATGAGTACATAAGGGGTTTTCACCTGTGAGGTTTCTGGTGTTACTCACTGGGAAGAGGAAATAGAAAAGTCAGTGCGTTTGAGGCAGCACAGTAAAATTAACCCTTGCAATGAAATCAGATAATGGTATAACAGAGGGGAACGCTGAAGCCGTTTTGTAATCCTCTATCTATAGAGTCTTGACATTCTGGAGCCAAGAAATCCTGGAAGGTTGCTACCTTGAAGACATGAGTCTGTAGATAATGTTTGGTGCCTTACAGGAAACATCGCAAGAGTCTGTAATATCAGAGGAGCTGTTGGGGATGTAGTCAGAGTGTAAGGGAAGATTGTGTCATTTGATTTCAACTCATAATTTGAAGGCTGTTAGTTAGAAACTTTTTAAAGTTTCACATGCATTAAATACATCAATGAGGTGTATTGCAAGTTAAATGACAATCATCTTAATATAGTACTGATAATGAGAGTAAGTGAAATTATATGAATTAGCTCCTGAAGAATATTTCTATCAGCAATCAGCAAAAACTAACCTGAACCTAAAGTTTCCCAAGGGTGGTACTTAGTTGAACTTGACCCTGTTAAATTCAATTAAAAGGAGCTGAAAACTTCTTTGAGCAGAACTTGAGCTGGCTTTACTTGATGCCCACTTGCAGGTGCCATCTGGTACAAACCTCATAGAGGAATGTCTGTACGCCTTCCTAACATGGTTTCAAGTTGGCAGTTTTGAGTTTAAATTGAAAATAAATTATACAAACTCACATAAAATTCATATATTAATGCATACAGGAAAATGTGGACTCAACTGTGCTAAACAGGTCTCCTAGAAATCCTTTTGGTCCTGTATGGGAATCCGTAGGCCATAAGAACAGTTGGTAACTTAACGTGTACTGTTTGTCTGACTAAATACTGGGAATAGCGTAAATATGTAAACACTATAGGTGTTGATGACGTTAAGGGCTTCAACATTTGATAGTAACAAATTCTCATTGTATTATAGCTTTATAAAATCTTACTGGACTTCCATAAGAAGCACTCATATACCATAGCCTTGTATCCAGTCAAAGTTCATTTGTGGCATCCTGCACGTTCCTCTGCATTCTGCACTGGGAGTAGTAAGGCTGGAGCTTACCATCTCTTATAAGAGAATTTAAACTTGTTTTCATGAATTGGCTTTTTGGAACTTTTCTTGAGGGACTATTTGAATGAAGAGTCTTTCTAAACAGGAATGTCATCACGTCTAAGTCCTTTGGATTTTGGGATGGTCTGTCTATATTGAGTATGAGTGATGCCACCAGGCCTCTCTCAGTCCCTACCACAATATGAATTTCTTTATTTGGTGTCATTTGCTGCTTTCTATTACCAAAAGAGTTAGAAAAACTGTTGAAACTGAGGACATAGATTTACATTGATCTGGGGAAATACTACCACATATGAGAGTGTGTATGGTAGTACCTCTGGTAAAACATGCTTGGATTTACATCTTTTCCATCCTATTACATTGTTATGCTGTATATGAGTGAAATATATGCTGTTCGAGTACATGTGATGGGCCAATATTTTAATCTTCCATTGAGATCTGATGGAAACATCCCTTAGTTGTCGTTGACTTTAAATGTTTCTGCCCACGTTCATGGAGTGTTTGGCACAGGCTGGTGCTGGGGGCAGGATGCTGAGCCGGATGAACCAAATTCCTTTCCAAATCTTTTGATCTTGATATAGGTACAACTGAGCAATCGTAAGAAACGTGGTCTGGTGGGAGGTGTCCCTGCCCACCGCTGGAGGGTTGGAACTCGATGATCTTTAAGGTCCCTTCCAACCTGAACCATTCTATGATTCTATAAAAAGAGAAATTGTTTCAGTCCAGATTTTGCCAGAAGGGTGTAAACATCACAAGTTAAGCCAGAGTGATAAAAAGTGTTTGTAATTGCCATGTTTGCTGGTCGTTTCAGAGAGATAAATGGTTGAAGAAGCTGAGCTGCCCTCTTGTACCCAGAGATGAATCTTCCAGCCCAGGATTAATGTACTTCTGTGGTGATTGTTTTCCAACGCTGCTACACAGAACTGGCTGACACTGCTTACTGGTACAATTCCTCTTAAAATATATGAGTGAAATAAATGTGTAATGGTTAACATTGAGGCGAAAAAAAGCCTATCATGTTTGTTAATGGAGTACAGCAGCAATTAATTTTATGGCTAATGCGTTAGGTATGGAAAGTCTGCAAACAAGGTAATGAGGATGTGTTACATCAAGCGTCCTTATACGACATTCGTAAAGCTATGGGGGTGCTTTTCAAGGCACTTTGAAAACTAAATTTAACAACGGGGAAATTCAGGAGATACTGCAATGTAAAAATGATGTAATTGCAGTCTTAACCAGTAAAATCAGGTGTATTATCTGGATTATAAGATAGATGACCAGCAGATGTAGTTCACAATTTCATATGCACTTTTGATTGTTTAGGGATAAGCCAAGACGATTCAGGGCGGCATCGCAGAAGAAAATATTCTCTTGAAAAGAGATCAAATCGATATATAGTATTTATTTTGCCTCTACCAGCCAAAAGGATTGTGAGTATGAAGCAAGGATTTTGGATGTTTTGTTGTTATCCTTACGTGATCTTGGTAATATAAAGTCATTAGACTTACATATTTTATTTTTAAATGGGCAGTCATATAGAATTTTCTAGAATAACTTTCAAAGGTCTGTAGGACTGCAAAGCACTGCCCATGTGTTTAGAGCGGTGGAAGTTTGCTTAGCAAAAATGGCCAGCACATTGTAAATTGAGGTGAGGAGTGGGTGCTGAGTGATAACTGGGGTGTATGGGAGTGAGGACAGGATCTAATGAACAGAGGAAGCAGAAGCAGCAGGTTGTTGTCTCCTGGACACCACTAACTCTGAGTCACAGATCTCCCTCCCCCTTTCCTAGAGTCTTTGTTTCACAGGAATGACCCACGTTCTCACCCTTCTTCCATGGGCCCCATAATTTTGATAACAAAATTCAGCTTTAACTACCCTGCTGGGGAACCCAAGCTGACCCTTTTCATGAGCACTAGAAGGACAAATAAAATTAAAGGGAAAGTACTTTTGTAATAGTTAAGACTACACTGGAGGTACTAAGAAAAAAGTATGGGAAACAGCAGTTAGAAGTTAAAAAATGCTAATTGTTTATCACTTTACCCCGATGTTGTTTATATTATAGTGTATTAAAAGGCATAGTAGCATATAAACATCAATTTTGTATTTGCTAGTACCTTAACAAAAAATAGAAAAGTCATTATCTCACACTAAGTGCTGTTATAATCTTTCATAGAACGCAAGGATTCAGTCCCATTAAGTTCTACTCCAAAGGTACATCTTCTCAGCTCTAGGCATCATGACCTGTCTAAAAATATGAAGTAAAAATGCAGGAGGACTTAAGTTGATCAGAAGAGCCAGAAGAACAAAATTATATGTTACTAGGCCTCTGCAAACACACTGATCCACACATACTATCCAGCCACATATTTTTCCAATAGATTACACTGCACAGGACTCTCCAAGGCCTCCTTTGACTTTAACAAGTTTTAGATCAGTTCTGGTAATGTCATATGTCCTTAAAATCTTGCAGTAGTGACAGTCTCCACAAACAATTTTCTTGCATTACAGAAGCATATTTTCTGCATATGCTGTATAAATATATCTTCTAACATTTATATTTGTATTTAAATAAATATATTAAATTCTATTAGTTTTGAGATTCTAGAATTCTATCTTTTTTAATAAATATCTATGCTGGGAAAGAACTGCACTTCAATAACCTATATAAACATATTGCATATTATTAGACCTTAAAATTACATGTTTGACAGATAGCACGCAGTTTCTCAGGGGTTTTATTTCAGTCTGTGAAACTTATTAACTGTGATTTCATAGCCAATGACAAAAGATAATAAAAAATCAGCTGTTCTTTAAGTCAAAGCATTTGTCCATAGATAATAAAAAATCATAATTTCCATACATAACTGAGGAAAAAAGAATAATTGTCACCTTGAGCTGGTTCCACTCATCTGACCAAAAAGACATAGCAAACCAAAATGTTTTATACTTCAAATGTCTGTAATTCGGGACTCTATATGGCAAACCACGTGGGACTTGACTAAATGCTAGTTAAGATCCTAAAAGCAGAAAGTATGACTGGAAATAAGAGATAAAGAGAAATGCCTCTCAGTCAGAAACACAGGTGCCAGGAAGTGGAAGTGATGCCAGAGGTTCTTGGTTTAGACTCTTGGACAATGTGGATCCAAACAGTTTTCCTAGACCATAAATATTAATAAGGGATGCTCCTTTGGCTGTTGTAAAGATATTGAATGTTCTTGTAGAGACTTCTGCTGGTTTAGATATTTTTTCCTCCACCCCATCCCCCCAAGTTATTATGGTGATTTCTACTTCTTCATTAATTTGGGGATTCTTGATGCTTTTTCCTTTCACTGACTGAAATGCTTCAGTGACTTCTGTTTCCTGTTCTTTTTTAGTGATCTGGCAGTTGAGCTGTAATGGAGAAGTTAAGCAAAGAGCCCAATCTAAACAGTTTATAGTCCTGTGTCTTCCTGAGATAAACCAAGACCTCGCAGAATTTTTTAAAATTTTTTAAAATATTCTGAGAATTGTGATATTTTAGTGAGTTTTAGTGTAATGGAGTAACAATTTAGAAATAAGCTCTCACAAATTGCAAGATGACCTTCACCATTCTGTCTTCCACAAGAGTTTATTGGCTGGTAGTCAAAGATAGGGATGGGAGATATTGAGTTTGAGTTTCTTGAGAGGAAAGAAGGAATTAAATCTACCTTTCTCACAATGAGGGAAAATGGTCTAAAAATCAGATAAGAATTTTTTAAAAATAAAATAAAATTTAAAAACTAGTGAAAAAACCCCAAATGCTGAAATTGCTTTTCAAGAAAATATAGTTTGTGGTGTTGTAGTCCATGTGTAAGAAAGTTAAATGTACATTTTGCAGCGTTTGGGGGATTTCCTGGAAACAGGTGCCTTCATATGCCAGGTTCACAGAGCTTTTTGTGACAGCTTCAAGGAAGCATTTTGAGATGGGAAAAAGGGAAGGACTTGGCATTTGAAAAATTAGAGTAAGGTTGGTCAAGAACAACTGATTACGGTGGTCTTTGTTTCCCATCCTGTAGATCCAAAGTACTTCTGCAGCGAGGAACCAGGAGAGCAGTTCTCTCTCAAGTTCACAGAGCAAGTAACAGGTCAAATAAAGGTTATGTCTCTGACTTTTCAGTGAAGATTTACTTAGGTTCTCCAAAAAAGCATTAAGAAATTTTTGCTTTTAGATAATGTATTATATTTGTGTTAGTACCTCTATAATGAGTGAGAAGATAATTAAGAAAGGAACAGTAGTCACTCTCACTTTTTTTTTGGTGTCATTATCTATTTTATCCGAACATATCTCCATCCTCTTCAGCAAAGACACTTTTATTTTTCCTTTATTTCTCCTCATTTCCCTCTTTTCTGCCTGGCTTTCTCCTGCTTTCTGCAGTGAAGGAGGGAGAATGGCACTTTATGCTCAAACTTGATAAATGAATTCTTTGCCTTCTTGTTTCTTGGTAAGTGGACCATTAAGCTGTGTGTCCTTGACTCTCCCTGTTGGTGGGATGAAAGAAGAGAACAACAAAAGGGTTTACCTTTGAGTAAGTTTACTCCCGGCGTATGGTTAATAATATATTTTGTATACAGTTTCCCTAATATACTGCCTGATTGAAAATGCGGTAGAAGGGTTAAAACGTGGTGTGCTGCTTGTGTTCACAAGTCTTGTTGAAGTTTGTTGTTTTAACATCTTAACTTAAGCTTGTATTCCCACTTGCATTAGGTGAAGATTATAATATGAAGGAAAAAAAGAAAGAAACTCCCCTGAACCAGTTTTTATAATGTGCATCCTTAACTGACAATAAGTAATTGGAAAAGAATTTTTGTATTTGTAAGGTTTGACCTTGACATTGTTTGTACAGGCCTCCAAAGCAATTATTGTAGAAACTGAGATGGAAAACAATGGCAAAAAGCAGACAGAAATGCTTGAATTAGTGCAAATCACAAACATAGCTGAGTGGTATTAGATGACAGTTTACTTTTAATGAGGGAAGACATGAAGTAATTAAATCTTGACATACAATTATGAAAAATATCAGGTAACAAGCCTGCTATGCAATATAAAATAAGAAAAGACATTTTCTGAAAACTTGCCTGATGCTCTGTCATCTGAGACTGTTCTTTATGAGTGCAGGGTGAAGGTCAAGGAGGTATCTCAACTCCATCAATCCTTTGGACAGTTACAAATGACCTTTCACTTTTCATAAGACATTCAATATTCTGAATGGGGGGGATACATTTTTCTGTGTTTAGAAAATAGCAAAATTGAAACCTTTTATAGCGCACAAGGTGCATTTGTGTTTGAGTCTCCTGAACAGCTCATTCATTCTTAAATCTTCATTGGCACCGATATCTCATTTACATGAAATAATGATTTTAAAAAGCTGTATCTGTTTCAACATATCCTTTACCTTTTCATATTTGCATTGCATTAATTGTTGTGCTGTCTTTTGCCTGTTTTTTAACATGTACGGTATGTTATCTTCAAGCAATGGTTTAAAACATCGCAGTGCATTCAGGTATCTGGGTTTGAATCGTTGCGGCTCCGATTTGATACTGATGCAAATCCAAGCATTACACAACATTTTTGTTTCATATTTCAGTCTGTTTTAGTCTTGATCCTTCGAGGTGTGCATGGAAATGGTGTTGTCAGAAAGTGTGCCACCAGATACATGTTTCTGGGTTATATACGGGGTTTAACTTTAATCCACAGGCATTTCTGTGTGTATCTGAGGTTTGCTCTTTGGTCATATAATCTTTGATTCCAGTGGTACTGGTGTTAGGGAAATATTGAGGATTTAATTGGTATTATTTTTGTACTGCATAAAAGAATGCTGGTTAGCTATTATTTCACCTGTATTTTGGAAAGTCCAAAATATGTTTTCCCTTTTCCACATAGGTTCATTTTTTTTTCTCCCATTTTTTACACAAAATAAAGAAACTTGGAATTCTAGGCAAAAACTGTTGCTAGATCTATCCCAATACATAACTGCATGCTATGAGCAGGTAATCCCTTTGCTAACTTAAGTTGTGCTTCAGTATATAAATATAGAGAAAATACAGGGAAAAAAGACAAGAACAAATATATGTCAAAGTTACAAAAGAACAACTTCTCTTCATTAAAGAAACCAAAAAAAACCCCTTTGAGATAGAGCATAATAATAGCCTGAGACCAGTCTTGGAAATAAGTGGAAACTTACATAGGGAGAACACAAATGCGTATTTTGTAGTATTTTAGCTCACTTGCTGTATTTAATCAAAGAGGCTAGAACATACAATATAATTCTATCAGTTTAGAAGAATCTATCAGTATCTTTAGTGCTGAAAGTTAGGTGTGCTTTCAATTGAAAATAATTATTTATTTAAATAATCCATAATATCTCATTCACTGCTTTTAGAAATGTTATTCAAGGTCTGCCATGGGCAACAATTTGAAATAAAGCATAGGGAATTTTATTAGACTTGAAAAGCTATTCAGAACAGAATTATTAAAACAATGCTCAGAATCTCAAATTGGATAAACCAAAGTGACATTCATAATATCTCAGTAATTTGTTTTCAAACATTTGACTTGCTACAGTCTTCAAAATCTCGTGATTTAGTTCACCTGCACTATACTGCGTATTCACTGCTTTCACAGAGTGGGACCGCGCTCGGCTCAGAGCGGTGTAAATCAAGAGCTAGCACAGTTTGTGAGACGCTTTCTCGCTCACTCGCTTTATTCGTAGCCGAGCCTGTGAAATGGAATAATAGGAAGAACCATTTTGGAACATACTAGGGAAGGGGCACCAGGACAATTTGGTTTCAAAGTAGTTGAAGAAATAAATGCAAAGCATAGGCCTTCCCCAGTCTATAGAAACGAACACCAATAAAAGCTAGTGATTCAAAATTTTAATAGTAGCAAAAAAAAATTTAAAAAAAATCACGTTTCATGAATTGTCAATCCCTATATTATCAGGAAAACTTAAAGGTCAAAAAAGTAGGAATAACACTAATTCCTTTCCCCCCTCATCTTTTAAATGACTACACGTGTCTTTTCTGGAATTCCAAAAATTATTTAAATTGATTCTTTCTTATGATGGTGTAAGTCTGTATTTTAACAGAGAGTTTCTGGAAAAAATAAACTATTTAAAACTGCTGATCTGTTTTGCTGTTGGGTGCTGTTGCAGTGTGAGAGCTCTAATTAGTACTAGCAAGGACCCAGTTTAATGTGTGCACTGGTCAGTCTCTCTTGGGTTAATGTGTATATGGAGACATATAGTAAAACAAATCAGTAAAAATAAAGAAGGTGGACAGTGCAAGACATTACTTGTTCTCTTAAGCTATTATTCATTTGAATGTGTGAATGTTAATTAGGCACTCGGTCCAAAATTTGCACCTTAATGAACCTGTCAAATTTAAATTGGTGTCATGGCCTCCACAGAGAGCCCACCGAGTTCCTGCTGGTCTTTTCCTAGATGTAAGTTAACGTGGTGGAAATAGATACCCAGCAGATGACTTAGTTTTTTTCTTTTTTTCTCTTTCTCTGTTAAGACCTCTGTCTTCTTGGTTTGAGACTGAGGCTCAAGCTGTGAAATTGGGGAGGAAAAGGCCAAAAGTGCAAAAAAACTCAAGTTGACTAAAATCTAGTGAAAAAAACTTAATTTAAATATATTCCTGGCTCTGATTGTAGCTCAAATACATGGTTATCTGCAAAAGCAGTGACTTTTAACCGGGCCAGATATATTGAAATAATACATTATCTCCTTTTAAAAAAAAAACAAACCAGCAAAAACAAAGGAAATTAAACATGAAAAAAAAAATAAATGCAACATTATTGTGGAGATTTTACATTAACAAAAATAGAAAACTCAGTTTTGGTTCCCAGAACAACCATCATTCACTCACACTGCGAATATACGAAAATACAGTGAAGTTAATACCACACAGTACATGGCATAGAAATACAATATAATATGTACGGAAAGTGCAAAGCAGCAGAATTACGGTTGCTGTGGGAACCATACTTTGAATTTAATGACATTTGTTTGTGTCATATCTCAATCATAATGTTGCATTAACGTAGTTATTTGCATTTAATTCTATATTACATTCCCAGTTTAGAAGAACACATTTGCAGTTGCTCATGTCTCTGCTTCCAACAGTGATTCAAAATTATATACTTCCTCAGATTATTTTGACAGGATTATATATAACCTCATGATGGAGCATCTCATTACCCCGGCAAGAGACCCTGATGCAGGAAGTAGTTTGTGAAAGAGTTAGGTATTGATAACTAAAGATCTTGGTTTTAAAGATGGTTTATTAGCTATGCTGTGATGCCATTATACCCCTACTTCCATGGGCCAGTACTTTGTTAGGAGAGATGGAGTGCTTAATTATTTCTCAGTGACCACAACTTCACTGTAAGTGGTCCTAACTCGTAAGAAAACAGAAATGTTTAATCCAGTTAAGATTCAATTTGTGCTTTATTTATTTCTTTTGAGAAGGTAGGGCATCAGGCTGGGAAGAAGAGAGAGTCACTTAGGGTACAGGGCCATAAGCTTCTGTCGACTCCTCTGCTGCAGAACAGCAGTGATGAGAACCAGGTTGAACAGCCACTGATCAGGATAAGGAGAACTGGATATGAAGATAATAAATTAAAGCATATAGAACGAGCATTTTGTTTGCAAACAGTCTAATAGGCAATATGGGAAATAAAAGCAAATGATATCTACTAGATGTAAAATATTTAATAATACTTTGAAGGGAACCTGAATTTCCTCGTCTGTGGTACTGTTAGTTAAACAGTGATATCCCCTGGGTAATCGATGCACAGACCAACACCCTTTTCTTCCAGCAACTGAACAAGCTAAAACAGATGGACTGCTCATAACTGTCTCATAAAGAATCACTGCTGAAATGAAGATGCATATTATGAGAATAAGGGTAAAATAATGACCCCTAAAAGCAGTGAAAAAAGACTGGACATTAGGAAACAATTCTTCACAGAAAGAGTGGTCAGAGACTGGAATAGGCTGCCCAGGGAGGGGGTTGA
>JAOXJK010000012.1:129074587-129087063 GCA_025774025.1 Xenus cinereus
CTCTCCTCCCCTGCTCCCCCTTCTCTGCCCCCACTCCCGCAAGACCCAACTGCCTTTCTTTATGGGTCTATAAAAAAATAGAGCAAGTCAGATATATAACAGCACTAAAGTAACCGAAGAATTAGTAAAAGAAGACGAAGATATATTGAAGAAAACGTGCTCACAGACATTCATGGGGAATGTTTAGAATAAAAACATTAATATTCCTTAAACTGATAGTTATAAACTCTTCAGGGTGTCTTCATTGTCCTCTCACTTCATGTAAAGCCCTTAACTTGATTGTACAAGGTTCCGAACATCCTTGTCTGGATTCAGTAATGTGATTCATCATATGATTATGAAAACCATGGTGATGGTTTCATGTGGGCTGCTCACATGCTTAAATTCCCTATGCATGCGAGTGCTCTGATGATCACAGTGCTCAGCACCTCCTAGAATCAGATGTTAAGTAAGTCATATTATTATCAATTATGGAAATACTAACTCTGAAAGGGTTAAATGGAAGACTTTCAATTTTCATGTTGCTAACTACTGCTAGTTGTCCCTGAAAAACTAGCTCAGAACATATATTGTACACTGACCATTAAAAGGAAGAAAAATAAATCCTTCCTCTTTAGTGTTTCTTTCATTGATGCTTGTGTAGTGTTTCCTCACTTCCTTAAGCTTATTTTAGTCTTTCTTTCTATGATCCATCTTCATCCCATTTTCTAGGAGATGTTTCTGTTTGTATTCACGCAGCTTTACCAGTATTCTGGGTCTCTGTCAGGACAGTAGCCAGGCAGATGACAGTGGAAGTGACAGAGTATTCTAATATTAAAATATCTAAAGTAAAGTTAGCACTTCAATATAAAAGCTCACTCATTTTCTCAAAAATATGACTTTTCTCAGATTTTCCTGCCTGTAAATTGAATATCACAAATTTTGAAACATTCTAGTTGATGCTAATCCCATTATAGAAACAGTAAATAGTTCCAGAATTCTAAATTTTATTTTACACTGCTTACTTTTCCATATGCTATTGTTAATGCACTGTTTCTCTGTTACATTGGGATCACCTAAGAGCTTAATCAAAACTGGATCTCGTGTTCTTATAAGAATAAAATTTACTGGTGTGAAAAATAGAAGAGTTTTAATTAGTAGGACCACGTGTTGCAGCATCACAGGGTACAGTGCTTTCACTGGCTTTGTAGCCGTCTGTGTAGTCTGAAGCTATATCTGCCTCTGAATTTGATATTTTAGTAATATTTATTAAGAGTTTTAATATTTTCCCCCCAAGAATATATGAAGACAATCTTCTAACAGTTTGTAATTATTCTTTAAAATGTTAGAAACACCTAGAAACGTGAGAATTTTTCTCTCAAATGGAATTTACAGACATGCAGATCAGAATTCTTTTCTAGTTTGCAATTTAATTTTGTGTGAGACACTAGAAGGAGGCAGGGAGTGAGTCAGTACCACAGCCAGACCTCGCTGCTGCATTCCTTAGCCCCAGACTGTTGGACTTGATATTCTTTTATCATAACTTTTTTATGCAATTCCCCAAGTATTAAAGCAGCAAACACATGAACAAAGAAGTCTTACTGGCTCCTCTCAACAACGTTAGCAGGACTGGGATCTTTAGAGCTAATGAAGCTTTTCAGCAAGTGAAGCTTTAAAATAATATAAGTAGTGGATTTTGACACACTGTATGGATTGACCACTACAGGGGTACTTGGCCCTATAAAATAGGGATATACGATCACTTAACCCCTCCTGTTCACAATTATTTCTTAAATCAGAAAGGATGTGGAGCAGACTAGGGAATCCTGGGCTGTATTTCAGGTTTTATAAGGCAGTGTCCTAAAGATCTTTCTGTTCTCTCTATCCCAGCTTTCTTCCTTCTGCATTTTCTTCCATTTCTTCTGCCTCAGCCTGTCTCTTTCTCCCTCTGAGCATCCAAGAAATCCATTGGTCTGATATTCCGTTCCCTCTGCATATAGCTGGAACATTTCTAAAGCTCAAGTCAGTGTAAAGATATTAGTTTGGCTTGGAAGATATCAAAAGACAGACATTTCACCACATTTCGCACAGCAGTTTAACCTTCTAGAGGGGAATTGTCAAAGCTGAGTGACATATTAAGAAATAATTGACTCACCAAAAAATGTGACTCACAGCGATCAATGGAATTGGTTTGAATTCACCAAATACTTTCCATTCTTCAATATTTGATATATAAGTTGCTGAAGGTGTAGTTTCTTCTTTTACCCTGAAGCCCAGTGGCTGGGTTATAAAACCTGAGTTTGATTTAATGGATCTGAACTGCTGGCTCTTGTCTCTGTCTCCGTGGTACATTATACAATGTGGAGCATGGAAATGACTCCAACAGGAGATTCATTTTTTCCTCAATTAACTGACAGCATTTTTACTGGGACACTTTCATGAAAGTTCATTAGCAAAGGAGAGTATTAAATCTCTACCTTCATATTTCAGGGGTGGTGTTTGAGGAAAGAAAAATTGACTTCTTCCAATTTTTTTTTCTTTTTTTTTTTCCTTATAAACATCCCATCAGGCATTCTGGAGTGGGATGTGTTAATTTCAGTATGGCAAATGGATGCTGCAAGTCAAAGATGTTAACATGATCCCATCTCTGCATAATAAGCAATTAAACAAGGTCTGGGATTTTGAGTACAAAGAGACTTTGGTCTGCCTCACAGACATTCCTGTATAAGTGATCACCATTGAGTAAAGCCTTTTTGAATTATTTCTGAAGATGGAGAGAGAAATGACAGTAAAGCATTTTAAAAATGAAGTACTGAAAAATGCTTTTATTTAAAAAAAAAAAAAAATCCTGATTTTCTTTCCTTTGCTGGAAACAATCTTTATTAAAGAAAACCTTTTAGTGCTGTAGGTCAAACAGTATTATGTATAGTTCTGGTCTCAGCATTTCAAGAAATATATTGTGGAATTTCAGAAAGTACATGTAAGGGCAGCCAAAATGATTAAGGGGATGGAGCATCTACCTTATGATAAGAGACTAAAAAGGCTTGGCTCTTCAGCTTGGAGAGAAGACTGGGGGGTGACGGTTTATAACTGAGATTTACACAATTATAGAAGCAAATAAAGTGAATGCAGAGCTGTTATTCATTTAATCCTGCAAAACAAGTAGGAACTGCTCAATGAAACAAGTGGGTGACCAGTTTAAAACAGTTAAAAGGAAGTAGACAGTGAATTTATGGGATTGTGTAGAGGTAGATAATATCAGTCAGTTCAAAAAGAGATTAAGACTAATACATTGGACAGCAAGTCCATAAATAGGTAGTAAAAGTGCTGAGAGGAGATGGCCCCTCTTACACCTCTAACACAGTAATTGTGGGTGCTGGTGGAGGAGATAGCCCACAGAAAATGTGCAATCTCATGCATCCTCCCTCTATGGCTTCTCCTATTATCACTGCTGGAGACTGAAAACTGGTCTCCATGGTCTGACCCTGGAAAGCATTTTTTTTATGTTTCTGTCAGTGTCTTATGTATGACTGGAAAAGCCAGAAGGGCTGGGAGTAATATATGGAGTGAGAGAGTAGTATCTATGAGAAGCAATGACTTCCATCTCCAGATGTTCTCATAATTCAGAACTGGGTACCAAATGGGAGTGTCTGTTTCTCGTGCTGCAATACACCAGTGGAGCATCAGCATTTATGCCTTTCTGAAAGGCAGCTTTCTACTGCTTGCTAAATATTCATCATGAGACTAAGCTTCTTTTTATGAACGAAGAAAACAATACTCCATACCGTATTTGAACATTACCCTGATTCAAAGTCATTAACTTTTTTTTTAACATAGTAGAAGGTCAAAAATAGTTGGTTGATGTTAGGTCCTTAGCATTGCTTGTCATTTCACTTTGCTAATAGACCATTTGGGATGGATTTTCATTGAACAAAGGGATAAAAAAGGTGTAGATATATGATATACAATTAAATATGAGACTCTAATTCAATTTCTGTCACATATAGGATTTATTAAAAAAAACCCTACCATGTACATGCTACATAAACAAATACAACACACTTTGTCTAATGGAATACTGTGAACTTCTGGCTTATTTTGGGCGCATTTGAGCAGAGCCTTAGGAGGTCTGTTGTCCTGTATTCAATGGTATTTGATTCCCCTCCTAGAGCTGCATCTGCCAGAGTCCTCTCCAGTATCTAACCAGACTACAGGTCATTTGTATTGGTCACTGAGGTAGGCCAATTAGTTGATCACGTTTCCCTGGTAAACTTTTGTGTGTGTGAAGACTTGTGTGTAGAATTGCAAAGATAACAACTCTGGTGGACTTGGTAGAATTAGGTGAATGTTTGGACTCGATGACCTTAAGGGTCTTTTCCAACCTAAATGATTCTATGGTTTTCTGATTCTATATTAGTTCCTAGCTCACACACTGGCAACCTCCCAGTGACCTGCCATTCGTATTTTGTTTTGTGCCTTCTCTTCACCTGCTACAATTAAGAATTAGATGGCTTAGACTCATAGAATTGTCTGGGTTGGAAGGGACCTTTAAGATCATTGAGTCAAACCATCAACCCAACTCTGATAAAACCCATCACTAAACCATGACACTAAGCTCTACGTCTGCCCAACTTTTGAATCCCTCCAGGGATGGTGCCTCAACCCCTTCCCTGGGCAGCCCATTCCAATGTGCAATAACCCTTTCAGTATAAAAATTGTTCCTAATCTCCAATCTGAACCTCCCCTGGTGCAACTTGAGGCCGTTTCCTCTTGTCCCATCACCTGTTCCTTGGGAGAAGAGACCGACTCCCCCCCGGCTACACCCTCCTTTCAGGGAGTTGGAGAGAGCGAGAAGGTCTCCTCTCAGCCTCCTTTTCTTTAGGCTGAACAACCCCTGCTCCCTCAGCTTACTTCTGTTTGGCTCCTAATTCTTTCACAGAAGCTTTGAAGACCTCAGAAAAAAATAAATGAAAATGAGGAAATAAAACCTTTTCCTCCCATCTTCCTTGGAGGTAAAGCAATACACTTACAGAAAAACCACAATAGTGCAAAAAAGCTGTCTTAGTCTAGTTTATTTAGTAAAAACACCTGATGTTTGAAGTATTATCATGTTAGTGATGGAGAGAATATAATTTTCTCATAATGTAATCAAAACTGTCATGTATGTCTTGATATTGGCTGTCTTGCAATGGTTGATCGAGCTGTGAATGTATGGTGAAACAATAATCACATTGCAAAAAAAGGCAGTAGTTGTATTCTACTAGTAGTAAGTTCTGCAGAAGGCAGCTGTGCTTAACATCAAGAACTATCTTCCAAGAAGTGAAAGGGTGAACTTAAATATGTGCTATGAAATACAGGAACAGGAGATATTTCGTCTGGGACTCTGTAACAATTGTCTTACTTTCTTTTAATAATTTTTCAGCTTTAGTCTAGACATCTCACTAAACTCTTTGTTTTTGTTTCCCTTCTTACAGTGACAATTTCCTAGGTTGTCAGTTAAATAATTCGGTGCTGTTAGACTTGGAATTTCAATCTTTACAGTAAAATTAAAGAAAAAGGGATTTGAGCTGTCCTATGTTTTAGCCCTGTTTGCCCCTACTGACCATGGCATATTTAATTCCTCATGTGAAATCCTGGCTTCAACTGATACCAGTTAGAATTTGGCCATTGACCTAAACGTAAAGAAAACTCACACTCATATGGTCTGATGATATAAGGAAAACAAGAGGAAAAAAAGGGATAACAATGCTATGGTGAATTTGGTAATTAATATACTCCATTGAGTATATTAATGCATTTGCTATTTAGAAGAAAATTCTTTAGTTTCTCATTTTTTTAATAATCTTTTCTCATTTCTTTTAATAAAAACATTTGCACAGCAGCGAGATATTTTTGAAAAATCTACCTGGACTCATTTCTCACCAAAGGTAAATTTCATGTCTCTGTAATTTCTAAAACAACTCAATCTGTTTGAGCATTAAGTTTTTGTATTTTAAGCAAATGGAATTCACAGAGAGATTCTTAATATCACAGTTTCTTTTTTTTTTTTGTAAGAAAATGTCCTGCATAATGAATTGTTTTTAAATAGAAACATTTTGCAGGTGCCAGATATTTATCTTACCTTAAAAAATAATTAAGAGTCATGGTGAATAGCTATTTAAGAGTAAAGAAACATTTCTAAAGATTGGACCCATTGCTCCTACGGACCTCAGTAATTAAATGTCTTCATTTTTAATAGCTGAATATTTTAAAAGGCTGAGGTCAGTAAACTGAACCAGAAGGCAAAAAATCTAGTGTTAGATACATGAGCAGCATGATAAATGCAATGAACAGGAGATCAACTAAATCAAGCTGAGAAAGTGAACGAGCAACTGGAGCATGAACAGGAGATTCCTATAGAACAGGTATTATATAATTCATTGGGGCATTAAAAAGATTATTTTAATGCTTTTACTCTCTTTTTGTCATGGTAAGGCATAGTGATAGGCATACACACCCTTAAATCAGAAAGAGTTGTTCTGAGATCAAAAACACACCCAAATATCTGTATTTGAGCAGTATTTCCTGAATTTGACAAAAAAATGGCATTGCTTTCATTTATTTTGGGCTTTATGTATGACATTGTTTGTTTATGTTACATATAAAAATTTTATATATATATCATATATATATCTCTCTCATAGAAAGAATTCCAAGATTCAAGGCAACGAGGACTGTGTCCATTTTGGGTGTTCCCTCTGCCCCAAATTGACTCAGTTTTCTAAGCCAGGAACTTGCTTCCAAATTGTCACATATTTTCCATTCTAATTCGAAATTCCAGTGTTTGTGCTTGCAGCATAATGACATTTGAAGGGAAAGATGATCTGAAAAATGATGCTGGTGTGTGCTGAAATGTAGGTAATAACAACTGAGTGGCTACAATGTCCTTACTTGGAAATGGCTGATGACATCCTATTGGTCTTTCCGCATTGCTTTAGCACCTTCTGTGATGTCTTCAAAAGTCGGGATGTGGCTCGGGGTGTGATAGGGTTTGCAAATTCTGCACACAATTGTTTACACAACTGTTCAAACTAGATGTGCTGCCAATAGAGTTGGAAAATATACCAAGGAAGCTGGCTTTGGCGTAGCCATTTGTGTGCATCTGCTGCACATTTTACCCATTAAACCATGTCCCAGACTAATCGCTGCCCAAACAGAGAGGACTGCAAAGCTGTGACAGGTTCAGACCTGCACAAGAGCTTTTAGAGCACAAACAGACATGATATGTTCTTTTATTTTTCAAGAATCCTTTATGGTTTCATATCTTTAAAAAAGTAAATAACCTTTAAGACAAGAAAAGGTGTGTGAGAAAACTTGAAATAAACTCTATGTAACAAACTGTAAGTACACAGGAGATACAGGACAGGATTTCACAGACACAAATAGCTTCAAATAAAGGAAATGTGGTTGTTAATGAAGTCTGCTACAGTTCTATGCTTGGGAACAGCAGACGGTAAAGCATTAATTCTACAAAAATAAATACATGTTCTGAATAAAGAGATCTAAAATCAATTTCTTAAGTTACAAGAAAGTAATATTCAAAGTATAAAATCAAAAGACCCCAAGCCCAAAAACAAATAAGAAAAGCTAATGAAGATCTGCCTCCCCCCTCGCCCCGCCGAAGTATAAAGAATATTTATAATGAGTTGGAAAACTGGAATTACTGAGTATGAATCGGCAGCAGAAGTATAGCGTTCACTTAAAAGTGCTGGTGTTATTTCATTATTTATGTTACCGAGGCGTAAATGCAATAAAATATCTTTTAAATTCCAAATACAATTAGTTCTTGTTGCAGGGAATAATTAGCACTTGTGAATTTTGTAGAACAGTTTTATTTCATGCTGTAAACGATTGCCTGAAATAAAACATTGAAGCTTTTCTATGTTGCATAAATAAATACTCTTTTGAATATAAATATTTACAAAATATAAACTAAATTATATATATATTAAATATATATTAAGTATATTAAATATATTAAATGCACATATTAAATATACATATACAATATGAATATGTATTATTTAAATTTATACTCAAGATAGACCAATATAAAAACTTCTGTAGTTTTGTGTGATTTTTCCATGAAGCTGCTTTTATTAGATCATAAAAATTACAAGCTTTCAACCTGTAGTTTGTAAAAATATCCGTATTAGGAAAAGTTTAATATTGATTAAATCTTTTATAAAATGTAATGTTTGCGAACATAAAGGGCTGGAAATATTGACTCAAGCGAGCCAGGTCTTCAAAGTTTCATAGCTCGGTAGGTGTAGTACAACCAACCAGCTGATGAGTTGCTCTGGGCCATGCCTTCTGCTCCTTTCCACAATGTGCTGTGATATTGTTAAATATTCTGCCAACCCAAAATATCTTCTATTAGAAAAGTCGTATACTTTGGTTACGAAATTGCCATTAATTTATCAGAGGGAAATCACCCGTTTCTTCATGAAACATGATACCAACCGAAAGTAAAAAGCTTTAAAAAACACGAGTTATGTAATTAACTGCCTAAAATATCCTTGTTCTGACAACTTGTTACTATCAGTTAAAAATCCTTTTCTTATCCTTCTTCTCAGGTTTTCATAATCATACTTCTATCCGGCTCATCTTATTTTATATTGTCCTCTGTACCCTGTAGAACAACACTCCAAATACTCTACAAATATGGATTGTGACAATATTTTTCTCTTGTGGTCTTGGTAGAGCTAGGCTTCTGAATGATCCCAGAATGGATTGTACAAATTACTACAGAGTTGCCACCAGCAGTGCTAATTTTGTTCCTGTTCTGTGTAAACTCTGGAGCAACAGTAACTACTAGTTTAAACTAATAACTACAACTAGTAACTACTAGTTTAAAACCGTAGCAGCGCCAGACTCAGTTTTTGTGTGTTTTCCACACATGCTCTGCTCAGAACCATTTTGAATAATTGGTTTTCCTACTGTGGGTTTTTGTTTGGTTGGTTTGGCTTTTACTGGTTATGGCCAGTAACTGACCTCGTGAGTAACTGTCGCTCAAAGGATGGGCAGTCCTGAACTTATTGACCCTGTTCCAAGTCCTTCATCCTCTTTAGATGGGATGTTTTTGTCAGCCTGTGCACTTGAGAGCTACTATGATTTGCCATGGTGTTCATTGGTCTTTAAAAATATCCTCCCTTGTTACAGTCTTTCTGATTAGAGGAGATTCTGCAGCTTCTTATGAAAACACCTGTTTCTTGAAGACAAACCCAACATTTTTAAGGGTATCCACTGTACTGAGAGAAAATAGCATTCAGAACGTGTGCACACAAATACTGACAAATCACCTTGCTCCTTTGTCTTACCCTTAGCAGAACAGACACTCTAAAACCAGTACTGACTTAGCAGTTCGTTTACAAGCTTACTGTTATTAATGGTATACCTTAGTTCTAGAGCTCGCATACAATACTTCTGGACAGTCACTTAGTGTGGGTTGTACACTGACACACCTGAAGAAGGACGAATGGCTTCTTATACCGAAGTCCTCCTGGACGCCGTCAACACAGCTCATACTGCGCCCTCATTTATCTTCCCTCCAAGGCTTTGCTTTGCAGGGGCACTGAGGCAGAAGCACGTAGTGCTTTTTATAATTGACTGAAATGGAAGTACACAATGGACATGAAACAACAGAGCTGCAGTAGGGTAAGAACCAAATTTTGCGAAGAAATAGGTCCTAAATTAACCATTGCTTCTAAGACAGCATCTACCTCCACATGGCAGTAAACCGTTTGTCAATAAGATTCCCCCCTCTGCCCCACCCCAGCCTGGCTTGGTAACACCCACGGGTTGTTTATTGTTTTATGCATGCGCCCTTGCCTTTCCATTCTGCTAATTAAGTTCCTACCAATCTGGTTATTTTCATGTATATTGAGCAATATGAGGAAACTGTCAGAAGCTAAATTTGGATATTATACATTTACAAAAGCTTTTTGGGGTTCTTAAAGAAAAGCTTAAGGATGGATGATTATAGGATAAAAGCTTTTGCCTGCAACACTGCTACCTTCTAAAAAAAAAATCATTATTAGAAGTGCAATTCTAGGACAAGACAAACAATTATAGAATCCTGAGGAAGAAGACAAGGAATCAAGAAAGTTTAATTAGCCATGAAACCATCTATGTTAAAATAACTGAATAAATGACTTTCAGAAAGAACAAATGCTGGTAGTTATCAAATGTTCCTTGTTAGACCTATTCTCCTTCTAGACTGGTCTCTGATTCTTTTAAAGGGAGCTGACCACTTTATGACTATAATTTTTACTTGAGTTTCTGCAAATCTCCCCCTCTGTGCACAGGTGGCAGTCACGGTCGTCCCTGAATCAACTATAATGGTATTTAAAGGTAGGTTGATTGGTTTTTTATCTCTGCATCCATCTTTTTATTTATTTATTTGTATGCCAAAGACTCAAATGTGAGAATTTCAGAATATTTGAAAATATTTGGTTGTTCAGTATTACTCACAGACCTAATAATGCTAGTGTTTCTCATGATTTGGTAAAATTAATATGTAAGAACTTATTTATTTATATTTGATTGAATTTTTTAAATACTTCTTTTCTATGTACAGTTGTATTTGTGTCAACATAGAAATATATTTATGCATTGTAACACTTAAGCATTACCAGGAAAGTGCTACTTGAAATGTAGGCACATCCCTTCATTCAGGTTACAGACACATCACAAAAAACATTACTATGTTTCAGCTCAGCCGTGGAAACTGTCTGTCAGCTGAAATGCTTAACTCCAATAAAGACTGCTGATGGAAATGCAACTTCCAGTTGGAGCAAACAGAGATCACACCTGCAATCAGTTGTGCTTTATTAATTGATAGAGGTAACCTGTTGGGCCCTGGAAACTCAATTGTGTTTAAGCATAAGACCCTTCACACGTTATACGGTGTGCACGTGTTCTCCGCCGCTTTTACATTTGTCTGTGCACCTACATCCCATTTCTATAGGTAGAACCTTAGATTATTTTTACTACACCTACTTTCACATAGCTGATAAATAATTTTAAGAGCTACAAAACTATGTTGTTTATTCTGCATACCAAATCACCACCTCTGGGGCACAGTGTAATGTTCCATTCTTTTCAGTGCTTTCTAGTAATTTTTTAAAAATCAATATACTGTTTATAAACATAATTTTATGGCCTTGATTTTCGTAGTATTTCATGTTTGGTATTCTGCGGTTTCATATTTTGGAAAAAATTTTCCCTCTCCTGAGGCCTAGAATGGAAAAGGTTTAGCTCTGTGCTAGCAAAAAAAATTCCTGTCTCAAACATTGTTCATTACTTTCAAGTCCAGTATTTCATGGCTCTATAGGGTTAGAAATTGGAACTCACTGCTCTCTGTTAGGGCAATCCTCTGAGGACACTATCAATGAAGAATGGAAAACATTGCCTCAAACGTAAGAACGCTATATAAAATTCAAATACAGGCAGGACAGGTACAGACACAATGGTTGAGGTTGGAAGGGGATGTCTGGAGGTCAGCTCGTCCTGCCTCCCTGTTCAAGCAGGGCCACCTAGAACACATTGCCCAGGACCATGTCCACGTAGCTTTTGAATATATGCAAGAACGGAGACTCCTCCCTGGGCACCCTGTGCCAGTGCTCGGTCACCCTCACAGTGACCAAGTGTTTCCTGGTGTTCAGAGGACCCTCCTGTGTTTCAGGGTGTGCCCGTTGCCCCTTGTCCTGTCACTGGGCACCACTGGAAAGAGCCCGGCTCTGTCCTCTTCACCCTCCCTTCAGGTATTTATAGACACTGATGAGATCCCCTGGAGCCTTCTCCTCTCCAGGCTGAAGAGTCCCAGCTCTCAGCCTGTCCTCTAAGGAGAGATGCTCCAGTCCCCTCATCACCTTCATGGCCCTTTGCTGGACTCTCTCCAGTAGTTATGTATTTCTCTTGTATGGGGGAGCCCAGAACTGAACACAAATCTATTCATTTTAAACCTTCATATTCTATCAAATTACTTCATTCTTTGGCATTTTAAAACATGCAGGAATATTTCAATCTTACAGAGACATCAACTACAATGTTTGCCATGTCTCAGTAAGTACATGCCCCAGGCACCTAAGCAGATGGTGGCAGTCCCTTTGCAGATGCACTAAGAGAGCATGTTCTAAGCATCACCACCACCTCCCTCTGCGTGATCAGAATCCTTTATCAATGGTTTATTCTCTGGGGTTTTTTTTTTCCTTCTACTTTCACGCTTGTCATCAAGATGAAATTGAACCCAACTCAAAAAAAATTCCTTCGCTTTCTTCTTCAGCCTGTATCCAGATAACCTACTACAACCAGAAGGGCTTTAAGAAAGGCAGCTCATGATAATATTATTGTTGAAAGCCTCTGGGTAAGAATTAGAGGCTGAGGGAACAAAGGGAGCCCTGTGGTCGATGTCTACTACAGGCCACCCCATCAAGGGGAGCCTATTAATGAAGCCC
>JAOXJK010000012.1:129087163-129104222 GCA_025774025.1 Xenus cinereus
TTCACCCTCCCTTCAGGTATTTATAGACACTGATGAGATCCCCTGGAGCCTTCTCCTCTCCAGCCTGAACAGTCCCAGCTCTCAGCCTGTCCTCATATGATCCTCCAGTCTTTGTTCACCTTGGACTCCCTCCAGTATGTGCATGTCTCTCTTGTGCTGAGGAGCCCAGAACTGGACACAGGAATCCAGATGTGGCCTTACCAGCATTGAATAACCTGCTGGCAATCCTTTGCCTAATGCAGCCCAGGGCACCATCTCCCTCTTTGCTGCCGGGGCACATCACTGGCTCATGTTCAACTTGGTGTCCATCAGGACCCCCAGGGCCTTTTTTGCCAAGATGCTTTCCAGACAAGTGGCCTCAGCATATACTGGTGCCTGGGGTTCTTCCTCCCCAGGTGCAGGACTTTGCACTCTCCCTTCTTGAACTTCATGAGGTTCCTGTCAGCCCGTTTCTCCAGCCTGTCGAGGTCCCTCTGGCTGGCAGCATGACCTTCTGGGGTACCAGCCACTCTTTCTCACGGTTTTGTGTCATCAGCAATCTCTGTCCTATCATCCAGATCATTAGTGAAGATGCTTAACAAGATCTTAGCAACAGCTCTTCAAAACATATGCCCCTATGACAAATCTGTGATTAATCCAGTTTGACAGCAACTTCTCATTAAATACTCTGCAAATAAAAAAAATTTAAAAAAAAAGGAAGGTATTTTCCAGAGTTTGATAGAAATCTTGCACAACAGAGTCAATATTCCTGCCTGGAGCATAATTTGCCAATGATACCATTATTTTGATGCAATAATTCAAAAGCACTAGGCTCCTACAAATACAAATACAAATACCCTTCACAGGGTTCAACCTCAGATTAACCACTGGAGGGTGGAAGCCCTCCCAAAAAGCCCCAGCTAATTAAAATTTGACATATACAGACTCCATACTTGGAGTTCAACCTGATTCGTCATCAATAATACAGGATGAAAATTTAAATAAATAGTATAATATTCAGTACACAGTATAACTCAGTACACATCAGATGGGAAAGAATCTGAGTATTCTATTTTGATGTTTTCTTCATTTTTCCTGTTTTTGTTTTCCTTTGTATTTAGCAGATTGCATGGAAAACTAAAGCTTTACCAGATCTAACTCTTGCATAGTAAGCATAGATGCTCCCACACAATAGACAATAACAAGAAAGTTAATAATTATCTTGACTTTGCTTGCAGAAGATATCTAACAGGATTTAGCTTTTTATTTTCTTATTTTATTTTGCATTTTTGTTTCCTTCCTTTTTTCTATGACACCGCAAACTGAAATATTATGGAACATTTTTACCTTTAGTTTTGTTTGTGTTTACAGCATAAAGCACATTTAACACAATAATTATTTATTAGGTATCTGTTATATTCATCAGAATTACTTTTTCTCACGCCCTTATTTCTGTCCAGTCACTGAATTCCCCAGGGATATGGGCTGATATACTGTAAAGAGTAAGTGGGAATTGTTTAAGGAAACTTTACTATGTGCCCCGAATTAATGCCCCTACAGTTGTGAAAGACAAATTTATTCATTTAGAAGGCACCTTAGAGATAAAAAGCATGGAAATTAATGACAGGGGACTGCAAACAACTGATGAATGCTTTAGTTTTAGCTAAATATACAGAAGAAAAATCTCAGGATTCTGAAAATATGGTTAGTTTAGGGGGAAAAAACCAAGTTCTGATATTCTTTCGTTAATTGTGAAGGAAGACCAGATCTATCATGATGCAGGTGGCTGCAAATGTAAAAACATTTTTGGTTTGTGTGAAGAGATGCTGAAGAGGGCTGTGGTTCTCTGAGAGCCCAGGTGGCGGCTGTTTATGAGGTGAACCTGCCTTCATCTCAATTTTTCCTTGAGCTTCTTCCATGGGCTGTTCAGTCACTGCTGTTTCTGCAGCCACGGGATGAACCAGATCAAGGAGTTTGCTGGGACATACAAGCCGAACTTTATTTTGTGTTTTGTGTCAAAATCAAGTTTACTGAAATACTCTCCAGATAAGAGCTTTTGGTCAGGAAGGGTGCCTGACACCTCATCAGATCATCAGTGAAGAGCTTTCAGAAATACATTCAGGGATCATCAGCCCTAATTGTGTTCCAACTAGTTGACCATCTGCATGGGACGTTTTTCCCACCTCAGGTAAGCACGGAGGAAGCATCAGTGGGAGGAAAGTAGCAAGGAGACAAGATCTGTTTCAGAAAAATCTCCCTGCAGTCTTGTGGTGTGGGGAATCATCACCGCGCATGAAAGGGACTGCCAGTGAGGGAGAGCAAGGAAAAGTCATTTCAGCCCACCAAGAAGACCCTTTTTTGACTGTGCACAGTAGGTTTGGGATGCATCAAATACAGTAACAGTGAGATGAGAGAGAAAATATTGAATTTGCAAAAGCCTAATGGAGCATTTGTAGTGAAGTTGCAAAAGGATCTGCTTTTGTATGTTTTCAGTAGTCTGGAGGAAGACAAAAGTATTGCTGATGAAGAGTGTAGATGAAACAAAAATACTGAAGTGATTTGTGGCAAATTCGTTGGTATTTTTTCCCCCAAACTGCACAGTTTTGTGAGTTTTGGTTGAGATCACGAAAAATGATCATGCTTACAGGTTGAGAGGCAATTTTAGAAAATGTTAGTTTTTACTAACATTTAGGAATGTTAGTAAATTTAGGGGTTGGGAATCATGCTGCCTGATAAACTTATGTAATTCCACTAGGATACAGTGCTGGCAAGATTTTTGATCTATAACTATGGAAATTTTTAATAGAGTTACAGAGATGTTACCACTTTTTTTTTTTTTTTTGCATAAAGACAGAAGATGCTGTTACTTCAATATTGTTATTCAGTTATTGCCTGATATGTTGAAAAAGCAGTAGATCGAGCATTGATGGCCTCAGAAAAGTTACTGGAAAGGTCTGAGCCCAGACAGCTAACTCACAGCGAGACACAAGGAAATCTGAGCACATTTTTCTCAGTAAAAATATAAGAAAAGTTTATTTATACACAAACCCTAGCAACTACAAAAGTAGAAAACTAATGATGCTAGAGGTCCTCTTAATCTAACAGAAGACAATGACTTTCAATGATGAGGTCAAGAGAGAAAAATACAAAAATTTGTATCAGATACAAGGCATTTTCTTTTAGCAGTGCATGTTACTGAGTACTTGACCAACCTATCAGGGGACACAGCAGATTCTTTATGTGCCTGAAGTGTTTAGTTAAAAATTAAATACATTTATAAATAAAAGACATCAGCTAGAAGGACAGAAAAATACTTGATTGAATTCTTTGTTCTGTGCAGAACAGGTAGAATCGCCATTCTCAACTTAAAAATATTAGTTTGTGATTTTGAGTATGAAGAATTATATTTTACACTTATTAGACATAACTGGGCATCTTTTAAATACCGAGAAGCAATTTACTATTTTTTTTTAAGGCTATGAAAAGCAAGTTCAAACCACCTTCAGGGATAAATGAATATCCCATGCTGTCTTGGATCCTAACAAGTTTTCAATTCTGAAGAATAAATAACAAATGGGCATTAGTCTTAAAACTTATTTTTTTAAACTCTCTGTCACATATCTCTCTGTCTTCTTTGAACAAAGGGAATTCAGTGAGTTAAACTTCAAAAAGAATGCAAAGAAATGACATCTCAAAGAAATTACTAAATAACTTGGAACTTCTCTCTCTCTCAAAAAAAAAAAAAAGAAAAAGTGTTTGTTGTGGGACATTTGCCACAAAGTTTGATGGAAAGTAGCCAGCCTGCTACCTAGAAAGCAGCGGAGCCCATAGAGACTTTAGGAGAAATCTCGATATTTGTCTTAGGAAGTGATCATAAAAACCAGAGGTAATTCTGAATTCCTAGAAACTCTGCGATGTTGAGGTGCCAGATTTGAAGAGAAAATCTGAAGAGGTCTCCCACAGGAAAGGTGTCCATCCTTTCTTCAAATAATCAGTTACTGAATTTAGGGAAACAATCCGAGAGTAATTTCTGATTGTCTTTATACTTGTGGGTTTTTTTCTCTGAATTGCGTCCAAATTAGTCATCCGGGATAGCCAATTTGATGGCTGGTTGATTTTCCTTTAATATCATCCTTTTGAGCAGGAACTCAGTCTTAATTATGAAGTTGTGAAATGGCAAATCTTTTAGCAGAGGTATAACATTTATATATTTGCTTAATATTTTCACTTTTATGTTTAATAAATAGTGAAACAAGACACACTTATTTTAAAGAAAAGTAATTTCAGTATTAAAAAAAGCAAGAAGAGTAAATAAAACCAGTGCTGCTAAATATTTAATCACTGAACATTTAGAGAAAATAATATTATCTCTTATCTAAGGATCCCTGCAGCTGGGACATTCAAAGTCTTATTTATGTTCAGAGTAACTGAGGAGTTTGATTAGGAGGAAGGTTAAACATGACAGTGAAATACCTGCAACCGTGCTCAAAGATGTGTCTGTTTAGAGGCTCCACTCTCTCTGACAGATGTAGCTTTTATATATTGTGCTGTTACATGATGTTGGCCGGGCATGTTGTTGACTACCAAACCACTACAAATGGTCACCATCGACGTCCTTATAACTGAACTCACAAATATCTAGATTAAAATAAACATAAGTGAAACCAGACATTTGAAAATGTTTGACCAGCTGACAGAAGAGCTGCCTTTAGAAAGAGAGATCATAAAAAAACCTAAGAAACAGGAATTCCCAGAGACTACTACAAATATTATGTCTAAAAATTGAAAAGCTCAAGGAAAAAATTGTTTGTCTTTAAAAGAAGGGCTTTTTTCTTAAACCAGAAACCTGAAATTTAATTTTTAACTGTATTTTATTAATGCTTTATCTCATGTATTGCACATATCAGAATTATGTCCTGTACTTTTTAAAGATTTCTGAAAAAGAGATTGTCATAATTCAAGTTCAGTCTTATTTGGCAGATACCAATCGAATCAGGGACATCTCATGTAAAGTTTTGTGGACTTGAATCTTTAGAAAAGATAAGTAAATATATTGCAGAATCACAGAAATTAACTAGCTGAGCCAGAATTAAATAAAATTAATCAAGTAGTTATATAGAATTTTTGGAGTTAGAATAACTACTATCTAATTGTGTCTTTACAAGTAATGAAGATATAACTCTGCTTTTTAGGATTACAAATGAGAAATTTCTTTTACATATAAATTTAATAAATCTTTTCAAATATTTCTCTGCACTGAAATTAAAATACAAATCACAAATAGCAACATGTTCAGCATTTAAAATCTGGAAATGGAGCTATAATTTATGTTTCTTAAATGATAGATAACTGAATCAGGACATCTAGTATAATTTACAATAATTTCTAATTTAAAACATGAGCCTGTGATGTTGAAAAATCAATACAATGAAAAATCCTCCAGAGTTGAAGAATGTGAGCAGATCATAGAGGAACAAAAAGCTGAAGCTGCTAATATACTCGACCAACGGGAAAAAAAAAAATAAAAGAAAAAAGTGTGTTCTTGAAATTGAAAAACTAGACAAGGCCTTACAGTGACTGCATCTGGATGTAATAGCTTCCCAGCAGAAACACTGCGTGGAGCTTGCTCAGCTAGAACAGCAGATAACGCGCCTTGAAAGAGACCTTCCCCATGCCAGGAAACTTTATAGTCCAAAAGATCAGGTATGCTTTTGCTATGAGAACGAGCAAAACAGCTATCTCTTCAGAAATCACATTGCAGAATAGGATGTGAAGGAGCTGGGCATGCACTGCTTCGTACAGATTTGTTATGAATTCCAGAGAAAAAAAAATACTTTATCACAAATTTTGTAAGTACCTATTTCTCTGGTGTTTGTCTCTAAATTCAAGATATGTTAGAGTTTGTGATAGCAACGCTGTCAAAACGCATACTGATAAAAATAAAAAGAATACAGTAATATGACTTCTTCTGTTATGTTTGTAGATATTTTTATAAATGTATTTGCCAGTTTTAACCGCAAATCCCATTCATACTCATTTTCACTGTCAAATATCTACCTTGTCATACTTCTTCTTGGGATAAAAGGTACATAGGCCTAGGAATTTTATTTACTCTCTTTACCTTGCCCTGTGAATGTTTCCAGCACAAAAAAAAATGTTCACAAGGTGAAAAGGTTTGGGTTTTATTAATAGCATAATAACTGTATCACTATACTACACGAGGAGCAGAAATAATTTGTACTTTTTTGGGAACTTTGCCAAATACATAATTTCAATTAGCAATGACAGCATTTAGGATACTTTTTTTTTTTTTACTAGTTACTGAAAATAATAAAAACCAACATCCCCTTAATTTTCTGAGCGGGTTTCACAAAGAGATGTTCAGAGTACAGGCTGTTTGCAGACAGCTTAGAAATCAACCAGTGAGGAAGAAGTATTGATTGTTTAATTTCTAACTTTTGGTTAAACAAAAAAGAACAACAGAAGGGAATTAACCCTCCAACAATCTCTTCCTCATAATTAGAACCTTTTTATTATTTACTGAATAAACAGAAAGAAATGGAAACATTACTGTGGCAGGATATTATATGCTGTCTATTAAGTTTTACACACCTGAAAAAATATGTTAATACAAATAATTGTTGTCATGTTAACATCGTTGGTTTCAAGCTGTCTGAAACAATTTTACATTCTCAATAAAGAATGTTTAACATTTGAACCAAAAACAGTACAGCACGAATAATTAAAGGCTTAAGTTAAATACATAGACAGTCATTTAAATTTAGATCTGCAATAACATTTACTATTATTCTCCAAGGCTTTGACTGTGCTTGACAGAAACAAAGTACTCTGGGATTAATTTCAAGAAATGGTGCCAACTGTGCGCAATTTGCTGTAATTAAGACATGAAAGAGTACTAAATATTCAGATTAAAAGAAGCATGATGGAGCATGATAGAGAATCAAGGTGTGGCATCAAGCCAATGGAGCAGAGTCGCTCACGAGTGCTCAATAGTGATTGATATGAAACTGATACCCAGAAACTTGCAGCGGGTGCTTAAGAACTGCGCAGATAAAAATTAAAACCTTGTCTTAAGGGAATGGGCTCTTCTACATACAAAGTCCGAGTTGTATCTGGCGTCTTCAAACAATAACAAAACAGGGTCTAAATACTGTAGTTTTATACAGATAAGTAGTTTAAACAATGAGGGGATAAAAAAAAAGTAGCACGGTAGGCTTTTTTCCTAAGGCTTTGGGATATCCCTGTGGCCACCTTAACCTACAGCATTTGCCTGAGTGCCAAATGAGAGAGATCGGCACCAAGAGGTTAAATATCCCCCCTCCTTTTTTTTTTTTTTATTCATCAAACCTTTTCCCTCTTTTTTTTTTTTTTTTAAGGGAAAAGCATTCATTTAGATCAAACTGCATTTCCCTCTTTTCTCTCAGAATTACATGGAATATTTCTTCTTGCCTTTGAACTTACAAGTATTGATTAATGATGTATTTATTGTAATACTGAATCTTTTCTTCAACAGACTTTTTTAAATTAAAGTCCCCGTAACTTTTTGATCCTGGAGGAGATGTGGGTACTTGACCCAGTTGCTAATGAGGTGCTGTATAATCTCACGTACCCCATAGCTCAAAATAGCAGGATGCAGTGTAAAAAGTACATCATAAAAGGCACTATTGGAATGCTTTTTGTCTTCACAGGCGATACGCAAAAGAGGTGACCTTCTGAGGAAGTCTGAGCTGATTTCCTGCGGGCAAGGGAAGGTATCAAAGCCGGAGCAGCTGAGGTGGAGCACCTCGACAGCGCGGTCAAGGCTGGGAGAGCCGGTTTCCAGGACGCCCAGAAAGAAAAGAATGAGAGGGAGGCAGGAACCACCACACTGAGAACTGAGGTTCCGCAGCTAAACCGGGAACTGCAGGGTGTGCATAAGCAGTGCAGGGAGACAGGTAATAATGCACAAAAATAGTAATATTACGGAAAGGTGAATTGGGCACAGTCTAATGGAATAGAATTTTCAATCATACGGGTGTATGATTGTTGTAATCAAATGAATATAAAAGGTTCCCTGTTCTGCTTTAGGGTAAATTTACAGCTATAGACCGAGACTTCATCAAAACTAAACACAACTGATTTTTTTTTTTAATTTTTATTTCTATTTCTGCTCTGTAATCTTCATATTAATTTGGTGAAACATCTATTTCTGTCCCAGAATACCTGCCCATTCGCTGGCAATGCAAAGTGTAATTGGAACGTAACAAGTTTGATATCATTGTTAATATTTTAGGTGACTTTTTAACCGGTATGATTAATCCCCAGTATAGATATCTTAACAGCTTTAGAAGTAGCACACTAATGAATATAGATTTTTTTTTTCAAGAGAATGGTGTCCACAAAAGCAAAATAAGATACAAACCCCCAAACAATCATTTGATTAGGGGGAATAAACAGCTTTAAATAATTTTTGGTTGATACTTTTGGCTTTTACACTGAACATCTGTGCTAGAACTAGTTTTCAAAATAAATAAATGCAACAAGGAAATTGCATTATTAATATTTTGAAGTCACAGTATAGTAAAGCTTGAAATATACTACTTTTACCAAATAAAATATTAATGAAGTCATTTGGAACATAATAGACAGCCTGTGTCAACCCCTTAATTTTCTCTTCCACTATTCACAACATTGCCAGATACGTGTTTCTGGATAAAACCCCCTAGAGGTCTGCTGCAAATTCTTTTTCAATACAACCAGATCATTGCAGATAATTGTATTACACAGGGTATTGATCCAAAATCGTTGTGCACCGGAAACATCTGAAAAAACATGATTATAGCTTTCTGTTTATTGTTCGTACATCATATAAGCAGGCTTTTGTGTGAATCACCTGTAAGAAAGGCAAGGTGGAAACATCAGAGAAATTACCTCTTTACAAGAATCTATTGATCACTTTAAATCAAAGAAGTATGTTTGACATAAGATTACCTGCCAGTTTGAACATTAGGTACACTATGTTATAGCCCGGGGCAGTTGTAAGTCTGACAAAGGGATTGTAAATAAAGCATGCAGCTGCGAGCGCCTCTGGCTTGGGATCAGCCAAGGCTCAAGTCCAAGGCATAGGTAAACTTAAAATAATTTAACCCTTTTCTACCAGGAGATTGCAAGTTAAAACACGCCAGGAAAAATAGCGACTGAATAGCTTTTTGTACGTTTAAATAGGTACGCCGCTTACAAAATACACATGGTTGGGTCTGTTTAGAAATCAAAACTGATGTAAAGAAAATAAATCTGGGGAGATAATTCCATCTCCAGGCAACAGATCACACCTCTGAACTACTTCTAAGAACTTGTAGAGCGTTGTTAAAGATCCTTTTCTGGATAATACAGACTATGCTATTTCAAATATAAATTGACAGCGACTTAGTAAGTCCTGAAATTTGAATAAACTTCATTTGACATACAAAAGATTGTCTTCTACATAAAAAGAATCAACAGCTGAAAAACTTTAAATGGAAGACGTAAGTATTACATGTAAAATATTCACCCTTCTGATTTCAAACCAAAATCCAATACTAGGAGTGCACAGATAATTAACATTATTCAAGTAAATATCATATTGCTTTCAATGAGACTTACCATCTACCACAGGAAAGTTATGCACAAATGTGCAGAAATGGGTCCAAAACGCACTCACAAATAGAATTTTGTAATATATTGTATTTCTTACTGAATGATGGCAGCTTAGGCTTGTCTATAGCAAAGTTGCTCATTTTTTAAATGTGAAAGCAAATCTGTTATAAGTTGTTTATTATACTGCACTGTTTTTTTAACATGTGTTGACATTAATAACCGTTTAACTCGTTAGTTCACAGAGGTACTCGGTACAGACGAGCTGTGGGTGATAAACATTTAGCTGTTAATGTCAGCTCTGTACCTTCCTGGGGCACAAATTGAAACAGTTCATATACAAGACTTTTTACTTACAGAAATGGTGACTGCTGTCATTTTTTTGTGAGAAGTGGGTTCTGTTACTGTCAGTGAGAAAAGAACAAAGCAATTTTTTATATAAAGAGATTGATCTTCTGGATCTTCTGAATTCATAAAGGTAGATGGGATAGCTGAATTTAGATCCTGTGCATATGGTGAACATTGTCAGACATTAAAGACAATAAATGCAGAATCATGTTAACAGAGCACAAATGTTTTTCTTTAAAGGATTCTATCCATCTAAGCCTGGAAAATACTGTTTTCCGACTTTGTTGAAGCCTGGTGTGCTTATCACTCTTTAATATTATACTGCAGCATGTTAAAAAAAAGGGGGGTTTATTTATGGTCATCCAAACCCCTCTGTTATGATACTTACTGAACTGCTATCACTACAAGCTTCTTCATTTCTTAAATTTTCTGGTGTTAAATTTCAAAATGATCTGAATACTGCATCGTGGAGGGGATGTGTGCTATAAAATGCGTGTTGGGAAGCACTTGTTTTAGTGATTAGTTTTATTCCACGATATCTTAAACCCGGTAACTAGATGTGCCTATCTGCCTGAAGCCATATATTTATGAAAGAGCATAAAAACAAATACATGTATGTGGATTTGTGTCTGCTTGGGCACATGTACATCTGCACACCCGCACAAACTCGTGCGTGCACATACGAAGGGTCAAATATTTAAATTAAAACCTATGTACATATATCTTTTAGGAAAATGGTCAACAAAGAACAAAGGAAAAATGTCTTTGTCTTAAATCAGTTATTTTTCTGAGCGAGGCGGCAGCGCACAGCTATGGTTTCCCTTGGTCTAAGGAAAGATTGCCATCTATTGGATGACCTTGGGAAAGAACGGGGTTTTACTATGTATGTGCTCTGTAATTCATGGAAAATCTGACCGAAATTGAAGACTTTGAGTTTAAATTGTGTACGTTATTATTGTGAAATGGTAGAAAAGCTGCTATCTTTTCCAAACTGTTATTTTGAATTCGGGATTGACTGACATTGCAAAATATGAAGGCAATAGGTGTTTGCTCTCTAATGAACTAAATGCTGAATGTGTGTATATACAGTGAGATTTGGTATCAGTTTAAATGTTTGCAAAATATTGAATCCCAGTTTCTTTATTTCAGTTTACTGGAATAAAATGAGGTCGACTTAAGCCATCTATTAATACGTTTATGGTATATTTTCCTCTCAAGGCTTGGGAACTGAACGATGCTCTTCTCCTGAAACAATATGTGCTCAGCCCTTACAGAGGGTTGCACTGCATTACATTTTAAACAAAAATATTACTCAGCTTGGGTTTAAAATGTAATGCTTGCTTTTTTCTTTTTTTTTTTTTTATCTTTCAGCCCAAGAACTTGCCAGTCAAGATGAAAAACTTCTTCTAATGGAATCCAGCTTGAAAGCAACTCAAGAGCAGCAAAGTGAGCAAATAGCAGAAACAGTTCGCCAAGAACAGAACAGTAGAAAATCACAGACAGAGCTGAAGACCCTGCGAGAACATATTGTAGCTTCCGAAGAAGAAATTAGTGATTGCAAGTGAGTTCCTGCTTTTTCGGAATTCGAGAAACAGAAGACACTAAAGTCAACAATAAATCCTTTAAATATGTACTGTATTAACCATTTCTCTCAGGTAAGCTGTAGTCTAAACGTGTTCCCTAACTGTTGAATAAACTATTAAATCTAAATGATTGATTGATGTGCGCTTTAAAATATATTCTAGACTTAAGAAATTGAATGTTGAGAAAATACTAGTATCAGTGGTCTGTTTTACTGTTGAAATTAAAAAAATGCTGTGGTGTTGAAGTAGAATAGTATGTGCAATTATTTATTGCCTATCTATTAATGGTATTCTCATCTTCCTCTTTTTAGAGACCAAAGGTTACATATGGGTCTTATTGTCTTTCTTTTTTTGTTAAAGAAGCTGTCTCTAAGCAAGACACTACCAAATTAAAGGAAATTTGGTGTTTGAACTTTTAGTCACAACAGCAAGGCACATAAATGGAAAAAAAATATGCATACTGTACACTTTAGAAAAGTTTACACTGAAAAAGTACTTCTGCTCTTATCAGCCAAATTTAGTATCTATTACATTGAATGCTAACTCCTGGGACTTAATTAAAAAGTACCAGTGTTCAAGAATTAGCTTTTATAAATTAGCTTAATGTTAACTGTATTTTTATATCGTGCCACAACTGATTCATTGTTCAGATTTTTCAGGATTTAGAGTATGGTAAAAATCACTCACTTCAGCCGATTCTTTTTGCATGCAAACAGTTACTCTCTTCTTACTAAAGTTCTGCTCTATTCAGCAATGTCTAATCCCAGGCAGAATATCAAGCTGTTTGGTAATATTGCAGAGCCCAGATGAGTACTTTATACGGGAACTTGGCTGCAGACAGAAGCCTGTTCGTTTGGTGGTGGACTGAACGTTTAAAGCTAAACGTTTTATCTCAGATTTGTGGCAAGCATCAAAGACTCGCTCAGCAAATCTCCTCTGACAGTAGGTTTGGTAAGTTCAGATGCAATAAACATCATGTGTCTAAAATCAAAATATGATAATGCATGCTCTGTGTAAATGACTTTTAGACTGGAGCTTCATACTTTTTGGAGTTCAAATGTTTTAAGTTAATTTTTCTGCTGAGGACTGGGAAAAGCTTCATGGAAAAAAACATTGTCTTCAGTAATGCGTCTTCATTTCTTTAAATAAAAGAGCTTGGTGGTTTTCAGCCTGTAGTTCTATCTCTAAAGACATTACTAGTACTTCTCGAGGGAGAGCAGTGTCACTGATTTACTTTCCTCACCTGTCTTGAATCTTTTGCCGCGGTGGGTTTTCTTAACCATTTCAAGTGATTCCTCAGTTGCCAAAATGCCACGTTATGCCAATTCTTGTAGCTATTTCTTTGAAAATATGAAGGTTACAAACTTCTAGGACTGCTGCTTGTGGTAACTCGGTGTGAGATAGTGGCGGGGGGGGGGACTGAAACCCCCAGCTGTAGCTGGTCGATTGGGTGATGAAATCCAACTTCTGAGAGAGCAGGAACTGTGCAAAAGTTCAGTGAAAGGAGTTTCACTAATGTTGAAATCAAAGGCCAAATTATAACCGTTAGAAGACTTTCAAAGGGACTTTTTATAGTTTCATATTGTACTTTCTGTGAACAAATAAAACTTGAAGGAATCTGTTAATGTGCAAAAATTATTAACTAACCTGACTTTTCTGTTCTGTTTTCTACATTTGTTCAGGGACTTAGGAAGTTAGTTACTGTAGTACATAAGCATAACAAACTTTGAGCTAAGGGAATCTTTTTGTAGCTCTGTTGATTAACAAAATTATTTTTTATTGACCCTTAGGTTTAAGTTTTAACCTTAAATTTGTGATACCAGTGCTTTTTAAAAGTATTCTGACTCACTACTGTGGGATCACAGCATTGGTTGAATCTGGAAAATGAAAACCGCAGATTTAAAGCGATACTTTTAATAAAGTTGAACTAATAATAAAGCTAAAAAACTGAAAAATGAAGTTGGAGGAGATTTTAAGTATTGAAATTCGCCTGCGTACCTGCAAACAAGACCTTCTGTGTCAGTCGGTGTCTGCTCTGCCCTGCTCCTCGGGAGACAGAGAGGGATGGATGTCTGTCCCCTGGCTCCCCGGGACAGGGAATGTCGCCAGGGTTATGTTCAGTGACCAGGAAGGGTCCCGGGCAGGCTGTAAAGCAGCGTCCCTTTGGTCATGACTTATTCAAAGTCACACAGTCCTGGACTTTACCTGCCTCCCCCCTCGGGCGAATGCAGCTGGAGTCAGGGCGAGCGAAGCACAGGACCACGCAAAGGACACTGCAGCGCAGCACAGACTGGGCCAGTGAAAACTACCCCAGAGCTGATACTCTGACATAGCCATCCTGGGGCCTTTGAGGGGAAAAGCCCATTTCTGTATGCCTTTATTTCCTTGCTATGAAATCTCACACTAAAAGTTATTTTTCCTGGAAGTGGTGAAAAAAGGAAATGGTTGACTAGGGTTTAAAAACAATCAAAGGTCAATTATATTAATTAGTTTTCCTGAATAAAAATATTACCTTTTAAAAGAAAAAAAAAATATTTTGTGCTAGTTTCGCTGCATGCCCCAAATACATGCATTTCAGAGGGAAAGAACTGAAAGTTTTTAGAAGTCACAAGCTTTATTTGTTGTATACTTATCCTGGATGAAATAAACTTAAGGTAGCCCCCCCCGCCCCCGATATAAGCCTGTTACACTTGAAAGATTTGTTCGGAATGTCCAGTGGGAACCTGGAAATCGTAATAATTTGTAGTATCGATTGTGTGAAGCTATGCAGCTGGGGCCTCTGGTGAATAGACAGGAATAGACATTTTATTGATTAACTTTTACAGTCATATTTTCAGGACTGTGCTGCAACATAATTTTCACTTCCCAGCTTTGTGCTGCTGCATCATGAAACTTGGATTCTTCTCTCTTAACATTTACCCACCTGAGGGAAACAGTATGGACTTGTCTTTTTTAAGCTCTGCTCTACAGAATTGAATAATATTTGGCGCAGTGAATTCTTCTAAATTTCCCCTCTGCTGTCACAATAAAATGAAAAATCTTCACAAGTGATATTATAAGTATTGCGTAAGTTGAACCCTTCCCCCTGCGACAAGATGCTATTGTGTAATTCCTTCTAGTGATTCTTACCCTCCGTTGCAGTTTCATTTCTATTTTCTAAGTGGCTGAGATTGTGGAAAAAGCAACTCTCCTCCTTACACCCACAAATTCCAGAAGTACTTAAAGGAATTTACCCCATAATGAAATATTGGTGCAAATTTTTCGTTATTAGTTTGTGGAATTTCAAAAGAACAAGGCAGAATGCTCTCGTGAAAACCTGAAATGACTTATCAGTAAAAACTGCTTCGTTTTCAGGAGTGACATCCTGCATTAACTAAAATTCTTTATAAAAATACCGAGAGGGCAGGATTTCAGTACAACTACTAATCAATCATTTAAAAAATATATGTACATGTACTGAAGTCTTAAGTAGGCAAATCTTAGAAACCATTACTTTGCATTTCTGAAATTATTCATTTCCAGAAAAGAACAAAAGCAGCATTGTGCCATTGTGCAAGGAACTGTTGCATATTTGCTGTTTTTTCAGTATGGGTTACTTTCTACATTGATGCCTGAGCCATTTCTCTTTCATGCTCATAGACAGTTACCAGTGAAAATCCTGATCCATTTTTCTTCATTCAGGGACTGTTTCTGATTAGATACTTTATGTGCTTACTTTCACTTGCACTATGTTTTTAACACAAGTTTAATAATGACTTTCACAAAGTAGGCCAAATATTCACCACCATCATCACTGATGCTAATATGATTTAAACCTCTGTCATCTCATTATTTTTTTTCCTAAGTTATGTTAATATTAACATTAACATCTTCTAATTATATAAATGTTTAAGATGTTTGTGGTCACGTCCCCTTTTGTCCTTCCCCTCTTGTCAGAGGCATCATGGTGTGCACCATATGGATCTACAACTGAACAGAAATGCTCCCAGCTATTGCAAAATGTTCACTTCGTTTACCATTATCAAACTTATGATTGAATAATTCCAATTTTCTCTGAAAAATCCAGGAAAAGTGTGGACAACTTTAAGGTAAGAATAACAGCATCAAAAAAAAAGGAAGAATAGCAGCTTCTCAGGGCCTCAGCGTCCACTGGACCTGGAATAACCTAGAATTAGCAGAAATAGTCTCAGTCAGGTGAAGAACTAGAAAATTTGAAGAGAGGGGTAAGTTTCCTTTTGTGCATGGAAAAATAATGTGTTATGTAGCGAGCTGAGTAAAGTAGTATCAGGTCTTAATGGCATTCTGGGCCTCAGTCTTTCAAACATATATGAATGTCAGCTGTTTCACGGAACCAATTACCCCATAAACATATGAAAAGCTGTTCACAAGTTTGCAAGATTGAAGATGAAAACTATTTTAATATTGTGTCTCTCATGATTTTATTGTGTAGTTGTGATGCTTTATTATGGAAGTTAAGTAGTGAATTATGATGTCAGCTTTACAGGAAATCAGTGAAGTGACTGGCTCCGTATTTTAATTCAGATTAATTTAATGGAACTCCAAATGAATGTTTTTGTGTGTGTGTCTGATTTAGTTAAAGAAAGGGGAAATGGTATTTCCTTTTCTGAACATTTGTGGAGATGGTTAAATGAGATCAAAGTAGTAATTCAGTAAGTTTTATATGTTGTAGGTAGATAATTCCCTACGTGCTCAGCATGTTAACTGCATTGTTAGATTTTACATATAGTTTCTTCTTTCTTTTCTATATTGGCCTATCCATGCTAAGGCTTCTTCCAGATGTGATAACCTTTTCATTATTAATTAAGAAAGATAAACTTTAAAATCTGTAAGAAGGTAAAAAACTTGAAATATTTTAAATGTTTAGCTATATTAAATAAATTAGATACAATATATAACAAAATGTTTTTAGAGAGTGAAACTTTTTACACTGCACAAATTCAGGATTAATTATAGTTCTTGAATTTGATTGGAGGGTTCTAAGGTTTACCGGGACATAGCTGAAGGCCGGTTGGCTCCGTTGTTTTGTCTGTTTCTCTCAGAGAAATTGTAAATCTGAAAAATCGTAATAAGTTTGTACAGTTTAGTTTGGTGTTAATGCAGAGGACATAAAATTATAAACATAAAACTGTAGTTAAGATGTCCACAACCCCTTTGTTTTCTAAGTACTACTGGAAAAATGGAGACCTAAAGTAAGTGAAAATTGTGTTTATTGACCTTCACAGTACCTATGACAGAAATACTTGAATAAATGAATTAAACAATAAAAATAATGTAGGAGATGACTGTCCAGGTATAGGATATGATCCTATACAATTGTGTCTTCCCAGACACTATAGTTACTACTGGGAAAAGTTGAATTGATTGCAACGGAAATCTACCTGACAGTAAGCATTTGCAGTGGCAGGCAAAATTATTTAAGAAAAGAGAATATAAAATTAAGAAAGACAGATGGACTCATAAGAGTGAAATACAAATAGTCTGAATCAGGATTGATT
>JAOXJK010000012.1:129110868-129135868 GCA_025774025.1 Xenus cinereus
TAAAAGCCGGGCAGACACAGTGCTTAGAGACATGGTTTAGGGATGGTTTTTGTCAGTGTTGGGTTGATGGTTGGACTTGATGGTCTGACAGGTCCCTTCCAACCCAGGCAATTCTATGATTCTACAATTATGACCATTTCATAGCTGTTTCTTCACTGAGATTTACATCTAGTATTTCTTGGTATTGGTGGAACTATATACTATACTATATATTATATATTCTTCTTCGTATCCTTAATGCCCTCTGTACTGGGCAAAAAAAGGACATGGTTTTCTGCAACAGGTCACCCATCCTGAATTTTGTGTTCTTCTGGACCTAGTTATCTTGCTTACATGGGCTGCATGGGGTGGAGAAGTAGAAGCAGCTTTTGTCAATGCTGAAATAGATGACCTCACGTCTTGTCCTATGCAAAGTCAACACAATTTGTGGATAAAGAAAAAATAATTTTCTAAATCTATGAACTCAAGGTACTACGAAAGCAGCACCTTTCCATGGAAATCTTAAAAAAAATATTGTTTTATTTAGCCATGTATTTTTTTATGGGGAAAACAGTAGTTATTTATAATCCAAATCAATTGATGGTGCACATCAACACTCCTAATTGTTAAATACACTTTCCAGATTTATAGCACATAAATATACAGTATACAAAAAGCTGGAAAAATCTTTTTGTTACTACTGCTAGAAAAGGGATTGGCATCATCCCATTTTGAATTAGTACCAGATACCCTGTTGAAATCTCTAAAAATGCAAATTTTTAAAAGTTGATAGTTGTTATTCTACTCAGGTCTACTTCCAGAAACTCTTCAAGAAAGTGACAAGTTAATCTTTAAAGCCCTCACTCCTATAAATATCTCTGTCTGCCCAATATGTAGTGTTAAAAATTTATAAGCTTTAGTAATGTGTAATGACATACAACATTAGTACAAAACCTTAAAAAGAAAAATACTTACATGAAGTATTATTTTTATTTAGCAGACAATAAACTGTGAGAGATTTGCAGTAATATTCTTGAAAATACTATTTGTACTTATCTTTTGATGGTGAAAAGAAAGTTCTAATGGTTCATGACATTGTGCGATACTTCTATAGAACTTCAAAATTATTTTCAGATTGGACTGAGCCAAGTAGTTGTGTTATTTAATACCTAATGATATTCCTGGATGAAAAAAATACCTACAAATTTTAAAGAATGCACGAATAACAGTTGTGGTGATAACAACAACTAACTCTTAGTTAGTATTTTGCATTCAGAACTCTCATATTTCACTAATGATGGGGAATTTAATTTAAATTTTTAAACATTCTAGAATTTCATATGTATGTGTGTCTATTTATATACGTATTTTTGGAGTATAAAATGGATTTGTATAGAGAAGGATTTTGAAGCACAGAATAGTGAAGTGTCTTGCCTTAGGTATCAGCAAGGATGAAAAAATGGATACTGTTTGAATAAAACAATGTGAAGACCAAGTTATACCAGAAAGCAAATGAGCCTGTGAAATCACAGGAACCAGCTTCTGTACAACGTCTGTCTCTGTGTGTGGACTGAGAGTCTACAGGAAAAAATTGCAATGACTTTTTTTGTTTGGTTTTTTTTTTTTTTCAGTGAAAAAGGCAATAGGCTTCCTTGTGTTTTCTGAAGGGAAAAAAATGCACACAATCTGGCAATATTTGCATTCTGTCTTGCTCCATGGTAATTTTCTTGGCTGCTCTGGAGATTTGGGTTAAATTCATTTTCTATTGATAAGGCAAAGTAAACTGTAAGAAAACCGGTTGTCTCTACCTCCCCTTCTCTTGCATGTGTATCTACAGAGACAAGTGCCTGTCTGTTTGTTTGTTTTTACTCTTAACTTGACACAGCTGAGAAAAAAATAATGTAGTTCAATTGCTCACAGTACTCAAGTAATGGCCTTGGTACAACGTTCGTTTTGTCTAACCATAGGTGTCCACAGCCCAGATGGGAAAATATGATGATTTGTTCTTTTGGAGTTTGGGTTTGTTTATTGGTTGAGGTTTTTTTAATAGAAAAAGAGGGATGATAGACTGTGCTTAGATTAGAAAGTGGGGGAAAAAAAAGAATCAGTAGAATGACTAAGACCCTTTTCCCACCCTACTGATACCACAAGGGACTAAAGGAGATGGATTATTTGCTGTATTATTTCACTACAGTCGTGTATTAATTCTGGAGCATGACTGAGCCTTGAACAGAAATAATATAATAAAGTTCATTCAACTGAACTTGTTGCCACCTATGGGCTGTATGGTAGCAAAGTGTTTCCATTCAAAACATTTAAATGTTTGGGAGCCCGGGGAGGAAGATACTGGGTGAAGAAAACAAATAAGTTTTGGTTTGTCAAGGCTCTATTGCACACAAGTTCTCTGGAAAGACTAGTTGAAGAAATTCTACACAAAACTTGGATTAATTTTTTCACTTAGTTTTATGGTAAGTGTTTTGCTTTTCCAGTACTTTTAGTATATGTCATTAGGGTATAAAAAAATATTTAAAATACAGTAAATTGCTAGTCATTTGCTTGAATAAGTATTTTTTAATAAGGTGATTTGAGAGTATAGAAGATTTAATGTAAAGATAAATATGCAGTGAAAACCTAATCAAGCAATTGAAATAGTTACTCATGATAAAGCCAGGGTTATCAATGTATCATAACACAAATTGCTTTATGAATATTGATTCCCCCCCAATAGAGGCAAATTGCTACTGGGAACAACTGGTTCCATTAATCTTCCGAATGAGTCAGTTCCCAAGCTCAGTAACTTGGGAAGGTGCACTGAAGGCTTCATCTTTCTGAAGACTCTATTTATTATCTTTACTTATGTAAAGAGTTCATTAGGAAGATTTTTACATTGAAATATGGTAACTTTTTAGCCTCCTTTAATGCAGTCATGCAAGTCTTTAACTACCAGACATAAAACTGCTTAATTCTGCAGATATTAATGGATTCATATGTCATAAAGTCAGAAGAAACACTGCAATCGAGTCTCCTGTGTGGCACAACGTGGGCCATAGGATTCCAGTGTATTAAGTAGTACCTTGTGTCTAAGTAAATGTGACTGAGATGGAGTGTATTAAAATAGAGAATACGTTTTTTTAAAATATGTTATTGACCTTAAATAGTCACTGTTACAAATTCATGACAATCGTAGGTTGCCTCAGTAAATCTAGCTTTTGAAAACATGCAGCATGTTGATTCTTTATCGTTTTAACATCTTACTCAGAGAGTCACATGAAGCCTAACACAGAACAAAACTATTTTATTTTATTGTCTTTATCAATAATTTTTGAAATCTCAGAAAGCCAATACAGCAGATAGTAGGACAAGATGTGTTTACAGTACATCCATAATAACTGTAAGAATTCTTTTAATGTACATTTGTTCTTTGTAACTACAGTTAATGCAAATTAGTGTGGATTTATGATATCAGCTGTTCTGATAGATTGACTGGAATAGGTGAAGAACTTGTAGGGCGGAATTGTTTAAATCACACTGTTAAACCCTGAAAAGTATTAGCTGAGAATCAGTAGAGCTTTAGTTTCTTCTTTTTTAAGAACCTTTCAAGGTTTCCAAGACCACACAACTTAAAAATGGTCTAGAATTTTCATAATGGTGCATCAGAAACTCTTAGGTATGCTCTACCTTGGCCAATTAAAATTAATCTATACCTCTGTGGTTGCAGTCACTTTTATCCTAAGCCAAGATACTGCGTATTCCCTGGTTACTTTTGATTTCTTTAATTTCTTTCTTTTTTTTTCTTTTTTTTTTTTTAATGGGAGGGGGTGTGTCTATGTAACACTATTAAACAAACTACAGAAAACATCGTTGTTTTATATTCAAATACTTTGAATTAATTGCATCCCATTCTTTTATTTTTGTGAGATTTCTTTTCTTAGGGCACTGTTTGTGTAGCTATGCAGATTTGCAAATGAGTGTGTGCACGCAAATCAGTGTCCATGAGTATGTCAGTATGTCTATGTGCAAGTTGTCATGTAAAATTTAAAAAAAATTTAGGACATGTTTGCACCTCAAAAGTATGACTTTTTCAAGATTACTTTTGCAAGAGAAATCATTAATTTTTAGTTCTATAATTAGCCCCTACTCATGTGCCTTAAACTGATATCCAAAATAGAATTCATCAGCATTTTTTAAATTAATTTTTTAATTAGTATTATGCATCTATGGGGAGTGTTGTTTATAATGTGTCAAGGTAAGGAATACTGTGGCAAGCACATCTTGGCAGCTCCAATACACCGACTTTCTCTGAACTCTCTGAGGAAAACTCAGTTTTTCTCCTCCGAGTCTAGTTTTCAAAACCATGTTTTGAAAGTCTCCACAAAGTTAATTTTAGATGTTTAGCAGTCTGGCAACCTAAAATGGCTTAATTGACCTCGGTTTGGATGCTGTTTATCATGCCTTTGAGAACATTGTTCCATTAATGATTTGGAACTCACCAGCATTAAGATATCAAATGTCTCTAATTAGATCAAATTACTCAAAGGGCTAGTTTGTTTGTGTGTTTGTTTCTGACAACAGTGATTAAGTGGTAATAGTAACTGCTAGGACAGAATTTCAGAGTGTTACTATTCTATCTTAACTTCTAAGTAATTTTCTGTCAATATTGTTATCAGGAAACCTCTCTGTGTATATGTTATGGTCTAGATCTGTCTAAAATAAGCAATACCTACCAGATGATCCTTTTGATTTTGTTGCCCTTGAACAAGTAACTGCTGTCGAAGGTGGAAAAAAAAAAGTTCCTTTTCTAATGGAATTTCTTTTTATTTCTCCCATTGTCATAGTTTTACAAGTGAGCAATTTCACATTTTATTATGAAATAGCTTGAGGCAGGTGCCTGGAGGATGGGGAGAACGGCAGACTCCATTTCCTTGTGGCATATATTAAATTTTAAAGAGTATATTTACCTGGGCTTCTGCTGGATTTAGTCAAACTTTAGCTGACAAATAAGTAATTATATTATAAACATTTTTTTTCCTGTACTGAAGTTTAACCTCTCTTCATTCAGCCTTCAGGATTTCTGCATTTTTGCATATAGGAGAGTGTTTTTGTTAACAACCAATACAGTAAAGACCATGCTGTAAATGAGAAAATTCAAATAAAGAGCTAAATTTTCAAAACCAGGACATTGATTTACATATTGTTTTAATACAGAAAAGGACAATGCCTCAGAAAAAAGTTTCATTTTACCCTCATTGCTATTTACTATTCCTGTTGCTCTATCAATAGCTATTATATTGTAGGGTTTTTTTTGCTGTAGGACCCTATGTTTTAAATCTCTTCTAACTACTCCAGCTTTTTCAAGCATATCTTTTAAAAGGCTAGTATACCTGAATTACGCCAGAAAACTGACTGTTGGTGCAAATGCATTCAGGTGAGGTGATGTTAATACCTGCACAAAGTGGAATTAAGGGTACATTGTCCACATTTGCCTCATTGCATCCCTTAGATTGTTGGAAAATAGGGATTAATAAAGAAACTTCTGAGTGACTGACAAAAAAAGGAAAATATAAGAGTTTCGAAAATTTAGTCCAGAGTCTGAGTCATGTCTATGAAGACTCTTTCTTTCATTTCTTTTTATTATTCTTTAATCAGTCCTGTTGCTTGTAAATCATATGAGACCGTTCTCCAAAATGCATGGCAGTGAAAAATTTATCCTAATTTGGTATAACCTCAGGAAATTTTCAAGGCACCCATATGATATACTATTTAGTAGTGACCTGAATGAGAGGGGTGAGTATCCGTGTGTGTGCTGCTGTTCTGCTATTTCTGCTTATGTGACATTTTAGTTTCTGCATGTAAAATGCTTTAGAAATTACTGTTTTAATTTACTTTATTTTTCTGTTTGCTCCTCAATAATCCTTTCCTTTTCCAGGTTAATTTAAGGAAAGCTGTAAAGCGCTACATGTAAATTCCTCACTTCAAAGTGAATATTTCTCGAATTAAAGTTATTATGTCCTTACACAGCCACCTCACATGCTGTGTACCGCATCCACTCTATAACAAGTTATGCTTATGGAAATTGGGGTGTAGAAGAGTCGATGTCTTTTATGAGACATCACTTCATTACTTTTATCTTCTAAGTCAAATATAACTGAAGAAATATCTTAGGCTTGCTAAATTGACTTTGCACCACACAAGGTAACTACACAATGAAGTAATGTTAATTTAGAGAAATATTATGATATGAGAGGAATTCTAGTCTGTTCATGTGTGAGAAGTCATATTGGGGATAGAAAAACTACTTTAAAATAAGTAATACCTTACATCTTACAAAACTTAGGAGGGAAACCATGCAGGGTAGTACCTTCTTCCCCCTTTTTATGCTGTCAGTGTGTGGCCATAATTTCTGTTACACTTTACTTATATATTTAGTAAAGATCATACTCTGGTAAGGTCACAGCTCCTGGAGCACTTCCACAACCACTGTGAAAATCAAAGAATTGAAATATACGATTTCTGGTTTACTTTTTGTCATCTGTATTAGATATACGTATAGACGGCAGGCAGTTAATATTTGATAAAAGGGAAAAAAGCCCTAAATGTTCAAATATATTGTCCATATACCTGATTTTTAATTTCCTTTCTTTGAAGATGCTTCCCAAAAAAATGTACAGTGAGTTTGACTAAGTCTTCCCAGTTTTGTGCCTTTATTGTTTGGGGGGAATATTAGGTCATGCAGATTGGGAAGAAGAGAGGATGAAAAAATATTCTACACTGAGAAAACATTGTGATTTCTTGTAATGTTTAGTGATGCAGAGAGAAACTGAAGCTTGTCCAGCTCAGTGCATTCAGGTTAGATTTAGGAAAAGATCTTTAGAAAGAGAAATCATAATAATTGTGTGTGTATACATATAATGTTAATGTACCTGTGTTGCAGAAGAAAAATATAATTAGTTTATTAGTATTCTCATTTGATGTCCAAGATATGTTGAAATTACTCAAATACTATTTAATTAGCAGGAGGGAAGGAAATGTCACATAGTGATATTCAAGCACCTTTAGATATCCATAAGAAACTCAAAATTTAAGATCCGAGGTCAGAATTTACAGACTTCAATCTCATGTGTATTTCAGTGTGGAGAATCTGTTTACTCACCAGGTGATGAGTACAGGGACCTCCTACAGGAAGATGAGATAATAGCCACTAAGGTTTGCTGGATGAAATGATTAAATTTTTTTTCTTCAAATGTTTTTGTTCAAAGGTTGAGTTGTATGAAAAAATATTAGCAAGGCAGCAAGGGGCCATTATTATATATATATAGCACTAAGAAGCTTGAATTCCTTTGGAAAGGAATATTTAGGATTTAAAAGTGTGTAAGTTTATAGGAACATAACTGCAAGTATATATGGAGAAGGGAATATTTTCATCGTACAGCACTGTGGAATCTTTTCCATTGAAAGTGTTGCACATGATTCCAAATCAAAATATTTTAAAAAGCTTAAATATCACTACTGACTGTGTATTGTAATATAGATAATAAGTAGGAAAAAGCAGGAAAACATATAAGGTGTTATATTACTATTGACACTTTATAAATATTTGAGGTTGGGACAGTAAAAAATTATTAGTTTTTTGGTAAAATAAAAAGTTCTGCTTTATTTTGTTGAAAATCCATATTCATTGACTGCCCAGAAATTCTAGTGTCTTTTTTTCTCAATAATTTCTATGCTTTCTTCTCTCTTTATTCAGGTTCCTTTTCCATTTTTCTCTTTTGAAACAACTTGTGAGATTTTGATTATTTAGTTTTAGATTTTCTGTGGTTCCACCTTTCCCAGTTCCCTCCCATTATTCTGCTCAGAGCATTGGGCTGAAATTGCTCTGGGGGGTGAGGACACGCGTGCCACCAGGACAGAGTAGGCGTTAGGAAGTGTGGACTGTTGTTCCCGTTCTGACTATGGTATGTATATCTTGGTTGTCCTTGTAGTCATCCGTGTTAAATGGCAGCATGAAAGCAGGGATGGAAACAGACCTTGCTTTTTACTGAACCATTCACAATTTTGCCTACCAGGTTTAGCAGGCAAAAGTCATACTTCAAAACAAAATTATATGGTTGATAGTTCTGAAGGCCGTAAGATTTCTTCATTTACACAAATTGTTGATTTCTAGAAAAATTGGTCAAGGACAAGGGCTTCTCACCGCTTCTGAATCAGTAGGAACAAGAGCTATTTCATGTTTCTCAAGAGGTCCATAAAGACCATGTTCCACACTATACCTACAGTTTAGTTACAGATTTGCAGTGAATATTTGTCCTTTCCTCAACACCTTTAATCAGTTTAATTTCTCGGTTCTGTTTTCTGTGCTGCACTTCCCTCCAGATGGTCGTTTCTCTCCAAACCTTTCTTTCATTAAATTTTTCCCAGTCTTCCTCGCTTTAGCAGTTCTGCTGTGGATGTGCATTGCTTTGTGTATTTGACAACTTACCTGAAGAAGTGGCAGTATTAAAGTGTAGTATAGAGAGACCAGAGTTAAATTTTAAACAGATTATTCCATTTGTAACTGCAGCCTCTACAGAGCATTTTCAGTTCAGTAGCAGCTGTAAATCATAACCCTCACCCCCTCAAAAAAAGGGGGGAGGGAGGGGGAAGAGGGGAGGAGAAAGCTCTTGCATTGTACTTTGTATTTCAACAGCTATCCTGTGATGGGAACCCAAACAATTTGATTTAAAACTTAACAAAGAAGTATCCCCCAGTGTTACACTGGAGACATTCTTTTATCTGCAATGTTGATGAACCTAAAAATTAATGTTATGAATTCTCTGGTTCTGCTTCAAGAGTTTGGTTGTTGGGCTGATGTCTCACATCTGTGCAAAGAAAATACTGTTTCACCACCTGCAACATCTCTGTGAGTAGGGGGAGAGACGTTTGGGTCTCTGTAGTAAGCATTGATGCCGGAATTCCTGCACATTAATGTAGCCTTTGTTGTTTTCTTCTCAAGCTCAACTTCTCACTGTGCACATATAAATTTTATCTCCTCTTCTTTGCTCAACACTAGAATGCCCAGCCCTAGATTTCTGCACGACAATGAATCAACTGGCTGAACGCTCCATTCCCATCACAGAAATACGGGCACTGGGGACCATATGACACACAAAAATTTCCAGAGGCTTCCAAGTGTCACTCGAGCTGAGTTTCTGCAGAGCTTTTGGAGTCTACATCTAAAGTGAGTGGAAAAAGTTTGCTACTGATGTTGACTCTGCCGCGTTACAGGAAAGTGCTATGTATGTGTGACACACTTCTAATCGTAGAAAAGCTTATTTCTTCTTTCTGTTATTGGAAATCTGGTTTCCACTTTTTCATTTGTGTGACAGTTATAGAGCAGATTTTATGTTTATCTTTAATTACTTTCAGAGGAAAGAGGTGAGCTATTTGCTCTGTTTCAGGTTTTGATATTTGAGTGTTCAAGAAAACACGGAACCGTGAGCAGAATAATTTACTTTATTCTTATTTACAAAATCCCAGTTTCTTTTTTCAAAATTTGTTTTATTACTTTTCCCTGTGATTAAGTGTTCATTATTAAAGAAAAGATGTTTAAAATTGCTAAATGTAATAAACATAACTGTTCTGCAAATGTGCTTTAAGCATCAAATTGCTTTCCAATGACATTCTGATATTCTTATACTAGTTATTCTTTTGTTTCTAAATAGTTTTTCTTCAATCTGTAATTTTTATTTCTTTTATTATCTTGCAACATATTTGCTGTTACAAATAGTCTAAACTGATAAAATCAACTTGATTTAGATATTGACTGATATCTAGAGTGTTCAAAAATGCCTTGATGACTGGCTTGACTCATTTATTATTCCTTCCCTCAAAACCATTCATAAAAACTCCAAAAGACATCTCAGCTGTACTGTAGATCCCTAGCTGGGATTTGAGAGAGATTCTCTTATGCCAGAAAGTATAAGCCTCTGCTGTAATGTCATCTCAATGACCACTCTTTTAACCATTTCCCTGTACTGCTCAAACCGTCGCTGTGGCTGCTGTTTATTCTGAGGTACCAGCTCTCCACCAAGCTGTGGGGTGATAAGGAACAGAGTCACCAAGGTTTTGCAGAACAGTAGAAGGACACACTTGATGGAAGATAATGAATCCCTGATTTGTTTGGAACTATCAGTTCTTGTCTTGTCTTATCTGCTTTGGCATCAAAGTATGCAAGAGTACCTGTTCTGTGATCACAAAGGAGTAGGTTTTACAGGTGTAAATCCATATGATTCCAGGATTGATTCTAGAGGTTTATGCCCTACTATACAGTGATAATTCTCAGGTAGTTGTCACAATGTCAATAGCTCCAACTCTTCTGCAGTCTTTCCATATTCACAGTTTTTTTAATTTAAATGATAGGGAAATGTTTTTGAAAGACTACTTAAATCGACAAACATGATAGTACTATTACAAATAGCATAAACCCATCCCATTCGTAGTGAAGGTTTACTGAAAACTCCCCTGTGCATCCTTTTATATGAACACGCGATGTCCACCCACTTTTCAACATGGCCAGCAAAACCATGGTGTTGTTAAAGACTGATACGTTCGCCACATAAAAAACAATTATATATTAACAGTATAAATTGAATGTAATACTACAAAGTATATAAATATGTGCATTTGTGTAGTTCTACTCCTATTGTTTCTATCTGCTAGTTAGATAGGAGATCTTAAGGTCATTAAGACAGTAAGACCTGATGAGGTCCCACTGCCCTGACCAAATATGGTCATACACTTCCCTCTTCCAGGAGCTTCTGGTCCTTTTCTAGTTTCCATCACCAGTCAAAGTTCACTTCAAAAACTGACTAGAGCTGGGAACTTGTTCTTGGTGTAATAGCCTCTTTAGGTTTACTCTTGATCTAGTCTCATAATCTTCTCTTTGTGCAAAATGACTATGATTTGAAAGATGGAGGCTGTATAAAATTTGCCTCTTTCCACACATCTGCAAGTATGAAATGAGATTTTGAACTGAGTCAGGCTGGAATGGAGTTAACTGTCCTCATGGCAGCCTATATGGTGCTGTGCTTTGCGTTTGTGGCTAAAAGAGTGTTGGTAACACTAATCCTTTCTCTCTTGCTAAGTGCTGCTTGCACAGCATTCAAAGCTGTCTCCTCCACTTCATGCCCCATCAAAATAAAGAGGTTGGGGTGGGCAAGAAGTTGGGAGGGAACACAGCTGAGACAGCTGCCTCCAAGTGACCAAAGGGATGCTCCACACTGGATGCTGTCACGCTCAGCAATGAAAAGCTCAGGGAAAAAAGTAGGAAGAGGGGAAGTTTGTGGTTGTCATCTTTGTCTTCCCAAGCAACTGTCGTGCCTGCTGAGGCCGGACATCTGCCTGCTGATGGGAAGCACTGAAATAATTCCTTTTGCTCTTTTGGTTTATTGGGCAGCTTTGGCTTTCCATCTTGCCTGCCTTCTATTTTGTCCCCATCCTGCGGAAGATGGGAGTGAGCGAGAGGGAAAGGTCGGTGCCCTCAGGGCTCAATCCACCACAGGCTTTAAATGGGCAGACAGCGAGACTGCGTATGGGTAAATACAAACACACACAGACATATATATGTATAAATGGATTGGTGTTGAGTTCTGTTTATCAAACACAGTTTTTGCAAGGGATTGCCACAGAGTGAAGCAAATCATATCACAAATTAAAATGCATAGAAATGACTACATATTTTTTCCTTCTGGAAAAACAAAACAAAACAAACCAACATTAAAATATTTACAAACCTTGCTTCTCTGCATGAAAAATCCATGACCTCAAAGGGGCACTTGTTCACACTGTGGTTATGAGGCTTAGATCAACATCTTTTAAGTAGCTAGAGAATATCCCACATATTTTGGAAATAGAAATCCAATGGAAGTTTCCAAGGAGGGCTATCTTAAAACCAGAGGTAGGAGATTGAAAAATTCAACAAATCAGAAACGACTCCAAAGTCCAGACCACATACTTTGTAGCCATCAGTAAAACGCTGAAAGCACATGTATATCTTAAAATATTTATGCACATGTGTGTGCATTTACTGTACTACCAAAAATGTTTGGATTGCATTTGATCTTTTGGGTTAATAAAATGGAAATTTGGAGGAGAGGTGAAGCCTGTATGACATATCTATCAAAATATTCATTACAAACAAAACTCTTCATGCTTTTTAACAGTAGATGTTATTTTATGCACATGTTTTGATGTCAGCATGATTATCTCTTTGTCATTCCTAGCTTGCAAGTACTCTTCTTGCTTAATTTGACAGCATTAATTCTCCTTCTCAAACTTTTTAATGCGTATTTCTTCAGGAAAGCTAGCATTCTGTTGTCAAGTATATTTTTACCCTACTAAGTAAATCATCACTGACCTTTGCTAGATTGTCTGCAATGTCCCTTATTTGACATGATTAACACTATGCAATTTATAAATCATCTTTTATTTCATTGTAGCATAAGTACTGTATGAGAAGTGTAGTTTATGCTGTAAATGTAATTTTTCTCCCACATGTTTATTCCTGATGTATACTTTTTTTTCCAGTTTTTGGTTATTTTTTTACCACTCTAATATCTTCATTTTTTTTTTTTAATTAAGAAGTCATTAAAGAAGGAGGTGAGAGAAATCAACATGAACTTTATTAAGTTTGAGCTGAATGAGATCCATAAGATGTCCCCTGTGTATGAGTTGCTTAACTGAAAAGTTATCACAGAAAATAGCTCCAATATTTTCCCAGTGTTTAAGTTTGGGACATTATACCTTCAAGGTGTACCTTGATGAAAAGATCAAAGTTGAACTGAATAGATATTTTTCAAAGTAAAATGTCTACATAGCTAGATGTGTGGTAGATCATGATTAGAATTTTGAATTTAATTGACTCAAGGTACAAACCAGTAATTAATGAACGGAATGCCATGTATTAAAAAGAAAATGCAGGCAAATATTTTTTGAGCTCAGGCAAACACATTTTTGAGCTTTATTTGACAAAATGGCTCAGCAGAACTCAAAGCCATAGGAGAGGAGTTCTGAAATGGCACCTGCCTACTTCTCCATTTGTAATATTGACAGAACGTGGATTTGTAGTATGCAGAGTTGACAATTTCCAACCGGATGTTGAAGCACTGATCTACATGACAGGAATTGTGATCATTAGTTGCCATGCTCGAAAAGGATGTGGACAGATTCAATGTGGTTAGGTGCAATCAGTCCTGAAATTAATGCATAAATGGAAGAGACACTTTTTCATTATTGCCTACTTTGGGGGAAACAGTGGGTGCAGTCCTGTCAGAGTTCAGACTGATAGATATTGATACAAATCATTTTTATATGATCTGCCTATTTATTAGAATTGCTTTTCTGCTCTCTATATGGAAGTCCATGATGCATTACATTCTGAACTTCCCAATGTTCAGATTGCTGTTCTCATTGCAAGAAATAATGAAATGGATTCATTACTTTATTCTTAAAATATTCTGATTTATTTTAGGATATAATCTCTTCAATTATTTCATATACCCTTTTGTTGTCTAGTTCATTTATTTTACTGAAGAAGGGAACACATTATACATATTTTTGAAGACAAAAAATTTCAATAAATATTTTAAGAGTATGCAAGTACACAAACAGAAACAGGGAAAAGGACCTGAGAAGGTACAAAGTCCAATGATGTTTTCAGCATTAGTGAAACTCAGGATTGTCAATGTCATGACAAACACAGAGGAATTATGAATACAAGCAACTGTTTCTTGGATAAACATCTAAAAAACAGAAGAAATTTTTTTGTGTGTTTTTAGACTTTCTTTCAGAATTATGTTTTGCAAAAGAAGGTTCTTTCACTTTGAACCCAGAATTACAAAGTTGAATCAAATAATCATTGGAACCTCAAATTTTGCATATAAGGGGGTTTTCCTTAAAGTATTTATCTTTTGAATTCAGTATATGAAACTGGGAAAACCTGAGTGCTGAAAGAAATTGCTGTGAGTTCTCTTGACACAAAGTTATTAGAAGGAAATTAACGCTACTACATTAATACAAACAATCTGATTAATAATCATTTATTAGTCTAGGGCTGTAGTGTTACTCTGGGCTTCAGGCCAGTATCTCTCTGAAGAGAATTGTGCTTGTGGAGAAAAAGAAGAAAATATATCCTTCACTGCTAGTTTTAAAAACAAATCAAACTATTTTGAAGGTGAATATAGAACACTCAAAGTAGCAGCAGGAGGGCAAAACACTGGTCAGATATACAAACAGAAATGTATCATTAATGCAAACTGAGAACATCGTACCTCATTGGTATTTTCAGCTGGGTTTGGGTGCTTATGTTCATAAGAAGTCTTCCTTCACCTCTACAACATACTTTATTTTTGAGAGAGAATTGTACATGGTTATCTTCCGATTTCTTCCTTTGACTTATTTCAAAAGTAGAATATTTGTATTATTACCCCTTATCTCTCTCGCTTCTCTAATAAATGCTTCTTCCATCATGTCAGATTAGATCTGTAGTGACTTCACTTTTTATCTTCTTTGTTGCTTACTTAACATATGTTCTTCAAGGTAAGGGGTTCTTCTCTGCACTAACATCATGAAATAAATACCTGCTTATACATGTTTCCTCAAAACCATAGTTGTATCTGTTAAGGTCCTTTTCTGCAGTGTGCTTTGAACTAATTTTCCTAGTGTGTGATAATTGTCTGTTCGCTATTGGAATCCTCAGTCTCTGCATTTTCAGTACAGCTTGAAGAAATAGCAAACAGCCAGAGCTCATGAATTCACGTCCTTCACACACAAGGGTGAGTAGCGATATCTGCTCGGAGTCCCGCCACCAGGACAGACTTGTTGATGCAATGTGGTGCCTGGGCTGATGAGACTTGCTTCTCAGCCAGCATAGTTGGATAAAGTACTGCACAAATATAGTTGTGCTGCTTCTAAATCCAAGCTTGACCTACTCAACACTAGCCTGATTGTCTCCAATTATGTTCTGCGGTGTTTATGGACTTATAGTAAAGGTTATAAAAGCTTATGCTAAAGGCTATTTCTTGGGTGGTTAAAGTTGGGCTGTGTAGCACCAGCTAGCCTCTGAGCTGTGTGGGTAATAGTCATGGGGCAAGTGACTTTTCATGATCCACTTTACCTCCATTCACATTTGATGGGAATAATACATTACACTGATGAGGGCAATTTAAGAATATTTTATTTCTCTAGAATATTTCTTTATTTTATGATTTATGCTAGGAAAGCCGATATTTGCTCGGTACAGTGATATTGTATAAATGAAAACTGAACAGCCATGTTCTAGGCTGAGAACGAGTTAAAGCAACATCAGTAAAGTCAAAAAGAAAGACATGAATGACATTGGTCCAGGGAACATAAACTTTCTGGTAGTCTATGTGAAAGACACCTTGGTTCTGCTTTTGAACATTTTCCAAAGCTGCAATAGCAAGTGGTCATATTTCTCCAGCTCCCCATTTCATAGAGAACAAGGCTAATGTTCCTTGCTAGCCCAAGTCACAACGAGATCTACTCTGCACGACAGTCCTTTTGTCATCAAGATCAGCACTGAGCAACTTCCTGAGCTGAAAATTATTTTGGCATGATTTAAAACAAACTGCTCATTAACAGCTTTCTTTAGAGGGAGAACATGGATGACAACATTGAACTTGTTCGGCTTTTCCAGTAAGGCAGCTTTCCAGGCTTCAGGAGCTTGCAGAGCTGTTTAGATGAATACTATTTCTCTCAACCAAGGTCTTCCTCTGTGTGTAAGCTGTGTAAGATCCATCCAGGGCTGAAGGAGGAAGCATTCATCAGAACTTGAGACACGTAGAATTAAATAAGGAATGATGAATACATCTAGGAGGCTCCAAAAATCATGGGGATGCCTGGGGTAATTGTATCTGCTATCCATATTGTATGTGCAGAAGCTGTTTGTTAAAATAACATTAAAAAAAAATGTTTGAAGACATGGAAGTAAAAACAGGATTATTGAAGCTAGTAACTTACTGTCTTTTTTCCTCTTCTACACCTCTCACTGCTTTATTGTGATGACTACTCTATTTCCTTTGCAAACTCTTCGTTTCTCCCTGCTTGTCCCTAGATTTTTTTTAATTGTTGGTGTGGAACAAGAAAGTAGACAAGCGAAAACTATGTAAGACAAAAAAGGGAAAAAAAATGTCGATATTGTAATTGTTGAGAGAACAGTCATTAACAGCTCAAGGACTCAAGAAAAGAAATGCTTACTTAAGAGAGTATAAAAAATTAAAAAGCCCCTCAGTGAACAGGATGATGCTGATTAGTATATTCCTAGCAGCAATGGAGGTTGACCTTTCCCCACCTGGCAGATGACTGCCTGGTCACAGAGATTTGTTGGTTGTCTCATTGGGTTTTGTGAGCAAATTAATGCTTGGTCTAGAATGTATTAGTTCTAGACACTTTATCTTTGAGCATTAGCCAATAAACAATTACACCATATTTTAAGTTGTGTTTATCTTGTTTGCAGAGTCACCGTCTGGCAAAGAATATCCAAGGAAAAGAGTCCCAGAGAGGGAGGATTACAGAACCAGCATTGCAAGAAGGTTGTTGCAGACCATGTAAATGTTCAGTCTGAAGATCGTGATGCGCTTCACAGAAATAGCAGAGCCGAGAAGGTGTGCTGCGTGATTGCCTTTTCCTACACCAAAGAGTTTGCCTAAGCAAGTAGTTTCCATCTCCTGCTCAGCTTGGTTTCTTTTTCTCTAGCAAGAGCGTATGACAGCCGTGAGCAGCAGCTTTCCTGCTGCCTGTCAAGCACAGAATGCAGCTCTCGCCTTCCTGGCCACTGAGAAAACAGATAAAAGGTACAAATCCACCTCCCTCAACATTAAATGTTTTCTTTTCTTGACTGGATGAAAAAAATCCAAACAAAAAATGGAAAAGGCTGTTGTTTGCTGTCTTTGATTTTCACCAAACTATTCTTCATCATCCTCAGTTTTCTGTTGCAAATAGGAGCGATTTTGTGATCTCCCTTATTCCTCTTCTCTGGGGCCACAAAAGCAAGGAGGGAGTACTCTTCTCATCTCTGACAGTTTCCTCTACAAGCCAAAAGATTTCCTTAACTGTTCTCCTTCTTGTCCACTTCCTTTTGCACTTAGTGCTTGGAAGAGCACAGAACTGATTTTAAGCACTGTAAGGAAATATTGGAGCCACATTATTCATATAAATTATTTTATCTCTTGATATATGTAATTTGTGTGCCTGAAGTGGATGATTTGTTTCATTGAGATCACTATAGGAAAAAAACCCAAACAACGTTAAAATTAAGCATTAATAATTCATACATTTTTTAGACATTTGTTTCAGTTAAATAAAATAGAAATGTAGCCACATAAAAATCCATACAGTTTTAAGCTGATTAGATCAATAAAGTATGATCTCATGAAGGATTTTATTAATATTCTTCCTTTCTGTGCTAACTGCCTTCAGAAAAGGAGTTTCTGTACCTATTTTGTTTTGGAATACTGCAAAACTGTTAAGTGGATTTATTGTAATATCATTCAAAACATTCTATTAGTTCAAATGAACTTTGTTAAGATTTAGTATTACAGATAATTATAAAAATGATAACAAATAAAAATAAGCCTAAACATTCTTTCCAGATGGTTTAACTTAGATGAAATATCAGCATCAGTCTTCATAATGGAATGAAATGTTTGAACTTCTTTTTCAAAATCTGCTCAATTCATTAAAAAGGGTTTCTTGATCAGAGGTGAATCTGAAGAAACTCATGCCACAATATCAATCTGAGTCTATGAAGACCTCAAAATACTAGTTATGAGGAAACCAGTACTTAAAGAAAGTGTTTTATATGTGCTAACTTTTTCAGTGATGATGAAACACGGCAAGTGGGGGTTAATGGGGGTTTGTCTTGCAGAAAAGCAAGACAAAGGCAACAAGTCTGAAAGCATAAAAAGAAAAGGGAACTTAAAAAAACCCACATGTACTTACAATCTGAACATCACCATCTATTGCCAGCAGCATCTTATTTTTCCATCCCACTAGGAAGAATTTCATCTTTAGGCACAACTTGGGAGAACTTCAATATAAAGCTAACAAAACACACCCATCTATGTCATCTTAATAAAACTCTCATACCAGTGCCTCTACATAATCCATATACAACCAGAATGAAAGATTAAAGTATATGTTCATTAAACTTAACTTCATTATGAAGTTTGCAAAATCTGGAGTAAGGCTAGCTACAGAGAAGGAGGTAGTATATAGTTAAATCCAACATACGTTCTCTTCTGATTAAAGGAAAATATAATCAGACAATTTGAATATGTAGTACCATATCCACACAATGATGTAGATTTTTAAAACTGAAAAATAGAAACTTATTGAAAATTATCTTGCAATGGTATTACATACATTCCTGTTCTGATACTAAAAAACCCCCCAAATTTAATATGCCTATGTCCCATATTCTTCCAACTGTATCAATAGTGAGGAAGGTGAAGAATGAACTGGGAAAGCTACATCCTGATTTTAAAGAAAATGCCATCTGACTTTGAATTAAAACTGTCCTAGAATTGTAACCACTGTAGAATTGAAGTCACAACCAATTTTCACATAGTTAATAATAGCTTCTCACAAATTGAAGTTGGGGATACAAAAAAAAAAAAAAGGATTTTTGATGCAGCTTTAGTTGGAAGGCAGATTTATTTATTAATGGTATTTCTTGTAGCTTCCTTTCCCTCTCATGAGGTGTGGAGGGTGAAATTTCAGTGGTTCCGCTGTAATTCTTCGATAATTTTTCCCCAGATGCTCTAGTGTCAATCAACCCCACCTCTCTGTCTCGCCACCTGCCCCCTAGCACCGCAGCTCTATTCTTTCCATTCCTGTGGGGTTCCGTTGCTGTATTCCCGGGAGAGTTGGCGGGCATGGGGAGGACGGGGCTGATTGCCCGGGCTTCTGCGCAAGAATTGCAGCAGAATTACAACCCAGATGCTGAAAGTGTAGCCATGGAGGAGTTTGAATGGAAAAGGTGGTGGGACAGAGGAATTGCACCTACCAGAGACATCACTAATAGTGAGAAAATCTCCCTTAAATTAATCCTTATTTAAAACAATTTGGGAACAAAAATTATGAAACCTAAACCTCATTTTGAAGTACGACAGTTTTGAAAAAGAACAGAAAACCATTAAAAGATACAGTCCTTTTTAAACTACTCTTTGAAAAACTGTTTTTCCAAGTATTGTGGAAATGTTATAATGTTCTGACAGCAGTACTACTCTAAAGCTTTGATCACCTAAATATCAGGGATATATTAAAAGCTAAATAGCAGGTTTTGTGAGAAAAAACAGTAAAAGTGTATTCATTAGAACATAGTTTGGCATTCCCATCCTGATTCTTCATTCCAACGACAATTTAGAAAACACACATACATAATTTCCTTAAAGTGGCATTGCAGAAATTAAGTACAGAATAAGTAGATATTTTAGGGGAATTTCAGATATGTTATTAACATCCACAGACCAAAATCACTTACTTTAAAACCAGACAAATCTTGATTTTTTTTTTTTCCAAATGTCTTTTGGAAGTGATTTAACAGAATTTTAATGCCCCTGAGTTAATAAATTTGTGTTATCATAGTTATATTTTAAGATAGTAGGATCATTACGGCATATGGGGGCATTGCATAATAATTCAAAACCCTCACTGACTCTCATCTCACTTTAATTTGCTGTGTTATGAAATTCACAAAGCTATTGCCTATGCTATGAGAGATACATTTAGTAAAAGATTTATATTATCCATCCGTATCAGTATCTTCAAAGTATCTTTGCAGTATGTCATAGCTTTCAGCTGCTTCCATTTCATTTGGTGATACAGCAGTGATCATATATGATATTATATAAAACATATATTAACTCAGTCGATTCTTCCATCCAGAGCTTCCAATGTAGAATACTTCTTTCTAGGACTTGCAGCTTATTATTGCTGTTACTGGTTTTACCTCTTTGGTCTTATTTCTGTTATTGTTGTAACTATTTAATTTTTTTCTCTTTTTGTAAGTGTCAGACAGTTTTGCTCCCTGGAATAAATAAGGTGTACTATAAATTCAGATCAATAGGTAATAAAATGTAGCAGGATTTATTCTTGTTACAAAGTACCTGCCCCAGAACAGGCTATCTATACAGTTTTTACAGAAAGAGTAGTACAGGCTTTGATTAAGTGTTCCCCAAACTAATAATACCATTAGCCATTCTCCAGTACCTTGGCTTACACTTTTTGGTGTGGATATGGGTAATGTTACCCAAACCGGCCTTTGGAACACCTAGAAACCTTTGATCTCCCTGAGCACAGCGACCATCTGCACAGCTCTGTGACTGCCACACAGCCGTGACTGGACAGATAATATTCTGCTTCTGAGAAGGAACGAATTCTCGAGGTCCCGAAATGCATATGGTTCTGACACGAAGACAGAGAGGATCCACTTTGCTCTAGTGAATGTTCTCCCTTACTGCTAAATTATGAACCCCTCCTCTCTGGGCAGCCCATTGGCATTACTCCACCCTACACACATCCCTCGTGTGGTGGTGTTTGAAGAAGGTAGTTCACCAGGTGACACTGCACCACACGTTATTTCCCACTCTGCACTTAGCGTTGTGCTTCTTCACCCTACAGAGTGACTTGAAACAGAGCCAGTCCAAATGGGGAGATAAATAATCTCCCTGCTGGAATTTCAGCACATGAGGTGGCTCAAGTCAGCTATTTTGATGAGGTAGGTCTGCAGCACGTGGCTCCAGACAGGGAGAATCACAGACGTCGTGGCTTTCCAAAGGACGGGAGCTCTGTTTGTGTTTCCTCCTCTTTGCTCCTCCACCTGCTTTATCCCATCAGACCCCAGTTTCGTGCCACTTCACTGCTACTTCTGTTGGCCTGGTGGAGCTGTGGACTGGAGATGGGACACTACACCACCTGCTGAGGAGGGCCCAGACACAGAGAGGTGGTTATATTTTTAACCCAATGAGTTTTCCCATCCAGTTCATCATGTTTCAACAGAGGGACCTGGACTGACAGAATGCAGAGAGTGTAGGAAGGCAACTTAAACTAACATTTCTTTTTAATACTGCTTTTGCGTTCTAGCAACCCATTGGCCACATGTTGGGCTAAGAAAGAAAGAAAGTGTCATGGTCTTCTTGGGAAACACAAGGTCCCAAAACCACAGCAGGGAATGAGGAAGTTGACATATTTACCATGACTGGCTTCTACCTTGTCCAATAATTCTCTTAGAATCACCAACACCTCACAAATAATATGATACTATATTTGCTTTCTTAATGAAAGTTTAAGGGTTTAATGTGTCTCAGGTGAAATGCTGGTAGAAACATATCCGTTGTTCCTTAAGTTTCTTACTTCTTCAGTTCTAGCTCTTAGTATGTGTTTTCTTCAAACTGTTTAGTGTCATAAAGTATCTGGAAGCTTCTTACATAAATATAAAGTAACAGGGATATCAGTGTACCACCAAGAATTACTCTCTGCCACAAAAATTTCATGGAAGGGGAACAATTACTATCAATCCGCTTAAGATTTCTCTAGAAGAGAACAAAGCCGGAGAAAAGCACTTATCTTTATCAAATCTTATAACCAAACACAGGATCTACTTTGACAATGAAATTAAGTTTGTTCTATAAATATTGACTGATATTACTGATAGTTTATTATTTGCTTCTTTATTGACTGAGTCCTGGATTGGGGTTTGCTTGGTTTGGGTTGGGTTTTTTTTGTCCAAGACTGTTGTCAGGCTACATTTACAGTTTCGTGGAAGAGTGGAGGACTCAGGCTGCTAAAGTTTATTTCCTTGGCCTGCTTTTCCATAAGGCTTAATACAAATTATATGCACTTTTGGATTTAAAAAAAGAAAAAAAAAAGAAAGAAGAAATGAAAAGAAATAGAAGCGTTACCTGGGTAAGCAAAGTCATTTAGTATTATTCAACAATTAAATTATTTTTATGGTATAAAGACTGCACCTGTTTCTTTTCAGAATTTCGAACAGAAATACTTGTTGAACAGATTTCATCATCTCTGTCTAATAATAGACCTATACCAGTAGGAAGATTTTGTTCTTTGCTAGGTTTTTGGGTTGTTTCCCACCTCCCCCCCATCCTCCAGTAGCTAGACCGTATTTTTCATAATACTGGGACCCAAGATTTTCGTGTACTGTCTTCAGTTTCTTGTACCAATTCTGTGCTTTTAATAATGTCCTGGTTTTACTGCTTGCTTAATATTTTCCCATTTTATTTCTAATTTATACCTTCACATTGATACAAGTGAACTTTCATCAAATCTTCCCTGTTTCTTGAGAGAGGGTGTTTTCTTGTCTGTGAGCCTTGAACCCGATGGCAGTCCTTGTCTCTCAAAGGTTTCCCAAAGCACCGGCGTCAGAAATCCTTGCTTTCTCTCGTGGCTTCTCGGGGGAAGTTATGTTAGTTATTATTCTGTTCCTTGAACTCTTAAACATATAAAGAAGGTCATTCAGAAGCCTAATGAGAGAGCGTATGACATTATGCTTGCAGTATGCATTCACCCCTTTATTGGAAGGATTTATTTGTATGCAAGTTACTCTGCCTTCCCCACTTCAGCAAAGGTAAAGCTGTGTAAGCTCTCTAACATGGATGCCATGATGCCATGTGGGAATAACATATATTTATACAGATTAGGCTTTATCTGTTCAGAAAAGTTATCACAGTGTAGCTTTCTTCCATTTTGACTATACAGGTATAGCCGAAAAAAAAAAAAAAGTTGTCGGTTTGCTTTGCTTTAAGCTGAGTCATATCTGAGCTTTACAATGTAATACTGCCCTTTATCAGAATTAGGTGGGAAGGTGGTTTGTGTTGTCACATTCATGCATTGAACTGAATTTTTTCAATTCATACAGTTGGATCTGTATCAGGTTTTAGGATGTATAGTCCTAGATTTAACAAGATTCTGGAACAGTCTATTAAAGCAAATAATTTTTGTGTATTCTTGCATTTGATTGTTTCTTTACTACCTGAAAATAAAAACAATTAGGGCGATATTACAAAAAAAAAAAAGAACACATAAGGGAGTGAGCATATTAAAAGTGCAATGTTGCAGTAATTTCCGCAAAAAAGTGTGGACATGCTATACAGGCATAGGGCAGAATTTGTGTGAGTTTTAACAAGTAATGCCCTTTCACCTGCCTCACTGACACCTGCAAAAAAACCCGCGTGTGTATGAGACCAGTCTGGACTGTGTTAGTAGTGGTTTCAGCTCACGGGGGATGCAGACTGGGATATGGACAGGAGCTGTCGGGTTTATGCTTCTTCTAAAGAAAAATAAAGAAAGGGTAGCAGTTTGGAGGAAGTAATTGAGGCTGAAAATAAAACTAACTCCTCTGAGATTTATTTGATGTCCCTTACTTAGAATTCTGAGTTAGTGTAGTTTTGGAAATTTAGCTGTTACTGGTTGATCATTTCACTGGATGATCAGGGTGTTTTGTTTTCTCCTACCTACTTAGAAAGTTGCAACCTTTTCTGCCAGATATGGATGTCCATACCATACCTTTATCATCTCATCACTGGACTACAGAGAGGACTCATTCTTATTTTCCTCTGTAATTGCTATTGAGCCTATTCAGGGGTTGAAGCTGGGGGTGGATGTGCTACTCATGACATCTGTAAGAGGTTAGGAAGTTGTGTGCCTGCCCCACTCATCTCTCATTTGTTGGTTTTCTTTCCCTTCCTTCAGAAGTCAACACTTCAACAGCCCTTCTTTAAGTGACATTCTAATCTAGTTCTACCAAAATGAGGAAAAACTTTTTAAAAACATGTAAGACTATTTGTATTGTGTAGACAGCCTCTCTTTAGAGAGCCGTGATGCGTGCAAAAGAGGAGGTCACGCTGGGAAGCAGTGAGCCTCGGTGGGTGACCTGGGAAGGAGAACCTCCCTGCAGAGCTCTGCACAGGGGTTTCCCTGAGCAGGCTGAGGTGGTCCAGAGCAACCTCCAGTACTTCTTTCCCACAGACTGCTTAATATGTGTGCTTTGACTGTAAAATACTTATTGAGCTACGCCTTCCGTTACCTGAAAGTTTTCTTTCTTTTTTCACAAATTAAATGGGAATAAGTTTATCTACCCTTTTTTTGTACTTTAGGTATCTAAAAGCAAAAGTACTCTACAGCATTTTATGATGATTTATTTGTTAATACACCACCAGAAAGCATTCTCTGATATGCAGCTTGAACTTTTCCATTCTTAGTTTAATCCTATTACTGCTGTTTAAATCCCTGTTTATCACCCAGAGTGATTCTTCTCTTGCCTTGCATTTACACTCCCAAGATATTCAGAGCCTGTTATCAAGTTGCCCCATTTCAGCACAGAGCAAGTTATGATATATTATACATATTTCATAATTTTAATTCTGTATTCCTCTACCTGCCCTATAGTTTTGTGACAGTTTATGTTGTCAAAAACATCTTTAGTTTCTGGATGGGGTTTTGGTAATAAGAAACCTGCAAAACATCATGGATTTCAACTCTGCTTCTTCTTGAGTGACACAAAACCCAATGGAAGTTAAATACCTGATTTTATACTAGGTCTAAAGAGAATGACTATAAGACTATAAGGCTATCCTATAATGTGTCTCTTTTCTTTAAAAACGACCAAAAGCAACGGTGCCTTTATCATTTGTGCCTGTAATGTTAATTAAGTTCTATTAGAAATACTCATCCAATTCACTGCTGTGACCAGTCCAATGATTGTTACCATTTAATGGCTGGCAGTATGTAGAAACCCAACTCAGCAGCTGAGATCCACCCATGCCAGGCACTAGATGGACACAACAAGAAGACAGTCTTTTCAGCAAGGAGCCCACAGTCTAAATAAGCCCAAGCACCTAAGACAAGATGGCAAATGAGAAATGAATGAAGAACACAACAGGAACTGGAGGGACACAAGGCAACAGTGTGGTCACCATGGTGGATGATGGTTTCAGATATGGGGATTCCT
>JAOXJK010000012.1:129154192-129168276 GCA_025774025.1 Xenus cinereus
CCCCCAACTCTCTCAGCCCCCCCTCCCAGCAGAGGGGCTCCAGCCCTCCCAGCATCTCCGTGGCCTCCTCTGGACTCAGTCAAACAGGTCCATGTCCTTCTTATGTTGAAGGCCCCAGAGTTGAACACAAGACTGAAACAACAATAAATTTAGACCAGAGTGTTATAACTTATATTCTATTTCTAAGGGTGTGCTTAAGGTATAGGACCATGCTTAAGACCTTTCTTATTGTGTCTAGTGACCATGTAACTATGTTAACTTTACTTCAAAAATAATAAGTGTCTAGACAAAGCAAAAGACAATTATATTTAAAAATATGAAGCAGAGCTTTTCTGTATACAAAACATGCATAAGTGTAGATTAAAAATGAATGTAAATAAAAATATATTTTTCTAGCTCCTTGTAAGCATATTCTTTTTGTTGCATAAGAATTTTTTTTCCATTAATATTGTTTCTTTCTGCAGTATATTTAAGGCATAACTGCAAAGAAGCTATTCTTTCTTGGATTGAGGGGAAACATAAGGAGTTGTACCAGGATAACTGATATATCACTCAATATATCACTCTAATGATATGAATATTCTTGCGCCAGAAAAAAAGCATTGGTTTTGTTTGTTTGTGTGTTTGTTTCTTCAGGAATGAAAATATTACATGCGATCAAAGCAGTAACATTTGCCTGAGTCTACAGACACCCTGAGGCGACAGATCTCCCCTGTGCTGAATTCAAAACTTCTGCTGTGAGAGGCCAAAGTAGCATTTCTTCAAACACCCTTTTTTAATAATGCAAGGTATGTACTGCAAATGATTGCTAAAAAATTAATTTATTTGATTTTCTGTTTTTATAACTAAATTCCTCTTCAATTACATGGAAGAGATTTATGTTTTATTACTGGAAAGGTTGATACTGAGTGGCATGTTATGGCAGAGTTTAGGATGGGAAAATAACTGCTTGAATTGCCAATATGGAAGTAAGTTACTTTTGTCGTATTCAAAATTTTAAGCCTGGGTGGTTTTTTCTCCTAAATATACAGATTTTGTCCACAGAAGCATTGCAATGCCCAGATATTTCTTCTCCATTAAACCACTACATCTTGAGTTCAGAAAAGTCATGATCTTCTAGAATCAAGCCTCAGTCCCAGTTTATTATGGACACGAGTGTTACCTCAGCTAAAGATGGGAAAACACTTCAGGAAAAAGTTGTGAAAAGAATAAAGGATTTGAGGTAATGAGGTTAGGGAAGACTGCAACTTCTGCAGTTAATTCATATTGTAAGTTGTTTCTGCAGTTATATCATGACTTCTTTTTGGTGATTTTTCCAGAGAAAAGGTAACAGGAAGATTAGGACATAACAACCGTTTATAAGAGGTGGGTTGATCAAATGAGCTCTGCTCCCATCACCTCCCCACGCTCACCCCATACTCTGTTGTCAGCTCTAGAGAGGGATTCAGACAAACTGAGACCACCTTCCCGAAATGCTCGTGTCTACGGAGGGACTCACCAAAGCCAGCACATACATGTTTCGGGAATCTAGGCTAGACTGAAATTAAATTATATGAATGCAGGGTATAACGCCAGATACAGAAAATAATTTCCGGAAGCCCAGCCTTGAAAAATCCTGGAGAGTTACGAATTTTCAGATTTTAGGACAGTAGAAAATCAGACCTACTAAAAATGAAACAACTGTTTTAAATACAGAACAAAGATGATATTTTCATATGAGATATTAGCTACAGGTTATAGATTGTAGGCAACTGATAAAATATACTGTATTCTCCACCACTGTCACATGCAAAATATCACTGTCAATTTACGATTTTGTTATTCATACCTTCATCCACATCTGAAGCAAAATCTGGCACAACCTCAGAATGTCACATTTGCACTGAAGTTACACTTCGTTACTAACTGTACACATTTTCAGCACACTTATATTGACTGTGTAATCAGCACAGGGTCATCAGTAATTTAACACCATGAAGCCATATTTTACATATACCTGGCTACTTTAGTTCCCAATAATACTTTTAGCAATGGAATATCCTAAGATTGGGAACCTTGGGAGTTAAGGTTGAATTTTTCTGCAGGTTGATGATATTAGGTAGATCCATTCACGTTACTCAGTGACTATCCACTCGACAGCTGCAGTAGCCTTTCCTTAGGACAAAAAAATACCTTAAAATTCAATATGGACAATGTCACATACTGTCTGGTTGCAAAAGCACACCTCTAGAAGAGCAATAGATCCACTGGAAACTGCTGACAACATTTAGGAAATGTGATGAATCACATGCCACAGAATGGAAGCCTTTGATCCAACAAAAGCGGCTCGTAACTAAGTCTGGGCTTTGCATTTCCTTATCTTTTTAATTTAACTCATGGTAGGTAAAAGACCTCAATACACTGGGTTAGCAAAGGAACCACTGATGCAGAACTGGGTTCAAATTCTCTCTTAGGACACAAGTGGGAACAACTTTGATGGTTTAACCCTTGTTTTCTACTTAAGCATGTTCCAATGTATGTTTTTGCATATCTTATAATTACTACAATATTTTTTACATTACGTTAGTGCATCTTGGTGTGCTTCTGAGCTCCTGGCTGAGATGTGAGCCTTAATTAACTCCATATTGAACCAATGCTTGAGTATACAATGTTTTCCCCTGTCTCAACCGCAGGGACCCATTTTTCACTCAAACCACACCTGGGTTGTGGCCTGCTCACACTGACGAGAGGACGGGGAGTGCTGGGGATGCTGTGGCACTGACCGCCTGGTAGCTGGATACAGAGGGTGTGCTAGTTCAGGAAGGGGCAGATGGAGAAATAACAGAATCATAGAAATAGAATCATAGAATTGCCTGGGTTGGAAGGGATCTTTCTGATCATCGAGTCCAACCATCAACCCAACACTGACAAAAACCATCACTAAACCATGTCTCTAAGCACTATGTCTACCTGTCTTTTGAATCCCTCCAGGGATGGTGACTCCACCACTTCCCTGGGCAGCCCATTCCAATGTGCAATAACCCTTTCCGTGTAGAATTTTTGCCTAATATCTATTCTAAACCTCCTCTGGCACAGCTTGAGTTTCCTTACAGTTTCCTTACAGTCCCCCATCCCATGCTCCTCCAGGTGTCCCCCAAAAGAAATAGTTTGGTAGAGTCCCTGCAACACTCCTAGTAACCACTACTCTTCTGTTGATGAGATGGAAGTGGTTACTTTATGCCTACAGGGTACAGGGCTCAGACTTGCCCTTTTTTCCCTCACAGCTGAGATCAATCCCTAAGCAGCCGGCTGTCACCCACACACTCCCCACAACGATTCAGCAAAGATCATCAGAGAAAGGGGGAAATAGCTGTCAACTGCCACTTTTTGCTGCACAATACAGTTTGGTCCAAAATTACTCCATGAGTTTGCACATTCCTTTGTCTTTTCTGTAGAGACACCAGACGAGATGGGAAGGCGTGTAATGCAGATTGAAGCCGACAAAAAATGATGGAAGGGTATTTGCTCTCTTTCTTGTGAGGTCATGGTTTATCTGCCTAAATCACGTTTATTGAAATTTTATTTTTATGAGGACTACAATTTGCTCGCAGGTTTTTGAAAGCAAAGAAAACAGGAGAATACTTCCAATGATTACCTTTCAAACGCCTAAATAAAAATGATAAAATTATGCAAACCACAGTTCTATTCCCGCTGAGTTTCACTATGTATCCATATCAGTTGTTATTTTTTCATTCTTTTGTAAGACAGAACACCTGAAGTATGAAACATTTTTTTCTAGCATTTTTGATAATGAAAGCATAGAGGTATGTGATTTATGGGTATTCTGTTTCAAATTACTGTCGCTTAAACATATATAGATGCATGTGTGTGTATATATATAAAACACTCATATTTGTAACCCTTCTTAAACCTTATAGATCACCCTGTTTGTGTCAACATCTGTTTGACATATTTTATCTGCTTTGTCAGTACATCAGGTAATCGTAACTTGTCAATTGCTAAAGCCTCTTTTCTAATTTCACATAATTACAAAAGCAACCAGAAATAAATTGTGTGTGGTTTAATAATACATGATAATGTTTTAAAGATCTTTAAAGAAAGTAAATTGCTTTTGCAGAATTAGTGTAGTCTATTATATAACATTAATATGCATAACAGATGGCTCTCACAAGAGTAAGCGGGTATTATTTTGATTTGATTTTAATTAGATATATATTGTCTCTTCCATTATATATTACCCATCTTAATACCATAAGAGGCTTTTATGCACAGTATTCAAAGATTTATTCCACTCCAAAGTTTTAAATGTCATTGATATGAGACCACTATTTTGAACAGCATTCAAAAAGGCACACTACTTTTGATGATAATTTTTGTTGCTTTTAACAATGATAAAATGTTATTGAAGGAAGTGGTAATTTTAAGTGTGTGTTCTCATTTGAAAAACATGAGCATATACATTGTTCTTAAAAATCTACATATGGTTTTGTATTATAACATTCTTTTATTTGGCCAATAATGGTTTCTAAATCTATTATAGCCACGTGGATTCAAGACCAATACATTCTGCTCTTGTTTCTTCTTCATGTAAGCTTTAATTATCGTCTGTTGAATAAAAGGTTTCTCCTCTCAGAATTTTGTTACTGTTACAAATATTTAAAGTGGATTTAGTTTTCTACACCTTCACTTCGCAACATTATGAATTACTGTGAGTTGCAGTAGTTGAGCTTCTGGCAGTTGGGTAAGGGAGGGACTATTGACAAAGTCAGATTTTGGCCCATTTATAAAGTCTGTTGAGAGAATTCTCATTGTGCTGCCGTTTGTGACATAAACTGAGAAACTTTACCCAAAAGGGGTTGTACAGAGACCACCAAGTAATTTTATCATTTTACCTAGGCCTCAGGTATCTTTCGGATGTTAACAGATTTTCACCACCATTGACTCATGTTTGATTCCATTTGGAGATATAAAGCTGAAATTCTGACGTTCAACTCATGAGTTTTAGCTTGTTCAGTCCTCCAGCATTCCCTATTTTTTTAATATGAATGTACCAAAATAAGTCCATCCCTTTTACATTCTTTGTATTCTGAATGCAATGAGCCATGACCAAAGAGCTAATCTTAAAGAAATACATAGCAAAAATAAAACAAAAAGTGGAAAGAATAAAACATTTAAACCGAAACATAGCAAGTTATAATCATTCCATTTTTATAAAATAAATCTGATTTCAATTAAAACAACCTCTGGAGGTAGACTAGTGTATATTATAATAAACGGGTAAATGTAAGGCGTGGGAAAAGTTCAGACATTCCTTCTAGCATATTGAATCAATTAATAGCATGTACAAGGAAACCCTGATTATTTGAAGGAGTGGAGAAAAATGACTTGATTCTTTACAAGTAGTACAGACTATTATTAGTATTCCAGATAGAGTGTGTTCTAGGGAGTCCATCATGTGCTTTGATCTGTCTGCATCCACAGCTGGAAACTTTGCGCCAGTCTCTGGAAGCAGCACGAACTGACAACAGTCGCCTCCATCAGGAAAGTGAGTTAGTGGTTGCAAATGTTAATCAGTGGATCAAAGAACAAAAGTGAGTAAAATTGGGTCTTTTTTTTTTTGCCCGATCTGATTTCATTTCCTATGGCCCCATACAATTAAAGCATTCATAAGCACTCTCTTCTCAACTTACTGCCATATCTTTTATCTGGAGCTCTGCAATAGGTCTTTATAAACACACTATCAAGTTTTTTTTACCATCACATTTATGTCCTTTTGAATTAACATAAATAATCAAATAATAAATAAGGTATCTGTAAACACGAAGTACAATTTTCAGGCCTGCTAATAATGTACAATGTAAAAAACCTGAACTCTGTAGATAAGAGAAATATATGTATATGTTTTTACGCTTTGCGACTTTTTCCTTAGATTTTGCAAACCTCCCATATTAACACACTTTCAATTTTTAAATGCATTTTTTGTCTATAGCATTTATGAAGATATCCTTGATAATGAAAACTAATTTACCTTCTCAAAAGTCAATAGCTAAATGAACAAGTTAGGCTGGTAAGAAGTACCAAACTTCTTACCATAATATTGGTATTATGTACCAATAACTCTACATTATTTCTCATGACATGCATATACCTGTAATTCTGAACATGCATAAGAACATAAAACTGAGCTTCCCCTTCCTTTGATTATTTGAGTAATTTAAATACCTGTGTCTATCTTTAATATTAAACTATAAACAGCATCTATGATGCTCTTATGACAGATAAAAATGGGTTGCTTTGTTAGAGCCTGTGGTTTCTTGGGTATTCCCACAAAAACTGTCCAACATCAGGAAGCGAGTTGAACTGAACTAGGTAACTGAGTCCATCCCATAATGACATGCAGTATGAGAATGCAAGAATGGGTCCACAAGAAGAAACAAATTCTCTATAGAAATTGCACAGGGTTATGGGACGTGGTTGCAAACTTGTTATGTCTCTTTGCGAGCACCTTGCCCACACACATAGGAAGGTGTTACTGAAAATCCTGAACAGTTTAATGAGGTAAATTTTCAGTAGAAAATCATTCCTGATACATGTAACTGCATTTTCTTTTAATCGCAAGTGCTTCCACGGGCCACTTGGCTCCCTTTATAGTTCACTTTACGTAGTCTGAAAAGCCCATAACTTAGGTCTCTAACAAATCTGATCAGTTTAAAGCCCTTTAAAGATAAGATGACTCATTTCCAAAAATCCATTGTCTGTATCAATTAACTCCACATTGACTATGAGGCAAGCGCCAAACAACTTTTGGAGATGTAGGTACCCACCGTATGAACAACCTCATTTAGAAGTCTCACTGGCAAAGTCAGGACATCTAGTGCCCTGGAAATCACAGCTCTAGCTCTGCAGATTCCTTAAGGCACCAGTGGTTTTCTGTTTTAAATGCCAAGCGTCTACAATAGAATTATATCGGTCTTTTTTACAAGCCAAAATTCCTTAATTGCTTTTATTCCTCACTTTGACTAAAATTTTTAGATCTTTGCCACATTACAAAAATGCCATGAAACTGTTTTCTGATTCCATCTTATTTCTTTAACACACTTGAAACAAAATCCTCAAACTGCATAAGGACATAAGATTAAATAATTGAATTTAGTTCTCTGCTAATACAGGCACCGTTACATGGCATTTTTTCATGAGTTTATAAATTATATTTTCAAAACAGTTGATGTTTCGCCTAGGAAACACAGGGTTTTGCTTTAGGAAATTTTTTAAAAAATAATTTAGATATATTTATAGTTCACATCATAACGAGCATTTTAAAATAAAAAGCATTTTTCACTGACAGAGCAGGAAATTCAGAGTACTGCTTGGATTGCTTTGGAGCTTATGTAGGCATGCTTGAGTTTCAACAGAGTAACAAACAATGAAATACTATATTCAGTATTTCTGAAATTTTCACATTTTAATTAAAAAGAAATCTTGCAATTCTCAGGTTTTTTTCAGGTTAGTAGATACCGACTTGCAAAAATTGCTTCATTTTCAACTTCGGGCTTTTTGAAGTGATAGAGTAAATAAAATTAAGGCTATGAGATATATATATTTAAAACTTAATACAGGCAGATTAATATGAATTTTAAAAAATTATTAACAACCTTGCCTGATTGCATAATTAATTGATTACAGTGGTACAAAAATGTTTTTTAAAGTACAAATTTACAAAATAAATTTTTGTCTTAGGATTCCAGCTTCTGCTATGCCAGCAGAGGGATATTTAAATATACAATTTTGTTACAGGTGAAGGTGAGCAGAATGTTTTGCAGAGCAATCTGCCCTCTTCAAAATTCTTTTTTTGATCTGCACTATATGGTGCCCAACTATTGGACCCATGACAAAAAGAGAACATTCACAGTTTATTTTTGCTGCAGTCTAGGAGGTGAAATAAAGATCCCTTTTGATATTAATTTCATTTTAGAATCACCTCATTGCTGGTTATCCTTCCTGACACCTTGTTAAAGTTAGACTTGACACTGCCAATAACCCAGATCAAAGATGTCATAATACATAATTGAAGGCCATATGGGACATACTTGGTAAAAATTCGTTTTGCAGAAAAAGGGACTCGAGCACTTATCTAACTGATACTTAACGTTTAGCTGCTCTTTTCATGCTGACAAAAAGTTTGAGAGGGCTGTTCCAATAAAATCGAGTAGGCATTGTAATGCAGGGGTGCACCAGGCCAAATTTACTATGAGTTCAGTTGTTTTACAACCTATTACTGCTTTTCCAAAGATATAGAAATATTGCTGCCCACCATGAATGGGGTTGGGTTTTAGAGCACTTCTTCAGAAGACATGAAATAAAAAATAAGTGACAAGGTTTTGAAATATAGATAATATTTGATTTATTTCAATGCAGTGCCACACCATAGAGATGATAATACAGGATGATTGGCGGTAAATTTTTTATATATTGTTTGCATTAAATGATATTATATATCAGATTTCAGAGTCAGTGTTTGCATAGTGGGGGGCTGACGCAATATTGCCATTCTACTTACTTATTCATTTATTATCTCTTCAGTTTTCCAATTTTTATTTTATTTATTACTTTTGCTTTTATGTACATTTCTGTGTTGTGTGCTGCTTTTGTTCTCTTTACTATTCTTTGAGTCTGTGATCTGTGGAGGTAATTTTGAACAAAATTAAGAGAGCTAAATCAACATTACCAATATACTTGCATTTGCCTGGAATGTTAACTATCTCTTAAGATTTGTATTTCATATATAGTGCAGTCTTTTTATTGTCGAAGGTTATTTGAATGTCCTTTAAGAATTGCTGAATTGTTTATTGATCTAATAATTATATATTTCTTGGTACTTACGATGTCTGTCCTTTCTTGTTCCTTTATCTTAAAAATTTAATAAACAAAGCATCAAAGAAAAAGGAATAAAAAAAGAGATGACTAAGAATAGATCCCTGAGGCTTTTCCATTTGAAAAGCTTCTATATCAGAGTTATTGTTTATGGAAATCTTCTGTGTACGATTTCTCAACTAACCTGCACAAGTCTCTGTGGAGTTATCTATAAGCTCAGTTATCTCTGAGCTGTTAAGGAATATTTTATGATCGATAAAAATTTCTCCTGTAAATACATTTCTCATTGAATTAGAGGTAACATTGGCATTGTGAGGAAGAGAGCAGTATTGGTGGAATGAAGCTAGATGCTACTGCAGTCCAAATAATTTTCTGTTACTGGTATTTGAAATCTTTGAACATAATATTTTCAGATAATCTTGTTGAACTAGCATGTGTTTATACACTTTCCCTTTTACTTCTTCTTTGTGTTGACTATTGTAGGACCTTTTTCAAAGTGAAAGCAGCAATAATTGTAAAATACCAGTAAATGCCTTAATTATTATTGAGGCAGATCAGTTCAAGGTGTTTTGGTCTTGTGTGTGGCCTAGGTGTGTTCTTTCAAACATAAAGTCACCTGAAGTGAAGCAGCTTTAAGTTGAGGTTATGGTTTTATTCCTTTTTCAGTAGAACCTAATCTTTCATCAACTTTTTCTTTCTGTTTTTGTACATTAACTACATTGTTCCTTAATTTCTCAATCTTTTCTTCTGAGGCATAGTGATTTCAAAATGCATCTGTATCCACCAACAGTTTACACTTCTCATCATTCTTCACCACTGAATGAGTAGAATTATACTTGACATTGTGTATATATTTTCCCTTAGATTTTTAAACATTGTTCCCTTACTTTTGAATTTGGTTTTGGCATGGGATATCGTGAAGATTATGCAGGAAGTCAGTTTTGCAACCTGTGGCATTATTTTGTGTGTTTCTTGGGTTTTTGAAGACCCATGAGAATTAGTGGATACTGAACCGGAGGCTATCAAGTAGTCTCTTCAGAAGGGCTCAAAATTTGGTTTTGTTTCAGGAAGTTTTTATGCAGAGTCCATTCAATAAGCAACCTCTCGGGAACTGCATATGCTAAACGTTCATTTTTCTTCAAAACTATTTATGGATACATTAAATTTCTGTAACTTTTGATGAGTTTAGTTCAAACAAGAACACTAAACATAGGCTTATAAGTGATTTAATGATTTTTGAATTGTTCCTGATGATGATGATCAGGATCCATTTTGAAGCACCACTCACTATTTCTCTCCATTCTCTCCCTATTGACAGCTGTGGACTCTTTTAGCAGAAATGAATGAGTTTTTCTTGAATAGCTCCACTAGTTTCTTTATAAGACATTGGAGATTATAGTGTTGGCCACTGAATTCTGTCCTGAAGCTTTTATATTGTGGTTAACGGTGTTATATGTTGTCTCCGTACCTCATGTTTAAGGATACACACTTAGCCTACGGGAACAGAAGTTTAGGGTGGTGTTGATTGTCTTTGGTATGACAACAGCATCTATTTGTCATTTTGGTTAACAGGGGAGGTATAATGAGGGTTTTGAGTAAAATTGAGAGAGCAAAAAGCTAAGAACATAAAGCTAATTATCAAATAGATTGCAGTAGTGAGTGAAGGTTTTTGAAGAAGATTTTGGTAGTTTTCCATATGTTTTCATGTAATCAAATAACCTTGGTCCTCCTGGAATGTTTCTTGTTACATTTTTCCTTGGCTATGCAGTTCTAATAATTAGTTATAGGATCATACTCCTGAAACTGTGTGATTTATAGTACTACTTTATGATAGGTACAGTACTTGCTAGACTATGGGTCCTAACTGCCCTGGATTCTGTTTACTTCTAAAACTTTGTAGCAAAGAAGAAACGAGAAATCAGATTTCCCTGTAGTTACACACAAAGGCCGATTTCTAAATTATGGCTGAATGTGTGTTCAAACCATGTTGCAAGAGAACAGTCACATAAGTTTTCAAAGAGTCTTTCTTCAGATAAAAATAAAACATTTTATAACTACCGGAAATTATTGTATATCGTGCATGTTCTGATCAAATTATTAACAAGACTTTTCCAGACTTTAAACTGTGATGTGAAATGTTGTTTCTCATACAGATATTGTAAGATATATTACCCTAACATTGAAAATCCTACCAATAAATGCATATCCTTTGTCCTGGTCCAGGACTGTTTTTATTCTTTAATGCTTAAGTATTGACTGCTTACTTGCAGTACGTAGTTTGCGACTTCTGGGAATTATTCCATAACTACAAACCCATACTGGCATTCCTTCTAAGACGGGTAAAAAGTTTTGTGGGAGCAAAAGAAAATATAATCTTTGTTAATATCCCACATCTTTACTTGTTATTTTGGAATATTACAGACTGTCTTGGTCATTTGTCAAAGCATTTGATTTTATTATGTACTATTCACATTTCTGTGTTAAAAGTTTGGAACATGCCTGATCATGCCCATATTCATGGTAGATCTGTTTGTTTTGGGGTTTTTTTTTGTTTTGGTTCGTTGGTTGATTTTTTTACAAAGCAGTGTGTCCCATTCTTTAACTTATATTTAGTACTAGCAAAGTTGGCTGTTCTCTCCTTTCAGAGCCTCTGCTTGAAAGTTTAATGTTGTGTTGGGTAAAAAGTAAGATCATGAATGCTGACAGGCAGCAGGGCTTTTTGTTGCTTGGGGGGAAGGTAAAGATGAATGCCCAGAACTGCCTGCCACTTGCTAGCTCCAACCAGTATGGGTTTGTTATAAACTTTAATGACACCTATAATAAACAGGGGTGACACACTCTGAATCCTCAAATTATTAGACACGAGGCAGAACAAGCCTTAAGAGATTGATCATGTTCTGTGTTTCTGCGTCTATAGTATTTAGGTGAAGAAAACTTGAGGCTGGAGGGAAGGCCCTGGAGATGGACGAGAGTTGTGGAGACCCACCAACCTTGGCAGTAACACCTGAGACTCGTGACCGTGAGCAGGTGCCTAGCATGAAATATGGACATTTTGCACAGCCATTCCTGCCCAGTAGCAAAATCCTTGAGGGGAAGAAAATAGAGACTTAGGAAAAGCAACGGTGGAGGCAGTGAGAAAGTGGATGTGTGAGACAGTCAAGTGGTGCAACAGCTCGAGTCCTGCTGATTATTAAGTGCTAGTGCCCAGATGCACTCTGAGATGTTATCATCTCATCTGTAACAAGCGGGCTGTAGGGACCCACTAAGTCTACTTTCCAAGGATTTCCAAAAGTAGTAGTTTTGTTTTTACACAGAAAGGCAAATCTAAAACACTTTAAGAATATGCTTCATTTAATTTCGTGGGATTTTTGTTGGTTGCCTTTTTTTTTTATTCCTGAGTGGCATTAGGCAGGCACTGAGAACCTTTCAAGCACTTTTCTGAAATTCTCAATAAGTGGAAAGTTGCCAGAAATAGTGTTTATATTATTTTCTAAGAAAATACCACAAACATGGCAAAGGCTTTTATTGACTGTAATGCTGACTACTGTGGTAGCCTTGCCCATATCCTGCAATTTTATATTAATGACATTTCTTTGAAATAGTATTCCGGGGGAGGGGTAGTTTTGGTCATATGGAAATAGGTTAGACATTTTAATAATTTATTTTTTTCATTATTATATTTCAGTAGTTTTGGATGCAAGGAGAAATAGGTTTTCAGTGAATCCACTTCCCAGGAAACTGAACAGTGTAGAAGTCCACAGAGTGCACATTGAAAAAGTCTGATGGAGAACAAATGAATTGTTTGTTGTTTTCTGGCAGAGACTGTTCATCCCATATGTAAGAGTTTACCCAGGAAATAAGATCACGAGAGATGCTTTCAAACATGCCAAGGCTGTCCATCTTCTAGGACTTTAGGAAAAACACTTGAGAAATCCATGAAAAATGGAGTTCCGTGTTCCATGGCTGATCAGCACCCTAATGTAAAAGTCTAGGATTCACGAGGTCTCATGAGTAGCATAAAAAACAACTTAGTTTGTTATGGACGTGGGTTTCATAACTAATTCTACAGTAGCTAATGAGATGTGAGACCAGGGTGGAGTTTGTCCATGTTTGGGCATTAACAACTTCTGTCTCATACACTAATAATGGCTCATTACTAACCAACTGCTCATTTTCATTAGAACTCCAGGTTTTTAACTTCCCTGAGGACATTACTTCCTGTCAGGTTTATTTGAATTGCCCTTCCTCAAATCCAAGTTCCACCACTCACCAGGATAAAACTAGTTGAAAGAGAATAAAAAGAACAAAAAACAAACACTGGAAAACACAACTTCAAACTGAAACAGGAGAGGCCGGCTGCTCAGGCTTTGATAAAATAAAGTCTCCTTTGAAAATGTAAATATATGCAGCTACAATGGAAAGACCAGGATCAGTTCTCAGGTTCTGACTAGAAGTGCTGCCGAGGCTGAGCTTGCACCAGGCTTCATTCAGTTAATTTTACGTTGGAGACCCAGCTGAGCCGTGGAACTATTACACTTCCCTGGGCTGCAAACTCAGCATCGTCTTTGGTCTGGGTTCTCCCCAGCAGTATCTGCCCTGAAAGTCTCTTCAGCTGTTGAGAGGACGTTACCTCTGACAACAGATGCTCCCTGACATAAAGAGGAAAACATCTCTCTCTGAAATATGATCTTCAAATAATTTTAAATACTGAAGTGGCTCTTATGTGTAAGTGTTGAGATTTTCTGTGTTATATTGTAAATATTGTCTCCAAAAAGCATTAACTGCTGAATATTGCTGAAGCATTCAGTGAACATCTTGTTCCACATTATTTTAAGCCGATCAGTTAATGCATTTCATACACCAGTTGAATGAAATCTGTTCCTCTAAAACCATACAAGCTATGAAACCACTGATACCAGAGAGGATAACATTTCCTAGACAATTATTTTTGAAATTGATGATTTGGAATAGCTTGCCTCCCATATTTTTCATAAATCATTTCACAATGGGCATTGACACATGGGTTTAAACTGGAGAAAAGCAGATTTAGATTGGATATTAGGAATAAGTTCCTTACAATGAGGGTGGTGGAACACTGGAACAGGTTGCCCGGGGAGGTGGCTGAGGCCCCTTCCCTGGAGATATTCAAGGTGAGGCTCGACGAGGCCCTGGGCAACCTGGTCAAGTTGGGGGTGTCCCTGCTGACTGCAGGG
>JAOXJK010000012.1:129168376-129184584 GCA_025774025.1 Xenus cinereus
AGGTCCCTTCCGGCCCAGATGATTCTATGATTCTATGATTCTATGTTTTTTTTTAAAAAGATGAGATTCTTCAAGCTTTTAATTATGCAGTTGTATCTCCCCACTAATAAAATCTACTTTTTTTCTAAGCCCTACTGTTTTCAAAGTTTTTATGAGAAAGTGTTTCAGGCTGGAGCAGCTCTTTTAAAAGATACTAAAAGCTAATTTTGTAAATAGTTTATCACACTAAATTGAACAAGAGGAATAATTAATCCTTTTGCATAGCAAAAGCAACCATAGCAAGTGTTACCTCAAAACACAACACCATAGGAAAATTGAGTAAACTGTAAACACACTTCTTCATGAACATCCTCAGATTTGCTGAGTAGCATGAAATAATATTAAGAGAAGTTAGGTGAATTAGTCCTGATACGGAGCAAAGATATTTTACTTTGTAAGCAGCAAAACCCAAGAATGTTATTCAGAAACTGGTTTAGATCTAACTGAAGGAATTGGGAAAAAATTCCTATGGAAAACTACAGAGCACGCTAAAAATAAATGCCAAAAAAAGGTGAAAGAAGCAAAAAGAAAAGAATAATAAGTTCATCTAATTCAAAATAAGATTTGAAAAAGCAAATTTGGCTCACTATGAGTGAATGTAAATGTCTATGTAAAATAACAGATATATAAATCTGAAAATAAGAATTGTTGTCTTTAATATTACAGATCATTAGAGTTTAATTCATGATCTGACTTGTTATTGTGCTAGGTGCTGTACAGATATAGAACAAAAGACAGTCCAAACAAAAGTTACTGTAAAATATCAGGAATAGTAATCTGACAGGAGAATGAAGTACCTTAACTTAATTCCTAGAAAACATAGAGTGCAATCAGGAATTCATATGAAAGGATTTCTATCTTAGAGGATAAAGAGATTACAGAAAACCTGAAGGATTTCCCTGCGTGGGTTGTTCAGAGAGGATAACAGGGACACACCTTCCTGAGGGGCTGCTTTTACATGGGGTGAAGGTATCATATGATGGAACTCAAGAAATTAAATAAATCACAGCAAACGGATGGCATTCACCTAAGATTTCTTAAAGAACTAATGACTAAACTAGCTATATTACTGAATAAAATAATTTAATTTGTGTATATCGCGTGGCTGGAGGCTTGGCACTTAATATCTGTCTTTCCAAATAAGATGCCAAAAGTGAACTCCAGAAGCCCAGATCAGTGAGCTTCCTTTCAGGCTACATCCCTATCCCATTGCTGTTCGCTGTTGTCTGAGAGAAAGGTCTGGCTTCTTGCTTAGAGTCTTGCTGGTTTTGGTTGTGTTGCCTGTTCATGGGCCATTCTTTATTTGCTGAAAGATCTGTATTTCTCTCTAGCATTTCTTACACACAACATAGGCTACATTGTAGAATCCAGAGCTATTTTACCATGCTGATGACATCTATGGTTTATACTTCTGTGCTGGTGGTTAGTATTCTATGATGGCTTGAGAACAGTTAATTTATAAAAACAAATCTTTCAACAGTCTTGGAAAACGCTGGGATTCAGGCAGTGACTATCTGATAAATTCTGCTCAGTCTCCTGCAATGGTGGTGACTCTGGTCCACATATCACATCCACAGCTTTGCCTTCCCAGAGCTGCCAGCTCCACGGGACAGCTTTCTTAATAAAAGTAACATTTCCCTAGGAGCATGAAGAGATATTTGCTATTTTTTCCTATGTTGCCTATTCGATGATTGTTTTCCGAACGTTGTGTCAGATATATGATAATTCTGTGAAAAAACCCCCAGATTATAGCAGTTGTACCTCATCAGCCAGACAGGCTTGATCTCGAGATCTTAAAGCAAAACAAAATAGACCTAAGCACTTGGCAACTCCAATATTATAGTGCATTTAAAAAGCAAAATAGGTTTTGAGATTTGTAGAGACGTAATGGATGACTACCTGCTAATGCTTCAGGGTATTGGCTTTAACTATTTGTGAAACTTTTATCTATCGTGACTGTGAAAAGTCGTGACTAGCTGTAGCACAGCGTATCTCTTTTGTTGTTCCGTTGTAGTGTAGTTAGCAACCTTGCAGAGTTTAAAATTATTCCAACAATGAAGGCCTAAATTTACTTGCCTAATAAGATTATCGTCTCTTATAATATATCTGAAGCATTTGCTGCTTTATCTGATACATATTGTTTTAAGCTTGAGTAAGCATGTTTTTCATAAATTAGAAAAATCATAACTCAGTTGTGTCTTTAAACTGCTTAAAATTATAATGAGGAAATTTTCTGTGTCAAAGACAAGGCAACCCGATGCTGTCCATTGCAGACAAACAGCAGGCCCCATGGCATTATGGGATTGATCACCTGGTAGCAGACAGGGCTTTTTTCCTCCTCTTCATTGATGATCTAATGTATTTTCACTTATGTTCTTATTTCACAAATGTTAGCACACAACTTTACCTCTGAGAAGATTCAAAAATACCATCTCTCATTTCTCTCTGTGAAAGGCAGCACTGCAAATTTATTCTTTGCATTTAGACTTTTTTTTTTTTTTTGAAGGAGGGGAGAGGAAAGGGTTGTAATAGCACTGAATTAAATCATAGAATCATCAAATCATAGAATAGTTATCTGTTTATGAAAAATAAATGTTGGAGCTTGTATCTGCTTAGGTTAAAGACATTTTCCTCCAAATCTCCTATAGAAATATACAGTATAAATTGGTTGGCTTGGATTCCCTGTAGCAATAAATATTTTTCTAATGAAAACATGTATTGGAGACAAAGTCCACAGATTTTTACATGGCTTTTTGAGGTTTTTCAAATCACCAGCAGTCAATTTAGTTGCTCTAATCTTTAAACCTAAGGGCCTAATTCTGACAAAACCTTTGGATATGTTTTCATTACTTTGCTATGATGTTTGCTTGGAGAGAACTGTGGAATATCCCAACAGATATTCATATTAGACTAATATTCATCCTGAATTTTTGAGATTCGGAAAATTTCTGGGTCATTTACTTGGTGCACATATGCACAACTCTCTGAAAAGACTCATTGGGAAAGATTTCTAGTTTCAGTATGGGACATATTATGGTCACTGTGCAGATGATCTTGAAAAATACAGTTAAAATGTAGCATATTCAAGTTCCTCAGCACCAGAGTAGCCATAAACCTATTTGCTATTTAGCCATTTAACACAATTATTTACTGTTCAAGAGATATACAGTTACTATAGCAACAGCTACATTTACAGTCCCAGAATAAATGGAAAGTGTAATCTGTCCTGCCAGTAAAGCAAAAAGCTTTTTAAAATGTAGTTTATCTGTTGCTTTTACAATAGAAATTAGTGGCATTCAAATTATGAACCATGAGCTGGTTGCAGACTGCCAGCTTTGATCTCGTAGGCAATGTTACACCCGCCTCATGGTTTGACTGCATGTTCAGTAGCTTTGACAACTGACAGTAATATACTCTTTTTTTTTTTCTTTCTTAGTTTAGCCTATGATAAGATGCAGCCAGAAGAAATGAGAGAATCTTTAGGTGCTTTTTTCCCATGGCTAAAATGGTCCCTAGTCTATGGTAAAAGAAAGGTATCTTTCGCAAAAAATGTTAACTCAATAGCAATGAGAGAAAAAATCTAGATTAAGGTTGTAAAAAAAAAAAAAAGGTGTTACTATTTTCCTCATAAAAATAAATAATTAGATAATTTTGAAAAGATAGCTATATACCTCTTTTTCACAGGCTCCTTGTGACACTTCTGCTTGAGGAGTTTTTGTGGACAATTTGGTATGGATTGGTATTGCAGGCTAAATTAGACTGTCACCCGGTTTAGGAGAGCTGCCTATGGCAATTCTGTATTCCAGAATAAAATAAAATATCACTGTATCCTGGAATAATCAGTGTGCTTGTAAAACATCTTACATCACCTTATATGTAAAGCCTGGGTTCTTCGCAATGAAAAATACTTGTTATCAAAGTGATACTAATGCGATCCATTTGGATGGTGCATTTTAATGTCAAGGACTACTTTACAGAGCACACCTGAGCACACCTCCATGCCCGCAGGGAGCTGATGAAGTTGGGTAGGTCGATGCCCGGCACGCTCTCCCCATCCCCTACTGCTCGCTCTCTCGTACCCCGTGGGACAGGGGTGGTAAAGGCTCCCCAGAGCTCTCCTCACCGGCACTGCAGGTGTTGGTAGGGTGGCCCATTACTGTAAGAGAGCAAATAATCACCTCAACCCCTTTTACTTGCACTGTCATTAGTAAGAAGGGCTACGTTTTGGCCTTGGAGTGGTGCACATTCTTAATCTTTTTAAAAAAAAATTATGTTTTTACTTGCATATTTCAATGCCCTTGCAAAAAATAATGTTAATCCTAAAATTTATTACCTGCAGCATTTGCCATTCTTCTTCCATTTGAAGATATGTGATCATAGTAACAAATTTCAGGAAATGTCTGTAATGTAAATATACTACCTTAGCTGATTTCCTCCTCCTAATTATTGAAAAGACTGAAGAAGAAACTATTCTTGACAGACACATGAAAGCCTGTCTTAAAGCTTGATTTTTCACTCTTTCAAATGGTGTTTGTTAGAGACTTCTTTTTATGAAATGTTTTCGATAAAAGAATATTCCTCTGGTTATTCTTATGCAAGGGAAGCATCTGGCTGCGTAACGCTGGAAGAAAGCTGAAATATTTTCAGGCTTAAGGGTTCCTGATGGGAGTTCCCATGAAGCAGTCTCTTCAGATAAGAAGACTGGAGCATAGTCACTGTTTGCAGATGTAGAGAAAAGCTCTAATCAGTAGCTTGTCACGCTACCCAAAGTTTAGTTACTGCATGGTAGGCAGATACTTGGCAGCCTGCTGGTCTGAGATTTAAAAAAAAATATTAGAATCAAGCAAAAATTATCTTTCAAGTAAAAACTATTTATTTTTTGTAATTTATTGAAAAATATTTTTTAAAAAGTGTGTTATTTTAACTGAAAAGATGCATCCCTATTTCCCAGATATTTTTAAAATGACATTCACTTATGAAAAAATACTGATTATTAAGGAAGGCTGTGAAATGGTATTTCATGTTCTATCATGGCCCAGATTTCAACTGAATGCAAACAGTTGAAAACTAAGATACAGCATTTCAAATTTGGACTTAATGTTAATGTTTGGACTTAATATTAATGTCCAATAATGTTGTATTTGTTCTTTGTATGTTTTTGTTCTTTCCTGAAAAAATAGGAACTGCTTACCCCTATATTACAATGAGCTAATTCACCCTCATGGCCTCCCTGTAGTAATCAAAGAGTAGCTCCTCCTCTCTTTCGTATTCTTTTATACAGGGCTAGTGTTAAAAGTTTACAGTTACTAAAGTCTTCCTTATGCCCAAATCTGAACAACTTTTTTTTTATTGCATTTGCAGTCAGGTCAAACACACAAAAAGGGGATCGGTGTGTCTCCCCTTTGATGTCCTCTCCCCACGGTCTCAAACACCTCCCATACTCTCCCCATCTTCCTGGTACCAAGTCATGTGTGTCCTCTTGGGAAACTTCTGCGTGTGTAATTATCCCCCTGTCCCTTCTCATTCATTCTGAAAATGCTATCTAAATTTTCTGGAGATTGGATTTCTTAGGAACAGAAATTATACACTTTCCCTTCTTCTTTAGCAGGATGGATTTGAGCTGCACGTGTGCAGGTCTGCTGGAGAGACTCGCGTGATTGTGCGTCACTGCTGATGCTCAGCCTTACCCTCACCTGGCCTGGAAGAAGGCAATTTCTTCCCCATCTGCTGTCTTCCCCCTCACCACCACTGCTTGGCCAGGCACCCCCCATACTCCGTTTGTCCATACGGACATAAAGAACACTCTAATTCATTCTCTCTGCAGACACTAACTGACTGTTGCAATAGCATAGACCTTGCGAGTGACCATTTTTTACACTAATGAAGTAGTTGTGGCTATGAATAGTAAGAAAAAAAAAAAACCAACACATTGATGTCAATAATGAATATGGCTGCATTTTATAGTCCAAATATGTGAAAAAATGTTGATAGGATTGACATACATTATACTGGGAAAGGTGGAAGTGGAGTGAGAATATTATGTGCTGAAAACCTCTTCCTCATATAACTTACATTTGAATCTATAACTGTAACTTATATGACAAGTCAAGGCAGTGAATTTAAGCTTTGGGACTTCAGAGGACCTATACAAATAATGACCTTTGAACAGCAGAGTTCTCAACATTAAATAAAAGAAAGTTGAGTTTCCCTACAGTGTTTCTCATATTTGCAATTTTCTTCTATCTCTTTGGAGGGAAAATTTTTCAGTCGTGTTCTAACAAAACTGCCAGCATTAATTATTAATAGGAATTTTGTTCAGTTAATAATGACAGAGATTGTGCCCTTTGTTCTCAACAATTATTTATTTTCAGTCTGTGAAACTCTTCAGTTATATCTTCTTGTAGTTTTGGGTCACGTATGCTTTGAATTTCCTCGTGTCGTTTTTCCCTCAGCCTTGCTTGTCACACAAAGCATAACTTTTACCTGCAGTTTTGTCTTCATCTCAGTTTCCCTTTTCTCAGTATTAACTCTCATTAGTCCCTAACTGTCAATTTTAGTTTCTATTATTGCTTTGAGGAAAAACACCATAATTATCTAGAGCACTGAATATGTATTGACTAGGTTAACATTTAGATTCAGTATCACAGATATTAATATTAATAAAGACCTTTTCAATTCAAAAAGTTTAAATCACTTCTCAAATATTCTGATCTTATGTTTGAACTTTTTTAAAAGATTCCAGAGAAAGGATTCATAGTTTGACTTAGGTTTTTCATCAGAGATATAAAATAATGTAATCAACATTTCTCAGCAGAAAAAAAGACTAGTGATTTGTCAGCAATAGCATGAAGACAGCATTCAATAATAATTACCGTACAGGAATGATTACTCCTTTATATAGACTGAAATTGATTTGGCTTTTCAAGTTATTAACAAGGAGATAAAGGTCCATCCTTGCACATTCAAGCTGATACCTTCCTCTTCTCTCACGGCCTTTTCAGAAAAGGTAAATGTGGTAGCTTTTTTTTTTTTTTGTTCATGGAAAATGGATTGGAGAAAGAGACATTTTAGTTGAAAAGCCCTTTTTAAGTTAGCATAAATAATTTCTTTAAAACTGAAGTTTGGTTTGGTAAAAATTACCAGTTAATCCCCGGAGAGGTTGTCACTTCTCGGCCAGCTTTCCCCCAAATTGTTCCTGTAAAGGAAGCAGTTTGGAAGCAGGTACAACTAATTCCTTACAGGTAGTGTCCATGTGGCTGACCCTTTCTGGAGCACAAAAGGGTACAGCACATACAGACACAGGATCTCGGTGTATAGATCGGGATCTGGTGGCACCAAATACTATGTGACCTGAACTGCTCGTTGCCACCACAGGAGGTGTCTGGCTCCACCCTGGGCACCGTGGCAAGCTGCCTGAACATAGCTCTCCTTGTTCAGAAAATGAGTTCCTGCTTCATAATTTACCTTTTCTTATTGATTTGATAATAGAATTACTCAGCGTTGGCTGTAATGTTGCAAGTGCGCAATTGTGAGGATGGCGGCCCATGGAGTGAGTGGAACCAGCAGAAGTCCCTTCTCAGACAAAGAGCAATGTGCCTGAGGAAACACCCTGAGAACAGGAGAGGCCGACTGTAGCATAATAGGTCTTTTATCTTTTTAATGTTTATGATTCTGTGAAAATAACATTCAAGGAAGTAGCTTTTATGAAAGGCATTCTCAGATACAGCAAATAATGATATTGATGAGAACAAATCAGTTTCATGGTGGAAGTGTTTAAAAATAAAAGTTCCTTTGAACTCAGTGAGAACCAGATTTAATGAAATTTAAATTAAAGTGAGTGGAATAGATATGTAAGAGTTAATCAGCTGGAATGGCAATAATATGAAATAGAGGCTCTTCCCCTAGAAAGAAACTGCTTGAATGAAATCATGTATCTTGATGTTTATTGTTCTTTGACTGAAGCTTGCACATGTATATTTGGAAAGCCAAATTCTGACCCAATTAAGGTAAATGTCAAGGATTTGGATTTTTTCCTGTCTTTAACATTGTCCCTTATATACGAAAGTGAATTGTCTGCCTGTACTTCTGTAGAAGTGCAGCTTGGCAAGGTCCTTTTGTGTTGTTCTACTGCAGCTGTTAATACATTGCAATGATACAATTTTTATCTATGCTAATATAATCTCATATTTAGAATGAATCTCTAAAATAAATAGGGCTACTTTCTAACTTTGCCACAGTTTTGCAGGTTGCAATAGAATATAGGCAAAAATTCACTTTTATTGTGGTGAAATATTTTTATTTTATTCTTGATCGTCTGGAAGTTTGCCTTAAAAACATAAACAATCTGTCTACACTAAGGAATCAAAATTAGGGTCTTTCAGTCACTGCAGTTACACATACTAGTCATATTTGATTTATTTTCCATTTTTCTATTGTAGTGTTTGTAAACATTAATTCCTCTCCTATTGCAACCATATTATTGAGTATAGCTTCACTTAAAAATGACCTTACCTTATGCCTGGATTGAAGATTTTCATATTTATAGTAAGTCATTGTTTCTGCTGTGGTTATCTCATTCTTACTGGTAAACCAATGATTTTATCTCATCAATGAACCAAGCTATTATGGAAAATGTAGAATCTATAATAAATCAAATAATGACAAATAATTGACTGTTCATTAACATTTTCAGTTTTAAAATACCTATAAATGCTTACCATTAATATGCAAAAACTCAAAATCATAGATGACTGTGTCAATGGACCCAGTTTTTGATGGATATAAGGTCAGGCTACAGGTCTATCTGGAACTGTGTCCTGCCGCTGATCAGTGAATTGTATCCACTATAGGATGGAGTTGTGTTTTGCCCAGATGTTCATACTCATTTGTGAGTGAGACCACCCAACTGGTTGCCCAAGTCCAATCTGAATTCTGATTTTAGTTTTTATACAGACTCATAGGAAGAGAATCATGGGCTTAATCCTGCAGCAGCAACACAAAAAGCACATCATGCTAAACTGGCCTCATCCTTCCTGGACCTTATTGTTTGAGCAATAAGACAGGGGCCTTAACTTTCTTTGACTCTTTCCAACTGCTTTCACTTGATATATTGTGTTGGGGAGATGAGCTTGGGCTTGAGGGACTGCAAGCCCTTGGGATGTGGGACAACTAGCAGTAAGCAGAGAACTTGATTGTGGTAGACACAATTTAGGTTCCTGTATGAAATTCTGGTAGAGTTGGCTGCCACCATGGAGATCCTCTCTAGTTCTGACTCCATTTTTCAGTATGACCTGGCTTGGGGTAGGAAAGATGACCAACTTCATCTTCTTGAACCACATGCAACACTAATTCTAGTTCTCTCTCATCAAGAGGAAGTCATGAGTTTAGCAAACTTCTGCTGCTGGATTGCCCTACTTCTGAGGGGGCTGTTGGACTTTTGAGGGCATAACTGGCACCATCTGGGATTTTCTAGGAGAAGATAGATCAGGAAAGAGTAGAATGAAACAGAATATCAGAAAGGGATTTCAGAAGAGGATTCATTAATGAGGACCATCAACAAAAAGTAAGGCAGGTGAAGAAGAAAAGGGATACTGAGGCGAAAGGTAGAAGAAAAGTTGTATAGAGGAGGTACTGCTGAATCTTAGAGACTTGATGTCTTGTAGTTGATGTTAAAGACATAACTGTGGATTGTTTAATTTAGCCCTTCACGAAGAGCAAGCAACAATGCAGGATGTTACAGGAGCTCTTGACAGTTCAAGACCCTCATATTGGCTCATGCTGGAGGGCTTCACAGAATCAAGCAGAATCATTTAGGTTGGAAGGGACCTCTGAGATCATCTAGTCCAACCTCACTGCTCAAGTAGCATCAGCTAGAACAGATTGCCCAGGACCATGTCTGGTCAGGTTTTGAATATCTCCACAGAGACTCCATACATTAAGGTAGATGCACCCTAAAATAAATCAGATAAATTGCATCCTAACAATTTCTATTTCTCCCCCTTGAAGGTGGGGACAGCTCAGATGCTGCAGAGCCAGCCTCAGGCCTGAAGGAGCAATTTATTTGTCCATTACTGGACTGCTCGATCATCTCTATAACTAGAGAAATTTAGTATAAAAGGATATGTTTATGACATAGTTTTTCAAGCAATTGACAAAAGCATTCAAAGCCAAAATGCATTATGACAGCTAAAGGCATCAGTGAAGATCCTTCTTAGCAGCTCTGACTCCTCGGGTAACATCCACTGACTTTAAGTGCTTCAGTAGCCCTCCTGCTGGTACGTCTTGGGAGTACTTAGGGAGTCACATCTCAATTTCTTTTGTTAAGGCATCACCCAGGGCCTGTGTGTTCTCTAGCCAGAACGCAGTCTTCTTATTTTGATCCTTGTAAATTTTTGCTTCTCTCTTCTTGTGATTAAGCATAAGCATACTAAATGCAAACTCATTTCTTTCTCCTATTCTTCATTAGATTGTTTAACTAATATTTATACTTATATTGTGATCAGACTACTTTATTTAGACTTGAGGTGGCTATTTCTCCTTATGAGATCACTTTAACTTTGTAACTGATATAAGTCTCATGGCTTGGGCCAAGTTGGCCAATGAGAAGCCAACAGATGCTCTCCCTCACCTTTTGCTCCAAGGAGAGGAAGGAGATAAAGAGATTTATGAATTTAGGAAAAAAATAACCTACTTTAATTAAATATTAATAATAAAATAGAAAGGAAATAATGAAATGAATACAATATATAAAAATATGTATGTACCAAACCGTATCAAGCTCCCAGGGAGATGTCACCAGCAGCCACCAGGAATGTTCCAGACTGGTCTCAGTTATGAATGGAAATGGGATTCCAGAACACACTGATGGGGATCAAAAGTAGACAAACCATCAGAGTCCTCCTCATTGAAGAACAGCCCATGAGAAGGAGCCAACCAGAGTCCCTTGCTCCCTCAGCTTTTATACCGAGCAGGGCAGATGGGATGGAGTACCCTATTGGTCAGTTTGGGTCACCTGACCTGTCCACGCCTCCCCACAGGCCACACCCAAATCAGCTGACCCTGGTTGCCACGGCAACAAGTAAAAGCAAGAGCCTCTCTCACTGAACAGGAGGTTGGCTCTGCTAACCCCCCAACCCCCCCCCCTACCAGGACAATAAGAAACATTAATTGTTCAGGAACCTTTCAGGATTTACAATGGCAAGCATGAAATAATCCTGGCAAATGGCACATATAAACAAAAAGGCCTAAAAAAACCACCTAAACAAAGACAGTACAACTCCAGAACAGCTAAATCCTATTTTAATAGATATAAGGGAACCACAAAAATCACTTTGCCATGACCATCAAGTTTGCTTAGAGATATGGCTTAGTGATGGGTTTTGTCAGTGTTAGGTTGATGGTTGGACTTGATGATCATAGAATCATAGAATGCTTAGAGCTGGAAGGGATCTTCTAGTCCTTCCAACTAGGACTTCCAAAGATCACCCAGTTCCAACCCCCTGCAATGGGCAGGGACACCTCCCACTAGAGCAGGTTGCTCAAATCTGAAAGCTTCCTTCCAACCTACACAATTCTATGACCTGATCTAGATGAATTGTCTCGAGCCTACTAGTGACAGCTCTTACACTGTAATTCTTTAAATTTTCTTATGCTTCCACAAGCTCAGTTTTCCCTTGCACAACTCCCTAATTTTTAGCATCCTCCAGAGGACATTGACAAGACAGAATTAATATTCAATTACAAATGCAATTTCTGTTTTGTGTGAAGAGGTTTCAGAACTGATGTTTTACTGGAGTCAGCCCTGTACTGCAGCAAAATTTGGGGTCTTTAGGGTTTTGGAATGCAGAGGGAGACAGAGTCCCGTGTGCAGGCATCATTGCTGTGACTGCTGAATTCTGTGTGGTTACCGCTGTAGTGGGGATGGGATTGAGACCTCCAACTCATTTCACACCAGCTATTGCATAGCCATCAGCTGAGGCAAATTTCAGTCAGTAGCAACCCGAAATGCAATTGAACCCAATGACCTGGAGGTGAAAGGCTCTGTATCTCATTACCACTTCCCTAAACCTTCCAGTCCCGGGGTATTTTCTTCAGTCTTTTGAAAAGAAACATCTATTGTACAGACATAACTGCCGCTGAGTATCTTAGTCATTTAACTTTAGATTGTCGAGTTTCATTATTGTTTATTCCTTTGTCTCAAGCTGAATCATTTTCTATGAATCAGATAAAGCACTATCATTATGATATCATTTATGAAGGCTACATAATTGTAGCTTTTCTCACTAAATCATTGAAATAGTGCATTTTTTTCTCACTAAATATTAATTTATTTTCATATGTGGCTATTACATTATTCTGTTTATTTCTCAGGGAAATAGATTTAAAGTAGAGATCCTCTATTTTTCTACTAGTATCTGAAATGTTCTTTAGTTTTAACTGTAAGATAAAATTTCTGAGGGACACTTTACAAAAGTATTTTTGCCATTCATGTGATTTTTCAAATAAATATCGGGTTTTAAAAATACGAGGGAAGAGACTTATTTTTCATTTTCTGTTCTTGATCTGAACAAAAAAAAAAAAGAATTTCGCTATAAAAGTTAGATTTTCAGTCCATCTTATCTAACCTGTCAGTTGCCATCAGTTAGAAAAGATTTAGACACAAATAAACTAAAGTATCAAAGACATGGGAAGATTGTTTCCCTCCAAATAATAAGTTTACATCCTGGAAAGCGAAAGACAATAATCCAAATCATTACTACTTCTGAACCAAAATATTTTGTCTCTTCCCTTAAGATTTCACGTATGTTATTTGACATAAACTCCAACAACAGTGAGCCAAAGAAATTATTTAGTGAGTAAAAATCATACTTGGAAAAACAATTAGAGTAAGTGCTTGTGTCCATCCCTCTTCAGAAAAAAAAAACAAACCTGTGTGCTTGGCTCTTTGTGTGTGCTCAACTTCCACAAGGTTCACAAACCGCTAAACCAGAAACATGCTGTTTAAAAGATTATAAGCAGTGGGAGGTCACATAGAACAAGATGTTTGACAGCTGGAGACCCCTCCTACCAACGAACATCAGCACTAGAGACTCCTTTGAGCCAGGGACAATTCAAATGTGGTTGGACTATGTCACCTGCATTTCCCTTCTTTAAAAAAAAAAAAAAAGGAAAAATCCAACCATTTGCATTTCAGAAAAAGACAGACTTACTTATTTGCCATATATCATCAACTGAAATGATCTTAAAATCATTCAAAATCTGCAAACACATGTGTTAGAGAATCATGTAAATAAAACCTTCTCTTAAAAATGGAACAAACAGGAAAGGAAAAATAATTTTTAAAATTTCCTTTGCTTACGGTATGGATTTTTTGTTATATTAACAACATAAGGATTCTCATAAGGATTTCGTTGACTTGAAAATTTCATATCTGTACAAAAACACACAGATACAAATTTTAATAAATATTCAGAATGACCGTGTATATAGGATGGAAATGAAAATTCCTTGTCTTTCCCAATAATTTTTAAAAGTCTTTGAATATGACTCTACTGGTTTCTCAGTATCTTCTACTTCTTGCCTCTATAAACACCAAGACCTGCATTCAGAAGATCATTTTATGTACAATAAGAAGTAAGAACAGTATTTGCATTTTTCTCCAAAGTAAAGGTGTGTAAGAATATATAATGATATACTATCTGCAGAGAGTTAGACGGAGTGAAAGAGTTTTAGTCCTTCTAAACCACAGGGATGCCATACAGAATTCCTGAAGTACCTGAACAACACTCCTGCTGCAATAACCATACCTTTGTTTGCAATTCTGGCAGAGGCGTCAGGAATTTAATGTGCCTTGACAATAAACTGCCCTCTCATCCAGGAAAGTGGGCCCTTGTGATCAGACCTGAGATTTGTGGGGTAGGGAAACTTGTAGCTACTTTGGTGATTGGTAGAAAACTTTAGTTCCAACCCAAACAGTTAATCTAGGCTGTTCCTCAAACATTACATTCACTTTCTTTTTTTCTTAAGCTATTTATATTAGCCCTTAGGTTTATATAAGAGCTTAACTATTTTTGAAGTTGCAATAAAAATAGCAGGCACCACAAGATGGAAAACCAAAAAGGAAAATATATCCCACCCAAAAGAAGAATTTCTTATAGCAGGCAATCAATGAAATAAACATTATAGGAATTTCAGCTCAAGGGGGTTTAATTTGCCATAAGTTTTTAACATCAAGGCTTGTTAGTGGGTATGGTTATGGGGAAAAGAGCGAAGGGCTACCATCCATAACATATTTGAAGAATCAAAGCAGTTTCAGATCCCCAGGCATGGGAAGCTCTGATACTGTACTTTTTTACTTACTCCGTTACCATTGTTTATTTATTTGATATTAAAATACCACATGTATATGAAATTGAAACAGAATGCAAAATGTCTATTATAGATGGCCCAATTTCTACAGGATTCAGTTCTTTGTAGGTGAATTTGTCTCCCTGCATACAGACTGTCCTCATTGGATGGCCCCATCTTTTCATATCCCCTTATCCTTTTCTTCTGCAAGGAAAATAGACAAGTCTTCCTATTGTCTTCAATTCTTTGAGGATCTGCTTCGCCTTGGTTTGTAGCAGACAACTCCTCAGTCACACATTGCAGCCAGTATCATCCAGGTCAAGCAGTACTTGACTGGACTCTTGCTGGAGCTCAGAAAAATAGTAATCATTTGTCTGAAGGGTTCACTGTAGACTGTAGAGAAATGTATGAAAAGCTTGAGTAAATCCTCTGCTTGTGATGAAGAAGTACTGCTTTTGTCAGGATCGATTTGTCAAAGAGTGGGTTTTAGGACGGGGTATTTTTTTTTGAGAATATATTACCTGAATTCTGGAAAAAACTCAGGATTGTTCAAAGTATTTCAAATATAAAATAACTTGCGCGTGGGGACAGTTGCAGGAGCGTTGGGAGGTAAGTGGATTAAGTCTGTGGCAATGCTGAGGGTAGAGGTAATAACAAGGAGCTGAACAAAGGGGACAGAGTTTGAGCTTAAAGGGAAGATTTGAGGCTACAGGTAAGAAATAAGAGAAAAGTAGTAAGAGGACAGGAAGAGAAAGGAGGCAAACAATTGAGGATTTTGTGGGTGATAGGACTTTGTAGCACTAACTCCCTTTTCACGAGAATGCTTGGGGGCAGCAGAGGAGGGAGGATGCATTATCCCTTTAGACCTTCCTGATCACACCTGATCTGAGCCAAGCCCCCTTGCTCTTCTCCTGAATAATCTGAAGGTTCTCTTCTTCTAAGCAAGTATGAACATTTTGGTTTGATCTTGTCTGTAGTGTATTAAGAAAGCTTCTTGTCTCAGTCTTTTGAATGTCTCCTTCTACTCATGCAGACACTGGGATCCCAGGAGCTGCTGAATACTCTTTGGACAAGTCTTTGTGACATCCCAACAAAGAAATCATCGTTAAGGGAACCACTGCCCCTATATGTAGGCAGAACATGCAACTGGTGTAGCAACTGAGGTGTAGTTAAAGGACAGAAACACATACTAGGTTTCACAAGTTCTTTTACACTGTCATTAGGCAGATGAATAGCAAAATCTGATGAAAGAACAGGAACGGATCTGCTCTTTCAGAGCTTCTATTTTATCCATATTCTTCTTGTGTTATTTGTTGGAGAGATAAAACTCCCCTAAAATTTCTTTCTTTTTAAAGATCTATATTTCATATGCTGTACACACCTATTTATTTGGAATTTGAGATGATTGAAGTGAACATAGAAAATTAATCAGATGTTTTGAAAAATCACCCAACTCAAAGGCTCCTGAGGCACCACTCTTAGCTTCCTTCTAGCATTCTGTTTTGTGATTCAGATTTGTTTGATTTTGAAGTTTTCTATGTGCACACATTTTTGGACTCAAACTAAAACTGTCCCAAGTGCTCATCATTGTAAAGCCATTCCTCATCATGGAAATAGCCCTTTGTCCAAGAGGCAAACTCATGTCATCCAAGATGTCTTATTTCTGTGATTTAGTAGACCTTTTTCTTTAGTAACGTTTCCATATATATTACCTTGATGATTAAGGGCCTGGAGCATCTCTTACAAGGAGAGGCTGAGGGACTTGGGGCTTTTTAGTCTGGAGAAGAGAAGACTTAGGGGGGGTCTAATCAATGCTTACAAAT
>JAOXJK010000012.1:129185267-129201504 GCA_025774025.1 Xenus cinereus
CCCTGGAAGAGGCTGCCCAGAGAGGTGGTGGAGTCTCCTTCTCTGGAGACATTCAAACCCGCCTGGACACATTCCTGTGGGACCTGCTCTAGGTAGGCCTGCTCTAGGTAGACCCGCTCTGGCGGGGGGTTGGACTAGATGATCTCCAGAGGTCCCTTCCAACCCCATATGGTTCTATGATTCTACCTTTGCCACATGAGCAGCTTTTGCAAAATGATTAGCAATACAAAAAATAGACACTACTATCTTTTGGTGTTGCAATACCCAGTACAAATATTCTTTGCAGTATCTGGGTATGCCCTGTGCTGCTTTTTGTATATTTGCCTTTCGTGGCCAGCTGAAGAAGGTATTTGAGTGTAACAGGCGGTTTCAGATAAAATGGACCCACTGCAGGATGCAGCTGAGTTGACTTCTGAGTGCTTACACTTCTGTGTGAAATTGTTAAGAGAAAAGATAGAATAGAGTAATGCAAAGGCAGCTAATGTAGCTCTGTAGACACCTTTTTAAAAGATTAAGGTAAGATCATGCTTGACTAAATCATGACAGTGCCTATCAAACAGCCCTTATTAATACATTGGCTGGTCAACCTGACCTAGCAGAAGTAACTTTAGTTGTTTCTCAGATAAATTGCATATTATCGCTTTCCATTGTAGCTATATTACAGCAAAACATAAAATAGAGGCAGGAGGGAAGTACAGTGATGTCAAGAAAAAATGTTGGACCCCAGCAGGAAGGGAGGACTTGCAGAGATTTCAGAGAAATGGGGTAGGATTTTATTGTCCACAAATAATTGTTGCCTAAAGTGAAACCACGGACTTTAGGACTGGCATGTTGATATTCCCTAGACATTACAAAACTATTTTAGCTGAAGGGCTAGCAAAAAAGATGAGCCCCACTGAGACTATCCCAGGCCATGTGTCTGTATATTGAGGGAATTAATACATTCCAGGGAACAATAGCCCTTACTGAGAAATTCATGGAACTTGTGGTATAAACCCACACATTCATTCAAACATAAAGGTAAAGGTACAGAAAGCCATAGAGCTGATTTAATGTCCAAATTTTACCCAAATATATGAGTAAAAGAGTCTGAAAGATGCTTTGTAGACTCTAACACAACCATTCATTTTTGGAACAAGCTATTAGATCTTCAGTGGGGAAAAATTCTTGATTAGCAACGAGAGAATAAGGAGGGAGGGTCACAACTAAAACCAAAGTTCCTTATAGAACATGTGAACATTCTGCTTCAAGCTAAGCAGCACCATATTGAAAAAGAGGATCATCTCACAAGTCATCTTATTTTGCATACAAAAGGCAATCATGAGTATAACATATTCCCAACTGCTGCTGAAGTTACAAGTATTTTTGTGTTCTGCTCCAGGTCCAGCATGATATCTCTTACTAGGAACATATTTTGTACGAGTGACCTTTTTATACCACTAACAGCAGATTATTTGCATATCTGTTAATTAAGCTTCCCGCAACTCCTCTTTCTAATCATCTTCAAAGTTCTGTGATATGAGAAGACTAACACAGAAAGTTTTCTATCCAGAACTGTCTCCTCAGTAGTTCTCTCTCTATTCCCTAATCTTCTGCCTTCATTTGCTAAATTCCCAATTATATGACTAGCCATCAGTCTCAGCTTTGGGACATAACACGTCCCCAACACAAGCCAAAAAAACAAGAAAAAAGAGACAATTTTAATTTTAGTCTCTTACTGACACAGTATTTCTATCACTGTCTCTGCTTTATGCATGTATAAACTATTATTTAACTTCTTAGTATTTGAGTCCCCTTTGTCTAGGGGACACACTTGCTTTGATGTAAGGTCAGCTCTACAGCACAGAGCTAGGAATATGGAAGAGACTTATGTATTTTTGGCTATTATAAAAGACACACAATAATTCTAAAAAATAATAACATTTGGATATAGATGTTTTGTTGTTTTTGCACTTGTCATCATAAATAAATCAGCCTGTGTATTGTAAAAGTCATCCCCTAGTTGTAGCAAGTGCTTGTAGCCCCCATAGCTGTCAGACAAAATTTATGTTAAAATCAATGAAGAATTGCTTTAACTTACTTTTAAGAGTTCCCGTCCCAAACATTTACCCCTTTTAAGGATTTTCGGTATGTTTGCCTACCAATCTCTTGTCTTTGACCAGCACTCAGACCACATCATCAGGTTTGAACTGTTTGTTTATCTACAAACTATGTTTTCAATTTCTTCTTCTTGATGAAGTCCTCTCAGTGATCTAAAGCTTTTACAAGAGAAATTAATTTCAAAACTGATTATCTGATGACAATTTATTTCTTTTTGCTGACTTTCTTCCATTGCCATAAATTGGCAGTGTCCTGCTTGGTTGAGTGCATTCATTTGGTCTAACGGTCAAAGCAACAGTGGTGTCCTGGTACTGCAATGCACAACTGATTTTCCTCTGGTAGATGAGAAAAGTATTACTGTAAGAGTCATTATTCCTGTCTAAGAACAGTAAAAAAAAAAAGTGGGTTTGGATGCTTTCAGGTTGGTTTTGTCATAAAAGGTGAAAAAATGTCTCAAAATTAAATTTTCATTACATTGTTCACAGAATTTCCGTAGCATACAGAGGACAACTCTAGAACATTTGACCTTACTCTTTATTGTTATGATATACTGTATCATTATTTTATTGACATTATTTTATTGAATTTTAGGACACCATTGTGCTACTTTGTTGGCTGTTTCATTGCCTCAAGTAGCATAAGCCACATTGCTTGCGGTGGATTTTTGCAGTTTAATTAGTATGCTGCTGTGCTGTTTTTAGTGGCGTGCTGCTATGGTACCTTTAATTGAAATCTTTCTCTTATGACTATAATAATTATATCACCCTGATGCCTCTAATCTGGCACCATTATATAGCGTGTGGCTGTGCCACATTAACTTCTTGATATTAATCATTTGGATTAGCACCAAGGGATAACCCAGAAGAAAGAAACACACTGGCTCCCAGGTTGGAGTGTTTTCTCATTTATAAATCCTTCTGTAGGACCATGAACACTTGCCCGTGGCATACTCAGATGTCAGGATAAGCACCCTTACATTACAACTAAGCTTTTGAAAATCCTGGAACCCACATATCTTCTCGGTCTTTTCCAAACTTTCTGTATCCCATGACAAATATTTTTTTATTAATTATAAGAAACTTCACTTTTTCTCCTCATTTTTGTCTCAGTCTAGTGGATTGGCAAATGAATGCAAATTGCGCTGGCTCAGTCCTTTTGGATATTTCACAAAATGCCAAATACTTCGGACAAAAGCTGACAGATCCTTCTCATGCCTTTGTTAGATATTCTACTTATTTTAAAGTACTATCTAAGTGCTATATAGGGCATTCCAAAAAACAAAAGCAAAAAATCATGCTTTTTGTGGACCCAGTAGCTAGAGACAGGAATTACCGTCATTTGATATGGTAAAAATACATGCACTATTTCAGATTAATGCAGCGTACAGCTGAGGAGGTCCATCCTACTTTTGAATACTGATGATTGTCTTTATAACTCTGCCTTCCCTCACCTATTCAGTGCTGGGGATTGCAAAGGGTAGTGTCTGTGGGAGATCTTGGAATGAATGAAATCCAGTCGTTTACATCTTGTTAAAGCTGAAGGAGATGTTGCTCTGTTGGAGGATGCAACAGGAAGATACAGCTGTGCTGATATCCTTTCCTTTGACTAAGGGATGTCTGCTCATTTTTTGCTACGAATTGCAATAGCTGCATGATCTTGAATTTTCAGCTTAACCTGACTGGTCACACTGTCATAGTTCAGGAGTGCTTCCTCCTGAGAAACCCACCATAACTCTCTGTTTCAGAGGCGCAGATCCATGTCATAGCACCCATGTCTTTCTTACTTACAGGATGGATTCTTATCTTCATAACAGATATCTAAATTGAGATATTATGCGGTGAGCTGCTAAGTGGCACTGATTTGTTATAACACCTGTTTGTGTTCTTGTGAGTTGCACTATTTTTCTGTTGGTTTCTATATAGATTTTGGGGCATTCAAAGTGCCTGAACTAAAGCTCTAAACAACCTGTGAGACACCTCTGTTCACTAGGAACTAAGTTCAGGTCTTGTGTGGTGTCACATATCCTTGGAATGATTCCTTGATTGTCAACATTTGAAGTAGCACGAATTGATCCCCACCTTACAGGGCAATCCCACCTCTTTGAGCAGAGACTGGAGTAGCGGGACTTCTCTGTGGGATTAAATAGTTGTGGTTTTTAGATTCATTACGTTAAATGCCTTACCAGTCTATACCAGCCATGCAGTAAGTCACTGGGTAAGTTTTGAAGAGTGGAAGAAATCAGGACTGTTGAGGTTTTTTGATTATATGGGTTTATGGTTATATCTCATAACTCCTATATGCTCTTCCTTAAAAATAATATGGAAGGGGTCAAGTCGCTTTGGATGGAAGTAATCTGCAGTCAAATTGCTTTTAAAGCAAATGTAATAAATACATGACTCTCCCCTTACCATCATTTTTTGATCAGCTGAAGGCATATGAAACTCACACACTGGGATCTATAAGGACCATGCCAGTCAGTAAAGACCTGTAAACTGGGTGGAAAGTCCATGGTTGTTTGGGAGGTAGTGTGTCATGAGAAAAAATAGCACATTTTTGGTTCCTTGTATTGGGTTCTGACGTGTTTATGTGATAGAAACTTGCCTGCACGCCTGCAACGGAGCACAGAGAGAGCATGGCAGGTTGGGGGAACACCAATGACACCCCGCTGGTCTATCAGCTCACTGAAGGCCAGTCTCCACAAGCCCAGAGGAGCGAGGAGGTACACAGGCAGGCAGGGGAACCCCAATAAGCAGGCCAGAGAAAAGGAGGTTCTGCCTGATCCCACCAATGGCTGTCCCAGGGGACCTCAGCATTATGAGCCAGAGGGACACCCAGCACCAGCAGTCAACAGAAAGGCTCTGTGGGCCACCTCACAGGTCAAGAGGGTTATACCTAGGGGTATAGTACCTATTATGGGAAGAGTATTTTTGGGATTGTGGAATCCTTATTATAGGATGCTCAGGGGAATAACCAAGGACAGGAAAGCTGTGGGAAAGGGTGGGATCAAGATGGTTTGGGGAGGAACAAGCAGGAAAATAGGGGGATAATGGGATAAATGGGGCCAGTCCTGTGTGAGCAGTTGCCTGGTCAATACACTTGCCTGGCTGCACGCTGTCTCTTGTCACTGCAGCCTGTCCTGTCTTCTAATTGAATGGCATCCCTGTGTTCCCGAGGGAATAATTAGTTGGCAAAATTCATTGTTGTCCACCAAAGGGAGATGTTATTGATACCAACCAAGAGAGCAGACTAAGGCTAAAATTTCTTCCATCCTCGCAGTTACAGACTTCCTTCTTGATGATATCCCAAATTAGGAGAAGACTTTGTATGAATTCCAACACTAGTGTCTAATAGTCCCTTATCCCTTGAGTTACAGACGTTGCATAACCAGAGTTCTAAGATATCTTTTGAAATTGCTATTAGTAGGAAAGTTGACTTGAGAGAAAAATACGTTTTATAACATGGCTTCATTATGCCAGCTAAATAAAATCAACATAAAAAGTATTTAGAATTTTATAAAAACTCTGTGGTTTAGGTTAACACACTCTCTCCACAGTACTGCTCGTTCTCACATATTTTGCAAACAAGGATTCCGTTAAGATTTTTTAACTTCTTAGAGTTATTGTTAAAAGAAGTTAAGAAGTGGCAAAACTGAATTCAGGTAAATGTGAGCCCAAGCCTTACACTTCATATCAATACATGTGAGGGTGTACCAAATTTATGCTTTTTTTTGTCTTTTTCCTCCTTTCTTTCCCCCTTCTTCAGCACTTTTCTCTAAATTTAGCAGCAACAATATAGTTAATTTTATTTGTTCTAGAGTTAATGGTGTAGCTTAGATGTAGGTCTGTGTTTTTATAGGTTTTCTAATTGTTTTTTCTAATTATTTTTTAATTGCTTTCATGTGCTTTGGCTAGGGATCTGTTATTAAGAGGGTCTGGCTGTTTTAGTGCTAAGGTAGATCTGGTCAATGTTACTGGTAGTGCAAACATTTTATCCTCACAATAGAATCTACTTACAGGGAACTCAGATACAGTGGAAAATCGATTACTGTACATTTGAGTTTAAGAGAAGCTACAATGACTTCATTTATTTTAAAGAAGAAAGGGAGAAGGCACATTTCCACCACCTCAGAATAACTCACATTGACACATTCTTTTTTCCACACGGAGGTGCTCACCTTGTCCTTTAGTTTAAATGACATCAGGTGAGGCTGAGGAAATCTTCAACACCTGAAAACTCCCTGTCAGCATTTACTAAAAGGAGGGCTTACTTTCCCTCTGTAATAGGTTTTGAGCCAAGCTTCATAAAAGGATCAAAGGTAGCTTTAATGCAGCACATTTTAATATATTTTACAAGAAGTAACTACACACGCGTATTTGCACACACAATAAATTACTTCTATTTCAATGGAAAAATATACAGTTAAATTCATGGGTTGCATGGGTGTACCGAGGGCTGCGTGAAAAAGTAAATTCATATAAACGTGGTTTTGTAATGTGGGTTTGCTTGTAAACATTTTCTGTGTCGCTCTTTGTGCGCGTGTGTGTGTGTACATCTGTACACACAACGCAGCCATGAGGTGCTCAGGGCATTTGATCTGCAGATGATGGTCAGGCAGCGTTTCATACACCCGCCCGAGCGCTAAAAAGAGGAAACGATTTACAATCGCGTTCCCAGCTGCTGCCGGAAAAACCTTTCCACATCACATCTTTCAGCCCGTTGTACGCATATGCCCGCACACACCCCTCAGAGACACCCCGCCACTGCTTGAAACCGCGATGCCTTCCTCAGAACGCAGTCCTGACCGAAACATCCGTCTGCGCATCGCTGTCAGACGCGCTGCAGAGAGCTGGGGAGCCGCCACACGAGCCTCCCGTCTGAGTGCTGCTCCTGCGGATTTCTTTAAATACAACCTATTGACCAACTACAAAAATATATAGCTGTGATTAGGGATAAATTTTGTTGTCTGCTGTTTGTTTTAAAGATATGTTGAGTATATGTTTGAAAAAATTGAGCATACTATCAGTTTGTGTCTTCGTTTGCTCGTAATCTACAGAATTTGGGATCGTCAGCTACAGAAAATAAGTCATCAGTAGTTCTGATTATCAGTATTAATACTAATCTAAACTTACAACAGGTAAATTTGTACTTTGAGGCCCTATTTAGTTTGAAAAGACTGTTCAATCTCTTCCAGAAGAATCGCAGTAGAAATCCAATTGTCCTTCCCACTGCCTGTTGTCGTAAAACCCCAGCTACCTGAGCTAAACAAGCGCAGCTGAGAGCTGTTAGACGTGTTTACCCAGAGCTTTTCCAAGATCAAAGGGGAGGAAAGACCCAGCCCCTCACATCTGTACCTTGAATCAAACTATTTACTTCACTTGAAAATAAATTTTTTAAACAGCGTTATTCCTTCCCTCGTGCTGTTTTCTCCAGAGAGCCCCGCTTCCGAGCTGTGCACGTACCAGTTAAGGCACTTGGCCTTAGGAGGGGCCGCCTCCCGCCAGAGACGAGGGGCTCGACACTCGCTCTTGGGTTAAATAGAGGCACGAACCTCCTCTTCCTCCGGGCCCTGCTCTTTGTCCTGTCAACGGGCATTGGAACCTTTGGTCTCTGTTCGGATGCACTTTTCTTAAAATGCTACCACCTGTAGGCTACTGTTACATTATTTCTTTGAAAATGCTGAAAACATGACGGTAGTTTTGTTCAATTTAGCTTTACTGCGGGGGGGAGGACACGTTGCAGCCAGGAAAGAAAGTGTTAGTTTTTTCCCCCTTGGGATGCTATTATGGCCATGGGCATCTTGATGCCTGATTTTAAAAAGGTGCATTTCACAAGTGCACAAAATGCCTCTTCCAGAAGAACACGTTTTCTGCTCAGTGTGCCACGAGGAAAAGGGTGACCTTAAGGGGGTGTCCTGTTTGCGCACACATTTCCCTCCCAGCTCTCCGGGAGAGGCTGAGGTGGCTCAAGGTCCTGCTCAGGGAATAACTTTTCTCCCCTCGGTGTTTGGGGCAGAGAGAGAGAGGGCTCTGGTTCCTCAACTGGACAATCTTTTAAAGTGGAAGCAGTCGAATACAGACACGAAATTGCAGTGCTTCTCATATTTAGGATTTATTATAATAAAGCATTTGGTGCCTGAGCACCTGATGTATGCTTGGCATTTGTTAACACCTTTTTAAAAGCAAGGACTGTAAGGGATAGAGGTTGCCTGTGAGCTTGTGATGTCTTGATTTGAAAAATTAGCTCTAATATGAAATCATTTACTGTAACTTTTCTTGTTGTAAGTTATTTCTGAGTACAAAAAGAACCTAAACAGATGCTTGTTATGTGTCGTGGTTAGCAAATGAAAGTCTGGGGAGAAGACCAGAGCGCAAAATCAAGTCCCCATTGGTCTTCCTGAAAAAAATGGTGAGTGTTACTTTATTTTTTTAAGATGCAGAAATTATTTTTTGATTTTGTGTCATATTCTGTATTAGTTTACTAGTATAATTTTTTTTCTACAAAAATAGCATTTATTTCTTGGGTGCAGTTATTTCTTGATCATAGGGGGATTCTTTGCTCACTTTTAGTCTATTTATATGCATCACTGAAAATCCTCATACAAGAATGAATACCACAAATGTGAGCAGAACTGAATATCAGAAATCTGGTAATTTTACGGCTCTTAATCTGGTTCTGCTCTTTTATTTTAGGTTTTTGACAATGCCTTTTATGTACACATTCTCTAGAACCATGTTTATGGCTCTATAATTTAGCCTTTCTAATAGCCAAATTGCAATAAAAATCCAATAGATAGTTCGTTTGTCATATGAAAAAAAAAGAGCGTGGGATTCATTATACCCAGTTTTGGCAAAGTAAATTATCTTTTAGGGTAAACCCATAGAGTATTTGTTGGATGAAATTTGACTGGGCCTGAGCTGTGGAATGACACAGACAATGGGTGGGATAGACTTTTTTAAACCGATGCCAGGGTTTATTTCTTCTTGCCTCCTCTCTGTGTCTCAAAGCACATGGAACACGACGGACGGATGGCCCTTACTCTCTGTCCTGGCATTCAGCAGCCTCCTTGCCAGTATTGCTGCCCTCTTCATTCTCCATCCATCCGCATATGCATCGCTGGCATGTTTCTAAGGTGCCGTGTTTCTGACAGCAAATCCAGTTTAAGGATCAGAAAGGGTTTTCTCCTCTGTTGCAATCACCCTGATGTCCATAATTAAGGAGTATTTTACCTTTCCTGGAGAACTCCACTGTTTAAAAAAGTTGTACCAAACAATAGTAACTTAATGTGAGGAAATGTTTTAGAAATGTTTTGCTCAAGACAGACAAATCGTAGAAAGAGTGGTTTCTGAGTATAAATATGAATTACAGCCTGGATATAGAGAGATCTGAGCTCTTCTGCCAGTGGCTCTGAAGCGGCAAGCACTCAATTTAAAGTGATTAGGTCAGACACAACACTGACCTAGCTATGTGGCTTCTAAGTTTTAGCAGATTTCCACTGAAATGGCTAGAAATATCAGAAGAGGACTTTAGGCAGGTCAGTACCCATCCATGCCCTTAAAACCCCCAAGTAAGTTTGATGAATTTACAGAACTCCTGCCAGGAGCTTGCAAAAAATGTTCTTCTGGCTCAGCATCCCTGAGTCTGAGTATTATGATACAGGAAGAAAGAATATATTTTTTTGCTTGTAAATCCTGTGGAGGAAGCACCAAAATTTAAGCAGCAGCAAATAAAGACATGTTGGAGGACTGTGAACCATTTTGTGAGCTTCGGAAAACAGCATAACCCTCAGAAGTCATGATCCATCATAACCTGTGACTTGGGAGCAGTACAAAATGGGCTGAAGGGAACCACCCTCATGTCAGGAGGTTCCTGATGTTTGGTCTTTACATTCTCCATTCACCCTGACAAAATAAATGAGCTCTGAGAATAGAAGTGGTCATCCACTGCTTCAATTAAAATCAATAAAATCGCCAAGTTATGCTTTGAAAACTATCCCTTTCTACGTATATCTTTCACTTCAATGTCTTAATTTAAATTTCTAAATCTTATTTGCTTTCAGAAATTAACTTTTTCCTTCCATTTACCTTGACATTATATTACACTTAATTTACCAAATAATTCTCTCTCTTTACTTTTACTATTGTGCTGGTTGGTTTTTGTTTGTTATAATTATACTGCCTGATAAATTTCCATTTGACCATTTCAGGCATGGAACACGTCTTTAGAGTTTGATTAAAAGACGCTGTGCCTTTGAATGTAGTATATTTTTAAAATCAGTTGAACTACTGGAAAACAGAGTAAGAGAGGACATTTACCCTTGAGTTATTCTGCAAGCTTTTGTGGTTTTCCTGTAATTTCTTTTACATTTTCATACCTTTTGGGGGGGAGGGTAGAGCTCAGTTTCTTATTCCCCTGGCAAATGTTCATACAACAAAAGAAACACCACCTGATTGCTTGTGTGAAAGAAACTGCGAAACACCATATGCCAAATGCTGTTACTAGCATAAAGTGAAAAGATAGGGAAAAAAATAATCGTAAAAATATCTCCATTCTGTAATCTTCTTCAGGTTTAATAACTCTGTGTTTTACTTTTAACAATGATGGCTAAGGGTTTTTTTCTGATAAAGTGTGACTTATAAATTGAGTCTGTCTGGCTTCAGGAAAGAAAAAAAGCTTCTTCCTGAAAATTATTTGGTTACTTATAAGATACACCTTTGATGTATCTGAAAAGAAGTTTGATCCGGAAGTAATTGCTATAAATATTCAACAATATCACATAATACATGGGTAATATATTACTTCTCTTAATCATTAAAAGATGGGCAAAACATCCATATCTCCTATTCTGATTCCCCACATTATAATGCTTAATTCTTTCATAAAATGTATATTAATTTCCTTATTTATCTCATTCTATCTTGCACGTAAATGTTTTGGCTCTACAAAGATATTTAGGTCAAAGACACCGAAAATGTATAAGAAAACGCTCTTTTTGAAACAATTCCTTTATTTTAGGACCTGGTGATTCAGAGGACTCTGATCACCTCAGTGAGTTGAGGATTGCTCCAATGCCTGACTTGACAAGGTTGAACCTTGCCCTCATTATTCCCTTCTCTAAATAACCAGAAACCATGTCCTCCAGCGTCACCACGCTACACTCTGCTGGGAGCTCGTGTTCAGCCAGTTACTTACCCTCACTCCTATCTTCTCGCCTGCCATTGATTCCCAAAGTATAATCCTTCAGTCCTATGGATCTACATTTTCTGTTGTTGCCAGCTGTATGACTGTACATGTGCCTGCCATGAAATGTATGCTGCTTGAATGAGATCCGTTCCACAAGCAATTTATGTCACTTGGCAAAGCATGTAATATATATAATATATAAAAGATATAATATAGAATATATATATCACTCCATAAATATAATTAAATATATACCACTTAATATATATTATAATATATAATTTGTATCACTCGGTGTTGTTATCATTACCTACTACTTCATCAATTCTTATATAACGTGCAAGCTTTGCCAGCCAAAATTTAATGTTTTGCCAGATTATCAATAAAGATACCAAATAGCTGTCAGTAAAAAAAAACCCACTCTCTCATAACACAGTTTCCTGAAAAATTTGATGGAGAATACTTATTAAGAGTTACTATTTTACCAACTTCAATGGCATAATTTATTTTCAAATGAAGACCTGAGCTGTTTGAAGTGCAGTTGTAATTTTCAAATATGCTAAAGTCACGCCACAATTAGGTGTTATCTACCTCAAAACAAGCAAACAAATTGATAATAGCTAACTGAAAAATAGAAATTCCAGCATGATACAGTTTTCAATTGTTCTTCTGGTCACTTTCTTCTCTTTCAATAAGCCCTAAATCTCAACTGTTTATAAGACTAGTTTTAGTCTCCTGTATAATCATGTTTGAAAACAGGACGTAGGTTCCTAAGTCATAAAGGTGACAATGAGTATTTGCCTAAACATATGAATTTGGCACAGGGATTGGTCTTAGTCTCACATGTGCCTCTTAGCGGTGGAATGAAATTGGTGTTGATGTGTGAACCAGGGTAAGGGTTTACATGAATTCATGGTGAATTTTGTAATTCATGTCATAACTGTCTGTTTTATATTCTCTGTGGTTCCGTGCATGTGTGTGTAGCTCAGGGAAATCTCACAGGGAATTCCCCAGTGAGTGACAGTCCACAGAGAATGGAACAGAGCCCAAAGGTGTCCTGCCTTTTTTGGTAAAATATGTGAAGATGCATATGGAAGAAAGCGAGACTTAAAAGAGACATATATATGGAACGAGGCAACCCTTTCTGCCTCACTGTTTGCAAATATATAAAGATGTGTAGATAAAAAAGTTGATGTATGTATAAAAATTGCATTGAACAAAAAATGTGACTGTTGTCTACCAAGAAACAAAATAATTTGGGTTTTCTGTGTTTCCCAAGTATATTCTTTTTTTTCCATGTATTCTTTAAAATTTTTTCAGTGTCTCTATTGTACCCCACACCTAGTCTTAAGTGAAATGAGCAACCAAAAGAGAAGTGCCCAGAGTGATGAAATGGCAAAGCAGAGGTTACACGTGCAGCGTGAACTCTCTTCCCTGTGTGTGCATGTTTCGATAAAGTCCTTTATTATTTGATCACATACCTTTTTGAATCTTGGTCCCCCTTTAATTTCAGGCCAGAATGAAGCTGTACAAATTCAGAGCTGCGTGAGTTAGGTCTTCACCGGGCAGACACTGAGTCAGGTTGTGAGCAATGAGAGCGAGCTGGGACCTTCTGGAGAAGTGAGGGTCATCTCGTAACAGAGGCCACGGGCTCAGACCAAGGAGCCTGGGTCCTGGACCTGTTTCTCCTTTACTTGAAATGTTACTCCGGCTCTCAGCGCCTCTCTCTGTACAATGAACATTGTAAATATTCGTTCAAGTATTTCCTGATCTCGCAGAAGTATTCCGAGAATAAATTCATTACTCCTTATGAAGCACACTGATACTGCAGTGATGACATAGATAGAAGCCTACGAAGAAAAATAAAAGCTTATTTGCTTCAGGGCTTAGAGGATATGTCATAAATACAATGTGGAACCACATGTTGAACATAAGGATAAAAAGAAATATCCAGGTGTTGCTTAGTACTTTGTGCCCCATATTAACCAGAGGCCCTGGGGAGAGGCAGGGGGGAAAAAGTTTGCCTGTTTTTTTGGTGCAAGAATTGTGACAGCAAAAGCTGCACGGAGCACAGGACAGACGTAACATCAGAGATATTAACAGCTCTTCAGTCAGAATTGCCATGAAATTGATTCAAAACTGAATTAAAAATTCTTCCTTACCCCTATTCCCTTTGAATGGATCTCTGCAGAATGCAAGGGCTTTTCTGGTGCATATAGATGTCAATTTATAATGTCTTATGCCAGCAATAATTGATCCATTCCCATACATATATATATATAGTATGAGCATAAATATCTTGGAAGATACTTTTGCATTTATCATGAACATTCTGCATCAGTGAGTAAATATTTTCAAACATCACAAATCCTTACAAAGCCGTCAAGCCTTTGTGATGTTTCAAGCGATTTTCTCCCTTTTTGATAGTAGCTGAAATAAAGAAAATGGCTTACAGATTTAGCTGTGTATATAGTTTGAAAGTAACAACTGAAAAATGATGTTCATAATCTGAATTGCAATGAAACCAATTATCTGTACCATGGTGTTTCACTTGGGAATACTCCGAAAGGTTTAGTATTTCTTAAAAGAAATTAAAAACAGCTGTAAAAATACCATAAAACAAAAATAGCAGCTGCAAAAGAGATTAACATTCCTAAATTTCATTTGAACCTGATATGTTATTTTTCCAACAGCAACATACATATATACTGATTTTTAAAATCTATTCTTTATGAAACTATATCCTTTTAAGAAAAAGATGGATTTTTTTTCCTTTTTTCATTTCACCACTTCTTAATATTACCCATGAATTTCGCAAACATTCTTTCCCTCTGCCCAGGAATTTTGTATTACATTTTCTTCTGTAATTATTATCAAAGAAAATCTACAATTGTTGAATATTGAAGAATGATTTAAATATTACTGATTAAGAATTAAAGATCTGCCTAATAAACAATTTATAGCACTCCTTGCACTTTTGTTACTTACAGCTGTCAAATAGCTTTCAGACTGAGCCACAGTCACCCTCTGCCTGTTTTAAAATTTTATATAGCGTCTGTTTTCCAATTAAGCGGCCAGCCATAGATGAAACCTTTCCTAATCTTTTTCATATATATAATAAAACTGAATGTAATTTATAAAACAGAACTGGAGGTGCTGACAGTATAAAACAGTTTATTTTGCAGTCTTGGTCAAAACATATGGCAGCAACTTTTCTAGCCTTGTGCCAGATGGCGGCCTTTAATCGGTTTTGTCTGCTCTGCCGTATGTTAATTCTCTGTGAAAAGTGTTTCTTCAAACTCAATTAAAAAAATAATTACTTTCATTTTCTTAGTAAGCAACTAATGCTAAAACTGTCATTTAGACAGGTCTGTTTAAGCTGGAAAAGTTTTTGAAAACCCCAAGGTATTTGCACAACAGGTAAAATTGATTCTAATGGCCCTGAAAGCTGCGATTGTTATTCATCAGCGCACATATCGTTTCAGGTGGATCTGAATAAACTCACCTTTATGATAATATTCTTTATCTTGCATTTCTGTTTTTCTTGTGGCTTTTTTTTTACAACCAACGATAGTGTTTCATTTCACAAATTAGAGTAATTTCGAGAACCAAAGACCCTGAAGTAAAATCTCAAATGATCAACACTAAACTCATTACTCCAAACTCTAAACACATTAAACTAGAAAAAGAGTACAGCATCTATCTCTGCATCTCAATAAAGGTACTCTATGATACAATAACTGTTATAAACTACTGCTCTAGCCAACACATTTCTGTGTTTCCTACATCTCCTATATTAAAATTTTATATTTTATATGACCATACTACATTTAATAAATTTTGCACAAATGCCAGTCTCCAAAGTTATTTTAACAGGCAATTTTTGTTTTGATAAGTATGAAATTTCCTCTCTACCCAATAAATAACAAAGCATGAATTTTTGATAAAGCTACTTCCTGATGGACGAACATAGTGAATGCAAAATCATTAAATTCTACTAAAATTCTAACAGTTATGGTTTCTATGTGTTTTGATGAATATGTTAATAATGGGGACACCTTAATAAATATAGTTTTTAAAAGTCTGTGAGTTAATGGGAAATATAATAAATCTTTATACATTTTGGTCTACTTTTACTGCCATTGTTCCTTTGTTATACATATTATTTGTGACACAGGCTTAGATTTTGAACTAAAATAAGATGTGTGCATAACAGAAATCAAATGAAAGGAACTAGTCCCCGGAGAAATACACAATCCTTTTGTAGAACCCAGCTTTAATGTAGACCAGTACTTAACATATTCACAACTTATAACGTATGAAATGGGTATATGTTGAAACAAAATATCAACCAGATCTATTCTCCTTACCATGTTTATTTTATGACTACTTTCTTTTGAAATAGAGCAGGGGTATGGTAATATGTACACAGACTAAATAGGTTGTGTTTTTTTGAGCAATAATCCCACACAAGTACAACACAGAAACACTGTGTTTTTCCAATATAATCCAGCAAGGGCAAATGACAGCCTTACCTGATGGCTGAGGTCTTTTATAGTACAGCTGTGACATATTTTATGCATCACAAAGAATGATCAAACATTTCTCTGGAGCCTTTCTGTCATGGAATGTGGCCCTATGCCCCATGTATGCCTTTACGCTAGGCTGTAATACAACTAGGCTCCAAATTAGGTATCTGTTACCAACTGGTGATTATTTTGTAATCAGAATGTATTTACTAACAGTAAATACATTTCCATTTACATTTACAAAATACATTTATTTTGTATTCTTTTTAATAATTTGTTTTATTTACTAGATATTAATGATCGTGTGGAATACATTTAAGATAAGTAGTGCACATACTTGGTAGTAAAAATTCTTCTGTAGGTAATTAAATAATTTTAAATAGACCATATGCTTCTATTTTGGAAAATAAAATGGAGTACAGCTTACT
>JAOXJK010000012.1:129226544-129241482 GCA_025774025.1 Xenus cinereus
CTGTCCTCCCAGCAGAGGGGCTCCAGCCCTCCCAGCATCTCCGTGGCCTCCTCTGGCCCCGCTCCAACAGCTCCATGAGACATTCCTTGGTTATTACAGAAGGTAAAGAAGGAATAGGAGATTTATCTTTTGAACGTGACAAACATTTTCATGGAAGAATGTGTTTGTTAAGAAGACCAAACTATGCCAGCACTTTTGACAGTACAGTCTGAACCCTGTCCATATGGTGGGACGCTCAGCTTTTATAGACACATACTATGCAGCACCCTATCATATGCTTAAACTGTGAGGGTTTGTAACAAAATTATATGGCAGAGAAGGATAGTTTTATATTGTGTACTGACAGACACCATTCTGTGACAGAAAACTAGTGACGTTCATGTCCTCGCTTTGAACAGCATTTCCATGATGATGCTGAGAAATCCTCAGCTGTTTCTGAGAGCTCAAATCACCAGTGTAATTTTCCAGATCTGAAAAATATCTTGTGGTAAAAATTCTTAATGCTGATCTCTGAACAAAATCTAGGTCCATTTCAAATAAGCAAATCTTAAGAGAAATGAACCCAATTAATGTTGTTAACAATTAGTGTACTCTATAATGACAGGTATATATGAGAAGCTCTTGAAGAGTGATTTTATCTTGAAAGTTAAGAATTTCTTCTTAGCAAGTGACATACCAACCAAGACTTGCGGGGATACTTCTGAAAGGCACAAACAGTAACTATGCGATGGAAATGGATTAATCAAAGCCAGAATTGTACTCTATTGGATATTCATTTTCACACAAAATAAAGTTATATATCCCATTTTCCAGAAAAGAAAAGGAAATGCATTCTAGAATCTTCAAGACACAGCAATATATTAAATTCATTTTTATAAAAAAAAAAAAAATAAATAAAAAATGTCTATCTACTGCTCAAACTATTTATTTAAAAAACTTTGCCTGATCCATCTATTTAAATGTCTGATTTGAGCACTTCTGATATTCTCATGATTATGATCCTGTTAGCAGGTTAGATAATATAAAACCTGACAACTAATTTCTGACGTGGGACAACAGATCAGAAGTATGGAGTCCAATGTAGTTGAGGGCCCACCAGACTATGACATCAGTGCAAGAAAGTCTGATTTTTACTGTGAGTATTTGCTGCTTTTTACTGTTTCAGTGGAGTTGCTGAATTTTATCTGGATTGTTCCTCCTTGATCATCTTTGCTCTGTTGTTCTTTCCTGCCATCCAAAGCATGTGCGTGCACGTACACACACACAAAACCCAATACAAAAGGAATTGCCATCACAGTTCAGATTTCTTTCCCAGTTCATAGAGGCCAGGTCTCAAGTTAGATGGGTTTCATTCATTAGTGTTCTTGCTGGTCTCATTCATGCATGTATTTTTAATGTAAGGTCTAAAATTGATATGTACATCAGAAGGGATAATGATTCCATTTTTTGATACTAATAAAGCAGATGTCTATTGATGCAGTAAATGTGCAGTATTAAAGGTATTTTGTGATAGAAATGTATCTGAGGTTTTTGACCTACTGTACTCAAGGTCTATTGTTAGATGAAATTTCTTTCTCTTTACTATAAAAGGAAACTGGGAAATAAGCCTGTCATTTTGGTCTTCATTATTTCCAACTGTTTAAGCAAGTCCAGTCACATAACAGGAATGCAAATCTTGGGAAAAGAATGAAGTGGTAGTAATTAATGAGCTTGAAGTTTCTTTCACTCAGAAAAAAAATGTAGTCGTCAGTAGGGAGTATATTCCCTTACACTGTTTGCCTGAATAGTGGTATTTTAAACATTTTACATATATTTGACCTTTTGGTTTTCAGTTTTAACAAAAAAAAAATAAAAGGAAAGCAGGGTGTTGTTTTTTTTTTTTACATTAGGAATGCACAGGAGACTCTCTTGGCAGAGAAGCTGGAAGCCATGGCTGACATGCAAACCAAATTAAGGCCAATATTGAATCAATCCATTTGTTAAACCAACAGGTAAAAATAGTGAGAAGGAGAGCAGAGACTGCTAGTAAAAGCAGATATTCATAATCTATTTACATTGCTATATTAGAAAGCCATTAAATATTTGTGAGAATATATATGAGTGAAAAAATGCAGTGTGTTGAGTCAAAAGGTAGAGTCTGATGTTGATGTAATTTTTCTATTCCCTGGAAATGGTTCACAAAAGAATAAAAAAAAAAACATAGAATTTACGACTTAACTACAAAGCACTCTTTGTATTTTGCTATAGCAATGAATTTCAAGTGCTGCAGCAAGCCTCACAGTGAAAGTTCTCATTTCTTCTTACAAACTTTTAAATACCATATTCCCAGCTGTTGGGATCAAAAGAATATCTTGCATTTCTAATCTTAATATTTTATATTTAAAAACACATTGATTCCCCTAAGACTACTTAAATGAATAACAAAGAGTACCCTCTATCATCTTTTACCATTGCAGCCCATGTCAGCTTTAAACACTCACTAGTGTAACAGAGCTTTTAGAACAAAATTTGGAAATACGCAGGAAAAAAAAATAAAATATAATCCTAGACAAAGCACATTTTTTGTTGTATGGAGCCACTATCTTTCTTTGTCTAAAAAAAGATGATAGAAGCAACCACTGATAGTGACTGATCATGAAAAGAAACCCCAGGAGCATAGACACACTATAAAAAGATCTAGGAGGAAGTCATTATGCTGTTGAGGGAATAAGAAATTTAAGTCAGAGAGTTGTGAAATGTTCTCATTATAGGTCATCTCAGTAATTATCTGACATCTACAGATGGAGTCACTTCTTAATCAAAAGAATGAATCATTACTGATATTGATTCAGACCAAGATGTTTGAAATAATGAGTCCAGTAACTCAAGTACAAATTTAGAGGTAATTTCAGCAACTTCTCTGCTAAAGTTTCAGACTAAATAATAATGAAATATCTTATTACATTGCATGATAATGATAAGAAAATGGCCAGAAGAGTGTGAACTAAATTGCCCTATCATAATCTGCATGTTAAGATTTAAACAACAGAAAGAAAAAAGAGGTCACTAATGTTTACTATACCATGGACACTATAGCTTAATTACTATCTACCAGAACAGAAGATTACTTTCTCTTGAGTATGATATCTGTAGTTAGCACTGCCATTAGACTTAAGAATCTGCAAGTATTTACTTTAGAAACCTTTCTTTTTTTCAACAGTTCATAATTTGACTGTGAAAATCACCTTGGATAGCATGCAATGTCTCAAAGAAGGAACAACCATACACAGAATTTAAGTTCTACGACTGCACTTAGACAAGTATCTAGAATAAAAGCAAGAAAAGCAAACGGGGAGCTGCAGATGATGACAGGTATACATTTTTATACAAACACTTTGTTTCAAAAATCAGGTTCCTTGGGAGATGTCAATTTATTACAATCAGAGCTGCAATGCCAAAGCCATTGTTGAACAGACACAAAGGGAGAAACAGCCTCTTGTCCCAAGGGACAGTTGCTCTAGGGTAGGGTTTCATTCTGGTTAGAGGCTGTTGGCAGTTGCCCATCATGTCATTGACAGAAAACTCTTGTCTATCTGACAGGTTTCATGAACCAGAACTAACATTGGCTGAAATCCATCCTGGTCTGTGAGATCAGCCCAAAGCCTGGGAGGAAGGTAAGGAGCAGGTCATCACATCTAGTCCCTCACTAGAAGCGGGTCATTGGCAGTCATCATTCTTTCCCTAGTGAATTCTAGTTATGAGCCCTCATATGACTACAAAGTCCAATACATGTGAGAAGTGCTTCCCCCCACACACGGAAATCCTCTCACGAGTAGTTTCAAGTATAATTAGGACAACAGAACTCCTTTTCTAATCTTTTTTATTCTATCCTCAGCAGTGGAGCCAGGGACATGGCACTGAGGACATGGTGTGTTCTACTGCAGAGCAAATCCAGAAAGGTGTTCATTCAGCAGGGCTGCAGAGGGGCAGGATGCAGCTGCTTCACCTTCCAGCCCGCTGGAACCGGGGAGGGCCACAAAGAAACCTTAAAATCTCTCCAGGCAAAGAGAACTGCAATCAGGTATGTTTGTACTTTCATGTTCTCCTTATAATTCTGTTTCCATTGTCAGGATCATATAAATTTTAAAGTTCATGTGATCTACGTGGATCTAACATGTGCATGGTGCATTGGAAAAATAGGTACCCGAGGAAGGGAAACACATACTCACGGGAGTGAATACAGGGTGTGTAACCTATATTTAAGTTGACATTTGTGTTGGATGCAGGTGTCAGGGTGTTTACAGCAGAGGGGAGAAAGGGGTGGCCTCTGTGATGAGATCCTAGGGTTTTGCCCCCAGTGATATTTGGTAAGTCCTCTCCATGTCTTTATTGAATCATAGAATCATGGAATGGTTTTGGTTGGAAAAGACTTTTAAGATCATCAAGTCCAACCATTAACCCAGCACTGTCAAGTTACGACTAACCCATGTCCATGCTCAACAACCATTTCTGTGAAGAAATTTTTCCTAATATCCAATCTACATCTCCCCTGGCACAACTTGAGGCCATTTCCTCTTGTCCTATTGCTTGTTACAAAAACAAGGGCCCAAAACTGAACACAGCACTTGAGGTGTGGCCACAGCAGTACCAAGTAAAAGGGGACAATCACTTCCCTAGTCCTGCTGGCCACACTATTCTTGATACAGGCCAGGATGCTGGTGGCCTTCTTGGGCCACCAGGCACTCTGCTAGCTCATATTCACCCCCAGGTCCTTTTCCACTGGGCAGCTCCAGCCACTCTTCCCCCAGCCTGGAGCATCCATGGGACTATTGTGACCCAAGTGCAGGACCTGGCACTTGGCCTTGTTGAACCTCATACCATTGGCCTCAGCCCATCCAGCCAGCCTGTCCAGATTGCTCTGTAGAACCTTCCTACCCTCAAGCAGATCAGCAGTCCTGCCCAACTTGGTGTCCTCTGCAAACTTACGGAGGGTGCACTCGATCCCCTCATCCAGATCATTGATAAAGATAGTCAAGGTATTTAACAGAACTATCTTGACCCATGAGCTTTCTTATTCCTGGGGCTTTTTTCCTGTTTTCTTCTACCAATCCCACAGAGGGGGAGAGCGAGCAAGCAGCTGGGTGGGAGTCTGTCTGTTGGCCAAACTGGTTCAGAGTCCCAATCAGGACTCTTTCACAGCCTGTTATTACAGTATTACTCTTTGCATAGCATAATAAAATATTCATTGGGAAAAAGACAGAAGAGTGGTGATGTGCCTCAATATTTAAGGTGCCTATTGAACCAAGGAAGAGGCAGAGAACTACCCTTCCTTGTCCCTTATCTCCTCATGACTGCAGCATTGACCTGGGATCAGGTTCCTCAAAAAGACAAGATAATCAACTGAAAGTGTCCTGTATCCCAGCTGTGTTTTTTCACCACTGAAATATCAGGCAAAATGATCAATTTCTGCAGCTCTACCTCCTTGGTGCCCAAGGACTAATATAACCTCTGTTTCAGAACCTATCTCCCAGAGACCATTCATGGCATCACAGCAAGCATGAGATAAAACCCTTCAGAAGGAAAGTGTTAAAACCTCAGCCTGTCCTTTAACACTCCTGGTGATCAGTCCCCACATTGCACCATGTGTATACCAGGAGAGAAATGCAGCATGAGAGGGTAATGGTACCCTTCTGGGTTGACCTCCAGATCTCAGCGCTCACCATTGTTCCAGGGAAGGTAACAATCCAAGCTGAAGCCCCAAAGCCCTTGCACTGTGTCTCTCTATCAGAGCTCCCTGGTGTACACACATGTGTACATAAGCATATATGTATTTCACATATGACCCCACCATCTGTTATATGTAAAGTGAGGCATTTTAAAATTAAAGACAAAGGAGATAATTGGTGCTTTACTAGACTATGCTTTAATAATTAAATTGTAGTTCCAAATACTTTTAGCTTCAGATAGAGTTGGGTATTTATTATCATTTTTCACATCACTTGAAATGCAAAAGCCATTTTCTATTTGAAAAATAAGTGCTGTGTCTTTAAAATTAACTTTTCTTCTGCAAACATTCCTAAGGTCCTGTTGATAACATCAGTCTTTTTACACAAAAACCCAAAGTGAAATAGATCTGTTTCAGGTTTACTTCTGAGCATTCAGGCTTTATTCTTTCTGATAAAAGACCATGATTACAACACCAGCCTGAAGAGTAAGTGTCTTGTTTTGTCTTCTGACCCTTTCAGGCAAACTCCCACCAGCCTATGACTGTCCAGAGAGTGATCTTGATTGTTGGGGGCATTTTTGTCGGTGATGTGTTTGTGACTGTTCCTTTGGTGCTCTGTCTTCCCACTGTAAGAATGACCTCTTCTGTGATGAGTAATCTCATATATTTGAGGTTTTACAGCACCAAGAAACAGCAGGTGATTTAGAATAAAAAGATGCACAAGCTGGGATGCTTCCAGAATCTGTCTAGAGCTAATTATTTTTTCCCACACAGTTAATTAATTTCTCAAGGTTTGCACTCTAGAAAAGAAGCAAGAAGTAGCAACTATGCCTAAGAAGTTTTGTTGAGGAAAGTAGAAGGCATTATGCATATATTTACATATAGAAGTCACCCTCAATACAAAAAGGTTATTGTGACCTTATTTGTTTGGGTGAAGAAAAAAAACACAACACAGAATAAGAAAGAATATATCTTAAGTTAGAATGTTTGGATTGTATGTTAAAAATTGTCTTCAGTAAGGATTGCATATTAAATTGCGATAACAGTGTGACTGCGGTGATGTTAGCGTAAGTGCTGATGTAGGTTTGTCAGAAGTTATTTCCACGGCCAGTAAGAATCATGCCCGAGGCACTGACCAAACCGGTTACAAAATGTGGAGAAGGTGTAAAATGTACAAAGTACATGCTTAAGGGAGCAGGCCTCTGAGCTTTCTCAGACTGATATTTCCAGAAGTGATGACACTGTTTTTGCAAGAGAGTGTTAAGCTATATCAAGTAAATAAGTGTTTTGATTTTAGCAATGAAGAACAAACCCGTGACTTTGTGCAATCATTTTAGTGTGACTGGTGAGAAGCAAACCTAGGGAAAATAATAAGTATCAATCTTATCTGACAGTCAACACAATATAGCTTTCTGATTATATTTTGTCTAGATATAGTTTAGTTATTCATACTAAAATCCTTACTGGAAGGTAATCACGTGCATCCGCAGCTCATGTGTCACAAATGTAGGTGTCTGCAGAGTGTGAAGGGACTTTCTGATAATGGTCAGACAGTGTTGCCTAAGTGGTGAACTAAATTACTTTGTGGGAATTGGCTGATGTAGCTGCCAAGCCGCTCTCCATCATATAGGAAAAGTCATGGCAGTCAGGCAAAGTCCCCAGTGCCTGGAGAAAAGGGAAATATCACACCCATTCTTAAAAAGGGTAAAAAGGAGGACCCTGGCTCACCAACCAGTCAGCCTCACCTCTGTCTGGTAAGACCATGGAACAGATCCTCCTGGAAGGTATATCGAGACATACGAGTGAGAGGGAGGTGATTCGAGATAGCCAGCATAGATTCACCAAGGAAAAACTGTGCCTGACTAATCTGGTGGCTTTCTATGACAGAGTGACTCCATCAGTGGGCAAGGTAAGAGCTACGGATGACATCTATCTGGACTTCTGTAAGGCCTTTGATACAATCTTCCATAACATCCTTGGTGCTAAGTGGAGAGAGATGTGTTTGGTGGATGGTCACATCCAAAGAGCTACAATGGCCCAACATCCAAGTGGAAACTGGTAATGAGTGGTGTCCATTAAGGATCTGTTCTGAGACAAATACTATTTAATATCTTCATTAATGACATAGATAGCGCGACAGAGTGCACCCTCAGCATGTTTGCAGATGACAACAAGCTGAGTGGTGTGGTCAACACACTTGAGGGAAGGGATACCATCCAGAGGAACCTGGAGAAGCTTGAGAGGTGGGCTCGTGTGATCATCATGAAGTTCAACAAGGGCAAGTGCAGGGTCCTGCACCTGGGTCAGGGCGATCGCCGACACTAATACAGGCTGGGAGATAAAGGGATTGAAAGCAGCCCTGCGGAGAAGAACTTGGTGATACTGGTGGATGAAAAATTGGTCATAAGCTGGCAACGTGCGCTGGCAGCCCAGAAAGTCAATTGCATTCTGGGCTGCATAAAAAGAAGTGTGGCCAGCAGGCTGAGGAAGGTGATTCTCCCACGAGAATGAAACCCCACCTGGAGTATTGCATCCAGTTCTGAGGCCTACAGCACAAAGGAGACAGGGACATGTTGGAGTGGGTCCAGAGAAGGGCAACAAAAAATGATCAGAGGGCTGGAACACCTCCACTATAAAGAAAAGCTGAGAGAGTTGGGGTTGTTCAACCTTCTTCGTGGAGGAGAGAAGGCTCTGGGGATAACTTATCACGGCCTTCCAATATATAAAGGGGGCTTATAAGAAAGACCAAGAGAGACTTTATACCAGGACCTGTAGTGATAGGCCAAGGCCAATGGTTTTTCACTTACAGAGGATTGGACATATGGAAGAATTTTTTTTACGATGAGGGTAGTGAGACACTGGAATAGGTTGCCCAGAGAAACTGTGGATGCCCCATCAAAGTCAGGTTAGATAGGGCTCTGAACAACCTGATCTAGTTGAAGATATCCCTGAACACAGCAGAGGGAGTGGACTGGATGATCTTTAAAGTTCTCTTCCAACCCAAACCATTCTACGCCCGTTTGATTCTATGAACATGTGCTTCTGATGGGATTCAATTACCAAAACACCTTCAAAAATTCTCCTGCAAGTCCAAAGCAAAGGGTGTTGTTAGGTTTTATGCAACCAGCCAGCTCGGTCATTGGGAAACGAATTTGTGGGTGCCGGGAAGACATGTTATTTCTGTCCAAAAGACACTGCAGCAGGGATGAGCCTTGCCAGCACTGAGGTTTGTTAATGTTCTCAGAGGTGATTGCCACATTTCCCTTTAGACACTGAGTGTTCAGGAAGAGCCACAGTGTCCAAAAAACTAGTATGTGATGTATGTTCCCTAAGCCAGGACTTGGGCGGCTGAGGAGGGGTTCGGAGAGCAGGAGTCCTTGTGTTTGGACACCGGCCTTTCAGAAACTGTGCAGCAACAGCAAGATGTGTCAGATGTAGCAGCAGTAGTAATTTCAGGGTGAAGGGTAATTTCTTGCATTTTTGAGGCAGACCAAGCTAATAACCGATTATGACAGAATAATAAAAAGGCCAATCATTTCAGCCTATCAAGGTATTGGAATTGCCTAGGGTGAAGTCCACCATCACTGCCAGGTTGGTATTTGTGTCTGCTCCTTATATTTACTCTACTTAAATGTTGGGCTTCTTTTTAAATGTACTTTCACCTTCCTTTTGCCACATGTAACAGTAGGGGTATATGCAATAATTTTAGAAATATTGTTTAAAGTAGAAATACTAGTGTTTAAAATAAAATAAAAAAGCTATTAGCTAATACATAATAAATCCACAAACTATTATGTTGTCTCTTCTTCATGGTCGTTTAATTTTGTATGCACATAACCAATGTTTTACTAACAGTACCAAGGGTTTCATATGTAAGACATTATTCACAGTATGTTTCCTGTTATTTTGCATAGCATTATTCTTTGTGAAAATAATGTTTTGGCCTCAGGAGAAATATTGCAATTGAATGCACAGCAATATGTTTTTGGTATGGGGCCATCGTACTACGACTTAACTTTTTTCTTTTTTGGTTTTTTTTTTTTTTCCTTCAAATTACCTTGGCAATCAAGACAACAGAGCCAGGATACAAAACATAAAGAGGTGTTAAAAGAAGGATATAATTTCACTGTTTAATTTGCAAATAAAATGTGCTAAGGGAAATGAGAGAGGAAACTGCCCCTTTCTGACCAGCATGGTTATGTGCACATTCTATAAATGCTTCTGGAAATGGGATTACATAGCTCTAATATACATATTTATTTTTGGAAATAGGTGGGCTGAGCCAAAATTATTGCTATTAAGTTGATTGAAATGTTGAGGATTAGTACAAGGAAAAAAAATTAAACTAATTTAAACTATATGCTGTATTTTTTGCCAACAGACTATGTCATGTCATTGCAAAGGCGTGATTCATCGTGTTCTATTCTAGTTTCCTCATGTAGCAAAATGGATCATAATTAACACTAATGACAATGTTAAATCCAGTAATTTGATTGACTGCTAATAAAAAGTACCCAACCCACAGAAATCTATACCGTTACCTTTTAAAGATTATATATATTAGGTTCATCTATAATATGAGCAAACAAGCAAAGTTTCACCTTAAATTGAGCTGAAAAAAAAGACATGCCGGGGAAGTCATAAAACAAGAAAATGGTTTTTAGAAATGAAATCTTTCCACATGCAATATTTCAGCTGTAAGAGCTCAAAGCATCTTCTGTGGGATACAGCATGCCCCAAACAATATTAGATGAATCTCCATGCATCCCCATCCTTGATGCTTAAGCGTGTCACCTTGTTATTATTTACTTTGTGGAAGTCACACTCTTTTGGACAAGCAGAAATCTTCCCAGGGAAGTTAATGAGAATTGTTCACATCTGTCGTTATCCAGCCTGAGTAGAATGCAAATGTCTACTAATCACATACACATTCGAGGATGCCATTCTGCTAATGTTGATATATTCCTAAGTATACTAAATACAGTTTTCAGTATTTTTTTAAACTTAAATATCCCTGAGGAAGCCTAGTTTTCTGGTTTATATGTTTGGGTTTTTTAAATTTTCAAACTTGTTCACTACCAGGAAAGGAAGTCAAGTTCACACCTCTGGTCACCACAAGCTTCTGCTCAATTTAGGTAGGAGATGAAGCAGAAATGAAGGTTTCTACAGCTCCTTTCATCCCACTAGTAACTGACCAACCATCTCCTGGAAAGCCACCTTGAGGCTGCAGAGTCATTTAATCATGAGATCTTCTTGCTCAGGATGCCCGATAGTAAAAGTCGTGTTGTTATAGACTCTGCGAGGAGGTCAGCTCTTTACTAGAAAATACACCAAGAACAGTGCTGACCTTACTTATACCTCAGAAAACCACTTGACAGGAAAGAAATTTGGCTACAATTAATTTGGAATCATAAGCTCTATGTCCTATTACCAATCTTAGAAACCAAACAACACCGTGCTTTGGGGGTTTCTTCAGTCCAATTCTGCATGCATTTTGTCGTTGATGTGGAAAAGATCATTCTAGTATTTTGCCCCAAAATTTACATATTGGACTTTAGAGCATTTTCAAACTGGCCGCAGAGCGTACACTGTATTGTCGTATGGCACCCCTGATCAAACATATCCATCTCAGGAGCAAAATTGCTTCATGCTGTAGTTGTGAAGAAGCATATTGGAGATTCACGGGAAAGACTGGAAGGTGCAATTGTCAACAGTTACCCTTTGGTAACTAAATAAGGAAACATCAAGTATACGGGAGTAGTATAAATAGGTCTTTAAATGAAAAAGTGGGTAAGATTCCTATGAAATCAATTCTGGAATAGCTATTTTTGAGAAGATAAAGTAAGAAATAGTATATGCTCATCTGCAAATTATTGAAAAATGCTTAATGTGTATGAGATAAATAATATGTACTTTTGAATGATCAGAACTAAAATCGCCTTGTGGTGGACTTGAATGTAAGCAGTGAAAGCCTTTTGGCCAGGCTTTTTCAAGTAACTGCCTGCCTTTTTGCTTGGTCAATCATTTAAGTAATAAGATGCTTCAGAAGCTGATTACCAGAGTCACTGAAAACTAAGTGCTTCACCCTAACTTGATTGTGCTTGACTGAGGAGCAATTCACACTTCCCAAATTTGAATTTTGCTGTACTAGAATTTGCTTTGAAATTGCTTCTAGAAAAGCAAAGTCTGGGCGAAGGCACACAAACTGCTTGAACCCTGTATCTCTTTCCATTCTTTCTCATGCAGTTCCACAGGAATATGTGGTGTCAACTATGTCTAATTCATGTTTATTTTCAGCATACAACTCTAGACAATTAATAACTTGCACAAGTAAAATCACAATTTCAAACTAAAAATCGTCATCGACAGTCTGAACTGCAGGTAGTTAGCTGTAACCAGCATGTATGTCTTTGAGCTCAATACAAAGAAAAATAAGGGCAAAAGGATATTAACTTGCTTAAGACTTTGTTTTCTAATATTTATCTTCTAATTACAACTCTGTCACACATCCTTTGTTTGTACAATAGCCAAAAAGGTCCCTCAGAAGGGAAAATGGAACTTCTAATAAGGAGGAATGTGGAACAGCTGAGGATAAACAAACGAATCAAATTGGATAAAAAGTGTTGGAGAACTTTCTGTGCAGCTATAGGAAATCACAGACTATTGGAAAGTTAAAGTGAATGAGTTTAGATGTCAAATATACCACACATTTAACTTCAACAAAAAATAGAGAATGATTTGGCAAAGGCTGTAAAACCAAGAAGAAAGTTTTGTTTTGTTTCATTTTTTTCCTATTTTACTAGTCTTTGGTTTCTAGTTAATCCATTTGGTATTAAGTTCCTAAATTATTGCCTTGTACCTTTTTAATACCAAAGAATAAAAGTATGTTAGAGAGTTTTTTACATCACATATCATATGCCTTAAGTATTTGTTCAAGAAATATCTAAAAAAGCTTTGAAATGACTAAAATGAATCCCATATGGTTTGTTTAAATATACTAAAAGAGAACTTTTTTCCTAATCTAAGAGAACATCTGTACTTTATAATGGTTTTTTTTGTGTGTGTGATATCAGGCTGTTTTTCATACAAAATTGGTAGTCCGGCATTATATTATATATTCTTTAACTGTAGTAGTGCATTTCAAATTATTTTGTTGAAATTAGCCTAAAATGGATGGCTTTCTTTTTGTTCTTTTTATGTTTGTGCTTAATTTTTTCCAATAATACTTGAAGATCAGCATGCATTAATAGCTGCGGGGCATAAAGAGACTAGAGGAAATTAGCTGTCACCCACAGCCAGCGATTCTGTGTTCTTATAAACATAAAGGACTAAATTGTCTTTTATGTTGACCATGCATGCAGATCATGTCATTTTCATTAAAAATTAGACATCATGCTTATACAGTACAATTGTTGATGGAGATGTTTGAATTAATATGGTTTTAAAGCAAAGACTAAACTCCTTTTGTTTTTTTTTCCTAATCAAGTTTGGATTTTATTATTGAAATATGCAGTTGCATATGAATCTTAAATTGAATATTTGATTAATTATTTTTTCCTATACTTTCTATATTTCTGTAAATATTTTAGTGTTCTGCGTTCATAGTTTGGAGTAAGTAATTTATAAACAGATCCTGATTTTAATAAACCTTGTATTACATTTATTTACTTTAGGTTTATTTGTTACACTCTGAGTTTTGGCCTTAGATTGATCATCAAATGTCAATTAAGTGCTCTACTAGTACAGACATATTAATAAGTTACTGTAATCAGCCATAATTGGCTTAAGCATTCAAGTTAAGTGCCATATGATTATTTTGCTTTGAATCAAGTTGTAGCATGATTATATCTTTGTCTACACACCACTAGCGGGACGGCACAGTGTCCTGGAGAATGTCCTCCAGCTCTGCTGTCTTCTGCTGATATTGTCACTTCACTTGGTGTCACTCCTCCCCTCGTGTCTTCTCTGCCCAGCAGCTGATTACTTTGCTGGTACTTGGTCCTTTAGAAACATCTTGTCCAAATTATCATCCTTGTTCTCTTGTGTCTGTCTAAAAAACATCTTTTACACCTCAAGGCATTAAAACACGCTCTCGCTGATCAAACATTCTTACCATAGGACAAGGAACACTGTATTAGCTGGATTAAAAAAAAAAAACAAACCCCAAAGAAAAACACAGTCCTCAGTACTGACCTTTTAGTTTCACTGTCCATCTTTCACAGTGTAATTCAGCTACAGATCTTATTTAAATCTAAGTGAAGCTTTAGCTTTTATCACTATAGAACTGCTCCAACATCAGCAGGACTCATAAATGATTAAGCCACTCTATTTCAGAGTTCTGCAATATTCTTGATTACATGCTGCCTTGAAGTTTTGCTAGTCACCACTCAAGCAACATAGATATGCATTTATAGGACTATTTTGGGAGGACAGAGTGATTTGGAGTTTATATGGCAACACATTTACTCACACCATCACATTTACTGTACACTTCCTTTCAAAAGCACATCGTGCATCTGCTTGTTCTTAACACTTTAACAGATGATGGGATGATCTTTCATTAAAAATGCTTACAATTATTGCAAAGTCCACCATAAAGGTAATATTTTTTACATAAATGAGCATCTACTTAGCTAGTTAAACACAGTTAGGAATTTTTGAAATATCCTCTGAGGCAAAGGTTACTTGTTCCTACACTACTTCTGTTCCTACGCTACTCCTTTCAGCTTCTAGATTCCCAATAGGGTTTCACCAATGTCCATCATCCTCACAGGTGGTACTTGAAGCAGCTGTTGACTTTCACTCGGAGTGTGGAGGTCACCAGAGAGCCTGAGGAGGTCACCAGAGAGCCTAAAGAGATCGCCAGAGAGCCTAAGGAACTCTCCACCTGACATCTCTACTTGGTCTGGATGTACTAGAAGCAGAAGTTGACTAACTGGCTGTCTTCCTTAAAGTCAAATTGCTGAGACTGATTTGGGTCTATCGCTTGCCTCGGCAAAAGTTGTTGTACAGAAATCACAGAATGCTATGGGGTTGGAAGGAACCTCTGGAGATCATCCAGTCCAACCCCCTGCCAGAGCAGGGGCACCCAGAGCAGGTCCCGCAGGAACGTGTCCAGGCAGGTTTTGAATGTCTCCAGAGACGGAGACTCCACCATCTCTCTGGGCAGCCTCTTCCAGGGCTCTGCCACCCTCACAGCAAAGAAGTTCCTCCTCATGTTTAGGTGGAACTTCT
>JAOXJK010000012.1:129244344-129261947 GCA_025774025.1 Xenus cinereus
TGTTCTGTAATAACTAGGTCATCAGTTTAGGTGCTCCTGCTTAAAATGCATTTAGCATCCATATGTATTCCCTCACCTAGAGGCTTGATATTTTTAATGAGATTATATCAAGGAATGTGAAGACTGGAGAGTGGTAACATCATTTTAGTGTGTAATTCCCAGAACTCTGATCCATTTCAGGGAGGCAATTAAGACTGCTGACTACAATAAATGATACTAAGAGATTATAGAGGTTTTTTTCTGCATGAATGCATAGTTTAAAAAATAATTTAGGTTTATTTAACATAAAAAACACCTCCAGAGGGGGGACTTTTTTTTTTTTTTTCAATTTCAGTGATTGCAGGGAATATCGTTTCCATCATTTATCTGTAAGGATCTGTGGTGTATTCTTACAATAAAGGATAACTTCGAGATACTTTGATAAAATAGGTGTATTATCATTTATGTAATTTCCTTTGTGTTGCTGATTTCAAAATGCCCACTTAGTATTGGAGCAACTGAGTGCCAGTGATATGTGTTTGGAGGGGGAGAGGCTGTTTTTATTTGGGTTGGTTTTTTTTTTTCATTTTATTTTTTCCTCTATTTCAGGCCAATAATCTGAAGTAGCATTTAGATCAAAAGCTTCATAGGGATTAACCCTTGTCTTGTTACTGCTGACCACAAAACCTACATTCAGAAGAATACAGAGGAATGGCTAAAAACAAATACACTGGAATCAAAAGTTTGTTGTCTTGAAGAGTTAATTCTGACAGAGAGGTGACCTTTATCCCTACATACTCACTCATTTTTTTTTTTTATCAAACCTCTCCAAAGGGACTCATCATATGCGGGGCTCTATGAAGAGAAAAAGAAGAGCATTGTCCTTATCACCTCCTTCCAGAAAGTGGCAGAGTAATAGGACTTTGTAAGGCGAAATGAAGCCCAGTCTGATGGCTGCTGATTAAAAATTGACTCTGCCACATCAAAGAAGAGTTGAAGGTGAAAATGATGATCACTTCCCTCTCCCAGGGACCCTGCACCATTTCTTTTATTCAACCTTGAAAGGTTCTTTCTGAATAAGATAATATCCCTCGAGTCCATTCTGGCTAGGCGGCATGGGAAAATGTAGATCAGTATGCCTATTCTCTATGAAAAAATGGGATTTTGTTAATGACATAGCACTGTAAAGTGATGGCTTGTATGTGGTAAATGCTGAGAAATTAATTATAAAATGCCTCTTAGACTACAGATCAAATTAATTGCTAGTATACCTCTACTAAAAAGACCACTGCAAACCCGGGCTGCATTTCCTGCCTCCTTGCAGGAGATTTCTGTGCTTGGAACACACTGTAGCTTGCACTGCCTTTTCTGTTTTCACATCTTTTAGAGCAAAATTTTCAGTTGAGGCGCCATCAGTGAAATAGTGTCATTGAAATAGAAAATTTTATGACCGGGCTAAAGCACGTGAGTATCTATTTTTTGATAGATACATGTATACAGAGAGGAAGAGACGGTCACTCAGGTATATGAACTATGCAGAGAGTATGTAGGCAGGGAGAATAAAAAAATGCATGTTTATGTACACGCGAGTGCTCAGAACGATCCACAGCTTTGATATAGTGCCTTACACTTTATTTCCACCGGTTAATGTGTCTGGCAGGCAGAGGCAGAAAATTTACAGAGAAGCTTGTGTGAAAAATGCTCCTCTCTATTTTAGGATTTGGTTTTATCCCTTATGCCAGCAATTCTGGAGCACAACGCAAACCTGCTCATTCAGAGCCCCGTTTGCTCGTGCATATATCTAAGGAGACCAACGGGCAGAGTGCTCAACAGACAGCACCGTGTCCCAACATACATCGCTGCAACGACAATAGCAAGAAAGGTCTGGCATGAAAAACAGGTTTGCAGAAAAAACCCACAATTTTACACATATGCCCACCCCCCTCACACACTTCCCACTGATCTGCTGCTCTCAAGGATCCAGAGAAAATGAGTAGAAATAATGCTTCCATCAAAAATAGTGTGTTAATACCTTGATAAAAGTAGAATAAACTAGTCCACACATAAGAAAAGGCTCATCCCATGACTGGCAATGGCCACAATTTTCACGTTTACCTAATTATCTACATCTAAGTCTGTCTGTCTGATAATCACCTTTTAAAATAAATTAAAAAAAGATTTTCTGCAATAGTATAATGCATACATTGAATGCTGTAGCATGTAAAAGCTTCAGCTGTATGCATGTTTGACATGTATGAATTACACAGTAAAATATAAGTTATTTATTCATGCTGATGAATGACACAAATATCATCCTGTTGAGATTGGCGCAATTAGAACAAACAACTGATTATGTCAGAACAATGGAAATAACATGGTAATGACATCAAAACAGTGAGAATAACAATAACACCCTCCCCTCATCAATGTCATCTGTGTCTTCTGCTATTTCTTAGAAGAAAGGATTTTACTAAGATGTTTGCTCAGTATTTCTGTTTTTTTTTTCCCTGCTGTAACTATCCAGTTATCTATTGAATGCAAGGTGAAATAAATTAAAAAAAAATAAAAAAAATATTTTTCTTCCTTTTTCCAGTGGGCTTTATTACAGAAGGTATCCAATTTGAACAATGAAGAGAATAAAGTACAGTGGTGAGAATTAATGATCAAGAGCTTGTTTATTACAAATTAAATTTGCTGTACAAAGATAATGATTTTTACCTTAGTGAGCTCCCAATGTCTTAATAATCTTCACTGTAATGAATATGAGCTCATAGCCTTAAAAATACCTTCTCCCCCTTCCTAATTTAATCAACATTTTAAAATGTTCAGATGTCCTAATCACCCAAGGCTATGTTATTAGCATGGTACTTACTTTAAACAGCTCCTCTAAAATGATTGAAGAAAACAATTTATACAAGTGCTACCTTTAATAAGAATAGAAAAGCAAGTATAGCTTGTTTGCCTCATTAAGGCTAACTTTTGATCTTCAAGTTTTATAAATAGAATCGCAGTTCAACAGTCTCTCATGTCGACGTGAGTCCCACCAACGCTAATGGGGGAGTCACACGCGTGTGTTGGGGGAGAAGGGACCACCGCCAGTTATTTATAAAAGCAGCAGATATTTAATAAGACACATGTTAGATCAAGAAAGAAGTAAAATCCTTTGTCAGGTTATTATGGTTCTATGACATACCACGTGCTGCAAAACCTGGTTTTGCCTAATGAGCGTGGCCGTCCGTGTGAGCTCGCTGATGAGGCGGGGGCTGTAGGTGGGTGGGTTTACAGGGGTGCTCCCCCACGACCCTCAGACCTGCAGCCTTTTTTGTCACCTGAGACAGGGCCGGTAAGGAGTACTGAAGAATGTCTGAAGCCATCAGCCGGCAGGATGACTTTTTAAATTCAAGCTTATTTAAAATATGGGCTGTGAGCCAATCTTCCCAAGGAATCAAACGTGAGTGTCTCAAAAATCTGGGTGTTGTGGAAGTACACCCAGCCGTGGGACACTGTTCCTTTAAATAAGTCAAGTAATAATAGCAACAGTAATTAAAGGAAAAGTTCTGACAAAGTGGCAAATTTTAAATAACTTCTGGCATGCCTTTGCCAATTCGGATGTTTTTGGGACTCAGACCATTCCAGTAATGCTGTGCTATTGCTGCTTTTCAATAAATCGCCCAGCCCACAGATTTGGGCAGGCAGTTCTTTGAAGACAGAAAGTCATTCAGCACTTTTCCAGGACTGGCTCTGTTGTCAGGAAGAAAGTTGCTCAATATCCGTGTAAAGGAGAGTTTATATTCCTGTATAATTAATCCCTGGAGCCCTGAGGAAGAGTTTGTACTGAGTTTATTCTATTTCTGGGAAGAAGGTAGCCCCACTGCCCTCTCACTTTGGCTGGTTGGTTGGGCTTTTTGTTGGAAAATATATGTTGCAAATGTTTCTTTTGAAAATGTGTATAAACCGCATACATTTTCAGGCCACCTAACATTTTATATTGAGGATGCAGTAAAAATACAGTTATAACATTTTGATACAACTTCAGTGGAAAGACTCTACTGACTTTAGTGGCCATGGGGCTGGCTATTAGGAGGGCAGAATGAGCTCCCCTTTTATGGGATATAAACATATAAAGGTGACAGTCTCCTTCTATCTAAGCAGTGACTGATACAGTGGAAAACACTACATTTGCCCCTTAAACTGTTAAAGCAAGATCCCTTAATCCTTTGGTAGTTTCTCTTCTAAACAGGGCCATTTTATCAAGGAAATGGGAGCCTAAGTTTTCCTACTCATTTTATTTCCATCACTGTTTGTGTCTTACGATTCCATCGTAATTCATCCTGTTGTATAACATTGAACTACCCGCCATATCCCTTCCCCCTCCTGCTCTCTTCCTTTGCTCCAAGGAGAGCAGGAGTCAGAAATGAGCGGTGAGGTGAGATGAGCTGAGCCGATGCCTAAGACGTTAAACAGAAGTTGCTCAGTGAGCCAGCAGAACATGCGAGTCTACAGGCTGAGCAGGCCCTCGGGGAACCAGCAAACATATGAAGGGTTAATATTTAAATAGACTACAGAAGTTCAATGTGTATAACATAATTTATGTTATATAAGAGGGCGGATTCCAGGCCCTGCTTCTCTGCAGCTTCATCACATTTGTCTGCCAAGTAGCTTGTCATCCTTATTTCATCGTCAATTATTCATTTGCATTTTATTTGACTTTTTTTCCAAATTGCTAAAATCAAATTTGGCTATTTGCTGAAATGATCAATTGTTAAATTAAAAGTAATTTGATTCTCAGACTGTCTTGTTCTCAAGTTAAAAAAAAGGCAAATTAAATACTGCTAAGTAATGCTTTCTTTAAGCACTACTTTGTGCCAGGGAATGGTGCGGTTTTCATGAGATTTGCAGCTTTTTATGCAAGCAAATATCTGTACTGCCTGACTTTGCACTCTGACACCTGCCATGCAGACCAAATGGTTGAGTTGGATACCTACAAGACCATAACACCTTGCTGCACACCTGTAAGGGCTTTCCAGGCTGGTTGGCTTGTCTACCTCATCGTGAGACTTCTGAAGAACTTGTTATTTTTTCTGAAGAACTTGTTATTTTCCGTGAAGATCGGCTGCATGCTCTCTCATATCACTTTGACTGATTCGTTTGGAATATACAGTCTTTATACACTATAACAAGAACTTTGAGAGCAAAGCCCATACAACTTGTGTGCGCATGTCGGAAGAAAAGGTTGCACGTGGCAGGTCTCTACTATGGCAGGTATGGGCAAAAATGTACTAGAGGAAGAGATTTATGAAACAAATAAAATTGCTTCAGACATTTGTGTACATTGCGTATGCCTGAATTCACTGCAAAAATAGAAAGAATCAGAGGTCTAAATGTTTTGATTGAATACAGGGAGCTAGGAAGAGTTTTGGTCTTTTTTTTCTACCTGTACTTTTGCATTTGTGTTTTCATTTCATTAGAAGATACCACTAAATTAGATATAACTACATGAATAGCTGGATTAGAAAGTTATAACCAACATTGTGTGAAATATATCAGGAAATATAACCTTAATAGAGTCACTCCTAGAGCAGTAAGTTAAATGTATGCACTATATTAAAATAGACACAGATCTCAACTAAAACTGTACAAGTCGGGTTTCGTTTCGGTTGTCCCCAGCTTGATGAAAAACTAAGTTGGTGTCTTCATTGCTAGCAAGAGGCCTTCTACTCTACAAAGGCCTTTCAGATAGAGTTTGGCACTCAAGCGTCAAGCGTGGAACAGGCAGAAGCTGAAGCTCAGGACTCCCCTTCCTCAGACAGCAGGGTGTAGGCAGCCTGGGAAATCGCGGGGGGCTCACTCAGCTGCGGCACAGCCATCTCCCAGCAAGGCTGGGACACTTCTGTCTGCTGCAGGGATCGTTGTCACCATGTCTCCAAACCATAATTACGGTCCCCCGACGGCGAGGACTATGCTGTGTTGCAGATGTCTCAGCTGCCTTCTCCAGAGGCTGGAATGGTGTCCTCGGAAAGCCATGGAACAACCCCATTGCGGAACAAGAGGGTCGCCTTTCCCTCCCTTCCTGTCCCTCCCAGGTCCCTGTGTACCACACAAACTGTGTCACAGCCTGGTTGCCCTCCTCTCAATCAGCCACAGACTACTCTCAAAACTGCAACTGCACCTGCAGGCGTACTTCGGAAAAGTGTCTGTCTTTAGGATTGGGGTTTTTTTTCGTTGGTTTTGGGTTGGTTTATTTTCTGTGTGGGGGTCTGTGTCCCTTGATGTTGCAATTCTTTTTAAAGGCCAATTTTGAATTAATCGCTCCCTTTCCAAAACCAGTTCCCTTTTAATTTCAGAGTAAGAATATTTAATCCAGAGAGATAACCCATGCCATAACAAAATGCTCTGAAAGTATAAAAAGACTGTGAAAATAAATTTTCTGTAGCCAACGTTTTTTACCATAAATTAAGTTCTTTAATAAATAATTTACTGCCATGTGGTTTCGCCCTCACATAACAAATTTGTCAGCGAGGACCCCATGCCAGGCAGACACCGCCATAAAAGCTGTGTCTAAACTTGTCTGCATTGTGTTTTCCAGCCTGGTTCCGCCGTTGGTTCACCCAGGCAGCCTGCGCAGCCCTGAATAGTGTGAATGCATTTAATTACAATCTGACATGTGTATTCCTGAGAAACAAAAGGCTGTGAACTGAGGGTGATGATTAACTGTTCTACCAGATAATTGCTTAAACTACTACTTATATTATGCTGCATTATCTCTTTTGAACAAAGTGATTATTGGCCCTTTGTGTAGCGATTATACAATGTAAGTGCAATCTTGCTGTTTTAAATGTTAGAGTTTATGTTTAATGTACTTTTATTCATAATGAGGGGTGCAACTTTAGATTTTCTTTAAAGGATTATTCTCACAACAAAACAAAAAAAAAAAAGAAAAAAAGAAAAAGCGTGCCTCAATTTCTCGAATTGGTCCAAGATTGAGACTTCTTTAAGGGACTTAATGTTGGGAAAAGGAGGTACAGGAAATAAAGGTTATTAAGAATACTGGGGGTCAAGGAGAATGACAGTAAGTGTAACAGCAACAAGTTCTGATCTTCGAAGTAAATTTAACTGACATAAAAGATGCACTGTCTTTTTCCTCTCTTAAAAAATTATTTTTCCTGCTTAAAGAAGGACGTGCAACTCCGCATCAGAATGAGGTAGTGTGGAAGTGAAGAGAAGGCCTTTTCATTTTGGACATCCCCATTGGGCAACAGAAACTTCAAATTACCTGCAATGAGCAAAGATATTAAGATACCACATAGATAATGGAGAAATGAGCAACAGTGACCACAGCGTTTATACAATGTGCAGGCCTTCCTGCTTTTGTTGGAAGAAAGCAAGGTACTGTCTTTATAAGCCCATAAGCGTGAAGAGAAGGAGATCATGCTAGAGCTGTGAGGACTGCAGTTTTAGGACACATGTTGATCTGCATGGCCTTGTTCTCCCACTAATTTTCCTTTGGGAATAAAAGGATTAGTATTTCATTTTCAGATAATAAAATTTCCTATCATATTTCTGAGAGCTGTGACAAGTGAAAGATTACACTCCTCCTAAAGACTGTATACAGAAGACAACCTTTTCTAGGACATCTGGGAGCCTTTTTGTTTGCCTTCTGAGTGCCCCAGGACCCTCTTGATCAAGAAAGTCTAAGTGCATTACCCACCAAAGCAAACAGAGAGGATGGGAATCATCATGGAGACTCCATCAATTGATGAGAACACCCCTGCTCACAGCAACCAAGAACAGGAGCAGCCACAAGTGACGTTTCTTGTATGTCTAGTAGCATTTCAGGAAGCTGGAAACATTTTTCCGTATTTAACCACCACACTTTGAAACAGAGTGACACCAAGCTCTGGGAAGCTAGGCTGTATTTAAAATCTGAGAAAACCTGTCTTAGTGATTGATTACAAATCTAAACTGTCAACACAAAAGAGGTCCCATGGGAAAAAGCATGCAATGAAGACACAATATACATGCAATCGAGGCCAGTGCAAGAAGACATCTTCCCTAGACTCCTCCTCCTTGCACCGTTCTCCACTGTTACCCCCCATAACCTGAAAACTCATTTGATGCATGCCAGATTATCACCAACATCCACAGTCCCAACCTTCCCCGTTTTCCTCCATATTTCACAGACAGATGCTGTTTTAGGTGGAGTTCTACTCCATCCATGACTGTTGTGCAAACACACATGTCTATTTTCTCTTTAGCAATTCCCTACTCTGTTCATCACATCACATTCGCCAAAGAAAACTTATCTTCCCTCCTCCCCCACTGTACCTGGTGCAGATTATACTCCCCAGACTATCACACTCCCTGTAGACCAGAAAGAACCTCATTGTGCCCTGATTAGCACAAAATGGGTACTACAAGCTCTACCGAAACAGACACTGGGTACTGTGCTCTAAGGACACATTATTATATATTGCAAGAGAAAGTCAAAGGCTGAAGGCACTATTTCACAATCAAGATGCCTTTTCGATCCCATGGGTGGCATGATTACTCAGCTACACCCTGGTAGAAGAATCAACCACTACGCATTAATTTTATTGCACTTTTCCATTATTTTTTTCTTAAAATGAGGTGCGTAAATCTTACTTGTCTGTTCTATACCCTGCCTTGTAGTTTACCATTGAGATACCTATTAATACTTGTTAACACATTAAACAGCAGTAATGAGTACTTCTAGAAAGCACACAGTAAAGGAAAGGAAGATCTGCAAAAGGATTAGAAGTGAGAAGAGAGAAAAGAGAGTAATGACTGCAGTTATAACAAACTGTCCCTGACCTTAAACTCTCCAGTTTTCAGGTTCTTTTGAGCCTTCAAATTGTATTACACTCTGTGGTGTTTTTTGTTCTGTAGATGAAAATCCAGACATGCACCATCAGTTGTGTGCAGTTATCATTACTGACTGTCCATAAGGCCAATCTGAATCCATTTTTACTCACAATCAAATAAGTTTTTGCAAAAATACATATATTTTTACAGGTAGCAAAACCACTGGCTTCCCTGAAACATGGTGTTTCTGCCTTGTTCATAGTAGTGAAGCTCTGACTTCCCTGAAACACCTTTTTTTTTGTCTTGTTCATATTTCCTTGGATGTTTCATCCACAACCAAGTCTTCCAGAGAGCTTCAAAATTAAGATAATCTAGAAAGACTTAACCTTACTCTCTGGTTAATTCCTGATCTTCTTTGTGTACACCTTTCCAAAAAGCAGTTGCAGCCAGAGTCAAGAAACAAAGTTAGAAGAAAAATAGCTGCCTTGCTCATTGTTAAGTATTGATGGTTAACATTCTGGCATCTATCTAATTGAAAAAAAAAAAATCATAAATATATATATCTTTGGCTTCATTTCACCTCAACTAATGTACAAAGTACTGTTATTCCTGTGTTGCATATGAATTCAACTCTAATTAAATGATTAATTAAAAAAAATACAGAATGTAAATATTATTTTCATGTTTCCCAGTACGTGGGGGCATAACCCTTGGGACAACACATGAAGCATCGTCAAGGAACAGGCAGACTTGTAAATTCTTCTTCAGTCTCTTTTTTTCCGTTAAATAATTAAGTCTCTAGCTGTGATGATTGCAAGGCAGATCTTCCAAACGTGAACTGGTGGAACCAAGGCAGCAGTATCTGGCATAGTTTGCCACGAGCCTGAACACAGCTGTTATGAAATGTGTCATGTCTTCTTTCAAGGCTGGACTAGATGCAGAAAAGGTTCACATTACAACAAAAAGGTCTCTAAAGAAGACCTGAAGATAGAATTTGTCTGATTTTATTTTCCTAAAAGAGAGATTGAGAGATTTTGAAAATAGTTCCAGTCGTAGAGGCCAGATCTTTGCTCATAATACATACTTAGTAGAGGAGAAACTGCAGAGAGGGAAAACTAATTAAAACTGGGTTTAAACTGATGGTTTGGATTAAGATCCAAAGAATGTGACATCTGGGTGTGAACTTTCTTGCCAGCCATGCTCACTGACAGCAGGCCCAAGTGACCAGCCAGAGATGACTGCTGTCAAAATACAGAACCTTTCCCTTCTTTTTGAACTTTGTAGATCATATGAAAGGAACTTATCTAGTTTTGTTTATGAGATGTGTAAACCAAGATACATTAACCAAAACACTTCTAATAATTTCCTTTTCTCTGGACTTTGTCAAGTTTTTTATTAAGATTACCGGTAGGTGTCTGTGATTTTTTTAATTCATGTATCCACCAAGACAGAAAAGAACATTACAATTTCCAAGGAGCTGGTGGCTGTGTTTGTCAAAGACACATTCCTTTATATGAGCTTGAAAAGAACATTTACCTGAAGGGTCCAACACAAGCAAAATGTTAAATAAATTGTAGAGATTGAAGACAGGCCAGGTAGCCAGTCTTCCTCCCGTTCTGCTGGAGGTTACTGCTGTGTAGCAAAAGTGATGAAAGATACATGGTTATGTTTATGCACCAAAATGTAAGAGGGACAGAGAAATCAGAGTGGTGGTTTGGACATGAAGACACTGATTGTCTATGCTTTGTTACTGGGAGTGTGACATGGAAGCGTGCAGGGGTTTTGAAGGGTTCAGAGCATGCTGGATGGTGTTGGAGAAACACATGAGGTACGCCCTGGTACAGTTTTGTCCATCCTGTTTATTGAGAATGGTCTTTGGTGCATATACACAAATCCTGCCCTGGCCTTTGTTCAGTGACTGCAAGTTGAGATGGGCCAAAACCCTGCCAGGGAGCAATACTAAGAGTCGGGCAGTCACTGGGCAACCACTGGTCTAGCCCTCGAGCTCTCTCCCCAGCTCTTTCCCCTTTAACAAAACACCACAGACAGCGTGGCCACTTCTCAAAAGCTGCTGCTCACCAAGTTGATCTGAAAACAGACATGTAATCAGAGCATGTGATAAGATGGGGAGCTATCTGAATATTCTATAAGATTTCGCTGCTAAATATGATAGGGATGTAAGTCAGAACCTTTAGTGACTGCAATATAATTTTAATGCCAAAGAGAGCTACCTTTAAAGATAAGTAAGACAGTCGTCTCCCCCCCTGCAGAGTCTGAGATGACAGAGGAAAATTATTCCCTGGCAAGAATTGTTTCCCATCAAAAATTTGGAAATTGGCAAAAGTGATTAGTATGACTCTCCTACCTTCTTATAGGGAGCATTAGAAAATTTATGAAAAGTGTAACAAAAGCTATTGTTCTTTATCTTAAAAAATAACCTAACTTCCATCATTTGTCGCTGTTTATAAAAAAGCCACCCACACTTTAAATATTAAATATTTTTAATATTACAGTTATTTTAAAATATTTGGATAATTTGTTGTTGTTGTTTGAGATGTATCACAGGTGGTTTGACTTACTTTAGTAGATGCGGATTTATTTACTCCCAAAGCTACTGGAAGCTGTGACAAAACCTTCCCATGGGTCAGCATTTTGTGTCAAAGTAGTTTAACCAATGCGTCTGTGAAGACGCACAATTGCTGTTCTGTCTATAGAAAATCCATAGACTACTTCCTTATTAATAGCTAAAATGGCAAAGATTGTTCACTGGCTCTTAGGAGAATGGCTATACAAAATCAAATTGCTCCAAGAGTGCTAGAGGACTATGAAGAACATGCCAGCTCACCAAAATGCTCTTAATTGTTAGTAATGAAGGAATGAAGATAGACTGGGTCACAAAGTCGAGAAAAAGTATGCAAAAATAAAACAAAGTAAAAAGTGATAGAAGGCCAAAGAGAACGGGAAACGATACAGATGGATAACACATATGTACTATAAAGTTTCCATTGCAGCTTTTTGACAGACAGTATACATAAAACATTCCTGTCCCAAGTGAAAAAGTGAAATTCAGGGTATCCTTATTTGATGTTTTTTCAGTATATCTGGCTATAAAAACATCAAATGAAGTTAATGCTTCATTTGATGTTTTTAACATTACAGCAATCGCTAAGAAATGTTACATCAAGCTTTATTCATTTTATTACTTTATTAATTTATAAAGGGCCTATCTTTGGGACTCATAGATGACAGAATCTGCTGTGAGTCTGAATGAAAAAAAAAGAGTCAAAGTGAGGTCAATGCCTAAAGAGACCACTGAAAAAGAATCAAAAACGTGTAAAAATTGACTTCTAAACAAGGAGATTTTTAGAAAAATTGGAAGAGCAACCCCAAATATTGTTCAGTGATTCCTACCTAGAAAGCTTGCACTACATCTGTAAAGTATCTAGAGGGTATTGTGGTCTTTCTCCAAATAAAAAGATTTGTCTGAAATGTACAGGAGCCCAAGTAAAAGAACTTTGGGCTGAAAAAAAAACAAAACCCAAACAACCAAAACTAGCTGGCTCATTTCCACTCTTTGAGGAAGAAAGCCAATTGTTCAAATACCCCAAGGCATGAAAATACAAAACATGCCAAAACAGGTACCTTTATGCTGATATACATCTACGTGTATCCACACATATGGTTCCTAGCACACAGACACACACTGATGCTAAAGCACCCAATGATACTGAGATGTCACGCACATGGCAACGCTGAGGCTCAAAGACAAACTGTGCCCTCTTTCCAGTCTGAAGCTTTGTGCTTACCCATTATGACATAATCTTTAAATAGGGGTTCTGGAGAATGTTTCTATGCCCCCTGCCTTTCCACCCTGTTTTGTATCCTCAATAGGTTCAGCAATGCTCTGGTGGCACTGGGTGGGCTTTAAGGTCCCTTCCAACCCCAACCATTCCGCGATTCTGTGATTCTGTGTGTAAGCTTGGCATTAAATTGAGCACAGGCACCACCGGAAAGGCTTACTGGCCATGAGAGAACGATTCTACAAATGATGTAACAATGTCTGAACTGGGGAAAAGAACTGTTTCGCAGAAAGCTTGAAGTCTGCCCGCCCAGCCAGCTGTTTGGCTGCTTTAACTTGTGTATGTATAGTAATATGTTTATCGATACATACATTTCAACACAATACAGTGCTGAAAATATTTTCATGTATAACTAGATGGTTGCAGACATCAGATGAAGAAAAATTCCTCACTTGCACTTATCAAATATCAGAGTGATCATAAAAGCATTAAAGGAAGGTTTATACTAAGATGATGTCTTTAAAAGCACAGCGATCTGAAAAACACCAATACTGATGTAATCTAACACTTAAATTTATAGTTATACACTTAAAAACAACCATGTACAAAGTAGTCCATCTGACACTTTCTCAGAACAGTGTAACTGTAAAAACATTATTTTAAGATATCCCTACCTTTGATGATTTTACTCCTAATCATGGTCTTAAAAATATCAAATAAGTGATAATTATTCATTTGCAGATATTAAAAATTGTAAAGTATAGAAATGTCATTTAATGATGAGTCTTCATTTGAACTTTTTTTTAAAAATGTCTGTACTTTTTTCCTTCTTTAAAACATAGTGCAAAACTCTTTTAATGAAACTTCAGTTCTTAAATTCCCAAGTAAATTCCTATGTGCACCAAGATTTCAACAGACGCCAGTTATTCTGTATGACTAATTTAAGTTCCATGTTGAAAATTGTTAGGGAAATGCCTGTCAAACCGAACTCCCATCCCTGAAAATTAAATATCACTAACACGTTTCAACAAGGGCTTCATAAAACGAAGTCATTTGATAATTTTGAAAATCTTCATTTTAAGCATAAACCACAGAGACAGGGGTCCAGCTTCTTTGTATGAAGAGGAAATGTTGAATCCCTCTTTGTTGGTGCCATTTCTTGGCTCACCCAAGTCCGTGCTCTAGGGGAAGGAGAACCCAGACAGGGAATGAGCCTCCGTCCAGGCATGACACTGACCAGCTCATCAGGATAGTTTGGCAAGAGCCAAATGTACACCTGAATCCACCCCACCCTACGCCCCTGCTGCAAGGTGTGCTCAGAAAAACTCTGGGCCTCTCTACAACCTTCTGGGTGGATAGTCATGGAAAGGCAGGAAACAAGGTTAGAAGCACAGGACCGAAAAGTGGCTGCCCGGAGGGGGCCAGTGCCATAAGGTACCACGGGACCTGGGGCTCTGCAGACTCACTTTCAGGGCACCTTGTGGCCAAGGGTGATTTAACACCGTTTGTGCTCACAGAACCAGCTCTAAATGGAGCCCAATGGAGGCTCTTCTGTTGGGCTCACTGATAAATACAGAGGTTTGAGGTTTTCTTCACATGCATGCAGCCACTCTTAGGTGTCAAAAATGAAATTTTTTAAATTAAGAATTTAGAATGCATGGTTCTTTCTGTTTCCTTATGTAAGTTAACTACTCATATTTGTACAGCAGTGCTAATTAATGCTTTGGAAAATTACAGCAGGATTTCTGCAGTGCTACACTTCAGACCCACATGAATATCAAAACAATCCAGTATGATTCACGTTCCGACAATGAGTACTAAGGACAATAACAGTGATTATGTCACTTTTGACAAAGTGTTACCAAACATTTAGGACACGCAGTTCATCAGAATTTGAATAAATGCCATCACACACCCTGCCCAATTAAAACTACAGCACTAATTAATGTAACTCTTATTCACATAACATAATTCTTACCCAAATCAAATTATGATAGTGCTGATGACATGCTTTAAAAATTCATTGCAAAAAAGATAGGTTTATGCTGATTCTGTTTACCATATACACTGAGGTGTTCTAAGAATAATTTTCTACAAATTGCACAGATTTCTGCCAACATACTTACGGAGAACATCAAAGCTATCTCTATGAAGTTATATCACAAGCTGCTAAAATGTAGCTTTAAACAACTTGCTTTATTAAACAAGTCTCTGAAGCCCAATCCGACTTAACCCTCTGTTGGTTCTTTCTTTGTTGGTACGTTGAGATGAGAAGTGCACCTTGAAAGGCAGCTCTTAAATGAAGGGAAAGGTCTCATTGTGTGAAGTGGGTAAACTGAATTGCTGAAGAAGTGAAAAGCACAAAAGGGTGGAGGATTTGGGAAAGACCAGAGGAAAACCGAGAACTGGTGCCCAGAACAGAAAGAGAAGTATATATGTAGGGAAATAAAAGAGAAATGCCTATTCAAATTCAGCACAGAAAGCCATCCACTGCCCTCAAGTGGTAGAGCCATATCTTCTAAGGCTGAAGGCACTTTGCGTTGTAATTCAGACAAACACAGGGAAGAAAGATAGGAAGAAAATTGGAGAACGGAGAAATCTGTTTTGCCTGGCATAGACCTTATGCATCCTGTCCTTAGAAATGTTGGTGAACACTAAATGCACGTGATTTTGGGTGACTTCTAAGTCTAAATTAATGTTTATGTTTAAGAGACCTACTTCATCTTCCGCATTATTGATTCAAAGGTGTTTTGTGAATGTGGCAAAACTTACTCAAAACTAAAAGTACAGTTTGGTACGCTAAAGCCTGGAACCAACAGTGTTTATTTGAAATGCAAATGGGGACTTGCCACCCAGAAATGTACATTACATTTGACATTTGTCTCTAATCAGAAGTCCCTATGAATAATGTAGTTTGATACCAATAGCCTCATTAAGCAAGATTTCCCTTAATACCCTTTCTGATTGTAATCTCTTCATTATACTTCCTTTTCTCATTGCTCCTGGCCCTACTCATCATTATCAATATGCTCAGGTCTTCAGTAGTGTTACTAATATGTATTTTACATTGAATAGGCCATTTTAGATGGGAATTAATAGCACTAATGCCCAGGTGTTCTTTAACTGTAAGACTTTCTTATCCTGACTATGTTTTATCAGGAGCTGTAGGTATTCTGTCTCTCATGGCTGGAGTTCACTAGGTTGGGTCACAAGTGAAAATGAGTTTGATGGTTTCATCCCAGTCCCCGTTTGAGTCCATCAGGAAACAATGGCACCATTTTACATTATTGATAGTTTCTGCTCAGAAGAGCTTTGGGACTGAAACAGTGGAGACGTGGTAGGTCAAGATTGAGGTGTGTTGGCTGAGCTATGCAGGAGATGTTTCTTGCTCAATGTCCTCGTCCCGGGCCAGGATACCTCACTCACAAACACCAAATGGGCACAACAAGCTGAAGATACAAACCAGAGGTTACCATAAATGCTGTACTCTGTCCTGATCGTCTGTAAATACAATGCACCCCCTGAAAAACTGGGGGGAGGTTTTACGAAAATAGCCAGTTATGCTGCAGGAAATGCCAGTGTCCCAAAGGCAGCGAGTAACAAGAGGTTTCAACTTCAGTTCGGGATCAGGTTCCATTTATTTTCCTCTTTCATAACCACAGTAGGCATAAAATGTAGAGCTGATCCAGAGATTCCTCCATAAAGTGCTGCTGCCAGTTACCAATTTTCAATAAATCACCATTAAATTGTCCCATAATTTTTCTGCCCTTCCTTTCCCAGCATGTTGATTACTCTGATGTGTTTTCTGTGATTAGAGGAAGAGTTGATCTTTGAAGTCTTTAAAGCCTAAGTTGAGGGGGCCCTCCTGAAATGTAAAGAGAAACTCTGCTTTCATGGAGTCAAAAAAAAAAGCAGGTCTCTAGCTTTTCCCTCTTCTCCGAGATAGGCTTTTGTGTTGATATAAGCTGACAAGCAGGGTCAAAAGGGACAGGCAGCCAAACTCCACTTTGGCAGGGAGAAGAAGATGGGGAGATCTGGAGACCTCACCTACTAAGTGTTGTGTAGGTTCTTTTTTTAACCAGAAAATGAGCCTGGGATTCTCAATCAATCATGTTTCTGCCCCTACCTAATATCTTTCAAGATTTGTGGTAACTGTAAGCTAGGATTAGTTAGAGGTATGGACAGAGCCAGCAACAAACTCTATTGCGGGCAAAACCAAAATCACATTAATATTTCTGCAAACAAGTGACTGTGATTTTTATAAATCTACCACACATCCCAGCCAAGCCCATTTTCCCCTGGCTACGATCAAGAAGCAATTTCAAGACTCAATTGTCTCTAACACAAAGTTCAGTGAACAAGCTGAGGAAAACTAAAAATTAATAAAAATATTTTAGACCCCAGAAACAAATGCAGGCTTTCTCTCAGAGCTGCGATTAGATTAGGACATGTGCTTTTCCTAGTCCTTCTCAACTGATGAATCAGGGGAAATCTCACCAGGCCTCCCTGTGGCCGCCTCTGCCTGTGCCTGCTCCCAGCCAGCACTTCTCAGGAGTTACCATCCCTGGGGGTATTTAAAACATGGGCAGACGTAGAGCTTAGAGATATGGTTTAGTGGTGGTTTGTGTCAGTGTGATAGTGTGTGGTAGTGATGGTTGAATTCAATGATCTGAAAGGTCCATTCCAACCCAGGCGATTCTATGATTCTATGACTTTATAGTGTCCCCCAAAAAGGGGTCTGAAGAGCCACCAAATGGCATGTGTTGGGTCTGGGAAGAGAGGTCATCTGCTGAGATGAACCTTTCCATGTGCACAAAGGAAACCAATGCTTTGAGGATTCCGCTTCTGTGAAAAGACCAAACTGGGTACTAATGGGGCAGATCCTGTAGCTACCATCAGAGTGGGGAGGAAAGGAGAGAAGGAAGGAAGGAAGGAAGGAAGGAAGGAAGGAAGGAAGGAAGGAAGGAAGGAAGGAAGGAAGGAAGGCAGGCGGGCTCCAAC
>JAOXJK010000012.1:129295151-129307678 GCA_025774025.1 Xenus cinereus
TCTTTTCTTTTCTTTATTTCTCTTCTCTTCTCTTCTCTTATCTTCTCTTCTCTTCTCTTCTCTTCTCTTCTTTTTATTGACTGTAGGATTCTCAGCTTTTCTGCTGAGAATATTTCCCCAGAGGAAACAGTGACTGGACATTTCATATCAAAGTCAAAGAACCAAATGTGTATTTACAGGGTGCAAGGGAGCTAAGCTGTAGCTCCAATCGGCTCAACTGGAAAAGCTGTTGTACAATGTATCTTTAATTAAGTTTTATTATTACTTCCACAGAGCTTCATATTACATATAATAAAATTAAGAACAGATATTTGGGTGGAGAGGTGATTATAGCTGTGCTCAGTGGGATTTCTATAATTACGTATCAGTAGTTGCTCTTTAAGGAAATATATTTGGGAGACAAACCTCTAAGAAGATCAGCACAATGCATTCTTTCATTGCTTCTCTGCAAGATACCAATACAAGACCCATACACACAAAATAATAATAATAATGAAATGATACTGTGCTAAATTATTAGTTAACCACTTGCTGAATTCACCTGTCCTCAATCTAAAAGGTGGTGAAGGATTTTTCCAACTCTTAAATCACAAAAAAGTCATACTGAACACAACGTTGCCACTTTTACGCTTAAAATAGGTGCGTGTTACTCTACCCTAGTCCTGGAGTGTGTCTAAACCTGGAGGTAGTGAGACCCCTTGCTCTGGAGGTTTCACATCTGCTTCCATGTGGTGGAACTGAACTATACAGCGATCTTTGCTTAAAGAATGCCATGATGGAGAAGCAGAACATTCTCAATGTAGCCAACAGATCCAAGCAAAGGGTCTTCAGTGATTCTCGTGCACCAACCCAACCGAGCAAGCAATTCAGAGGTGCTCACACTGCTGTTCTCAAAAGCCTCCATAATGATCCTGCATTTATTACTTCCAGTTAATATTGAACATAGCTTTTCTCTCCCCGTCATGCCCTTCTTTCAGAACAAAGTCAGTTTGAGATAGTATTTTTCTACCCTTAGAAATGTATGAATTTCTCTTACTGTTTTAATAAGTTTAGATGGTGGATAATGCAAAACCAACTGAAACCAATGACAATTTCCATAGATCCTGCATTTGTGTCAGGGTTTGGCCTGGATTCACCAATAAAAATGACAAAAAGTATAAATTTATCGTGGAGCGTAGGCACACAAAATTAAATGTAGTGACCTTTTCTTCATAGTTGTTGATGTGAACAATCGTGCGAGCTGTGCATAGACGGTTTGGGCCCAGTTCTGCAGAAGGCAAGGAGTGGAAAGGTCCCCTTTGATTTTTTGTGGCTTTGTGTCAAGTTCTGGCAGGAGTTAAATTTCTCCGTATATTAAGCATATGACAAAAAACAGGGAAATTGTATGCTTCCCTGTTCCCCTGTTCTTATGCGCACTTTGGAACAAATCTAGGATGTAGCTACACCCCAAAGAATCATTTTTCTTGTGGAAATCGTTTTCATTTCAGAGTCAAACTATCCACAACAGAACATTTTATGAGATAAAATTACTGATTAAAAATTGCCAATAGAGATATTCACCCCTAATGTTTCCTTTTTCTATTTATTTATTGCTTACTGGACCTGATTGTGCCTGGACGCAGCTCAAGAAAAAAATGCGTGTACAACAAATTGTAAAAGAGAGCAAATAATGTTGCCCAGTGACTATCCCTCTTTGGTTTGACAAGAGGGTGGGAAGGGGAGTTGTATCAGAAAGTTATGGACCTGGAGGCAGGCATACTCTGACAAAGAAACAGTGGAAAGCACCTGTCATATCATGCTACTAATCCTTAAAGCATTAAATATAGGTTGCTAAAGCAGACAGCAAAAATCTGCATTACTAAAATCTTTCATGCATTTCTACAGATGTAGGTGGCACCGGTTGTAGCAGTCATTGTACAATAAACCAGATACAATTAATAATGCAAGAAAATAATTTATAGGTAACTCCTCAGACAGATGCATATGGATTGACACTCAGTCTATCCGTGAAAAGATTGTGAGTCCTTGGAAAAATAAAAAACACAGAATAATGATTTTTTTCCTTTCCGTTTGTAGAAGAGAAATGATACGGCAAGGAATTCCAAAGATCAGTGTTTCTATCTTCAATCTTCATTGTAATTTAAAAAAAAAAAAAAGCATATTTAACCCAAAGTAAGGCTGTTTGTTACAAAAATTTCTATCACCAAGCAATACCCTTACACAATTAGGTTGATGGTTGGACTAGATGATCTTAAAGGTCCCTTCCAACCTAGACAATTCTATGATTCAATTCTATTATTTCCTTCCTTAAAGAACCCTCTACAGTAGCAAAAAAAATCGGCATTAAGAAAAAAAGTTAAATTGCAGAATCAACAGTTACCCAATATCGATGTGAAAGTCTTTAATTAGTCTCACAATCACATACTTTTCTCCTCACAAAAACCCAGTCTTTAGGGATGAATCAAAATTACTTTGTAAGTGTTTAGGAACAGGACAGATCTAGGGGAGGAAGTTAATACGTCTTTGGTGAAGGCAACTGAGTGTCTCTCCTGATTCTTCCGTAACAACTGCTTTGGGGGGGCTACACAACCATGAAACCTTCTCTTTTTTCTGCAGCCTGTGGTGTTTGCATACAACTACAAACACACATATACACATCGCTTTCTGCTCATTAACTTTAAGACTATAAATGGGAACACATGAAAGACTGGAAATGTTGGAAATGCCATTCGATAGGATAATTTAACTCTGGCATTCCTGTTCATTCTGTGATTGTAAAAACCCCTTCATAATTCTTGGTAAAGAAATGCAATTTCCTGCCACATTCACAGAAATTTCCGTTGTGTTAGCATGTACACAGTTCATCAGCACAGCCAGAGCTTTCAGATGCCATCAACACTGCCATCTGCCCTCCAACCTAACCCATGTAACCTCCGTCAGCAGTACATTATCAGCCTCTGCTTCATAAGGCCCTACATGCAGAGAACCAATACTCCCTTTGCCAGGTTTCACAGACCTGGATTGCACTTCGTGGTTCAATGAGCAGTTTCTTGCTTCCATTTTTCAACTCAGAGCTGACTCAGTACTCCATTTCTTTCCAGCCTGTCCACTTTCTCGTCTTGACCGCCTTCCTGCCAGCCATTGCCCATTTCAGGCTCAATTATCATTGATGGCTCCAGCAAGGTTGCCAACTTGTCACACCAAACCCGAGTCCCAGTGCCCCATAAAATCACAGAATCATAGAATCGTTATGGCTGGGAGGGACCTTCCAGATCATCGAGTCCAACCATCAATCTAACACTGACCAAAAACATCACGAAACCATATCCCCATGATTTTCTGTTTCCTCGACTGTTGGTCATTCTTGGCTCTTCCAACCTTTTCTTTTAATCCTGGGTAATGTTAATTATCATCTTCAAACCCTGTTACCTCATTCCCTCCTTTACCTTATCCTTCCACAAATTACAGCTTCCATGTGTTTTTCTTTCTGCCTCTTAGTGATGTTCTTTTCCTTTTCAAGTTTCTGTGAAGCTGGCACAGTAGATGTATGAAGAGATGGTCTTTCTGCCCTTACTTCTGAGTCCCAGTGACATAGCAGCTTGCGGCAATCAGGAACAAGTTGCTGGGACACCTTTTTTCAGTCCTGCAGTTGCAAGGTAAAGTCTGACCATTACAGACAATATTTTGGGGGAATTTTGGAGCCAGAGTCTAACAAGACTTGTTGACCATGTGTAAAGTGAGTATTTCATGTTCTTGACTGAGGATCCTCGTGCAAAATGTCAATCCCTTCCTCAAAAATACAGATAATGCACAGATATTGTGGGTATCCTTAGTGGAAAAATTGCAGCAGTTAAAATGTGCATCTGAACTTGTTTTCCCCAGTTTTATTTTCAGCAATAATAAGATAGAGTGTGCTGAATGTTTACTACAAATTGAATGCAAAACAGATATTTGGCATTGAAAAAAGTCATCCTGCAGACCTAAAGTTTGGCAAAGTCCTATGCAGCTGAAAATAGTGCCCTTCAATGGCAGCTTTTTCCTTCACCATCAGCTTGTCAGATCCTGTACTACTTCTTCCAAGTGCTCCAACCATGCCCTAAGTGTCAGGCTGCTTTTCCTGGACCCGTACTAGAAAGAGGCTTTTTTCAGAAGGCGCAGATTGAGCTGTGCCTCAACCAGACACATTGAGAGAAGGTGTTGCATGTTGTTTCCTCTCCTCCTCTCGATGGTTCTGGCTGTTCTTGCCCCCAGCCGAGGCCCAGTGGGCATGTCTTTTGCGGAAGCATCTTCACGTCTTCTCTTGGAAGGCACTCTAGCTCAAAAATAACCTTTCGAAAAATACTCCAGCAGTTAAGTAATTTAATACAATTTAACGTGCCTCATAATGGATTTAACAACTCAATTTAAAGCACAGAACATGTCAACAATAATATTACAGGAATTAACACACTGCAAGCCACTTTTCCTGCATGTACTTTTAATTTTTCCCTCTTTCTCATTCTTAACCTTCGGAACTAAAGAGTAAAAATTTCCACATCTGTTGAGGTTTACTAAGGTCTTCAGCTTCGGAAACATCACCACTTTCTCAATCTGCATCCAAAAGAGCCTGTTAGAAACTATTCCTTAAATAGATAACTTAATCTGAAAAATAAACTTGTTTTGCTTGGTAATGCAAGAAACATAATAAATACATGAGGAGAAAATTGACTTCTACAAAACTTCAAACTAGAGTAAACCATGAAATTCCTTCTTCATTCTCCATCATATTTTTCTCCTTTCTCACAACTAGACCTCTGCAATTAGAAGGCAAAGAGAATTTTACCTGTGTGTATTTTAAGACTCTGCATGGCAATCTGAAAAACATCCACCCACGTAACTTTTATTTACGAAAAACGACTTTGTGGTGTCTTAATGCTTCTTTTTAGGGAACCATTTGGATTATTAGCTCACACTTAGTGTTTTATTTGCCATGTACACCTCAGCGTCAACTAATCAGACTTTATTCTTGAACACTCTGAATTGCCTGTAGCACTTCACTTCAGCAGGCAAACTGACTCACGCTGACAGGAAACAATATGAGGCTTTCCCCGAAGGGACCATCCCATAATATCAATACGAGCATGTAGTCATTAGCTAGTCAGGGAACATCTAACAATTACATTAGTCAAAGCACTTTACAACATTTAGTTTTGTGGAGAATGTGAGATTCCAGCTCCGAAGCTATGCTGAGCGTAAGTACCAAACATAACAGCGCTGTTTTGTTATAAATAAAATTAATTTGGGGAAAATCAGATAATCTAACAAGTTAACCATATTTTTAAAAATTCTTACATGTACTCATCTCATAAAAAAGCATATCAGAACAGTTTTTCTCTTTTAATTCTAAGGGAAAAATGGATTCCTAATGACAGAGGAATAAAACCTGAGCAGGGATGGATAAAACTATTTGCATAAAAAAGGATAAACAGTAACAGAGCTTCACAAACACATTACTTCACCATAAGAGTACTCACTTCCACTCTGAAAGCTCAGTGAATTAATAAAGGACAATGTCCTTATACAAAACAGTCTGAGAATATGTATGTATAGACACATTAATATTTAAATCTCAATAGCAGCATCTATTATTAAGCGTTTCTGCTCTTTCTGATAGGAGGCCTTGGAGGCTTCATGCCGTTGCAGGAGAGGATAACAGGACCCCGGGCCTTGGTTTGGCTGGTAGCCATCCGGTGCTGCCTGGCACCGAGCCACCTGCCCTCCGCAGCTCCAGCCCCTGCCAAGGGTTGCAGCAGGTCTTGCCGACACCTCGGGACCTCATCTCCGCTCTCCACACTGATGTCACCCGTTGCTGAGCCAGGGAAAAGGTCTCACTCCCGTTACCTCGGCACAGGACGGAGCGAAATTTTGGCTTAAAGCGGCCAAAACAACATTCTCTGAGTTGAAGAAAAGATCTTTGATGGGGGTCAGACGCAGGCTGTGGAAACAATCCCCATGGGACAAAAAGATCATCACAGACCTCGCCGCATTCTGCACCAAGGGCAAGAAATTATGGAAAATGTTTGCCTTTGCTTTCCCTTGCATAAGTCCACAGCAGAGAGTGAACTGAAAAAGGAGTTGTGCAAAGTCCTGACAAACATCAGTAGTGCACTGCAGATGCAGACACCAAAGGCACATCGGCACCAGTAATGACAGTGCTGAAAGCTGCTCAGGTATCTCCTGACGAAGTTAAGAAAAAAACCTGAAAAGGTTTCTACTCAGCAGAGGGTCCGAAATCCCATACAAATAAGACCAGTAATAAGTCCAGATCTAAATACTCCTCAACTTTCTTCACTAAGGTGGTCTGGGACTTAATGCATAAACTGTTCAGAAATGGTGAAGACTCACTCCAGCAGATGCTCCCATGAAACTGCAATAGCATGCTTAAGCATCTACTGTAATTGGCAAATTATTAGACAGCAAAGTACTGGGCTGACTTTGATCTGCACAGACTGAGCAAAATGCCTGGCGTTGCTTCACAGCAAGACATTCCAATGATGCAGGTTTTGCCAGGAACAAGTTACCACCACCGTCTGCAGCGGTGGAAGCTGGCGGCCCTCCAGCGCTGCTGTTATCTCTTGCCTACCCAAAAAGCTCCCAAAGCAGTAAAACAACGCTCTGTCGAGCTGGTGATGAAGCGTTATAAAAACCTGAGATGGGCAAGTTGAAAAATGTTCTTAGGTCCAACTGAAAATTTAGAGTCTGATTTAAACCACATGGAGTCCATTTAGATCTACATACTGCACGGCAAAACTTTAAGTCTCAACTCCAGAATTTAGCGTATTTCCGGGTTTACTGGAAAATTGTTTAAACCACAAGAGTCATAGTTCAGAGAAGGAATTTTTTCTTCAGTTCCTTGTTGAGCTTCTACACTTAGTTTGAGTCTTTACATGCAGTAGCACACACCTTATCCTCTTCTCCTCTTCCCTTTTCCATAAGATTGACATAAATAACTCAAAGGTGAATGATAAGGAATCCCTTCATTTTACAGATCTTTCCTATTCTTAAATAAATATGAAAGTGTTGTTTAACACTTCTTAAGTGGAGATTATTGTGTCCAGAATTAGTAAATAATGTCGTGTTTTGATTTATTGTTTTAGTCCTACCCCTGCGTGGCACCAAGAAGTAAAGGGTGAGCAACAGAAGTAAAAGAACTGATGATTCTTCAGGCATTAGAAATGGTTCTGCTTAATTTGTTTCCAGATGATCTGCTATTTCATCAGTTCTGGCTATTCATTATTATCACTATGTTAGTGCTACTTTAGTGCTATAGGTAACTACAAATTAGGTCTTCCTTCTAGATTTTATTTCTGGTTGTACTGTAAAAAAAATTATACAACAAGATGAGTTATTAATGTTCTGAGAGAATAATGACCCGGGCTCCTGCTTGTGTGTGCAAAGTGGCTAATTTCAAGAACCTGGCAACTTTTAGACACTTATAGAAATACTTTAAAGGTCATTAGAAGAAAGACAAATTTTCTTATAAAAAAAAAACCAACAGTTTCTAAAATCTGAAGTAAATAGTTTCCGTATATATAGTGTCAATACTTGGCCTAATATTAAACTTTCCCCTTTTTTGTTTTTTGGTTTTTGGTTTTTTTTTAATGCAGGGAGGAATGAATGAGATGGAAAAATTCTGATCTTCAGGGTATCAGTTTTATCTTGATTTGCTGGTCTTCAGCCCGTTTGTCCCCCTTTCTCTTACCTTCTATATCTTCTCTGCCTCATTTTATAAACTGGTGGTAAGAATGGTGACTGGTCCCTAGCTGAATATTGTGTAAGAATTCTTTCCATTTATGTTTCGAGTTATTTGAATTTGCCTACCAGAGGAAAAAAAAAAAATCATTCAATTCTTTCTTATAAAAAGAAGAGAGAATAAGTAATAAGTTAAGTAATAATAATAAACCCTTTACCATCTCATTCCTAGATTTGCTGTTCACATATGTCCACTCTGACTCAAAAAAATCAATATATGGTATTTTTTAACAAATACTGAAATTCATCAGTACTCAGTTTATATCCAATATGAATAGACTGATGAGCAAAAGTCTGAGTACTGCTCTGAACTGCTCTGTTTCTTACAATTTACACCCTAAAATTGAGCTCCCGGTCCCTTCAGAATATGTTTGTTCTGCCACCATAGCAAAATGTCAGAAGACAACTGCTAAGACCAACAAATCCTGACCAGTGGATTTTTTGTCCATTCTCTGGGGTGCTCACAGCTACACTTTTCAAGAGAGCTAAATGAATATACTTATTTCTTTTTACAATGAAGACGTTCTTTAATTGAATGACCATGTAAAAATAGCTCTTTACAACTCCAAGATACATAGCCTCTTTCTGTTCAAGGGAAATTTTTTCCTCATGTCTGTTGTACTCAGTGAATACATAGATACTGAGAAAGTTAAAAATGTCTGTGCCCTCTCTGATTGTCTAGGTATCACCCCATGGTTTTGGACTTGGATTTTTTGTTATCTGGGTCACAGAGGAGGGATCACGTGCACCCAGGGGAGAAGAAGGATAATGAATCTCATCCCGTATCCAACGCTGTACAAAGGAGAAAAAAAAGTGCACTCTGCAGATTAAAATGAAATATGCAAGAACACCCTGGAAATGATGTGTTCGGTCTTTATGTATGAATTAAAGCCTTCATTTTCTAATAGCTTATTCTAATTTCCCTGTGTGGTTAGTACAGTAGACCTTAAGCCCAAGAAATGATTAAGAAAAAAAAAAATTTCTTTTGCTTTAGGATGTAATCCTTCCATTTGTAGATACCAGTAGATCGGTCAAGTGGCAAAGACGAAAGAAGCTATAAAAAGACTAGAGAAGGCTATAAAAAGAGTGTGTGGAGGAGTTTCATTTCCCCACAAGCTTGTGACATCATAGCTGAATTTTTAGTGAAGTCTTATCATTATTTCATGTCTGGAGCAAATTAACATGTCTAGATCTGAACATCTGATTCTTTTGAAAGGAGACAGCAATATGTCCGTGTATCTGAAGCGCAGACCACAGGCCATGACCATGGTGATGGCTACGATTTCACCTGACTTGTTTCTTGCTGAATCTCTAAAGAAAGGGACACCCATTTAGAAATTAAATATGCACAGTTTTCATCAATCACACACAAGAGAAGGATCACAATTATCTTCTTTTAAATGAAGATCTGTATTCATGCCAACTAGGTATAGAAGTAATATAAAAGGAAAACTTATCTCATACAAGTAATACCAAGAAATACAAAAGAAGTGCATAATTTTAAACATGGTAGAAGTAGGATGAGGAATTAATGGAAACTCAGCTACAGTTTTCAGGTGGTGGCACTGAAACTTTCCCAGGTACTCCCCATTTTTATGTTGGACTTTACTATAGTCTAAGGAAAGGTTTGTTGCCAAAAATACTGCATTGGTATGTTACTATGCAAATACCCTGAAAGGTGCTTGTTCTGGTAAGCATGTAAGTGGAAAGCACACTACCATAACGTGAAACAACCAACAAGAGGACTAAAACAATTTAACAGGGAGGCCTATTAAAAAACAGCTTTCCTGGGAGTCTAAGGAAATTATTTACATTAATTCTATTTAAAAAAGAAGTCATTAATACTATTAAAAATATTATAATTAATAGTATACAACCCAAAACCTAATGCACCACATGAACTTTAATCATTGTTTACTTGGGTTTCAGACATGTCAGAGAGTGTGAGAGAGACATACTTAATGGTCGAAGAGTTTTGCTCAAAATCTACAAAATAATACTTTTTGAGCTACTCTGCCTTATTTTTACCAAGTTGTAGCATGGCAGCAGTTCTCTAAAATCACTGAGTTCTTGCATTTACAACATAGCAGGAACGGTTGCATCAGTTTTTTTAAAGTTGTAATGTTTTATATCATTTGGGCCATCTGTGCTTTTAGACCATGAAGGCAGGGAGAGGGTGGTATGAGGAATTACAGGCCCTGTTTTCTGCTGTAGTGTTCATTAAGCCAAGCCACAGCTTAGATTCATAGACTTCAAGGCCATAAGAGGCCATTACTATCATCCAGCCTGACCCCTCACTACAGCAAAGGGCAAAGAACGTCACTCAGTAATTTCCAAATCAAACACATAAATTTGGTTTGAGATATAGTATATCTTCCAAAAAGACATGTAGTCTTAATTTAGAGATTTCAGGTGATAGAAAATCCATTACTTTCACAGGTAAATTGTTCTAATGCTTCATTACTCTCACTGCTAAAAATGTGCACTTTACTTCTCAGCTGAATTTGCCTAACTTCAGACTACTGCCACTGAGAGCAAAAAAAGCTTTTTTCTTCTAAATTAAATTTGATACTATGAAAAAATCTACTTTCCTAGGACACTGTCATCAAGACTGTCTTGACCTTCTTCTGAAAAAGTAAATTGACTAAGTTCCTTGTTCATCTTGAATCAGTCTAGTAATTTTTACTCAACTTTTCTAAAATTATCATAGACCAATAGTCTAAATATGATGTTGTTAATTCCATGTGAAAATGTAATGCTACCTTTTTATTCTTATCATGTCCTTTAGTTTATGTATTCAAGGATTGTATTCCTCATCACAGGTAGAAGATGAGGACAGCCTAATGGCCAATGCCTTCCAGAATGTCACCTTGTAAGTGTCACATTCTTCCTGGAGGTCATGCTAGTAAAATATATTTTATAAAGGATCCCACCTCACAAATCAACACTTCCCCCTGAATTTGATCCTGTCACTAGATTTCACTTAATTATTTTTTGAATTATCTGCATATTTTGTCATTAATAATTTTCTAATCCCCCTTTGGTAACTGTATTGCACAGATTGGTCTAGAAATGCACCTATACAGGATTCTGCCAGGAACGCTGTCGTGGTTTTGGTTGGGATGAAGTTGACTTTCTTACTGGCAGCTGCTATTGTGTTATGGTTTGGATTTGAGATTAAAATAGTGTTGGTAAAACACTGATGCTTTGGGTGTTGTTAAGGAATCAAGGCCTTTTCTGATCCTCACATGGCTCCACCAGCGAGCAGACTTGGGGGAGGCACAAGAAGTGGGGAGGAGACACAGCTGGAACGGCTTACCCCGACTGACCAAAGGGATATGCCATGCCCTGTGACATCATGCTCAGTATATAAAGCTGGGGGAAGAAGGAAGGGGGTGACATTTGGAGTTACGACGTTTGTCTTACCATGTAACCATTACATGAGATGGAGCCCAGCTTTCCTGGAGATGTTTGAACACCCGCCTGCCCGTGGGAATCAGTGAATAAATCCCTTATTTTACTTTGCTTGTGTGTGAGGCTTTTTCTTTACCTATTAGGCCATCTTTATCTCAACACACGAGTTTTACCTCACTTTTACTCTTGCATGGATAAGGAGCCAGCTGGATGGTTGCACTCAAAGAGTTATGGTCAATTGCTCAATGTCCAAGTGGTGAGAGGTGACGAGTGGCGTTCCCCAGGGGTCAGTACTGGGACCAGTGCTGTTTAACATCTTTGTCGGAGACAGGGACATTGGGACTGAGCGCACCTGGGATTCTACTGGTAGCTTGAGGGCACAATCAGGCCCAAGATGGGTAACATTACAGTTTCAAATAGGACTTGTGTTATTTTTTATAAAAATCAGTGTAATGATTAGGATCATATTTGATCAAGGTCACACTGCACATGCCAAAGGGGACACTATATATTGCAGTAATGGCAGTGTGTGCTAGTGCTCATCTGTTCACATGCATCCTTATCATAGAAAATGTGATAGTTTTCTGCAAGCGGCAAGGAAAGGTTGAATTTCAGAATGAGTTATGTCTTTGTTAGAAATGTCATGCACTGGCACAGGTTCAGGGTGCTGTATTCTTCTTTAATTTATTTACATGTATGGTTTTTAATGTAGTCATCAGTCGGCAAAACACATCTCAGCTTTAACTCACAGTTGTAATACTCAGTTCTGTGTTCGAATTTGAAATCCCAATCTGGCAGGTGAAATGTGGTCCGAACATAAAAGATCGTAGTTCAAGGACCTGTCTCACAGAGATGATCTGTCAGAGTAACAAGACCTGACGCTGCTGCAGTCACCACTGCATATCAATGTATGCAGCCTATACTGGGGTCACTATGCATCTGATGTTCCTGGATATTCCTGTTGCTTATGCAACCAGATCCTCACGTCCAAGAGCTGCTGTGAAGATGAAATCACACAGCCTACTCACCTGCAACTGTGTGGTTGCCTACTACAGTTTGGTGTGTTCTGGTTCATTTACATGAGCTCAAGGAGATCTAGACCCTGGGATCCATTTATCTTCTGGAGTCAGCTCTTTCTCATAAAATCTGTTTATGGACTACATGGAACAAAATTAAAAAAAGAAAAAAGGGTTAGATAAATAAGCTCTGTTTTGCCTTGTCTCGAGGCTGAACAGTTTCATGAATATGTGTTGGGGAATGGTTGCAGTTAGCCAGAGTAGGCCTCAGAGATGTGCCGAGTTATGCTGACAAGAAAGTTCTGC
>JAOXJK010000012.1:129348390-129372218 GCA_025774025.1 Xenus cinereus
GTATCCCTCCATCCATCAAACCAGGTCTCCGTCTGTCCCTCCATGTGTCCATCCCTCCATCTGTCCAGGTGTCCATGTCTCTCAACATGTGTCCAGATATCACTGCGGGTGACCGCCCACAGATATGTCTCAGAACATTCATTATGCCATAATTACAAAGTCTCTTTGAAGAGGCTAAAAATCCCAAGACTCCTCTCATCAATTATTTTCACCTGTTAATTCATTTTGTGTGAGGTAATAACCTCAGCATAATAACAAATGTGCGAGCACTCCGATTTTGCAATTAAAAGCAGCGGGGCTCCTATTTTGATCATACAGCCTGTGACATCCATCATAGAAAACAATTTGGGCCTAGCGGGATGACAGATGCCACACTGATGGCTCTACTAACTAACTGCCTGTCCGCCGAAAAAATGGGGGGGCTGCAGCTGCCAGCTATCCGAGAGCCCCCCGCCGGCCAGCCCGCCGCAGCACCCACAGGCAATTTTCCTCGGCAAAATGAGGGTTGGGGAGCCCTATCTGCATGCATACCCGTGGCTGGGGTAATTTGGGAACAAATAGTCCCTTTCATTTGAAAATGAGGGGAGTCCGCTGCCAGTGCGGGGAGAGCATTGTTTCCCAGCCATTTACATGAGAAATACAGTGTAATACTCATTATTTCTCCCCTTTCACATCCTATTAGACACAGAAGGCAAGGTGGTTATCTCTGCTTTCTTTAGCTAAATCCGCACAAGTAGGATTTCTCCCAACCTCTGGACAGGTGCCTAAGTAATGGAAGAGTGCTCTATTTTAGCCTTTCAGCTCCTATGGAGGCTGAACGAGCCCTGTCTGGGGAGCGATCCCACCATCCCCACCAACTCAAACCCCACCGCACACACCCGGGCCAGGGGCAGACACCGGCGGCTCATTAGCCCCGGGACCGATCCACCCAGGAAAGAATCTCTTGTTGGATTAATGACAGAAAAAGCTGTGGTCCTGACTGGGGGCTGGAGGAAGGTATGGCGGGGGGGGATGCATACGCTCTAAAAAGAATCTCAGAAAACACAGCCAATTTATTTCCCTCACTGAAGTGCATAATGTGATACTCCAGTATTGGACCAATTAGCTTAAAACATTTAGCGCTGAAATACGGCATGCTCCGAGTGAACCAGACGGCTGATTAAGCCTATAACTTTCTAACGGGAAACACACGGTGCTGCTGTCAACTAATATGAAATATGTCAACGCGGGCTGGGATTTTTGGGTACTGGTTTTGTTTGTCCTTTTGGGGTTTTTTTTTTGCTTTATCCAGTAAGTCTAAAGCCTGGCGACGGGGTTGGGGGGAAGAAGCTGGACTGCACGGGCTGCCAACGGCAGCAGATGCAAATGATGAAGGGAATCGGTAGGACTGACAGAAGGGTGGTAGGTTCTGCAAGGATTATGTTTTCAGGTTTCAGCACACTAATGCAGAGCAACAAAAGATCAGCAGAGGGCCAAAGGTTAAGTATAGCATGAACTTTCTCGGTGGCTGTGCACCTTAAGATGAAAAGATAGCCCTGTTTATGACATCTGCAGACTACAATGCTCACCATTTCATACTTCCCTCCCACATTCTCTGCGGACAAAGAGCTGTGCTCAGCTTCTTGGGAAAAATCCACTGTTTCTTACTCCATCATATTACACTCATAAACCCTGTCAGCAATAAAGGATGTATGGGCAGGCAGAGGCAGGGATGTGCAGCCCGTAAACTACACAGTCGTACCAGAGATGACACCAGGATCCCAGCCTTCCCGATGGGTCTCTGCGCAGGAACCTGCTCCTCCTGGGGCTGAGGAGGGTTCCTGGGGCAGGGGCTGCCCCGGCCTGGGGGCATGGCCTGGCTGAGGTCTTTGCCCACCATCTCCAGGCAGAGAGAGCTGCCTTTCCTAATCACATGCAGGATTTACAAAGCAGCACGTGTGAGATTATTTTTTTTTGTAGGATTATACTGCAATAAAAGCAAACAAAAGAGATTAATCAAAACAAGTAAATTAGTATTACCCATCTTAGATGTTCTTTAATGCAAAGCCAATAGTTCTTGCCCTTTATGCACATGCTCCTACAGTAACTAATGTACAGTGGCCATCAACAAATTACGACTCGTGACACTTTTGCTGCTGCAATATTAAGCCCAAAGTCCTATGGAGAAAATATATGGTTTTTATTACCAAATTGTTCTTGTTTACAATTCTAATATCCTCTTCATTATCTACTTTTCCAGACATTTTAGGCAGTTCTGAAGACCTGGGGCAGCACTAGTCCTGTCATAAAGAGAAATTAATGTTGTTAAAGATGGCCTAGCTGCCCTCTGGGACAGCTGAAGATGTGAAAATATAAGGTTCTGTTTTAAAGATGAAAATGATTAAAGGCACAGGCACCTTGCTCTTAGTGCAGCCACTAAAACTTTTAATAAAATACTTCAGCAGAAAAAAGCTGCTTTACTTCTTCCACTGTAAGTCTTAAGAAAAAAAAATGAGAGAGAGAGAGGGGAAGGGAGAGGGGGGGAGAGGGAGAGAACTTTGTTCCGTAAGAAGAGGCTTGCTTTAAGGACTAATAAGCGTAAAAAGGGACCTCATCATTATAAAGAACCTATTCGTCTCAGCAACAGCTCACTTAATAAAGACTGGATGATAGAAAAACCAGTAGAGCTGTCTCCAAATAGCCAGTAAGCTAATTAGGTGCATTGTAACAGGTAGCCCTTACAAAAACTGACAGGCTTAAGCCAGCATGCCGCAAATACTTAAGAACATCGTAGCAGATGTACAGCAGTTATTGTAGCCTCTTCAAGGCTGTTGCTGCTGCCACAATTTTATAAGCTTACACACCTCAAGCCCTCAAAGAAGCTCAAAATGGGTTTCAGTGGGAGAAACGAAAAGGAAGGAAAAAAAAAAAGAGAGAGAGACAAGAAACACAAACCTGCTGAAGATATTATATGAGCTTTTAGGGGCCCCAGACCAAAGAGACCTTTCAGAAGGAATGGTTCAGCTGCCTGGAAGAAAATGGCAGGAAACACAAAAGAGAAGAGCATAACCTTTGTCCTAGCAGGGATGGAAGAATATCTGTCAGAACTTCACCTTCATAATCTTGCCCACCTCAGTCATTTTTTACTGGTTAAATGAAGGTTACAGGATTTGCTCTGAAGACAAAATGTCCCTCTCTCCTTAAAAAATATTGTTGAAGTTAAAAGGCAAGTTTACATCCTCATTTCCCCAAAGAGTCATATTCACTGCTCTCTCTTTTGTTTGGTTTTGTTTGTTTTCTCTACTTTGGGAAGAGGTCACATCTTACAATTGTGTCTCCCTCATATGCTTTTGATTTTCTAGCAATAATCTGGTGTAATTGAGGGTACGCAGAAGCCATTTGAGGACTTCTAGGTCCCTTAATGACAGTAGTAGCGCTGCAAAGGAAACCGCTGCTGGTCTGGATGCCCAGGGAAGTCCGGCTTCCCATCAGTGGAGCCTGGACTGTGGCACTGGCCCGCTTTGGGTGAAAACCCATGGAAACAGAGAGGTCTGGAGGGAACGAGAGCTTTGTGCTCTTCAGCGGCTCTTCAGAAAGCGATGGCTTCTGCTGAAAACCACAAGGGAGCCGAAGGCCTCAGTGTTGGAGACACAGAGTTCTGGCAGTGCTCTCCTGCTCCGGCCACAGCCGTGTGGAACAAGGGGTGCAAAAATTCTCTGTCAGGATACCTCCTTTCTGACCCACAGAGCGAACTTTATCATGACACCAAATGTAAATGAACATCTGCCAGCATGTATGTGAAAAAGGTATTTTTCAATACACAGTGTTATCAGCAGATGCTTCAAAACCCTTCCCCTTCCCTGGGGTGAATAGACTGAATCACACTGTATTCCTGCAAGAGAGCTCCAGTGCTATATTCCAGACTGGAGAAAAATGCTATGAGCTTTGCAAATCCATAGGCAGTTAGAGAAACAACTTTCCACGAGGGAAAATATCAGTGCCAAAATGTATTCTGCAGGCTCTAGAGCTCCAAACAACAGTTGCTACTTCCAAAGATGTAAACCACTACACCAAATAATTAAAACATATTCTTGCTGTGATATAGACTATGGAAGTGTTCAGACCTGGTAAACGGGATTAGTTTGTAATTATTGATGTTCTTTCAGGGGTGAGTATGCAGCACAATGATCTCAAGCAAAAGAGCATCCACGTTAGGATCAGCCTGTGCCGTCTCGCACACACACTCATACACAGGGGTTATTGGAAAGAAAACTTCAAAACTGATAAGTTAGAAGGTGCCTGAATTAAAATTGCTTGGGCAACATGAATTCACTCATTGAGGTGTACGCATGACAACGTGCAGTTTAATTACAGGTTCAAATTATTTGCGTTTTGTAGGTTGTGCATCTTTTACTTTTGTGGCCTTATGTCTTAATAATTATAACTAAATGGCACTTTTCAAATCTTTCTGTAAAGCCAGGTATATTAATTTCCTTTTACACTTTCTGAGGGCATGCATTCTCAAAATATCTGAAACACTGGTTTCTTTCCACAGAAACCACTTATGTGAGGATATTCCATTATTCCCCTTTCACAGATGAAAAGTTAAGGATTGAAAAAAAAAAACCAAACATCAGAAACGTCTACTAATTTTGAGTGCCCAGGTGAGGAAAACTGGACCCTGAGTTTTGAAGGAATTTTAGAGATTTTAGAGAGCTTAATCTTTTTTGCATGGCTCCATTGACTTCAGCTGCAACTTTAAGTATCCAGCACATCTGCAAATCAGCATCTCAAATATATGCAGGACACGGAATTACTGTTAGCAGTGCAGGCTTTGGCAGCTTCCCTAGCAGCATTGAGGAATGCCGTGGTAGAGACAGACACAAACCCCCGTTCCCCAGGTCAGCACTCGACTGTTTCAGATGTGAGGGGCTCCCTTGTCCTCTCCCAACCCCTTCCCTCATCCACTGCATAATCCTTAGCACGCCCAGTACATGAGCTTTCCACACAACTCTGACTGCTCTCCAGAGCTTCTTATATCCTCTTCACTAAAAGTTTGTTGGAAAAATATAAATGTGTCACATATAATTAAAGACTGCACCTTTGTATATACATACAAAAGAAATCAACTGTGCTTTTAACAGCCTTTTAAGTATTAAAAAAAAACCCAAAATGTTGAAAAGCAAGAAGTATTTCCATGTTGGTACTGCTGAACAGATGATTATTCTATCATGTAATTCAGTGGCCACTGAGATGATTGCCTCTATCTCCACATTAGTGTGTTTAAGGACGCTGATTTGGTCAGTTCACAAATGACACCAGGTATGTACCTTCGCCTGCTCACAGTGAACAAAGAGAGATGTTGCCGAAATGGAGACAATGGAGATCCCAGCCTGGGACTGCAGGTCCTCCAGTCACAGATGCAGCTTGGTGGGCCTGTAGCTTTATTCCATACCCCACCAATTTTTGTGATTTTTCTCAATAAAACCATTTTGAAAAACTTATAAGCAATTGAAAGCAAGGTATTGTAGTGGGAAGGACCTTAGTAGCCAGCAAAACTAACAGAATCATAGAATAGAATCATAGAATTGCCTAGGTTTGAAAAGACCCTTCAGATCACCTCGTCCGACCATCAACCTCATCTTACAAACTCTCCCAGTCAGCATCAGGAGCAATAGGACCACTACTCCCATCACTCTTCCACCCAGAGGCTCTAATTAGAGAGTCTTCCCTTGGGCTTTCGAGGGTGCAAGATTTACAGGCTTTAGGAGCTTAGGACCAGAATTCTGTCAATATATACATAAAGTTACTGTTAAAAAAAAAAACAAAATAATGAATCAAAACCAGAAGAAAATGTCAGTATTTTCTTAGGACAGGATCAGAGCTGACATTACTTAGATATTATGGCAGAGGATGGTACGAAAGTGAGTATATATACACAGTATAGGCCATGAAAAACACACTGACCCATTAAAACAAAGAGATCCAAGAATGAGAACTTCTTAAAAGCTGGTTTCATTTTCTTTAAAATATAAATGGGTGGATATGTGAAAAAAATAATGGCTACAAGTGTTTCTTTATTAATTCTTTATAGTTAGAATTTCCTACTTTAAAGCAAAACAAATCTAAAAAACTCTCAAAAAAGAGGAGGTGATGTGGGATGTAGACAATAAAAAGCTCTCAGTGGTGTAAAGGAGCAGCAATGCTGGATGGTAAAGTGTCTCAGAAATCAAACAAACAAAAAAAGAAATCAATTAAATAAATATCATTCACAAAGCTCCACAGTCAGTATAAACATCAAGCAAGCAACGTCTCTTGTCAGCCCATGAAAGGAGAACTTTCTGGCCTCAACAACCACATGCTGAGATTTCTAGATCTCTTGTATGTCTTATAGAAATAGAACACTAAGAGATAACAGTGTGAACTTGGTAAGCACTAATAAAGTTCTTCAGGATGCTATGAAGCATAAAACCACTGAAGCCAATTGAAAATGTAATTTAAAATGATGAAAAATGTCCATACTTTTCCAGCACATTTTTACATTAAAATAACATATTCTAATAGTTCTTACATCAAGCTGTACAAACAGAAGTTCTACTAGTCGTTATTCCATCAGCAGTGGTAAACTGCACCCCAAATCAGCCATATGTGAAAAAACACATTCTGGATTTTGTGTGCAAGTTCAGTAAATATACAGGAACCATTCGGTCGGGTTAAATTAATCCCATGCACTTCTGCAATTGCTTCTTTTGGGGTACGATCTACAGGCTTCCACTATGCAAACATGTTTTAGGGGTATTTTCTTGGGTGGGTTTTGGGGGGGACTTTTGTGTGCGGTTTTAAGCAAAGCTGTGTTTCCATGTGAGAAGTGTGTTCTTTTTGACATGTAGACATTGCTCAGCTCCAAGAAACCGCCAATGTCTCTGGTAAACTGAAAAAATTCTCTCTGTTTTGGGTCCTTTCCGGTCCCTTTCCACTGATAAGAAATGTGAAATTCTCTTCAGTGGGAACAGTGTATAATCCTGTGCCATTCCAGAGGATACTGTAGCCATTTTGACACAACTTACCTATAAATTGTGAAAACATAGTCTGCTCTGCTTGAATGCAGCATAAGATGATTTTACTTGCTCATTGCAACTGCAATTAAAGAAAATTTCCCATCCATGTACAATAATGTAGCTCCAGATTGGAAATCAAGGCAGAAATGAAAAAAAAATGTTCTCTTTATCTTCTTGGAATCTGAGCAAATTTTTTTCTTTTTCTTTTTCCCCTCTAATTGCTCTTCTGTTAGAATTGTGTCACAGACCGGGTCTGGTGCATAAATTCCACCAGCAGACTCCTTCGTCCTACTCAGACGTATTTTTTGTGGTGTTGCTGTTGTTCTCAGAGGCTGGAACAAGTGTCTAATTGATTACTTATGGAACGAAGAAAGACCTAACCTGGAGGAGTGATGCCAGAATTTCTGCACTTCAATGTTATCTTTAAATCTTCTTGCCCTGCCTGTTGGCCTGACTTCCCTTTTTTTTTTTTTTTTGTTTTATTTTAAAGCAACATTTTTGTACGCAAATTTGCTCCTAATTTAGCTGTTTCGTTCCCCTATGTTTTTTTCCTCTCTGTTAGATTCTTACATCTGGACCCTGCATCCCAGGTGTATTAGATCATATTAAAAGCCTTCCTTCTGCTCTTTGTTCTAACACGTGCTCTCTGGGCTGTAAAAGACGGTGCGCAGGAGCAGCACTTTGAACCCAGAGGTCAGAGAGCTCCCCGAATTAGCGGTGGTCACCGCTGGGCTCCCCATCAGCTTATTTGTTGTTCGGATTTACCTGAAGCTCGCAGTTCACCCGTTCGGCTGTTTTAGGAATTGTATTCAAAGGATTATTTGAAAAGGTTCGTATGATTCAATCTCTTGTTAAAAGACCGAAATCTGAAGGTAAGCCTGCTCTGCGGCTCTCTAACTCCTCTGACTTTAATTGTAAAGACAAACCCTTTGTAAAGGATTGCAGAGGGGCATTCAGACATTGAAAGTTTGGTTCCACTGTATCTGAGGACTTAGGTCTGATTCAAGATGAGAAGGGAAAGGAGGATTACAAGCTTAAAGCAAAGATAAAAATAAGTTTGAAACAAGCTTACTGGAAGAAAGAGAAACAAGCTTGTCGTGACCTTGCCACAGGGAAGAGAACAGGTTTGCCAGGGGTTTCCAAGAAGGCTAAGACAAAGGCCATCTCGAAATTGTGAGCCATTTGCTGCTTTAACCTGCCCCAATTTTAAGTGAGTCGGCTGTGGTTAAAGCATTTAGAAAGGGTGAAGTTTGATCTCTTCTTAGAAGTGCCATCGTTTTTTCCTCTGTAAAAACAAAAGCAACCGGTAGCTAGATTCATTTAATACATTTCTGGCTTTGCAAAGGAGCCTGCTTAACTTTGCGGTGACCACAGCCACGTAGATCTGTGAGGAGAGAAGGAATCAGTGCCCCACACTCCCGCAATACCATAAACAGGGAGGAGGCAGAGGGGTAAACAGCCACAAAATCCTCTCATTTAATCTACGCCACTGGCTGACTTTCCTGTAGACTTGGATTAATCAGCTGCAGTTGTTGCGTAGGAGCCAAAGGGGGGAAACAGTCTCTAACTAGACTTTCCTCTGTGTTTCTGATAACCATAGCAGGCTGCCTCGCCAGCAACAGAAACATATAAACTTCAGTTTCTTTCCACAGTGAGATAAGAGGATCTCAACCAGTGACTGTGAGCACGGCGTTTCCTATTTCACGCTTAGTGCATAAAACTTAGGTTAACTCTCTTCATATGTCATGGACTCTTTAACATGAAAGCTGCCACTACTCCCCACTCATGAAGTCTAATTCTTTCAGGATATTTCTTTTTTATTTTTAAGAGGAGACTAAAATAGTCTTACAGTAAGGTGGAACAGTTTTTTTCCTTTTTTCATTTCTTTTTTCTTTTCCTCTTTTTTCTCTTCCTTTTTTCCTTTTTCCTTTTCTTTTTTTCCTTTTCCTTTTCTTTTTTCCTTTTTCCTTTTTTTCCTTCTTTTCTTCTTTTTTGTTGTTTTTTTCCTGTTTTGTTTTTTCCTTCTTTTCCTTTTTTCCCACCTTTTCCTTTTTATTCCTTTTTTTAATCTTCTTTCTTTTTTTTCCTTTCCCTATTTTAATACCTGGAAATGCACTCATTACATCTGCAGATTCTCATCTCTTATCTTTCCTGGCGTTGCAGTTGCCATCCAGAGCAGGGAGGGAGGACTTCTGGAAAAAATAAACCCACCAGTCTGTGGCTGAGAACTTCATACTCCTTCCATGTGGAATTTGTCTTTCAGCAGCTTCCTCACCCTTCCATGTTCTTCCTGCTTCTGGTACCAACAAGTTTCTATGCTTGCTGCGTTTTCATTTCATTTTCCTTGAGGGTGAAACCTCTTGGTTTCAGGCCATATCCTTATCATGGTGGCATCCTTACTTTCTCTCCCTGGGCAAGATTAATTACAGGCAGATATATGAATATGGGTGGCATAAGAAAAAGCAGTAACTGAATTTGAAAATGTCAACGGGGCAAATAACTAGCTCTTGTGTTAGTGAGAGTCAAGGCTCCTCTTCCAGATACTGATCTGGTCAAATGAAATTCTGGTCCAAATAAAGCAGAGACAAAATTCTGTTTTCTCAGATTTCTGCAGTCTGGATTCCGCTTACAGCTACCATTGATGATAAACAAGATGCAAATAATTGTCCCAGTCATTTCAGAATATTTGTACCTTTCCTCATTTTACTGCTTTAGAGCTGGTCCCTCATTCTCATCTCATGTTCCCTTTTGTGCTTTCTTCAATATCAGCCCAATGACTACAATAGTCTTGTAAAAACCTGATCCTAAAGGAAAAAGAGAAAGTGACTATCAAAGCTAATCTCCTATTTAAAGACACCTCATCCATTTCTACCTATAACTATTATATCGTTACAGCCATATATTCTCAATAGCTATATATCAGCTGTGAATACAAAATAGGTAGATACAAATGAGCCATATTTTGCATGGCTAAGCCACCTGGGTCCTCTGGTCAAGGTTGAACTGGGCTCAATGGCTACACTGTCTGTTGTAATAAATTAGCAGTGCTTTTGTGCTGTGCCTCTAGCTGTAATAAGGATACATGCATTATGGGTGTCACCCTGTCTCTGAGGACAATTTTAATATAGCTTAGACAATAGCCCAGCTAAATAAACAATGAACCAGTCATGATATAGAAAAACAGTGTAAGCTCCAGGGTACGGAGCTTAGCGAGGGAAAAGAAAGAAGCAAACAAAACATTAAAAAGATTAGCAAGCAACAATAGGAGAGACACTTATAACACCCCAGATAACCCAGGGTACTCATTCAATATCGCTGTTCATCCGATTCAGCAAGGCATATAAAGATAGATCTAACATTAAGCTCTTGCTTAACCTTTGTTAACCAGCTTTGAGCAACAGAAATGTGCTAAAAATTGAACAAAAGTAGCACTACTATCACCATTGCCAATACTCAGCTAAAGCTGTGGTCGACAGTGTGACAAGAGGAAATCCAGAACAGAGGAAAATAGAGTAACGCGATCAACAGTGGCACATAAATAGCAGGCATTCCCAACGCCTCACCAGACTATTTAGACCTGCCTAAATTTAGATTCTCACTGTGAGAGTGAAGCTTACCCAGTTGGCTCCTTTCTTTCACTTCCCCATCATTAAGCCCATGTCTCGCTGAAATGTAGCGTGGCCTCTTCCTTGTTCTATGACTTTTGGTCTGTGTTCTCTAAGGATGCTGGATATAATGTGGTTTTGGATATCACCTACTAGTGGGGTAACCCAAACAGTCCCAGTAAAAAATCATAGAATCATAGAACAGTTTGTGTTGGAAGAGACCTTCGAAGGTCATCGAGTTCCAAGCTCCCTGCCCTGGGCAGGGACACCTCCCACCAGACCAGGTTGCTCAAAGCTCCATGCAGCCTGGCCTTGAACCCCTCCAGGGATGGGGCAGCCACAGCTTCTCTGGGCAACCTGGACTAGTTTCTCACCACTGCCTTCCTTATGTCCATTCTACATTCACCCTCCCTCGGTTTAAAACCATTACCCCTTGCCCTGTCACTAGACCCTGGTAAAATATCTTTCTCTGTTTTTTTTTTCAAACCACTTTTATGTAATGAACAGCTTCAAGAAGGCTCCCCAGAGCCTTCTCTTCTCCAGGCTAAGCATCCCCAACTCTCTTAGCCATGAACATAAATATGCAGTTTGGCAACAAATTAGTGCCATAGTCCTTTCCTTCTCACAAATGTCTTCTTCCTCGCTGACCAAAGGCAGGGGATTTCACAGACGTGAGAGACGAGAACCTGATAGGTCTGGATTATCATGTAGAAATCTTTGTAGCTCGCTTCAACCAGGTTGTCTCATCAGCTTAGTCTTTTGTTCATTCAGGATGTCTTTGTACCATCAAGCAGTGTATGATACCCAACCTTATCTGTAGCCTGTCACTTAAGCCAGCATTCAGTAAAGAATTATAATTTTTTCTATGTACATCCCTGGAACATTCATCACAGTGTTCCAGAAATTTAAACAAATTAAGCTTTACAAATACTTGTGTGGAGTGGTACTATTTTTATAATTTTTTTACAGAAAGGAAATTAAAACATAGAAGCTTTAGGTCAAGGAACCAAGCGTCCATGAATTTTGGGTCCCATAATGTGATGCTTAGATCCCAATTTCCTAGGACATTTAGTATTTTATAGCACTTTACATGCTTTTACAGCATGTTATTTACAGCGTTCCAATCAGCCACAGCTATGTTTGTGAGCCCAAACACTTCTGCAAATGTGAAAGCTATCAAGTAGATTACAAGGAAAATGAAGAGCACATTCAGCAGTCAATTGTAAAAAGTTGAAGTGACTTCCCTGGCCCCACACGGGCATCCTGGTAGGAGGCAATTTTCCAATGGGACATTTAAGTGCATTACCCATAAAACAATCTTTTCCTTTCTTCAAATCCTAACCTCATTTTCACATGCTCTCCAGCTTCTTCAGCAATTTCATTTTTTTTGCCTCACCTCTGTGTGAAAAAGAAGTGGTTTTTTGTGAGTGGAATTAGTGGTATTTACTAAGAACAGAGTGTGAGGCTCCGATAATCTGTGTTCCTGGTGCACTGGGGCAGGCAGAACAGAGCTGTAGGAAGCTACTCTTGGGTTCTTACACTGGGGGGTGAAATGGCTCATGCTGAGAGGCATATGTTTGTGCCCATGGAAGGGTGAAAGAAGAGGTTTGGGTAAGCCTCACGTACCACCTGAAGACAAGGGAAGACTGAGAGCGGCCTTGCTAAAGCACACCAGCTCAAGGGTACTCTTGCCTGTGATGCTAAGAGGTTTCCAAGCCCCTAGATGTGGCTGGGAGCCCAGTGGTCACATTCATCTCCATTTTGGGGTCAGGCAGGGCACTGACAGGCCCTGAGCACCTGCCAGTTCTGTGGCCTCTCTTCTCCTCCAAGGGCTTTGCCTGCCCACACTTGGGGCAAGCTCCCATGTCTTGAGCAGAGCTGGGATAGGAAGAGCGGGAGGGACCTCTTTCAGGAGCTACTTTTGAGCTGCAGCCTTTATGGTGGGGCCTTGCCCAAGCTGCACCACAACCATCCCTGTGCCCAGCTTTGCACCTCCTGATCCCAACCTCATGAACTTGCTTTCTGCCTTGACCCCTCGACCTGGCCCATCCCTAGGGTGATGGCTGTGATCCCTGGGCTGAGGCTGACCTTGGTCCCCACCACCAGCCCTGCCCTGCTTTTTGGGTTGGAGCCACATTTCGCTCCAAAGAGATCAGGTAAGTGAAAGGCCAGGTCTCCGATGCACGTGCCATGGCCCCACCAAAGCTGTCTGCATTCCCCAGTGTGACTGTACCTGGTGTACAGTCTGTACTTTTCCCTGACTTCCCACTGCTGTATTCACTGGCAGTCGTAGAACATCTTGTTCCAGTGACAATTCTTGATGTGCAAAACAGTAGGTTTTTTTCTCTTCTTTCTTGGAAATGACTGTACCGTTTTTGTATTTGAAATTTTCCCAAACTATGCAACCTGAGGCGGCTGTCTGGCATGAGAAAATGCATCCTCAACAGTGTAAGTCTAACAATATAATAAGCAAGAGTTTTACTGTGGAGATTGTTACTCAGTCTTAAGTATGGGCATCATTTTCCCCGTTACCTCTAATAACAAGTAATGCTTGTACCCATATATTAAAGGCTGCTGAAGAAAAAGATTTCACACGTTAAAGCATCACCTGTTCCAAGAACTGTGAAGCAATCTCTTATATATAAATCTAGTCTAAAATAGCTTGTAAATGACAGCATCAGAATACAAACTGAGACCTCTTTCAGGAGACTCTGTACCGATTTGTAGAAACCTAACTTATGACATAAATATCTGAATGTCATTACATCAGGGAAACATCATCGATACTCACAGAAATCCACTCAACATTTACCTTTTAGAAAGCCTGCCCTGCTCCCTGCATAGAAACAACGTCTTCATGGATTTTTTAATATATTACATAGGCATGATACACAAAATACATGAAAGATGCCTGTTGTAGTGAGAGAGGAGAATTAATTATTATTTAAAGGTAGATCACGACTGTCACATGACCTTCAGATTTTATGTGAAAGGCAGGGAAGTTAGTTCTCCCTAGCTCTCAGGAAGGAATTAGGGTATAAAACTAAAAAAAAAAAAAAAGGTGGGAGAGACAGAAGATAGAAATGATGCTGATTTGTTTTATTATACACACATTTATGAACACTGCTTACTATTCTTGCAAAGAATTTTGCTAAGACCGTGTGGAACAGCTGAAGAAAATTTTGTGGAGGCTTCTGCATGTGGAGTTGCAACGCTCTGGCAACTTACCTGCTTTTCATGGAATTGTACCTGCTTTCATCTGGCACCTAAGCAGAGTACATGAACACAAGAGTTAGGCGCCCAAGGCGGATCAGTCCTGCCTTGCTATGAGTAGGTGTCCTGCTCTATGTGCCTGACACCAACACCACCAGCAGCTCACTGTTTCACATTCATTGTGCTGGCCAGCATGAAAAGCTGATGTGAAGTTGCAAAGTATTTGCTTTAATGACTGACAAAGTGAGCTGCGAAATACTTCCACACTTGAAGGCACAGCCTTTGAGAGGACAGAGGGACAGTCTACTTGACCTGGACACGTTCCTGTGCAACCAGCCCATGGCAGGGGGTTGGAACTTGATGATCTTTAAGGTCCCTTCCAACCTGAACTATCCTATGATTCTATGAACCTGATCTGCATGGACTTGATCTGGCAGGGGAGTTGGACTGGATGATCTCCAGAGGTCCCTTCCAACAGCATATCGTTCTGTGATTCTATGATTCTTTCCTTCTAACAAATGCCTTGCAAAGACATGGGAGGGGATGGCAAGACCAGCATTGTGTGTTGTCACGCCGAGCTGCCAAGAGTACGCCTGTGTAGCACAAAACAGCTCTGGGGAGAAGCAGATGTGAATCCAGAGAGTGACATCATTCTGTGAAAATACTTCTATGTCTCGGTTAATTAGTCATAGAATCACAGAATCATAGAATCATATGGGGTTGGAAGGGACCTCTGGAGATCATCTAGTCCAACCCCCCCTCCAGAGCGGGTCTACCTAGAGCACGTTGCACAGGAGCTTGTCCAGGTGGGTTTTAATGTCTCCAGAGAAGGAGACATGTCCTGTACTTCAAACCTCTTACATCTATTTGTGCAGAGTTACGTTGTTCACCCCTGCACACAGCACTTTGTAAAAGTGAGGGAAACAGTAAATGGGAGAGGACACGGAGAGGCTGGAATGTAATCCTGGGAAAACCAGCTCTAAAGACTCAAGCTGGGTCCTGTACATGCAAATAACTATCTATGTGTAAGCAGACACAGATGTACATATTTTGGGGCCAAAGGACTCCTGACAAGCTTTTTAGAGGACGTAACTGATGAATGAATTTTCTGGTCCTCTGCAGTTTGTGGGCTCAACACCTGTACTGAATTGTGAATAACACCAGTTCTTTAGGGAATAAAAACTTTAATTAAATTTTATGAGGAACTACCCAGGCAGTCTTCTCTGAATGAACTGCTCTCCTTTCAGGTGGAAGAAAAAAAAAATTGCTCTTTGCAATCTTCTTAAACACTTGCTCCCTTGCCCATTGTACACCACTAATGGCAGCACTGCCAGGCTGAATGGTGGGAAAATCCTGGTCTGTGCCTCTGCATCATGAGATTAGTTTGTGTATCATTATATTTCTTTTTAAAGTTTTGGAGTGAAGCTACTTTGCCTTCCAGCATCTGAGCCATTAGTGCAGCTGAATGAATAGCAGTTTCTGAATATTCCAATAGTATTTTTTGAATAATTTCCTATCCATAGCACACATTGGGAAATTGCCAGCTTGCTGATGAATTCAGTGAATTTGAAAAATGAGGCAACTTTTCCAGAGAGCCAAGAGCCATTTTGCCATACAGTGTTTTGGCTGCTGGAAAATAAAATAAAAAGTGGACTAGAACCCAGACTCATCTTAGTAGATTAGTGCTTCGTTGTCTATCACTTTTATGAAACAACATTTTTTGAAGTTAGAGATCATAAATCATTATTGATTTTCTCAGAGAAAATTTTGTTCAGGCCTTTGTCCATGACCTCGGAATGCTTTGCAGATGACAAGAGAAAGCACAGCTTTCCCTGGACTGGAAACTGAGCAGAAGGGAGCCACGATGGTGTGACAACGACGGAACCTCTGCTGTGTGACAGTGTGAATGTTATCTAAGCAAAGAGTGCAAGATAAAGTATTTTATTTATATCTACCAATGATACTAGTGAATTAGATGAAATATAATGTACTGACAATAAAAGCATTTTACTAACACAGTGGTCTTCTTAATTAAAGTAAGTTATACTCTAAAGAAACCACCCTGCTTAAATGTAGATAAGGGAATTCACACACAAGTCACTCAGGCTTGGAACACACTATTCATAGAACCTTAGTTTTCCACTAGAGAGGGCCTTTCTGGGGTTAACTTGGCCAAGGAGATAAATTTGTCACTTGCATTGTGCACTTCTGCCAAATGCAAATACAGAAATACAATAGCACGCAGTTTTCATGAGCGGTATAGAGTGTATGACAAAATCCCTTTTCAGTGACTAAATAGCAGCTCAATAAATAATCCTGCTAAAGGGAAGGAATTTATTGTTTTTAAAGGTGAGGTGTGAAAGCTTCTATTGTACTTGATTTCCTCCACCTCTTTTTTTCACAACATAGAGTTATAGAGTGGAAAAATATAATTAATAGTTCGGGATTTCTGAAGCCCTGACATCAAAAAAAATCTTGCACAAACTGGCTTGTCTCCATCAACAAAAATTAAATTTCAGAGGAACCTAAAGGAAGATTTAAACCTTTCATTATGGGAAACAATAAGCACTATTGAAATGTCTGTCTTGCCACAAATAAATGATCTAATATATCACTTGGTTAGGAATGGATGATTACACTCCTTCAGAACCTGATAAGCTCTTCCCAAATTCAACTCTTCTAAAAAGGTTACAAAAAATACTTTTATCAAGTAGCTGATAAAAAGTGAAAGGAAATACTTTTTAGATAGCACATGCAATTAACCTGGGGAAAGCATTGTCAAAGGATGTTACTGAAGCCAATTGATTATTGGATCTTTAACAAGATTCTCATTAGAATACTCAGCACCTCATTAAACTGAGAGAAAAATGTGGTAGGATTGTGAACCCTCAAGCTTCAGTACAGAAGCCAGTAACTAATTGATCATGGTTAAGAAACTTCATAGGCAGATTAATTCATACTCATCCATTGAAGGACCTCAATATCCCTCTGAATCATGTTCAACCTATCAGTTAGGAACACCGTAAAGGACTGAGCGTCTCTGGTACGGTGGACGACTTGATATTGCATGTTCCCTAAAATTTCCCTCGCTGTCGAGACCTTATAATGGGGTATTCATTGTGTTTTTCTTCAAGTGAGAGAGAGATGGGTTTGCTTGCATGGGGTGAGTGAATGTGAGTTGGGTCAGCAAGGTCCATGTTGAGTAGAGGTCTCCAGATCTGTCAGAGCCCTTCACCCTCCCAGCACAATGCCCAGACCTGTGGGGCAGCCTGAAGTCATCAAAAGGATCCTTAGTGGCAGCTTAGTTTCCGTTTTGCCCTTCATCCAAGTCCTTCATGAATGCATGGCAATTTCAGTGGGAGGGCAGCCCTTACCTTCGTTTTGCATTCCCAGTTATAGTGTATATATATGTTTGGAAGGACTCTCTTTTACTCCAGTGGACTTGGAATTAGTTCTTCTAGAAATCCCCACTACATGGCTGGTTTGCCCCTGTTTTTAATGTTAATAGGTCTAGTGATAATTTACTACTCAAATTTCTATATGGATAGAAATCCAGTGACATGAATATAGAGCTGGAGCATCATTTCCATATGTGATGATTTTTCATAAAAAAAAAATATTTGGGGCTAATTTATCCTTCTAAAATATAAATGTTGCGATTAGCACTGGAATGACTTCTTACAGTTCCAAAATAATTAAATAATGAGGGGAAAAATGTTCATTCACTGCATAATGAATCCATCCAACAGGGCACAATAGACACAGGCATATTAAAACCTGGATCATTACCCTTCTTTTCCTGCAATTAAGGGCTCCGCGGGATGTGGATGTTCCATTGATACCAGCCAGTCTAATAACACTTTAATTATTTTTAAAAGTCAGATAAGACATGCGGAATCTGAAATAAAACTAGCTCAGTGTTGTCAGACAGACACGTCGGCTTTCCCTCTCCCTCCTTCCAGAAATTACGGGAGCAGAGCGGGAGGGCGAGTACCCCACGCTCTAATGCCGTCTTACTGAGAAGGATCCCTCTGTCTATCATGTCATTTGTTTCCTTTAACTCTTCCCCGGGGATTAGTTTGACTAGCCCATTGCTTCATGTTTGGATAATGTGGCTAATCCTTTCCAGTGTCATTATTCTAATGACTGGGAGCTGGCTCCCCTCGCCTGGCCGTACAGCAGCCAGGCACAGCCGCTCTCCTCTGTCAAGTGGCAAGCGCTGAAAATGCAGAAAAAAACAGAAGGAAAGGTGCAGAACACCTTTTTTTCGTAGCCCCCATTTAAAAGCTGGGTTTGGCAGCTGGTTTAGTGCGTGTTTCAAAACCAGGCAGACAGAAGGACCTTTGGGAGGTGATGCTTTGCATCAGGCTGTCTTCTTAGATCAGTGCAGACTTTTTAGATTTTCACTTCCAATTGCATTCTATCCGTAATTTCTGTGTTTAATTGCTAGCTATAAATGTGCGTGCCCCTGAACTGTCTGAAAACTTTGAAAGGTTTCGTTTTAAAGTGTCCCTCTGGTGATATAATACACTTTGTAAGAAAAAGATATGTTGGTATTACATGCACTCCTCACGCTCCCTCTATGATTTCCATGTCATGTTTGCACAGTTTTCCAGTAAAAACATGTTTTTCCTGTCCTCACTATTTCAAATTCAGTGTAACTTACAAAGAAGCCAACGGATTGTGCATAAACACACAAAAGTCATCATAAATGGCCTGAGAAAACAAATTTAGACCCCGGTACAATGAGCCTGAGGTGCCTTAATGAAGCAAGAGCCAGCGAAGGGACAAAACAGTTTGTCACCTGTTTAAGGAAGGTAAGAAATTTGAAATGTTAGGGGGCGCAATCAGATTTTACTACCATGATCACTACCAGAAGAATTTACCACAAACAGATAAAACTACTTTTCTTTTCACTGTTTTCAACTTTTTGAAACATTTCCCATCTTCAGATACTGCATCTGTAAAACCGAGGCAATCATTCACAGCTACCTGTCTGCCCTCATTGAAGACAGGTAAAACTCTATTTTCATGTTTGTCACAAGCTAAACACCACTCCTTGCTCCCATTTTAAAGATGAGAACACTGAGCTGTGAAGAGGTGAATTGCCAGCTCCGAAAATTTCCCCTCAATTACCATGACCTAACCTGAACTTCTCACACCATTTTGAGCATAGACCTGAAAAGAAGCTTTCCACCTCGTTTTTTCAATAGTGCCTACTGAGAAAGAATGTCAATCTTTGTCTCCTTCGGCCAGAACTTCGAACCGTGGATTTATCTGATGTAAAAAAATGGCGGAATTTGTTTAAAGATCGCTTTAATCCACCTCATATTCCTCCTGGTGTTATTCCAAGTTTCTTGATTTCTTCAGAAAATGTCCTGAGTACATTTATTTGGCTTCACCTCCAAATTACCTATTGCATCTGTCCAAATATGCACTTTCCAAATGATCGGCTCTATCAGTCACAGAAACTTTCTGTTCTGGCTGTCTTTGGCCAATGGGAAATGTGCACCCTTCTAAATAAAAAACTTCAGCCACCACTGAATATAGTCCAAGAGCTTTTCAGCATAGAGACTGGGTTTTCGAGTTACAGGTGTAAGAGAGTATTGGGTGATTTTCTTTTCTGAACTCTGTAGGGTTTTGTGCCTTCTGTTTTGTGCAAGGAGAGCCATTTGTGCCTTGATTCAGAGCAGCAAAATCTGCCTGGTCCTACGAGACCAGTCTATTTAGGACCAAAACTTGCTGAGTTGTTTTGGAAAAGGCTCCCAGAAGACATCTATCAATGGCTCTGAACTCTGATTGCATCTCAGCTATGGGCCTGTCCTCAAGCATAATAAACAATAAATGATGGGACACTTGCATTAAATATTTATGTGATTTAAATAATCTATAGCAAGGATGTGGGGGAGAAGAGAGAAGGGGTGAAGTGGGCTGTGTATTGGCCCTCACTGAAAATCTTAATATTAATGTGAGAATTAGATTGGGGAACCCTTCTCAGTCACCATTTAAGTCCATTGCCAGCAAACTGCCCACACAGTATGTGATGCTGCTATCCGCCGATATACAGTAGTATGATCTGGAGTGTGGAAAATGCCTAAGTTTCACATCATACACATATACATTGACTCACATACATCAGTTTAGCACCATGGAGATGAGAACTCCTGTGAGGTTCTGTTGACAGGATGATGAGGCTGGGAAAAACAGATTTGCTGGAGGGTGAAGTTGAGATGAATTTACAGGTCTGTGGTGAAGCCTCTGTGTTTCTCAGCTGATTCAAACCACACTGATATCTTCCTATTTTCTTGATAATTAAGTTGGTCTTAATGTAGTAAAAAAAAAAAAGAAATTAAAAAGAGGGTATGGGGAAATGGGCAATCACTTTAAATCCACATTTCCATATGCATCCTTTTGCCACTGTCATAAACATATTACAGGTTCAATTTTCCTGGGGAAAAACCTTGCTATTGTCTGCATTGCTTGTTAAATCTAGGTCAAGAATGAAAGGTTTAAGTGACTGAGAAAAAACAGCTGGTGATTTTTCAAGCAGTTAATCAAAATCTGGTTAATTGTTTCTATTGCACTCAGGGAGGGAAATAGATAAAATGAGAAGCAAACTACTTGGTAGCGTTGCTAAACCTTTTCTTCATCCGTCTAAAGTGATACAAGGGAAAGAATTCTGAACTGAAGAGTTTGCAACAGGTTTATGAGATTTTATATGGAGGATGCACTTGAAACTTCTCTTAGTTACAATATTTATTCAACAAACTTCAGTGCTGTTATTCTGCTTTTAAATTGGTATGAATGAAAACATCACCCTAATGTGTGCATTTTATACAACTGTCTTGTGACTTAAATGGTCCATTGTAACAGGCGAAGACCTTCTGTAACATTAATTCCACTTACATTATTGGGCAAATGGCATGCTTTTACTCTGATTTGTTTCTGCATATACAGAGTCCTTGTATACTTCTTTCAATTTAAAAAAAAAAAAAAAAAAAACAAAAAACCACAAACCAACATTGTTTTGCCTTGAATTTGCAGAATTAACCTCACAGAGAGGGCTAGTGTTAACATATCTCGCTTGATGCATTGCAGTGTTCACAGAAGGTCCAGGGCTGCTTCATGGAAGACAAAAAGCTTTTACAGGGCACAAGGTAGAGCCTGTAGGTGTTCTGCTTCGTGATACTGCAAAAGAAAAGAAGGGAGGAAGACACATTCCTTTAAACTTTTGGAGGGCTTTCATTTAAGAAAAAACATCTGTATGTATAGTGAAGACGTCTAATGACTTTTTGCAGTATTTCTGTCTCAATGCTGGTATAAAATCAACTGAAGACAATGCAGTCTACAACTCAAAGAGTCTGTGGAAGATTTAGATCTTTGTACTCTGGAATGTAGGATTTCTGGGCCATTTTCTTGGCTTTTGGGTTTGCTCAATATAGCTTAGGTTGCTTAATATTACTTTACAAGCACCCATAAGTCTTGACTTGGATTAAAACATCGTGTCAGAGGAATCTGGCTGTGTTATCTTTTCCCTTTGATGGTCCTAGCTGATCAAGGGAATTTAAATACTTTGGTGGCTCTGGACCTAAGCAGCCTTGTCTGCATTAAGGAAAGGAATGCAGAATTTGCCTATGCAATCATAGCTCATGGCAAAAATTACACTGGTCTTGGAAGATGGTTTCTACTCTTTAAAAATGCCATTTTCTATTTCATTTATTGTTGTGTGCACTCTCTGTTTACTTAAGTGGAAGTAATAGTTAGATAATGTGTAACAAAATTTTTCAAAGACACCTGACGTTAAGCCATGCTCTAGCTTTGTCAATATTGTGTGGAAAGATTGTGAATTTGGAAATAATAGCCACTACATTTGATAGCATTCCTTTCACCAGCTGCTTTGTGTGTTTTCTCAGAACACCTTGTCATATACTAAATTAGAAGAAACCAAGAAGTCTGGATAAATATTTGGGATAACAGTTCTTAGTTGTATGATTACTTAGGTTGTCTATTTGTTAATGCCAGCTTCAGTTTGAGAATATATGATATTGAGAAAAAAAAAAAAAAAACCAAAAAACAAACCAAACATAATGAACTCTTTGTTGTAACTACAGTGGAATTTTTCTAAGAGCAATTAAAAAGAATTCTGACCTTAAAGCAATAATCCAGTTTTCTTTGTATCATAAACTTGGAAAGATTTAAATTAAGATAATTCATAACTTGAATTAGATTATTCACAACTCATACCACAACTGTATCTCATCATCTCCATCATATGGATGTGTTTTTCCCATTAAAAATAAAAAGGAAAATACATTAAAGATAAACTTCTAACACAAGTAAGGATGGAAGAGAATGTGACAGCAACCTCTCTTGCTGCTATTTGCCAACTGATTTTATTTAAATCCAAATTCTTCAGTTATTGAGGGCAGCGAAAGTTTGCCTTTGATTTGGTTGCAGCCGTGATGTAGCTGTTTGGAACCCTGTCAGATGTACGACACCACCCTTCGGTGTGTGATCCCTGGATACAGCACGTATATTGAAGCAGCCAGTATCCCTCGGGAATGGAAGCCAGTCTTCGACGGACACTGGAAACAGCCAACGGGGGCTTAAAGTTGCGTTTGCTCTGTGGGAGGAGAAGGACGACAAAGGAAGCAACAAAAGTTCGGTCCTACCAGCTCTGATCATCGCGTGCTTGACCTAGGAAAGTGTGTGCTTGTCTTTAAGCACGTTACTAATCCCACCAATATCCACTCTTTTCCTCAGCACTAGGTTGCAAATAAATGCAGACTTGTTAAATCCTGCAATCTCCTTTCTCTGTGCTCCAAATGTATAAGCTCTGTTTTAAAAAAAAAAACATTAGCAATTCTTCCATTTATTATAACTCAAAGCCAACTTTTTAATATAATTTTCTGTCATAAAATCTAAAAGTCTAACTTGGGGGGGAGGAGTGGGGAAAGTAAGAATTTGTGCTCAAATTTATGATCTGATTTTTAGAAAGCCTCTAAGTGTCTGAAAGAAATGTAAATAATTCAAGTTACCTATCCTAAGTTATACAATATTGAAAATACTCCTTGACATAAGAAATATCCCTAAGAAGCTACTGATTCTAGGATTTTGGGACTAACTCTGACCGGGGTTTTGTAAAGGTCTACTGCAGAGAATAGCTCTTCTTAAATCTATGCACAGAAGCTGTCACCATTTTCTATTGCACATGGATTTTTTTGGTGCTAACAAGGTACAAACAGCTACATTCAGTAATTAAAACAAAACCCACTCACTCTTCATGTAAACCATAGCAGGGAAAATTTTTAAAGTGAAGCAACTCGTTTGGTTAGCAAATGGAGGATAATAGACAACTAAATTAGACTATTGGCCTATCTTTTTTATAAGTAAAGTTAGATAAAATTAATTCCCCTATTTCCCTCATTCCCCCACCTCCCATTCTTCTCTGGTCACAGATTGTTTTATACGCTGTTTTCAATTTCTTCTTATAGCAATATTCTCTGTGCATATAGTGTTCTCCTTTGTTATGATAATTTTATATTATATCTCTAAAAGGATGTGGAGAGTGGATTGGTATAATCTAAAAATTCCAATCAGGAAACAGAATGAAATCATTTTCATTGTCGCCAACAAAGTCATTGTGCTGCATCACCAATTTTTGATGAGAATAGTAAGGAATAATATCAGTTAATATTGAACAAATCTCACTCAGCAATTTTTGACCATCACAAAAGCTTTTAACTTCAAAAACTATAATTTCGGAAGGGAGAAGCATGTTACAGTCTTTATACATATATGTATATGGATTAGAAAAGTGTAGCATAGAATAATGAACATGACAAGATTTTTCACTCCTATTCCAAACATTTAAGTATGCTCCTTAAGAATGTTGTCATATAACAAAACAACTACAAACTTAATAGAAATTAGCCATCAAAACAGTTTTTAAATATGGATTTCAACATATTTC
>JAOXJK010000012.1:129372318-129391408 GCA_025774025.1 Xenus cinereus
CATATTTCTCCCTTGTAAATAAGACACATATATATATATATTCTCCAACTAGGGACTTTACACTACTCCTTTAAAATCTCAGGCCAATATTGAAGATTTTCTATGAAGCATGTAAGTGCTTGCACATTTGTGAAACATGTATGGATAGCATTTCAGTGAAATCCAAATAACCCCATTATTTTACATGTGCAAAAAATAGTCTGACCGAACTGCCAGTCTGTTTGCTATATTTAACAATTAGTTTAATACACAGGCTCCTTGAGGACAAAAGACAGAAGGGCTGCCAATTTTCTGTATGGTTGGTAGATCACTCATAGCCTCGGGCTAATGAGCTGTAGTTTATTTCCCTGACCCCTTCCTGAAATGCCTGTAACGGTGTTTGAAGTGTGGTTCTAGGGGTGCTATCATCCATCCTGATTTCACATTTCTAATTAGGCCAAATGCATTCTAATCAAAATGTAGGAAATATAAAAATGCTCTGGTAGGAGTAGAGTGATAACAATGCTATTCGCTGGCAACATGATAACAAATAAAACAAGGAAGGGCAACAGTGAAAATGCAGCCGAGTTTTTGGAATAGATTTTCAGAAGAGCTCAGCACCAAAGAGTTCCAGTTTAACCGCCTAATGACATGGATACATTTTTAGAAGATATCAGCATCACTAACAATTTTACTCAAATATTTTAAAGGGAAGAGACTTCATCTGAAACTTTGACCCTAGTTGTGTGAATCCCTTTTCAAAGTCTAACCTGAGATAATTTACATACCACATTTACAGAGCTCTCGTAAAATGTATATACAAATAAAACAGCTCTAGACATTTTTTCTGGTATTAACAAATGACAGCCCTCTGATCCATGGGAGCATGGTTATCTTGGCCCCGATTCACCGAGGAACTGAGCTTGGACCACACAGCAACCGCATCAGTTAATGATGGGGTCACACGTGCACGCCCCTAACGAGACCATGCAGAGTGTGAACCCGTGCAGTTGGTGATTCATCAAGAAAATAGGAAATATTTCTCATATGATGTGAGGGGATTAGGAAATGGAAAGGAGGCAGTATTACATGTGGAGGTGAGTAAGTCACAGAAAGAGAAGGACAAGTGAAGACTTGGGGGTAGGCTTTACGCATTTTGACAATATTTTAAAATACAGATCAAAGAGTCTCCAGGGAGCACAGGAAGGGAGGGGAAGTGAGAACTGTCTGCGGAAACTCTGGTCAAAAAAAAAAAAAGGAAACAATGGTGCTGCACAATTAAATTTGAAAATTTGAATAGTTATATAACTTCCTGAAAAATTTCTTCACGTTCAGGATTTTTGAAGAAGTGCTGATTACTGCTTCCACTGAGATTCTTCGCAGTAAATTCCAGCTTGACCAGTGCTAATGTGAAATGTGGTTCAAAACACAGATTGATTTTTTTTTTTTAATGGGAAAAAAAAATCTACCTGCTACAAATAAACTAACTTTCTGCCTGATATTATTTCTTGATCAGTAAATAGAATATTCAGTGGTATGATTATCACCATAGCCTGTCAAAATGGATAACTAAGTATGTAATGTGAAACATACAGAGCATCACTGAGGATCCTCCTAGTCCTAAATCCCCCTTTTCCATCCTCGTTTCTTTTCTACCCTCTTTCCTCCCTATAACCTTTGTTATAACCCTCTGTTTCTCCTTTCCCTTTTTGTCCAATCTCCTCCTAATTTTCCTTTCATCTGCTCTGTTTCTCCCATCATTCAGCTTCGCAGCCGAGGTTTGCTAAGGTGGTTACTATTTTACTTTTGCATCTGCTCTAAAAGGAATTTCATTTATCTTGAAGCAAATGCTGCCCATTGGCCTATAATTCATTTGCCAAAAAAAAAAAAAAACCCAAACGTTTTTAAGAGCCTAGCAGATTGAAATACAGCTTTTGATTCACAGGGAGGGTGGTGATTGACTCCTAGTCCTCCACTCCCAGCCTTAGAATTGAGTGCAGATGAATGCAGACCGGCTTGTTTTGTTCCTGAAATAAGTTCCTACAATGGCACTTGCACCCTGGGACACTTGTTCCCTGGAGGACAGCCTGGCTTTACTGAACTGCTCTCAGTTCGCCAGGTTCAGTTGTGTCAATTCTGCCGCATCTGCAATATTTTCAAAGGGTCTGAAGCCTGAACTACTTCAGGAGACTTGAAGGAAGCAGCCCCTGCACTTGGCCATCGCGTCGCGCTGGTGACACTCTCTGGGTACCTGCCGAGTTCAATATTGTGAAAACTGACACTCTTATTCTTGAAATGGGCCTTTTGACTGCTTTAAACCTCTGAGTTGTTAATGGACGTGTTTCTTCCCCAACAGAATTGAATAAACCTCCTTGTTTAACCTCTGTCTCCGTTGCGACAGGCGGTGCCGAGCCCGATGCCGGGCTGTGCGCTGGCACCGCTGCATCAGAAGAGAAGTGATTCCCATACAACAGAAACTTAGATGTTTGACTTTGTCTGGGGAAAAAAGCTGTCCTGGGAGCTACAAAAGCAGGAAAAGAATGGCTTCATAGAATACACTAGCTCCCAGAGTAGGAGTTTCAAATTCTTGCCAACAAGGAAAAAAGGGATAGTTTTATGCATCTGAACTTACGTAAGCTGGATAAAATGGTTTTGAGGGACAATCGCACACTCCCACAGACAGGAGGACATTAAATGCCAGTGATATGTAAAATCCCTTTTTATCAAAGGGTTTCCATGCAGCACACGTGTTATCATCCTCAATTAGACCAGCAGTCCATTCATTCCATTCCTGATTCCCCCAACGTGACCAGTAGCAGATGCCTCCAAGGGGTTCTATTCTAGAAGCACAACTTAAAAAGGCTGGGGAGAACGACTTACAGAGAAAACATTTTTTCGGCTCCCCTTCCTGTCAGAGGTTAGCTTATTCTGTGTCAAGTTACTTGTTAAGACTTTTAATAATGTCATTTGAATGGGACAAATTTTGCAGAACATCCTGGGCACATTGTTTCAATTAGGTACTTTATAAAATTCAGGAGCAGAGAGACACGGGCACTTTCACACCAACGTGCTGGATTTATGCTTTTGTTTAATGCTGCCTGGAGAAGGATGCTGCTGATTTTGCAAAGCTATTTTTGGGTCTGCTGTTACTGCATAGTTTTACTGTGCTTGAGAATACACCAGCAGACTCTGAAGAGAACTTTTGCATTGTATTGTACACGTGAAGCTAGTTGGAAACCGATTTCTTTTTTTCCGCATGGCGATTTAACAGGATGAAATGATTTTAAGATGCTTGATCTCAACCAGAAGCATAAACTCCATTCCTAGGCCACATACCAGTATCCAAACAAGTAGCTGTGGCTTCTGCGGTCCCGCCTGTGATCTTTTACAATCAAATCTTCTCCTCTCAAGTTTATTCCAATCTTTCAGCTATTATGGATGTGCCATGTGACAGTTTTACTTGTGACCTGTTAGTCTCAGACTAATAATACCTGTTCTTGCTGTAAAACAGCTAGTTCCCAATAGCTAAAACTTATGTATTTCATGATAAATATTGAAATTGTGGTAAGAACTATGTGAGAGGATTCCTTCCATGAACGTTGTCTAACTTAAATGAAGATATGTCTGGTTCTATAATCCATAAAATAATCCATAAAGCTAGTGTTTTGTTTTCTTAATCAAATAAGTTAATTGAGGACAAACACAATCTTTTTATTGGTGAATAGGAATCATCAGTACTTTGTATCAAAGTTAGCGATGATATTGAACTGCAAGTCCATGGAAATATTCTAAATTCTCAGAGATCTTTTCTTGTAGTTCGGGGCAATCTTTCCTTTCAGTAATTCACTTTGGAAGCACAGAGTCTGCTGCATGCCTGATGGTCACGTGTGGGCCTGGAAAGCCTGGGAACATGAGGACGAATGAAGGTGGGACCATGGCAGGCACTGGCCCCACAGGCTTTTAGTTCTATAAAACGGGCTAGTGGTTGGTGGAGGAGCCGGGTGCCTGGAAAGTGACGTGTGGTGACATTGAGAAAACAGGCACCTCTAAGAGCATCTGCCACCAGCAGGGCTTCTGAACAGTAAATAATTTCTCTAAGAAGTATCAAAGACCTCTTCCACTGTAAAATTACCATTTTGTCCGTTTCTTTTATTCTGCTTTAGCAATCAAGGAAGCCACACCCAGTACAAAATATTCAAACAATTCTGAGGTGCTATTCATTATTTTTTATCATTCTCACATGTACTTCTGTACAGAACGTGTACTTTTGTACAGGACTTTTGTCCATGGTCAGACATGCCCACCAGCCACCCAGATTCACGGAGGGGTAACAGGCGACCTAACTTTCAAATCAACCTACTTCATGCAGAATGTTTTAAGCAAACTGGTAAAGGAGAAATATTCTTCTGAATTCTCTCCAACCCATTTTACCAGTTCCCTGAACAAACGGATGGTGATACTGTCAAAATCACACAAGGTTTTGAGTTTGAATGCCACCACCAGAACATAGCCACAAACTGAGAACTCTACAAAGTTCTGTAGTACTTTCTAACCATTTCTCAAAATAAGTGTAACTGTGTAATTTAATTGCTTTAAATTCTGGTGCCTGATCCTTCTTTCCTCATAGATGACTACAGACATCCTAGACCCTTTCAAAATAGCTCTGGTAAACTGCCCTTGCGTTCTCACAGTAACTAATTAACAAATAGCCTGAAGCAAACTTTATTTGCTGTGTTGCTTCCACAGCTGTAATCTAGTTCTTATTAAAAATTTTTACTCACAATGGAAATCTGAAAACTAGACTCTGACGATAGACTTCATTTCACATCTGTAGGAATCTGCAGGACTTGTAGGGGAAGAAACATTAAGCACAGACACACTCACCCATGCATTACCCTCGGGCTAATTGGAAAATGGAATGTTTTAATCAGGCTTTGAAAAACTGTTTGCAAATGTCTAGCCCAAAAGGAAAAAAAAAAAAAAAAAAGACAAACCCTAGAAATCTTCTGCCTCAGCAATCTCACACAACTACCAGGTAAAATGACGCGCTCAGATGTCTCCCAAAACACAGCAGTAACATACAGATATCACTGTGCACTGACAGTGTGCAAAGCCCAGCTGTGATAAATAGATATAAACTATCCAGGACAAAAGTACATGTGAGAATGATAAAAAATAATTAATAGCACCTCAGAATTGTTTGAATATTTTGTACTGGGTGTGTCTTCCTTGATTGCTAAAGCAGAATAAAAGAAATTGACAAAATGGTAATTTTGAAAATAAGGGTTACAAGTGGAAGAGGCCTTTGATACCTATTAGACACTTAAATAATTTACTTTTTGGTGGTAAGGATCTAGTGAGGTATGGTCCTCATCTAACCTGAGCATCCCACCGCTCACATGTCCCTTACTCCAGCCTGGATGGTTCAGGGAGGGTTATTCATTGTCTCCAGAGCCCTGAAACAAAATGACCTGTCACGGTCACAGCCCATCGCAGCCGAAAGCCAGTTCTCACAGACGCTCATTAACCCCAGGTGTGTTATTGTGTAAAGCATCATCGTTAAGCTGTGCGCATGGAATATGATACACGTGTGTTAGAGAACATGTGTCTCCCTGGGTTCTGAGTGGGAATGAGTGTTGTGGCCCACAAAGGAAGAGCGGCTTGTTCTAAGGACTCAGCCAAAAATGGAAACTTGAACATCCACCATAGTGCTGTATAACTGTCACGCAAATATGTCAAATAGTCCTGAATATACTAAATGGCACCAGAGACCTGTGTTCGGGCAAGGAGCTGGAAACCACAAATTGAGTATCTACAATCAGGTGGTGAATCCCACTTTTAGATCTCCTACAGGAGGCTTGTGCCATTCTGGAACAGTAACTCGAAGCTGTCTACAGGGTCTTGACACAGTGGGGATGACACTGTACCTGTACTTAAGAGAAGGAAGGGAACTCACAAGCACCTAAAGGTTGCTACCTATATATCACCTAGATGGATAAGCTCTCGTCAAAGTGAAAAGAGGCCTAGCTAGCCAACAGGATTTGGAGAACTATTCAGAAATAAAATAGGCATTTGAGATTATACATCTGAGTGATTCTCCAGATTTCTCTGACTGTATTGACGAGGTCTTCATGGCTTCTGTGGGGATCCCGGACACGTAACTCACAGGCAGACCCCACACCTAGGTTTCTACAGTTCAGGTCTGACTCTGACCACAAATATCCCCATGTGCAGATGATAATTTCTCAGGACATGCCCAGTGTACATTATCATCTCCAATGTGGTAAATGGCAAGTAACAGCTAAATGGAAAAAAATGGCTTTTCTTCAGGTTGGTAGATATTAATTGAGGTTGAATATTTGAATCTGAGTGACCTTCAAAGACAGATTTGCAGTGACTCCCTGGGTTTGCACCTTCATCCCAGCACAGCACCTCTAAAAACAGGGTGTGTTAATAGCAAGACTTTGCTGTTAAGTATCTGCCTGCTTCTCCACTCAACTATGAAAAAGTGGACAAAAAAGAATTAACCTAAGTGTTAGATCTGCCTAGATTCTTTTCCTTCATTTCTAACTACGCCTCCTGCAAAATCTGCAACCATAAAAAGCCAGAACCCTGGATGACCTGAGGGTGACCAAGAGAGGCACAAGGTAACAAGGCGCATCTCCACCAACGTCCATGGACAGGCTGGTACCACAGTGGAATCTGGGGAAGAAATGTCTCCTCATCACCTTTGCAGGCCATGACAAGCTGTCTTCCTGGAGGTGGGGTGGGCAGCTCACTTGCACCTGGGAGAGGTGGGGATTGTAACAGCTGAGTATCAAATAAAGCTGAGTAACCTTGGAAAGGCTGTCCTGATTGCTGAATTTCTTTTGGATTGGCATTAGTCTTGTACAAACTTCCCAGTCCAGGCACTACAATCTCATTGCTGATTCAGTTCTGGGAATAAAAAAATAAAAAAAAAAAAAAAAAACCAACAAAAAAAACACCCCAAAAAAGCAAAAAGCAAAACAAACAAAAAAACCCACCAAACCCCAAAATCAAACAATCATTTTTGTATTTCAAGCAAGAAATAGCAATCATTTAAACCTTCTCTATTCATGCTCAGCTCACTGACTTCCCTTTCTGTTGTCATATTAGTGGGGAAGTGATTTTGGATTTCCTAGAAGGGCTGAATACAGGTAGTGGGGTTCTAGACTCCCCTGGAGAAGGGGGACCACAATTATTTTTCCCACCAGGGCTCCAGGAGTACATTAGAACTGGATTTTTTTTTTTTCTGCCAGTGACAAAATGACATCTGTGCTCAGGCTCTTTTCCTCCCACAGCAGATACATACAATTCTGCAAGAAATTAAGCAATAGTTTGAGTGTAGGTAGCAGAAAAGTCTTCTTTCTGAATTCAGCATTTTAAAAATTTCAAAATTATAGCAGTAGTCAAAAGTTACAAATAGTCCTATTAGCTCAGATGTACTCAACCAACCTATGACGTCATGCAAGTTTTCATTGTAAAACACTGACTTTTACCTCAGATGAGAGGATCAGATGTGAGTGGGCTTAATGGGAGTAGGAAGATTTTCCAAGTGGCAGATTTACATACTCTTGTCTTTTTTTTTAAACAGTTTCTGTATAAATTTTTGGGAACTCCAGATACTTTGACATAGCATCTGCAAAATGGATCTGTTTGTGCAATATTGAGGAGTGTTAACCTCCCCCTCAGGAAATCAGACTCAAATAATTTGTGATCAAATGTGTTTTCAAAAAGCTAGTGTCTTATACTAAGAACTGATTATATATAACTTCACCTGCTCCATGGTTACATATGGTACGAAGATTTTGATATTATCTATTCATGCTCTGGGAACTTTTAGTTATCCCTCTGTTTTCTGATACAGATATGGACCTAATAATGTATGGTTGCTAGCATTCAGATGGCTTCTCCAAACAAAAATGAAGGTAAGGTGTCTAAAATTTATATACTATAAGGACACTAGGAACCATTATGACAGTCTAGCTTGATCAATTTGTAGTTTATCTATATGATCTGCATGCATCTTTTGATACCATTGGTGACAAATAATTATTGCTTTACTTTGAGGTTTCTGCTGTAGTGACTCTTGGCTGGATCTTCTCTTCTGCTTTTTATAATGTCCAGCAATAAAATTATAAGTAGCAGATACGACTTATTTCCAATTGAACATTGCAGTCAGACGTTACTGGATATTTCTTTTTCTTAAAGATAAAATAATAAATGTATAAACAATAGAAAATGAAAACCCTGAAACAATGTTGATCCAATGCTTCCACTTATCTCATCAGAAGTTGTTTTCGACCATCATCTTTATTCACATGGTGCTTAATTGCAGAGTGCATTTGATTGAGTAGGTTTTGTTTTTCCACCACAGGCATCTACTCTGGGTTAGGGACTGGATTCTTCCCAAGCATCTCGTCTGGGTTCATTGATAGAGAAGCTTCTGCACGCAAGGATCTGCCTGTGGAGTTGATAAGCGAGCTGCTGATGAGCTACCTTTTCTTCCCAAGAGCAATTTTCCCTTGAATGGTTGTTGATTATGAAGAATATCCTCCCCCTCATGTCACTCAGATAAAGGCCTTGTGCAAATAACTCTTTAGAACTAGGTTCCAAGTATTGTGTATTTAGCAAAAAAAGTTGCATTTACCACATCCCTATGCACAACACATTGTACTGCTTCGTCTAGCTGCTTTTCTCCTCCTGACAGTGGCTTACTCAGTGCTCCCTTTTTTAAGTAAGCAAATCCAATAAAACCTATGAAAAAACATCTAGCACTGTTTTGTTGCTCCATTAAGTATTAGGCATTCATGCTGAATACCCTGAAATAATTGTAGCCAAAGCACTATTGCTTCATAAATTATAGCTTGGATTCATAGGGTGAGGGAATGTCTAAAGAATGATCAATTTTTTAATGTTCTTTATAGAGAAATTTGTTAGCGTTTGACTTCTTTGGCTACTTTAACAAATGAGCTTAGCAGTATTGGATTCTGAGAGCAAGTATTTCTGCATTTGGACACTGAACACTCCTCCACGTACAAAGTTGTTATTACATCTAACTGAGTGGGAGGAAACTTTTTGCGACACCCATGTCTTATTAGAACAGTCTGTGAAAATATCTTGTGAAGTTTGTTTGCTGTAAGTACCACTTACTTTTAACACAGAAAGGCATTGAGTCTTGCACTCAAATAGTAAAAAAAAAAGTACTGATGATCCTTCTTGTCTTTCAAGAGCTCTTTAGTTTTCAAAAATTGTCTGGTCCTGAACTGAAACATGAAATCAAAATCTTGAATATGATACATCTGCAAAGAAATAGGAAGCAGTTTTAGATAATTCTGAAAAAATATATATATATTGCTATTGGATATGTATAATTCATTTGCTTTGTAATTATATTCAATTATTTTAATGAAATGTTATTTTGATGCACAAAGACCGCATCACTGCTTATGTTTTGTTAAAACAGATGCCTCTACCATGCAGAAACACTTCTATTTTCCGTCTTTTAAACGGTGTTGAGTCTAACATCTACCTACCAGGGATCTGCATTTTCTTGTCATTTTTTTAAAAGTAGCACATATTCAACTGATAACCTTTTGAGCAGACTGAATAGATCTATCCATTCAGCCGTCTGTAAACTGCAGAATATTGTCTGATGAAGTTCATGGGTTCAAATTAATCCCTGCACTTCAAGGTCTTTTCTGGACCACGTGTCTCCTGCCCCTGGCGCTCCCCTCTCTCTGCCTCCCCCAGCGCTGCCCCGACCGGTCTCTTCCCACCGCTCCGTCTCTCGTTTCAGCCCTGACATGTCACCTCCTTCTCTCCGGCACGTCGTCTCCTGGCCTTCTCCCTGGCCTCCACCCATGGGGAGCACCGTTTCGTTTGCTGAGGGAAAAGAGCTTGCTTTGAACCTTCCATTCGATGCTTTGAACCTTCCATTGGATCCCCGATGGTGGGGGTGGCTGAGCGTCCCCTCTGAGCGGCGCCGGGAGAGATGTGCCCCACGCTCAGCCCCCCTCGCTGTGGCTTTGTTGGGTTTTATCCATCTTGCACCACCCATTATTCCCTCCACGGCGACATCGCTTCACAATCTTTGCTGGAGATTGGGGACATCTGTGTTCAGGACTGCCCCAGATTATGGTTTTGTGTGAATTTACATAATCCATCAGTAAAAACCACCTGTATTTCTGTTTCACTTATGCAGATGGGTAAGACAGAATCCTGAAAACGAGTTGTTAACTCACATACAAACTAGGGATTCACAGAACTGCCCGAGTGTGCCTTCGGGCACTTTTGCAAATATTTCTGCATCTTCTGTGTTTGCCATCTACAATGCTGCAACTTTTTGAGTGTCCCAGTCAGACACCACTCCATGTACCTGGAAAGCCACCTTTTAGATCCAGCTGCCAAGGAAGCTCGTAGCACCAAGTGCCTCTTGGAAATTTTCCTTCCCTGCAGGGAGTGACAAAGTACTTTTGAGCAGCTGTGGGAAATGGCTTTTGGGAGGTGCTGGTTTATGACCCATGTACCGTCCCGTGGCGTGGGAGAGGGATGGTCAGCGGACACATCCCTCCTGGAGGAGGACTGGAGCAGACCCACGCTCAGAAGCACCTCTGGCTAAAGCCGGGGTGAATCCCCCATCTAGAGCACGTCTCTTTGCAGGTGAAGAGATTGATGCCTTCGGTTATTAAAATATTTTATATCAAATGGGTGGAACTGCAAGAATACGACCTCATAACCAGCTGCAAATGGGCTGCAGCGCACAACTGCGAAGCTGTGTCATCCCTTAGTGCACTGTGTTGGAGTAGCATTGAAGAGTTTGTGATAAACTGTAGCACACCCGTGGCCTTTGAACTGCAGATGTAGGCTCTGCCTTTTATGGGTTGTGGGAAAACTTGGGATTTTGACTAAAATAACTACAGGAAAACACACGTCTCATTCATTTAAAAACTAAATGCAAATCCAAATTCGCTTCTGTGTTAGTGTAAAAGTAGTAGGTGACACTACACAGGGTCTTCTGTCAATTGGGGTTCCAATGAGGGATCCTTTTTCCCCACAAAGCTGTTTTTAAAACAAAAGAGCTCTGATATTCTAACTGTAAAATATGAACCCTTAAAATTAGTAATGGACAAATTTGAAATATCCGTACAATTAAAGAATAAAATAGAGAGAGCAAATCAGAATGTGAGAGAGAAAGGGAAGGAGAGAGGGAGAATGTGGGAGGTGATTTTCTTTGTATTAAAAAAGCATGCAGAAAAAAAAAATCAAAATATTTGATAATTAGTATGAAAGGTATTTGGCTACTGGCATTTCCTTTGTAATGTTTTATGTATGAAAATAGTTTTATAAATAAAATGCTACAGGCTTTTGTTCAAATTGATGTTATGTAGATTGCAGTAGTACTGAATGTCCAGCAGCAGGGAAAAAATAATGATGAACAGAGACATCTCAGTATGAATTGCATGTACAGCCTGATTTTACAGCGAGCACTTGCTGAAGAGACCATGCAGCAAGCCAAACACCGCACACAGGTATCGTGATGAGTATTAAAAAAATATAAGAATGGGTTTATTATTTTCTGTGAGACATTCTCTGTTTTTATAGGCTGGTTCATTTAGACTCTGCCGTGAAATACCTTAAAAGGTAACACAGTATTCTGACTACAGCAGTAATTTATTACACCAGTTAATCTTGTAAAATTGCCCTCTGGATGTAATAATTTGTTATTCTTTTATTAGGCCTTCTTCTGCATACCATGTTTATCATAAAGATGTCACCAGTGTGATGCCTAGCAACCGGTACAATGTTCCGGAGGTGTTTGCATACATTTTCCTGGGGGAGAGATCTGCCTCGTCCCTGCCTGGGAGAGCTGTCAACGTATTCTGATGTATGAGGGATAAAAGGAGTCCCTGCTGCAGCCTCCAATAAGCTGGAGTCACGGCCTGAAAGCACTGACTCGGGCATCACTACGCTGTGTTAGAAAATGTGTCAATTATCAGATGGACTGCCTAAGGGTATCGCCTGGGTCTAGGTCATAAAACCATCAGGACTAAGGGGGGAAAAAATTGATGAGGAAGTAAGTTGAATTAATTGATAACTAGGTGGACTGTATGTGAAATGTATTTGGTGCAACCTGGACCCAGATATTTTCTCTCTTAAGCTTTCTCCCGGTATAATCAATGCATATGGAAAGTCAAAAATGCCTCCCAGTTTTGGCCCAGTACCCCTCCAGTCTACCCATGCTTGTAACATTTTACTGAATTTCTCGCTATTTCCAAAACATTAAGTCAAGCAAGGCAAGGAGCTATAAAAATAAAAGTAAAATCATGCTAATATTTTATAGCTATTTTTCTATTATTGCAATTCTTAATATGCTGTGCAACTGTTTGTATGTGAATACAGTAGGGACCACTTAAATGTCTAGCCTGAGGCCTGATTCATGAAAGCTTTATGCACCATTTATGTAGGTATCTGTGGCGTTCACTCAGAAAAAGTAGGGAATACAGCTTTTTTTAGCAAAGTTTATTCCTGGGTACAACGCCACATCCTGCCACCTGGCCATTGCTCTCAGTAACAAAATGGGAAGAACATCCAGGGTCCTCTGGTCCTTTTAGGTGTAATAATTAGCGGCGATTACCTGGTTCTACCCTGGCCGTGCAGAGTAGAACCAGGCCGTCCACCCTGCCCATGAGTTCTGTGGGCTCGCCATGGCCATCCAGGGCCACCACCAACCCATCACGAGCTACGTGCCTTGGCAGGACCCTGGGATTCGGGTGCTTGCCAGAGGGCAGGGGTTAGTTGAGGGGAGGTTATAACCTCTGCAGATACTCTCCAATAAAACAGAGATTTTGGAGGTGCCTCGCCTTAACTGAACAACTTAACAAGGCAACTAATTGTTTAAATGCCACTCGGTCCATCGCTTTCGTTACGCTTCCTTCCTTCCTCTCAGGATTCTTGATACAAAGTGTTTCCCAAATAACCATCTGCCATTTCTCATTAATCCAGCTCTCGTAGGAACACAAGCTACTCACGTGGAGGTCTCCAACATAGAATCATAGAATCATAGAATTGTCTAGGATGGAAGGGACCTTTAAGATTATCTAGTCCAACCATCCACCCAACTCTGATAAAAAAGCATCACTAAACCATGTCCCTTTTGCTTGCTGCTGAAAAAGCCGCTTCTTACCACACTGATAACACAAATTCACCTCCCTGTCCAAAGGGAAATTTGAAGAGGGACAAATAAATGCATTTTTTAAACTTTTTCTCTTTGACTCTGTTCACTCTTTGCAGAAGACCTCTCCTCGTGCAGCGGTGCATGATTTTGCACCAGGTGGATTGCTGGAATGGCCACGCTCGTGAATGCAAGACATTCTTTGTAGATGAAAGGAAAAATACAGTATAACATCACCCTTTTGAAAATAGTCTGGGAATTACAGCCAAGAACTTCTGGCTTTTGCTTGGCTGGTTTCTCCGTGCTGAAGCCAGGGAGGGAGCAGAGCGCCCTGCTGAGACTTCCAGAGCAGCTAAAGACAAACGCTCCCTGCGCTGTGCCCCGAGAACCTTCACGCTGCTCGTTCCCGGGATGGTCACGTCTGAATCCACAAGAAGTTTGCAAAATCATAGACAGAACCAGCAAGAAATTGGAATATTTGTTACATGGGACCCTCTAAATCTTCAGGGAAAACATTTTTATGAATCAGATTATAACTTAATGGTTTTTAAATTCTCTAGGAGGGAAAATTCTGGAATGCATCTCCAGGAATTTTTCACTATTAGATTTTCCAAAATATTTATAAATGTTTCTGAATACTCTCGTGATGTCTACAGCACTCTGTCTTCTCCCCTCCAGGAAAAGTGCCGAGTACTGCACGGAACAGCCACCTATGTCTCAGCAGCTTTCTATGCATCAGACTTTTAGGGAGCACCGAACCTCTGAGCCACAGCTGGAGGAGCCAGAACAGCACCCTACTAACACATGGGGGATCTGGAAATTAATTTCTGAGAGAAAACTGAAAATAGCTGGAGAACTGAAGTCATTGCAGGGAGAGTTTTGATTCTGGAGAAAGCCTGCTTTCCACCTGACAACGATTCTAACAGTAAATCACAACAGACTCTCCAGAAGCACATCTGGATTCTAAATGCAGGGGGAGCCCTGTGCAGAGAGACCCACACTGCTGTACACACAGGCAGATGCTCTCGAAACCACCCTCAGTTGTTTTTTTTTTAATTTTATTTCAGGAATATTCATTGCTGAGTCCTATGATTTGCAGTCATCAGGCCTGGATGTGGCAGGAGCAGGTGCCCCTCTGCCAGATGAGAGTCTGATCGAATCTGGGGTAATCCTCAAGGCAGACAGAGATGAAAGGGGATGTTCCTTGCACTCATGTCTACCTAGGTGTGACTTGGAGTTTAAGAGGATCCCGGGCCATAAATCTAGTCATATTTGCCTTTGAATGTCTTGTTTAGGGAAATCCTGAAGTGCCAATATAGGTCAGCTATACAGGGCTGTGCTTCTGGCCCTTAGTCTACCACAAAAGTTCTGCATTGCAAAAAGTAACATGCAAGACTATTTCCTCGCTTTCTAGGGGGAAAGGTCCACCAAAACCCAGAGATATTGCTAGAGAGCAACTGAAATGCAAGACCTTTCCTGGATGATAAAATGAAGGGATTAGGACACTCTTAGCAACAACTGCAAGAGGAGTAATCTGGGGTTGAGTTTCCATATACCAGCTTCTCTGGTTTGTCTGCAAACATCTTATAGCTGCAAAGGTTAAATAGGAATTAGGGAATTTGGTGATATTTTAGATGTCCCTGGTTCCAGTTGTCTTTTGTTGACAGCTTTTTCTTTTTTCTTGTGTTTTGACAGTTTTGTTTCTGCTCCCCATAGAACTCTGATGTGAGAAAATGCGGGTAAATAGTGAAAATGAAGTTAAGGACATTCTTCAAACTTCATGAGGAATCTGTTTGGAATTAATTATAATGTTGAGCATGAAGAAAAGGGAAGATAGAAAGCTCTTATTTGGCCTGCTTTATCCTCTACACATGATGAAATAGGCGTTACTGTCTTAAGTATATATAGACACTGGAGGTAATAACAAAATTCTCACTGATTTCAATAGTGAAGGAAAAATTCTCAAACTGTCCAAAGACTTCTGACATTTTTCAGTAAATCCAGGAAGGCCAAATGTTATACTATTGTAACTGACATTCTCTCTGCTCTTTACAATCTGAAATAATCAAGTGTTATGGTACAAAGGCAGAAATATGATGAGTTCAGCCTCCAATATACGTGTCAATATGACAGAATTCTGACAAGAAATGTGGGGCAATTACCTCTTAAATATACAATAATAAAGGACAAATCCTGCTCCCTCACTCTGAGGAAGGGTCCTATGACCCTGGGTCAGCCCTGGGTTCTGCACCTGGAAACACAGCCCTATTCCAGAGCGTGACAAGACCCAGTTTGAATAAACAGACTGCTGGAGATGAAACCAAATAGTACAAAAGATTCATCTGTCATTGCACAAAGATGTTAATTTTTTTCTTCCTTCTGCCTTTTTAAGAATTAAAACATAAAAAAAAGAAGACGAAATTGGTTTGAATAAAGGCAAGTTGCAGTCTTAGTATAACTACTAGTAAATATAGTAGCTATTTTATAAGTATTGCTGTCATTTTCTTTGACTAAAGTTACAGAAATTCTTTGAATTTTATATAGGGAACTAAATTTGTAATGGAAAATGATGTTTGATGGTGTTTAAATGCAGAGTATGTCACTGTATAAAGCATAGGGCTCTTTTAAGTTATTTTTTTTTAACTTCTTGACATGTGTCACAATTTGGAATTCTGCTCTCATGGGATAAATGCCAGATTACATGGTGTAGTATTTTTATCCTCTGTACTTTCACTGTAGAAGCATACAACATCAAAGAAGAGGCAGATCACTCACATCAGCAGAAAATGGAATAGGACTATAATATGCTTGCTTTGATCTCTCCTTCTAATAATTATCTTGGCTACATGCATACATTGAAAGTAAGATTTGAATTAATAAGGCCAAGAGACCCTGGAAAATGTAAGAAGGATATCTGAATACTAACTTTGACTATCTTTAACAAGATAAACTGCAATTGAGCCTACAAAGTTGTGGATTGTTAATTTAAGGCAATAATCCTTAAATGTTATTCTTTCTTAAACTTGTCACCACTACATTCAGCAGATGCAATCAGTCCAATTAAGACAGTATCTTCTCAAAATCTCGCTCACCTATAGCTGGGATGGGGTGGGTGCTATTTAGCTAGCATCCATTTGATTTCATATAGGTTTTCAAACAGGAGGGCCTACGGTAAAAATCATTAAATTTATATAAAAAAGTCATCACTACACAGTCTGTTATCATTAAAAACTATTCTAATATTGCCTTAGGAAAGATATTGCTTTTGATATGGAAAGTAAATCAAATCATCCACATCCACATAGGATTTATACAGAGGCCAGAAGCATATTGCATGCCTGGTCAGTCATTTTTTACATTTTTTAACCAGTGTTTATTGCTATATTGTGGTTTAGGAATCCTATTTCTGCCTGATGTGAGTAGAAATTATAACATAAAGAGGGTGGTTGTGCATGAAAGCCTCGTATGGTTAATCCTGGCTGGAAAGGGGGAAACCTACTGCAGTTTGAAGGTCCCAGAGAACAAAAATATGTTATTTTTCTGCTTCGTTTCTGATATGTGTGAGTTAAACCAGTAGTTGGGTAGAATGCACGTTGCTCCCAGACACAGATGTTGCAACTCGAAATTATTATTTGATAAATCTTGGCTGAGCTACTAAGCATCATGCTAATGCAGTGCCCCGTAGTGTACAAAGGGATGCATAATGTGCTGGCCAGGCTGACTCAAGCACAGTATGAATTAAACAAATGAGAGTGAGCACGTCTATGGGTAATATACCAAACGCCAGTTCCAAAAAGCCACTTGAACAAAGACAGTCTGTCAAAACAGCAGAGGCTGCTGTTGTCCTCGAAATCCCAGTCAAAGGTTAAGAATGTTCTTTTTAAAGGGGGTTATCTGGGCATTCGTGTAATAGATCAACATGCAGAAGGAAGGGCTTTGAAGAAATGCTCTGTCGGCTGAAAACAGGCAGGCTTTTCTCATCTGCTGAACTTACCTGACAGTGGATGGGAGTTGCAAGAGAAAAGGTTTGATTCAGCGAGGATGTTACGAAGGGCTTTGTTAAGTTCTGAGACCGGCACTCCTGATTGAAGCCCGAGCACCACTAAATGCTCAGCGCCTGGTGGTCCCGCGTCAGGGGGAGAAACAAAAGGAAGTGTTTGTGAGCAGGTGTAGGTACCATCAGGACAAATGTCTCCGCAGAGAACACTTGTCATAGACACTCTGATATTGGCAGAAGAGCACGATGTCCCTCGGCAGTCACAACTGGTCTCCTGCCCCAAGGTTCTTATACCCTCAGTAGCTACTGAGCTCCCGCGCTTGCCAACCAAAATTCAGAAACCTGTTTTTCCTTCCTGACCCGCCAAGTTCCTTGCTAGTTTTCAGTGTGGGAGAATAGGTCACCGGAGTTGAAGCAGTGGCTGGGAGAGCGTCCCATGTAAGCAAAGCCTGTTCCCAGCAGTTGTTACGCACAGGCCTTCTCCAGCTGCAGCAGATCCAGCCGCAGCGTGCGGGGATTCGGGTTCCCACCAACCCAGCCACTTCAGTGGAAATGCTAGACTGACCCAGGGGTGACTTAGGGAGCACCTCTCCCTGCTTGGGCCCGGGAGGTAATGCAGCTTGGCTGCACCTTCTCCACACTGCCAAAAAGTGGCTAAATTCAAGATTTCTTTCCAGTCGCACCAAATTACTGTGGTACGCTGTTCTAACAGGGGGTAACATAAGACATCCACAGAGGCTTTGGAGCACAGGAGGCTTCTTCCTCCCAGTCAAGCTTCAACATCTGATATGTTTAAAAACGTCTCGAGCTATTCTGTTACAAGGTAAGGATATAGAGGCAGTTTCATTGTATATATCTGTCCCAGAAATATTCCAAGTAGGTGCTAGAGTAACAGAATACTGTGGTAAAGGACAATCACAGCATAATCCTATCAGTGGTGCTTTTAATATATCTGTTTAAAATAAATCTCTTGAAAGTTATTGTAACAGTGTGCTGTTCACAGCACTGACATATTTCTGGACTCATGAGACATAGAAAGCTCCTTGTAAATCTTAGGCTCTTGGTTCTCCTAAGTAAACAAACAGCCGTAGTGGGGTGACCCTGGCCAGCAGCTACGCACCCACACAGCCGCTCCTCACCACCCCGGTGTGATGGGGGAAGGAACAAGAAGAGCAAAAGTAAGAAAATTTTTGGGTCAAGAAAAAAACAATTTAGTAAGTGAAGGGAAAAGGGAAAGAAAAAAAAAAAAAAAGACAGCCCACCACAGGTGATGCAAAATCACTCACTCACCACCCTTCCCATGCAGACCAACGCCCGAGCAGTCTCTGAGCAAAGACCAGATCCCCACTCTCTGTTGCAGAGCAGGACAGTCTGTGGCACGGGTTGTCCCTTGAGCTCTCAGCTGTGTCCCCTCCCAGCCCCTCGGCCACCCCTGGCTACTTGCTGGGGAGACAGAATGAGCAACAGAGAAGGCCTTGGTCCTGTGCAACCACTGGTCAGCAACAGCCCCAACACCGGTCTGTTCTCAGCAGTGATCTGGGCTCAAATCCAAAACAGCGTGCCATACAGGCTGCTGCGAAGAAAGTTAACGCTGTTCCAGCACAACAGCAAAGGTTTGTACCCAAGGATTGCCTGGCCTGATGACTCAACACCCAGCTTTTGAAAGGAGAGGAGGATTCAGGAGCAAATCTCAATTGTTTATTGAAAAAGACAGTGGGACTGGAAATAGTTGCCGGCTAATGTTCAGCTGCAGAGAAAGATGCAGGGTGAAAGTGGGGCATTGTCAGGTGGTAAGACAGTTTAATATCAGTAGAAGAACTGGGAGAAAGAAAAGAAAAAAGAAAAAGAAAAAGAAAAAGAAAAAGAAAAAGAAAAAGAAAAAGAAAAAGAAAAAGAAAAAGACAAAGAAAAAGAAAAAG
>JAOXJK010000012.1:129397398-129418150 GCA_025774025.1 Xenus cinereus
GGTCTTTAATAAATACAGCCCTTTTTTCGTTTGCCTTTGGAAAAATAGGTGCAAAAATTTTACCACTTTCTATTTGGCCGTATAGAAAGGCAGTGTCAAAAAGCTTTTGAAAGCTTTGGGTTTTTTTCTGCTTTCCTGGATCCCCTTATCAATTTGCAGGCATATTTTTATCTAAATCAATTCCACTTATACAGCTTCCACAAAAACGCTGAGATACATTTTCTGTACAGTGCAGTTACCTCTTTGCCGGGATCCCTGGGAAAGGAACTTCCCACAAAGTCCCTCTGAGAGAAAATGATCCCTGGAATTAGAGGCATCTGAGCGACAGGAGGCAAGAAGCTGGAATCAAATTAATTCTGTAATTTCTAGCAGTATAGAGGCAACACAGTCTATTATTTTTATATATATATGTCTATGTGCATAATGGCGTGTAACACAAATGTTTTGTGTGTGTGTATATTTTGTTCACAAAACATTTGTATTACGTTATCTTCAGCAATATATCATAGTTTAAAAGTCATTACTGTATTGTGTCACCTGGGATTGTCACGTTGTCTTTCCATCCCTCAGAACACAAAACCAACTGAAACCCCGAATATAACATGATAGCAACTTTAAAGTTTGTTTCAATGCTTGTTTGTTTTAACTGTTTTCCCAAAAATGCAAATCTGCAAAGCAGTGCACCAAAGAGGGAATCCCAGCCCCTCTGGAGCTGAAGACAGAACCCCATTGCCTTGCAAAGGCTGCCTTAGCTCCCAAGTTAGGGAATTCCATCCCTGCGCAATGGAAGTGTTATGGTACCCACAGGATTTTCGGCCTTACAGGCTGACAGCACAGAATTGGAAGTGGCACTTCTGTCTCTTATTATTCCAAAAGGAATTGTCACTGGGGAATATTTCAGCATCTAGCAATCAGGGACTTCTGATTCTTCAGCTGTTATGAGAGATATTGCTGTCTTTTCACAGATGACATTAGGTGGAATAATTTCATTTTCAGCCCCCCCTCCCCCCAGATATGCGCCCTAATATCTGTATCTCATCTGATGTAATTGACATGACTGTAATGGTTGTTTATAAGACTGACTCTAGATCTGACAATATATTCCAGTGTTTTGATATTATCACTGCATATTATCATACAGGCATGATGGACAATCACTGACAGATATTTGAGCAATTACAGCATATTTTATTGACAATTCTGCACTGTGAGTATACATTAATTATAGTAGAGACTATATCATACCAGTGACAATGATACTATTCAGAGCACAGCTGAAATAAAATCTTTATAAGTTAATGTACTAAAGTGGAATAGCTGTGAGTAAACCTGGAGGTCTGCATTTCTTTGTTCTAAGTTGGTTGTCTGTGGTGATGAACATAAAAAAGACTGCAGTTTTTACCGTCTGCTACAAGTCCCTCTGTAAACTGAGGTGTTTTTTCTGCATGGCCCTACCCATCAACAGGGCTCTTGCAAATCATCTTTGCCATCATAAGCAAATGAAACTCCAGCGTTTCACTAATTGCTTCAGAAGTTACCTCCTGAAGAGAGGAAAGTCTAGGTCTGGATGTGGTTCCCGAAGCCTCAATAATAAAAGTGTCCCAAACTACATCCTCTCTGCATGGAAAGCAAGGGTTTGGGTTTTAGCTGACCAGGACCTCCTTTCTTCTCTGTTCCAGTAATGATCTCCCCAGCAGCTGTGAAGGAAAGTTTTGAATCTGATGATTTCTATTCCATATGACGCTTTGATAACAAAGGGCCTGATTCAATATCCAGGGAATATAATACAGGTGAGAGGCACCTCAGAAAATCAGAAAAAGCTTTGAATAGCTGACAGGATCAGTTCCTAAAGTTTCAGCAAAGAATTTCCCACTATGAGAATTGCAAATAAGCCACCTCATTTTTATTTTCTTCTCATATATTCTTTTGCCAGAAATAACGATGTCAAATTGAGTTTAGTTGCAGGAGGTCTTCCCTGAGGAGTCAGGGCACTGAAGGGGAGAAAAGTGCAGACCCTGGAGAGGTAAAACCACTGGGGAAGTGGTGGAGTCACTGGTGGTATTTGAAAGAGGGGTAGACATAGTGCTTAGAGATATGGTTTAGTGATGTTTTTTGTCAGTGTTGGGTTGATGGTTGGACTCCATGATCTGAAAGGTCCCTTCCAACCCAGGCAATTCTGTGATTCTATGATTCTGTGCTCGCACAGATGAGTGCACACATGCCATCTGGTCATGCTGCCCATGGCGGTAGGTGAGTGGTTGGCAGGAAAGGACTCCCTGGAGCTGGGTCTGAGGAGGAGGAGGCCATCAAGGATGAGGGGAGCAGGCGGGAGCCAGCGGGCTCTGGCAAGCGCAGGGGAGAGTGGGCCAAGGCAAGGGTCCCTGGGACGGGCAGGGCGAGCAGGCTGTGCTCGCAGATCCCCCCACCCCACAATGGCTCCTTGACAGCAATCCCCATCAGAGTGATCCCTTCCAGACTGGAGATCCTCCTTTTGGGGATTAGAATTTGCAGAGTGCCCTTACCCTTTGGCTGCCAGCCCTGAACTAAGTACCCACCATGATGGAGGGTGTTACTTACAGATTTATCAAGAGAAAATAACGTAAAAAAAAACCCTGTTCACCTTCTATAACAAAATAACACCTTCTATGGACATGGGGAGAACAGTGGATGTTGTTTATCTTGACTTCAGCAAAGTATTCAAAACCACAACATTCTCCTGGCCAAACTGGCAAGATACACACTGATGGGTGGTCTGCAAGATGAATAGAAAATGATGGGTAGGGTCAAAAGGAGGGCCACAAAGATGATCAAAGGTCTGGAAAACCTGCCCTATGAGGAAAGACTGAAGGAGTTAGGTCTTTGCACCTTGGAGGAGAGAAGACTCAGGGGCAAACCTCATCACAGTATTCCAGTACTTAAAGGGCATCTACAAAGAGGACAGAGGCTCTCTCTTCACAAGGAGCCTCATGGAGAAGACAAGAGGCAATGAGTACAAGCTGCACTGGGGGATGTTTTATCTTGACATAAGAAAGAAATTTTACTGTGAGAAAAACCATTCACTGGAATAACCTCCCCAGGGATGCAGTAGAGTCTCCATCACTGAAGGTTTCCAAGAAATGAGTGGGCAGAGTGCTCAATAATCTCATCTAGGCTCCCCTTCCCAGGAAAGCTTGGACGAGATGATCTTTCAAAGTCCCTTCCATCTTGGGCTAGTCTGTGATTATATGGTTCTATGAGTCACCTCTTCTGCTCCAGTAACGCAAACTCAGGTGGAGCCTCACTGTTGACAGCAAGAAATTGCCTGCTTGTCCACATCTCAGGCTCTGAACAGCAACTCACCTGAAGTCACGGAAGAGGATTTTCCCATCTGTATGCAAGACATGGCTGTGGACGCTGTTGTTTCAGTGTTCATATTGCAGAGGTGGGTACGTGGTACTGAACAGCAAATTTTCTTGACTTAGGCAGATCAACGTGCCTGATTTCCAGGAAGCAGCAAGTTCATTCACCCAGCTGTGCTGTCTGTCTGGTGAGGAAAAAAGTGGTAACAGAAGGCGGCGTCTGTTTCTATTTAGAAAGAATGCCATGATAATGGATTTATGTCTTCTCTTCCGAACAACTGCACCTCCTTTTTTCTGATAGCACTCGTAATAGAAGAAAATGGCACTATTGGGGAATGCTGGCCTTTTACAGCCCATCTTCCCATGTCACTAGCCTGGCATTTAGCTTGATAAAGGCACGCAATGACACAACTTTATGTAATCAGATTTCACCGATGTTTAGGCGAGAAAAATTAACCAAGCTGACCAAATAATTTTGTGCCTCAACTGACACAAACCACATGGAAAGAAAGTGCAACTGCCTTTCTCGTCTTGAATTACAAGATTCCAGTGTTATTGTAAGACTCATCAGTCAAAGAGTATTCAGCCTCCAGGAGTTTTGTATTTTTCCAGCATGAATGAATTTCCCAGCTGGTGTCTTTGTTAATTTTTTAAGAAAAAAAAGTATGCTATGAATTTCTTGCCCCGTGGCCTGGTAAGAGCTGTTTTATCTTTTCCAGTAATGGGCCACAGACCTTGTACTAACTCGACCTTGTACTAACTGTGGAAGACCCTACTCCTGGCCTATTAGACTTGTTATCAACTTGTTATGAGAACATGCTGTGTGAACCGGAGCTTGGTACCAGGTGTCTCCCGGTGTTAATGTGTGGAATAACAGCAAAGGCCTCGAAAACACGGGCACAGGTTGAACCGGGGCCCAGAGCTATCACCACCTCAGTGGTGGTCAGCCACTGGCCATTGGAGAAGCATAGCGTGGAGAAGTAGGAAAAGGCTGCTCACCTCATCACCAAGCCTGGGGTCACCAGCAAACTTGGTGAGGGTGCATTCAATCCCATCATCCATGTAATTTATGAAGATGCCGAACAGCTTGGGACCCAGTATCAATCCCCAGGGCACCCCACATGTGATGGGCTGCCAGCCTGAGTGAAAAACATTCATTACCACCCTCTGAGTGCAACCTGTGATCTAATTTTCTACCCCTCTTGCAGACCAGCCATCCAGTGTGTATCGTGCCAGTTTGTCTCAGAGAAGGCTGCGGGAAACGGTGTTGAATACTTTGCTGAAGTCAAGATAAACCACATCCACTGCTCTCCCCGTGTCCACAGAAGGTGTTATTTTGGTGTAGAAGGTGAACAGGTTATTCTGCACGATTTGCTCTTGATAAATCTGAATTGATTATACTTTAGCTAATCACTCCAAGCTGTTCCTTTGCACCAACATGCACAGAAACCTCAGGTAATGACCACCACAATCATCCACGTCCCTTGGAAAATAATCTAGAATAGTGCTTTTTGCTGGTTGTCTTTGACTTCCTAGTTCCCTAATAAAATGCTAAGAGAATCAGATATTTTTTTTCTTCTTTTATTGTCCCCTGACTTAAAAAAAAAAATAGTGATTACAAGACAATAACTTCAGATTTGCAAACGTGCTTTTTCCTCACTACATGTTTCTAATTTGGAAAGGTGGTCTCTTACTTTGACTGCCTTTAACGCAAGGCCCTTAGCGTTCTACTGTCCAATAACAATTGCAAAAAGCTTCCACTAAAGAAACCAAAACCCAATTATCCACTCTATGAATCAACAGCGAAAATAATGCAGAAATCCTTTAATCAACAGATCTCCAGACAGAAAAGGTTTCCTAGACAACCTTATAGTGATGTGGGTAGTTATAGTGGCAACATTCCTAAACATCATCTTGGAGTAATCAAATGTCGGCAAGGCAGCGAGAACAGCACCTAACATCATTTCCCCAAGTCCCTCCGTAGCTATAAGTCCTGTGCAGATGAGTTCCAGACGAGTGTAGGTAACTGGACCCACCCTAAATTACATGGTGGACAGAGAGAACACTAAATATAAATAAATAACAATAAATATATGGGAATTAAGATATTGGATCTTGCAGTCAGATAACAGAAAAACAAATCCACGAACAAGAAAACAGATTGGCTTATGGTCAGTGGCTAATTAACACCACTAAATTGCAGAGCAATCTCAGTGCAAATAAGAACTCACGGAGGTGGGAGGAATACTATGCAATAAATGTTTACATTAATGCCGCTGTGTGTACATACATATTATCGTGTCTAACACTTAGGCACTTTTTGTTCAGGCCACAAAAGTTTTGTTCTGCCCTGATGAAATGTGATAAATAAATCTGGGGTAAAGGTTTCTTGTAGCTACATTTTTTTTCCAGATAGCTGTATGAATGCTTATACTATGGTTGCTGCTGTTAAAGCCTTCCTCCTACACGAGAGTCCTTGAAAGTGAATAAAACTAAGGATTTGGTTGGGTTTTTTTTTTCATTTAATTAGAAAAAAAAACTATGCTAGGTTTTTTGGGTAGTATTTATCCAGTGCTACTTATGTTGAGTTCTCCAATTCAGTCTGTCTTTTTTAAAGTTTTGCTCTATGTTCCTTTTTTCAAGAGAGAAACATTTCTGTATTGACAAGAGTGGCCTTTCAAAAATCAAGGCAGATGCAGATTACACATTATTAACCGTTCATAAGCAGTTCCTGTACAAATCAAGAAATATCTCGGTGAGTGTTAATCAGAGACCTGTCTCACCTTTGCTACATCATGAAAAAATGAATGCCGATATCGAGTATGTTTTCCACCAATTTGCCTGATACAGCCTATTGTATGTTTTCCTTCCCCCTTTTCCCATGCTGTAGGTGAATCTGGCAGCGAGCGCTGACAGTAACTGCACACATCCGTGCTTCTCTTCGTCCCTCTTGCCTTATGGTGCACCTTCGTGCTCTGTCCACATCCAGCAGGCCAAGGTGGCCAGTGGACCAGTGGGGTTTGGTTACCTAGGTTATAGGTTTCATTCTTAAATGCATGAATTATTACAAAACAGCTTTGTCAATATGGCATAGGGCAACTCTTGATTTTATGTAGAGCGTACAGCTGCCACCCAGGGTTTAGCTGGTGATGACACTATGTACACATATATATGTTGGACACACCCCCCACACACACGTCCCCAGTCCCACTAACCACCTGACAAGGCATTTCCAATTTGACCATGCATTGCCCACTTCTCTCATAAACCAGAAATTTAACAAACTCTGACATAAAATAGCAAACTGTTGTATCTCCCGTGTTGCCCATATTTACTCCCATGCAAGGCCATTCGATAGAAAATACACTGTCTGATGTGCTGTCCAGAGGTGGTTTATCCTGTGTTTGGCACTTATATACAGAGTCAAAACAACAAGCTGGAGAACAGCTCAAGCATTCCCACCTGCTCAGCTGTAAATGATCGGCAGCATTTACGCATGTGAATTATTTTCATAAATTTGAGCTAAGTCTTTTCATGAAAACCGACTGAAATCACCCACTAAAGAAATGCGATAGGTGTTTTAAAAGTCTTTTTCTCTGGGACATCCCAGTGTCTAACAACTCTGTTAACCAGTGGCAAATGATATTACACTGAATGGTTTGTTCATATTTCCTATTCTTTCACAGCATATCAATATCTATCAGCAATGGGAACTGAGTGAAATGGAATAGCTGCATCTGGATGACTTGCCTGTGGTGTTCTGATTGAAATGCTTAGAAAGTTTCCTCAGAGGAATTCCATCCCAGTCTTCGTTTTCCTGGCATTTTGCCCATTGTACCATTGGGTACTGCAGAAAATTCATACCAAAGCTAAAAGCTGGCATTGTGACTGTAAAGCTTTAGATAAAATGAAAGATGCTGTTAAGCTGTTTATAATACATAAATGGTGGTTTATGTCTTTGTAGAGGGCCACAGAGAATAAACCAGAATTCCCCTTCCATTGACGTCAGTGAAAGCAGTTCACATCAGGGCTGGCTGAGGCATGAAATTTCCTTGCGATAAAATTACGTTGACAACAGTGAACATAAAATTCTGTTTTCCAAGAACAGCTAAAACAGATAAGAGTTAAATTAGGAAATGATAAATATTTTCCTTTTTATGTTATTTATGGTCTTTATTAACAGCAACTAAAATGATAGAGGATAAGAGTAATTCAATGAAGGAAAAAAATGTGTTCTGCTTTCCTATGACATCTGTAAAACTCATCAGCTGTTACAGCTTTCTATTCACTGCAGAACCATCTACTATCTATAGCCCCACAAATGTGAAGCAATTAGGAAGAAACTAAATCAATCGTAGAGTTTCTTGAAATACAGTTCTGTACTTTGCATTTACTGCTCATCGAACCATTTGAGAGCTTTTTCCTTTTTTTAAAATGAGCATATTTTCAATCACTGATTTATAAATAATATGTAAGGCATTTCTTTTGATTCACCTGTTTCCTAATCAAATAGATGTCATACAAACAGGAAGTATTCTATGTTTTTGTTTTCTACAGTAATTTCCTCTTTCCATTTTGATTTTTAAATTTTGGTGCATCTTGAAAACTCTAATCTGAAGAAACATTGAAAAGCCTTGAGCTTCAGCAAGAAAACAAATGGGAATGAATGTAACAAAGGTCTATAAAGTACTGAATTAATAATATTGAGGATATATTGAGTATTTTTATTGTCTCTGTCTCATAGCACAAGAAAAAAGGGACATTCAGGGATACTGAAAGGCAGCAAATTCAAAATTGAGACAGGGAAATATTTTTCTAAACTATGCACCCTAGATGTTGCTGAGCCCAAGACTATAGCAAAATTTAAAGTGACATTGGATTTTATATGGATGATCAAACTATTCATAGTTATAACAGTGTATTTTAAAAAAAAATTCTGGAAAAGATACAAAATTGGACATAATGATTTCAAAAAAGCTCTGTATTTTAGGCTTTGTACCTAAGCGAACACCTTTCCCTTTCCTCAGAGGGTTCTCTGAGCAACGTGGCACTGACTGCTCTGGTCACAGAAGACAGAACTGGGTCTTATGACCTATAGATTCATGATCTCATAAACTTTGTGACCTACTCGTCCTATTGTATTTTAAAATCTACAAAGCTCAGGATTTGGCATCATTTTTTTTAAATTTTTTTCTTTTTTTAAGTCTCGTAATAAATTTTGTACATAGGCAAATAAAGCCCAGGAAAATAATTCCCTTTGTCAAACGTTTTCCACTGAAACCTTTCACAGAATGAATTGCCTGGTGTACTCTTTAGCAGTTAACACTGACACAGCCCCTTCAGTTGTGTCTCTAAGACTGAGTAACTGCTCGATGTGCTCCTCCTCTAAAAGGGTTTGCTGGGTTTGTGTCAAGGTAAGTCAGCAAGTAACTACTTAATGCTCTTCTAAAAGGAGTTGCTGCTTTCGTGTCAAGGGAAGTCTGGAGGTAAACAATCAGCTGAAAATTTTAACACTATTCATGGCATTGAAAATATTATTAGCATTGTTGGGAGAACAATATTAAAAAAGCACAGACCTATTGAGTCTTTTAGTCTTTATTTTCATTAAGCAATGATTTGAATAAAAATTAGGGGTTAGAGTTTTTCTCTGAGTTTACTGATCATTGCCTTTTGTTTTTGCTGTTTGCTGGATAGGCACCAGACAAAACTACTAATAATGCCCAAATCAAAACATTTGTGATGTGAAAGCCTAGTAAAGGCAGATCCGAGGTGTACCTACCTCTGGTCTGCAGTATCCCACGGGAAGCACACCAGAGTGCAGCTATAGCTGGTAGGTATCTACTTCAACGTAGGGGCAAAATCAATGGAGTAGAAAAAAAGCTGTGTTATCCTTTCAAGCACAAAAAGCACAGACTCATTAAGCAATTAAAAAGCTGAAGAAAAGAGGTGTCTTGGCAGACTTCACTTGAACAAACGCATTTACATTTGGGATTACACTACCACATTGTGCACTTTTATGGACACACACTGGTTAAGATAACCGCTGCCACATCACATGGGATTTGTGTTGTCAAGAGATCTTTCTAAAAGTAACTCAAATTAGCAATATTCCCAAGAATACTTGGTACATAAACTCAATCATTTTCCCAGTTTTTTTAAAAATGTGTTTTGTAACAGTTATGCCCTGATTTCCTTTGACTTAAAATTAATTGTTCTGAAAAAGATGAAGAAGGTTAAAAGGCTTGGCTTTGGGAGTGGGGCCAAAGGACACCGATGAATATATGAGAAGATGGGAAACAGAAAAAACTGCTGCAGAAACAATTGGAAATAAGACACAGTCTAAGGAGGCTGGTGAGAAGAAAGTCATTTGAACTGGAGTGAAGACAGATATGTGGATGCTTTGGAACAGGCCCCACTCCACAACATTGTTGATCACTATAAGGAAGCGATTTGATGACATCTTTTTCTTTTCATGTATATGTAATTTTTAGTGAGATTACCCTTGGCTGAAGAAACTGAAGAGTTCTAAGACACTTCATCACTGCACATTCCTGGCCATGTTAAGATTTCTCAGGAGCAGGCACATTTCCATCATCTTCCATGTCTTCAGTTTTGCCAGATTTCATGAAAGAAGAAATTAAAGACTGATGGAAAATTCTTTAGTAATACAATAAATTCTGTCCCTATAACTCATAAAAAATCTAATGAAAGACCCCACAGGTTGCCATGTGTGTCAAACCACACCAAGGATATTTGCATTGCTTAGGATAATTGAAGTAAAATTGGGGGGTGACATATTTTTTGGCAAATGATTCGTTTGCTTAAAAATTAATCTTCAGAACAGCCAAAACTGTTTATGACTTCTAGAGTTTATGAGTCCTTCTAGATTAAAGGACTAGTTTTCGATGAGACAATACTGACAAAACATTTCAGAAATGTTGAAACTGTTGCTTACAACATGTTCAAAATCAAATGCTGTGAATTTTCTGAGACACTTAATTTCTGAACAGGTTTAATGGCTAAAGGAAAGGCTTGGCTTTGCTGCCATTGATTCTCTTCCCCACCTTGTCTCCCCTTGCTTTATGACTCCAGTGACTTAAACCATAACCAGACTGAAATGTCTTATCTGCCTCTGGGGATGCGAAAGTACAATGTCTGCTGCTTTCTCACAATGAAGCCTCCTCCAATAAGGCATAAGTGTTTTTAAGAAAGGTTATTCTCCGTATTATTTGTTGATACTATTCCGTCTTGAATGATCTACCTGAATAGTGACTGACTCCTGCAGAAAATGCATGTAAGCAGGAAATGCATTCAAAAGCACAGCTAGAATTTAAATTTCAGACTTAGACATCTTGGGCAAGAACACTGGGCAATGCTTCTGCAGTTGTCTTTTTTCAGTTTCTGGTTTTATGTATCCGTTAGGAAAACATATTTCAGATTGTCTCGTTCCAGTTTAGTCACCAAATCACAATCTCACCTCTTACCAAAAGTTTCACCAGAGCTATGAAATGGTGACAAAAGAGAGGCGACACCTCCTTTACAGGTTTCTTTGCAACAGGTTGAGCTTCGGGCCAGCAGAGAGTAACTGAATACCCTAAAACCTTGAGTCCTAGAATAAGAAATAACCACCCTATAGGACAGCAGGATAGGCAGCAGAATTGCACAAGATAAGGAAACACTAAAAAAACCTGATTATATATGATCTCAAAGCACATGTATTTGTGTCACAGTTCTCTATGTTACTTCATATTTATTTTAAATACAAAAAGCATTTCTCACTTCCTCGCTTTTTTAGCTTTTGGCCTCAGCTTCTTTTGTTTTACATGTACTTGTATTTATATCATATTATGTAGGACCATAGATATTTTATTTAAATTTTTTACACTTGTTGCACATGAGCTTCACTGGTTATAGTTTTGACTATTAATTTTATTTTTTTTATTTATATCTTCTCTGATGAATAATGTCTTTCTGGTCTGACCTAAGTACATTTTACTACACAATCATGGAATTTCATTTACTCCTGAGAATCCTGATGACTCATTAACAAGGATATATTCTTAGGTCTCATTAATGTAGTTCTTACTATAATTTGCAGACGATTAGATAAGTGTCTTTTTACTTCTCCGTCTTCCTTTACAGCACATGTAGTCTCACAGTATGACTGGAATGATTATAGCAGATAGATATTTTAAATCATTTTTCTTTTCTCTGGACTCAGTCTTTTTATGTGAATCTATTCTCCCTTTCACTTAAGTTTTTTTTTTTCTTTTTAATTGTATATGGCTGGTTTTAAAGTGGGTAATCATTTCTCACTGTGGTGCCTCTAACTACTTTAGAAGGCTTTCTCTAATTCCTTTAATACTCAGAGAATCACAAACACTGCAGGATCCACTAAGGTTTTAACAGTACAGTGAGTCTACTTATAGGAACAGCTCAGAAACAATGCATTTTCTGTGCACCAAATAAAAATATGCATACCACTCCACTATCCCCGATTCTGAGAGCTGTTTCTGATTACTGATTGAAAATTCCTTCTGTTCTTCATTAAAGACCGAGATTCTTTTAAAATGCTTATTTACGGTGGCAGTCCTAAGGGGCAGGCTATGTGTTTAACTGCCTGCAGCTTCAAATCTCTTTCAACGTGAGGCCGGCTCTGTGCTGGGTACTTGTTGGGTGAGTGGTGCCACATTCCCGCCCTGCCTATGGGACAAAGTAGCCGCAGTACAACACGGCTCATTTGTTCCTAGACTGTCGTTAGCATTAATGAGCTTTGCATGTATACATCAAGGAGAGGAAAGGAGAATCATAGCTCCTTATGCTTAATGTTATGTTTTCAGGGCTCCTCTGTGGCTTAACTCCGTTCTTTTCGAGCCAAGCCCTGCATGCCTGTGAAAAGCTGGAGTAAACAGGCCGTGTGAGTGATGCGTGATGGGCTCGGGGTTGGAAAACACCCCCCCGGCCTCAGACTCCAATGTGCCACCACGACTCGTGTGATACAACAGCAGTTCCCTCCTGGGGAGGGGGTAACCAATAATTTTTTCCTTGACCTTGTCCGTTTTTCAAACTCAGCCCTTTCTTGCAACCCCTACGAGTCCACTGGGGAGAGGTATGCCATCGGGTTCTCACTGAAAATCAGAATAAAAACACTTTGTGGTATCATTAGCAGAGGATGTCAGAGCACTGGAAGTGTTAATAAATCGAAAATTCAACTTCTGACTGCCAAATACTGACTAGTTCTCTGCCCAAAGGGTCATTCAGACCCTGCTAGGATTCAAAACCTGTATTCTTTCATGCAAGATGCAAGTACAGTATGACCATTTCCGCATCTGTATCAAGACCCCTTTTTTCAAGTGCAACTGCTCCTATTTCTTTTCAAATACAGTGGGAGAACTTCCTCCTCCTGTAGGTCTACAACTGTAGCATGGCAATACAGGCTGGAGAGCCTTAGTTCCAGTGAACCTGTAGTACAAGTCTTATCTTTTACCAATTAATCATGAAATAAAATAAAAGACTATTTTATCAGCCATAACAAGAATTACACAAGATTGAAAATAACTTGCAATTTAAAGCAAGTAGAGAGGCGGGTGTCGGTCTCTTCTCCCAAGTCACAGGCAATGGGACAAGAGGAAATGGCCTCAAGTTATGCCAGGGGAGGTTCAGGTTGGAGATTAGGAACAATTTTTACACTGAAAGGGTTATTGCACATTGGAATGGGCTGCCCAGGGAAGGGGTTGAGGCACCATCCCTGGAGGGATTCAAAAGATGGGTTGACACAGTGCTTAGAGACATGGGTTAGTGATGGGGTTTTTTTATCAGAGTTAGGTTGATGGTTGGACTACACGATCTTAAAAGTCCCTTTCAACCTAGACGATTCTATGATTCTAAGCTCATTCTAATAAGCAAGGAGACAGAGGTTTAACTGAACTCTTTGAGGAACCACATGTAGAAATAGATGGGTCAGAGCAGGGGGAAGAAATTCGTAGCTGTTAGGCCACTGCTCAGCTGATGGAGGACAGAATCATAGACAAATTCCAACAACATCTCCACGGTGTCTGATGATGTGGGGATTGTCACTACAGGATGTATCTGTTCACTTTGCAGCTGTTCAGAAATGGTGCGTGAGAAATCAAGTTTCAAATTTGTGTTCAGTCTCATTTAGATGAAGCTCTTGCATGCACGTATCTGATAATTCTCGTAAGAGTCCTGTCCATCCAGTAGCAGAATGGATTGCTTTCAATCTGCAGAAATTCTGCCCGTATAATAATTAATCACGCAGTGCATCAAGGACTTTGGCAAAAGTTTCCTAAATCTTTGGCATTAACAATCAAGCTACAGACTTGGTCAGAGCCTCTGCCATTTTCAAGTTCCTTCTGCAGGACATTTTCCAGTTTGTAGAAATAATTTACTGAGGCAGAGCAAAACTGGCTGCACAGCCCGGGACACCGGGGCACTCACAAGGGTTAGTGGAAGAGCCGTGTTCAAGCTGTGCTCTAAATCTTACAGGATAAAAAAATTAAGGCTGTGTTCCCCAAGCCCCATGTGCGCCTGTGCACCTCTGGCTTTCTAGCTCGGAGCAGCAATTCAACTGGTAGACCCAGAAAACACTTCAGAACACAACGACTGTTGGATCGGGCACCTTTCTGCAAAAGCGACAAGTTTGACAAGTCAGCATATTCTCTGGGAAAAAAAAAAAAAATCCAAACCCAAACCAAAACATGTTGACAAAAAAGTTCTTGATCGCCCTAATTGGAAACTCTGGCCTGGGCTGTGGATCCCTGCTCTGGTATGCAATTATAATGGGTAGCACTCAACACAAAATCTAAACCAAAACTGAAAACACTCTGCCTCTTCTCAAGTTCTGCTGCTTGAATTAAATTATTAGAGCCTGCTGTAAAACAATAATGATTTCTACTGTCAGAAACAATGTTTCAAGCAGATGTGAACGGCACAAAGCATATGTGAAAAATGTGTGATCCACACACTAAGGTCACAGGAGCCATTTAGACGCCACATGTAAAATATGTGAAACACATGTGGAGGCATGATGCAAATTCACATTTAGCTTGTCCTTTGGCAAGTATCAAGATCATAGGCTAAAAGAACTAAATCTCTCTGAGGCAAACTTTGTGCCTGTGAAACTTTCAATCTTTACAAAAGATTAACTCTTTTAAAAAAAAAAATTCCCGCAGGGCAGACTTCTTAACCCCTCAAATTATCCATTGCTAATGCCGCCTGATACGTCCTTAGTGATGGAAAATTCTTGTTACCCTCTTTCTTAATACCTACCAAAGGGAAAGGTTAACAGCTCTCTGCCGTCTGCTGTTGCACAGCTAATCCTGGGCTGGTAATGCTGTTCTCACCCCGCGGCTGCCCTGCTGCATCTGGGGACGGGAGGGCACGACTCGGGGAAAAACCTTGCTGGAGGGAGCCTGCGGTGCCACAGGGCACTCACAGGTTGTGTTTAGTTGACGGCGACGCTAATGCTGAGGATTTGGCTCTGGATGCCACTCACCTCACCTAAATTCAGCCTTGAAAGCGTTAGTCTACTCCCTGCTGGGGAGAGAGAGAGACCTTTCCAAACTCCGCTTACTTTAGGGTGCCATGAACTCCCTCTGGAGGGGCTCCGTTGACTACGTGAGGGGGCCAAACAGCTAATCGAGAGCAAAAGCTTAATGTCTAGATGGCCAAAGCAAGATGGCAGAAGCCATTGGACGTAGGTTGTGCACGGGGACACCCAGTCCGTGAGCTGACATCACCCATCTCCTCCGCAGAAGTGTGAAGAGACCCAGGCTTTGTTTCACAGTGGGGACCTCAGCAGTGGGGACATGTCCCCAGTGCACAGGATCTACTTGTGACACCTTCAAAAGGAGTTCCTGATGCACCCTGTCCTTGCAGTAGTGAGGGCCTCCCCTCTGGGCTCGGGGCAGCCATGCCCCTCCATGGAGAAACGTCTGGCTTTTCATACTCATTTTGTCTCCTCTCTGTCCCCAGAAATGCTGTGCCGTGGGAAACCAAAGGTGCCCACCCTCCTCTTCTTCTCAGCCCCTTCTTCATCGCCTGGGCTGCAGCACACGGGAGCTTGGTGCAGTCAGAAGTCACGTCCCTGGGAAAAGTAGGCTCTCTCTTGAAACTCCTCTTTACGCAATGATCCCGGTGGAATGATTCATGAGAAGAAAGGTTTGTACGCAGGAGAAAGTGTTACAGATTCCGGGCCACTTCTTTCATTGCCACCTTTTAAATGAATCAAAAAGGTAACAGAAAAATGCTAAAGGGATAATATATTTGTTCATGTTCTAACTGAAGACAATGGCAAATTCCCCTTTGATTTTAAAGCAGGAAAAATAAAACCTTTAATGGAAAAATGCAATAAATTAACAAAGAATTTAAATTTAAGGATAACATTGATTTTGTATAGACTCACATGCCCCCACTGCTATCTATCTCTCTCAGTTGCACGTCCTATAATGCTACACTTTAGGAAAAAATTGTTTATGAAATATTCATGGCAAAACAAATAACATCCATAAATAATCAATTATGAAGTTAATTTTATTTTTATAATTTTTAATACACATATCTGAGGTGCAGAGAGAAAAAATAACTAAGCCCTCAGCAGACCATTATAAGCTAGATAAGGATTTACAATACAAGATACAGCACCCATAATGCTTGAAGGATGATGTCATGTCTTAATTATGTTAGCATTTAGTGGATATACATCAGCTCCACATCTTCAGATATTCAGAATTTACTGTGCCCTTTCTTTGACCCTGATTTTTTTTTTTTTAGACAACTGAAGTAGGGAGAACATATTCAAAGCAGATTTTCTTCCAACATTCATGAAGAGACTTCAGACAACAGGGGTTCAAGTGAGCTCTAGTTTTAGCTATTTTTCCATCTCTGCTGCTGGCTAAAAGTTTAGAATCATAAGGGGCTGGTGATTCTCTGCTTCCCTCAAGGGTCTGGTCCCACACCATCAAAGCCACTTTGTCATTGTTTTGTGAGTCTCGAGGGTGCTCAACACATGAAAAACTGGAGGACTGAAAGGTGAAGCTTTTTTTGGTTCCAGATCAATGGCAACCTGCTATGACTCTGCAGGACCATTTGCAGGTTAAACAGTCTAGCACGTACAGATTAGCAGGTTTGCTCTTTTCTAGAAATAAGCTTGTTTCTTCATTCCTGCATTATGCAGCAAGTGTACACAAGCACTTCCCAACATGCAGCCACTACAAAACCAGTCTTTTCCTTGTAAAGAAGAAATTTACATATTTAGTCATTTTTGCCAGGCATAAAAAAGGTGTTTTTTTTAACATCACATGGTATTAGAAACTTTTTTTTTTGGAACAGGTTTATTAGGGGAACAAGCATAGTAAGGATCCTTGCAACAACCATCAATATTTTCTCTTATTTTTTAAGAGCTTGGCTAAAAGCCCATAGAATTAGTCAACTCTTGTGTTCAAGGAGATTAATGAAGTTTGGACAAGGGGCAAATGTGTCTGAACATCTTCCAGCAATTATATTTTTTGGTTTTTGTTTGAGAGACGGCTTTTCTTTCCAGAAAGGCTACAAAATGAAATATATAAAATGAGACTACAGTAATCCATTGTTCTAAAGCTGCTTTTCCCAAAGCACTGTCAAGAGTTGTCTCCATCAGACACGTTTTCTGCCTCGGGGTGCAATGGCAGTGACCGTACCCAGAGTGGCACCCAGCAGAATCCCTACCTTTGAATCCCGGCGAGTCCCAGCATCCCCTCCCTCCGGATTAGCCCCCGGAGGGTTTTCCCACAGGAAATCTCCATTGCCTTCTATTGCGAGGATTTGCACCCACCTTCCATAGAGACAAATGAAAACCTGGCCGGGGCAGGGAGGAGGGTGTTCTCTGCCTCCAAATGTCACGTATGTCACAAGTTGGTGGAGGGTCAGGAGCTGTTTTCTTGGCAGACACTCTGGCTCAGCGTGTGTCCCCACCACCACCTCCATCCACTTCCCATCGAGTTTTGCTGGGCAGCAGCATATGCTTTGGATCCGTGTCACCCATTCCATTAGTCAATAGTGCTGCATAGACATGGGAAAGGAAAATATGCATATAAAACAAACTGGGGTGAAGAAGGGGAGGGGAAAAAAAGAATATATCCAACTTGCGATTCTTTCTCCCTTCTTTACAGACCCACCTCTGAGCTTGGATCTGAGAAGCGAGAATGCAAACAAATGTGCTTCCATTTTCTTTTTTTTCTTACTATTTAACCGCACTGTGTTCCAAATGCAATTTTAATAAGAGTAGTCTCCTTACATTTCCAAATAGGTTTGTTTTGTATCCATAGAGAAGAGAGGGGGGAAAAAAAAGAAACCTGAAAAAAAAGACCCCAAAGTGATTAACTCTGTGATAATGAAGTCCAGTTTTCTATGAAGCACACGTCACAGAGTGAATTGCTGCTTGCTTTGATTTGTGCTTGAAATGTGAGACATACCGATTCCCAGATGGCTGTTTCATTGTGCAGAAAAGCAGAGAAACACATACATTTCGGTTAACTTGCATATCTTTTCATTTATTCATGTAATTGTGATATATATTCCATATTCCAGAATGAACCAGATGGCAAAGGGGAGGCTTGCAGCGCAGCCACATTCCCATTCAATAACCTTGGCTGTCGGCGGCAAACTCTTCACTCTGCCAGGTGTCAACATTTGGCTGCTAAAATTTTACTCTCTGGAACACACTGGGTGAAAGAATTCACAATCTCACATATTCCCTCCTTGATATGCATAGTAAATGCCCTGTCATGCTAATAAGAGTTGCAGGTACACATCAAGGGGGAAATGTGCACCCCCTGATACAAGCCACATCTGATGTTACCGTGATAAGATTTCACCATGACACATTAAAAAGCATTTCTAATAAATAAAGCTTTGCGTAGGGAAGATGGCAAGCTACTTTTTCAGCAAAGTTCATGGGAATTCAGCCTGCACTCCTGTCTAACAATAACGGGAGTGGTGTGTGTAATTCCACCCACAGAGCCGGATTAACTAAAAGGATTTATTTTCAAGCAGTGAAACTGCTAAATTCTGGTACCAGCAGCAGGACTGTCTGCCAGTATCCTGTAAGCCTTTATTTCCCCAAGGCCCATACCATATGACATGTTTGGATGATGTTTAAACCTTCCCCTTGTGTATGTTCATCTTGTGTATTTTTATTGTTCTTTTAATTATCTGCACATATATATTAATTCCAGAAAGTACAAACAGGCTCCGCTGTCATTTCTCCACCACACTTTATATTATAACATCACTCATGAATGCTAGTTAGAAGTTTCCAGGCAGACATGCGGTTGATCTAAATTTGTGGGACAACAACATTCAGATATCTGCTTTCAATTTGTGTGCATGTTTCTCCCTGTTATTTTCTTTTTATGGTGGTATTAATTGTTACCAGAAGTCTGTATGAAAAGACGGAGGAACCAAAGGCTGGAATGCAGCGGATCAGAAATGGTTGTTTCCCTCGCTGTTGAGCGAAATGTGCTCAGTTGGTTTATCAGCTAACGTGAGGGTTCCCGGGAACAATCAGAGATTTCAGAAAAGAAGAAAAGTCAAGAATCTTGACCGACTGGCAAATCCAGCTGCCCGATGCTGATGTGTTCCCTTAATGGTTTGGAACTACAGATAAATGTATAATTTCCAGAAGTACAGTCTCCGGATCACTGTATTTTTTTTTTAATCACTGTGCCCAGATTACTAAGGACTAAACACTGTATTAAGAGAGAGAATGAGCGGCTTTATCCCCTTGGCAGGATGTCAAAATGGAACTGTCCCATAGACGGCCTGATCCCGTACCCGCTGGGGTCGGTGAGAGTCGTCCCGTTGGCTGCAGCGGGCACTGGTTCAGGCACTAATTGCTGCATTACCACACCGAAGGGGTGAGTAATTCCAGGCGCTCATTACCCAGCACTGCCCCACGCTCTCTGCAGAACCCATGGAGTCGGGTCTACATCCAGGTGCCTGAGGGGCAACACTTCTTCATGTGTGTTAATCTGTGGAGGATCGACTGGAAAATCATCCTGGGATTAAGCAGCAGCGCAGGTTAACACTCAAGTGTGGATAAGAGAAGGAAAAGTCTATCCCAAAATCCCTGCTTCCCTGGTGCCACTGCCCCTCATTTGGTAGGGGTTCCAGGAAGGTGCAGATTATCTCGGGATTCAGTTTCAAACAATGAAAGTGCAGGTTATATAGATTACACAGTCTGAAATTCTCACCACCCTCTGGAACACGTGCTGAACCCTCCCTTGGAAGCGACTGAAGGGATCCCCATGAAGGCTGAGAGAGCCACGGATGGGTGGTGGCCAGTGTTTCAAGCAGCAGCCTGGAAATGTGAGTCTTCCACGTCTTCCACCTTCGGGCAAAACCAGACCAGGCGCAGGTAGCCCAAAGCTAGGGTTTTCCACAGTGGCCTTTCTCTTGCTTCGTCCTTTCGTCTGTTTGGGTTACGCACCCATCCTTGGCCTATTTTAAGGTGTATTAATTGCACAGGGCTCACAACCGGATCTCAACATGGAGAATTATCTTGGCCGTGCGCCATAAGGTAGCTGCCCCATCGAGACTTGTTTGTCTCCCAGGGAAGGATGCCCAAAGTGAGACTGAGAAGCCACCTCACGTCAGACACCCAGAGGCTGTAGGTGTTCAATCCAACCTCTCCCCGTTGACTATAAAGGGGCAGCTAAAGCACGAACGACACAAACGTGTACCATTAGGTGTCAGAAATATCCCCGACCAAGGATTCTCCATTGACACCATCACCCCGGGAACCCTGTCAGTCACTGCCCGTTTGGAAATCGTGGCCCAGGAGGCAAAGTCAAGTTGCTCTTGCTTGTGACCGTGACGGCCTGACCTTGCCAATGCCAGTCTCCAACAGGCACCGCTGCAGTGCAGAGCTTTACCCCTGTCTGCAATGATGGTGGGATGCAGACGCTGGCAGTGCTCCCTCCTGACCCCCTTCCCAGCGAAGGGGGTGCCGGCATGCCGGGGAACCCCTCAGCCACTCCGCTTAAGCAGTTCCACAGGAACCCTTAGTTTTAAGAGGAAAACAGAATTTACCCTTTTTTGTAAGTAAGACAGTGGTAAAGTCAGCGTCACAGGTAAAGAAGAGGTAGAAAGGATTGTTCCTGACAGAAGGAATCCAAAAGCCCATCTCCTGTCTCGCTCAGACCAGTGCTCATTTGGCAGGGCTTTGCCCCACGTTGCCACCCGTCCCCTCCTCGCACCTACGCGGGGAGTCCCACCGAAGGCGCAGACATGTGCATCCAGGCCCCAGCTCAATCACTTTCTCTCTGAAATGACCGAGGGGCTGAGCTACAGGCAGAGCTCCGGTGAGGGGTCACATGTTGCCAGGAGACAGGGGCTAATGGCATGGGGAGGTGATG
>JAOXJK010000012.1:129432410-129456146 GCA_025774025.1 Xenus cinereus
ATTCAAGTTTGTGCCCATTTCCTCTTGTCCTGTCCCTGGGCACCACTGAAAAAAGACTGGCCCCATCCTCTTGACACATTCCCTCTAAGTATTTACAAACATTGATCAGTATTTAATGTGTGAGAGCTCGTCATCTTTTAGGGCTTGGGCTTAAGTCATGGTTGGGTCACAAGCAAGACGATGTTCAATGGCCTCACTTAAGTCTCCAGTCATCCCTTCCCCAAAGCCACCGCAGCCGGACGTGGTGAGCGATCCCTGCTCCAGGCCCATAGCAAGAACAACAAGGGTGCTGCAGGTCAGAGAGATGTATTGACAGGGACGTGCGGAGAGGCTTAGTCCCTCACTTTCATGAGCACTAAATTCACTCAAGATTTTAATAATAAAAAAATGCAGGGTTGTGTGACAACATTCATTTTTTTTTCATGAGCCTGTCTTCTTAAATTCTCTGGCTAATGCTGCAGGTAGTGACACAGCCAGTGTCACTCATGACAGCCTTTACCTGCATTGCAACAACATGACTTGCCTGTCAACGTTAAATGTTTGACAAACTGCTCTTTTTTTTTTTCAAAAATAAATACATAAATAGCATGAAGACATGTGAAACTGGTATTATTTTTTTTCAAAGGGCAGGCATGAGGGCTGTCTGTGCTGTGGTGCTGCCTGTGTTGCAGGTGACCACGCTGTGGACCAAAAATGGGCAAAGGGCTGTGAAATTACTTCCAGGAGTTTTGCTACTCGCTGACTCCTTCCCTCCCTTTCCTTCCACTGGCTGCTTGTCCAGCACCCAAAATGTCTGCAGGTACTTATCCCATAAAACACAGACACACATGCTCTATATATATTGTGTGTGCAATAAAAATGAGAAAAAAAATCATTAAATGCTACATACTGAATAAATAAAATAATACTGTGAATAATGAAGTGAATGCATCTTCATTTGGGCCTGACAGCACTGGGAAAAGTGGATGTTTCCCTTTAAGGCGTGTATGTCACCAAAACCAACACAAACTTTATTAACGAAGAAGTGGTTCCATTAAAAACAAAAATGGAACTTTGTTCAGCCACTTTTGTAACAAAAGCATGGAAAGTGGTAACCACCAGGTGACATGTGCTGCTGTTAACAACATCAAATATGCTGCTCGGCACCACAATATACTATCTGAATACCTTTCGTTATTAATTGGTATGGTGAGAGCTCTCCCACTTGTTTTACCCTCCTGTAACCACCAAGAAGATATGTGCTGGGCACAAAAGGGTCTGTGATGATCTCATTTCTGCCTTTGGAGGTAGCGGCGGGCTCTTCGGGCAGCTTGCTGCGGAACAAGGCTTCACATCTTTTCTCTGGGAGACAGGCGTTCTCACTTTCATGTTATCTCCTGCCTCCTTCAGCTTTAATGTGCTTTCTTGAATACAACCTCCTACAGAAGCCGTTATGTTTATTTAATCAGCCTGGGTGTGAAACCGGATTGCTGGAGCGCCTAAATTGGCACCGCCTGGTCTCAGAGAGCGGCTGGACAAGCGGAGGGTGTGCGGGACTAAGGAGGAATGTTCAGCGTGAGCTTGGGATGGCAGGAACCGGGCTGCCATTAACATTAACAGAATTTGCCTGCAGCAAAATTACCCTGGAGCACAGATATCCCTGAATATAGGGAAAGGTGATCCAATAACATGGACAGTTAATCATGAATAGCTTCAGCTTCCACTGAATAATTCCACTACATGACCCCTTTGCTTTAAGAAGCAGGGGAGCAGAATCACTGGCTCAACAGTTTCTTCCGGTCCTATAAATACAATGTTTATTGTGTGTCACTCAATCACCAATTTCTTTTTTGGTCAAATAATGAAAAAGTGGATTTGAGATCAATCCTCAAACTCCACATTTGCCTGCAGTGCACGCTTTGGCTGCTTTTACAACCACACGTGCATATATACCATAAATCAGCATAGCACAAATGTACACAGAAGCCAGGAAAACACAGTGCCAGTGATGTGGATTGCTTTTGCTGGGTCCTGTTTAAGGTGTAATCTGTGTCATCTATTCCTTCCCTTGCAAGTAGCCTTGTTTGAATGCAATTTTAGGTGAAATTCTTTGATTATTTCATGAGCTTCTCTATAGTTTTTGCTCTGGGAAAGGCAGGGCTGCCAAGGGGTTTTTAATAAAAAAAGCTTTTAAAAAATTCTGATTATCTAAAATGCTGGGTGGGCAGAGAAGAAAGTATAGGTTTGACTCGTAATATCTGAAACTGCAGCAGAGTTCTGCTGTTCCCCAAATGCCGCCGTGCTTCAGAAGGTCTGTACTGCATACCTTCTACCAGGCCAAGGACACGTTCACGACTTAAGAAAGAAGCACCATCAGAAGAGCAGACACTGGATGAGACGTGAGACTGTCAGATCGATGGCTCTGGGTCTGGCCTTTGTGCTGGCCAAATTCCCCCTGACTATGTGCGTTCCCTCCCCAGGCGTCTTGCTCTCTTTCGCTGGAGCACGGGAGCGGGTGTCAGACTGCGTAACAGGATGTCATCAGCTGTGCCATACGGGGGGAGAATTCCTCCTGCTTTCAGTCCTCGGTGCTGGGATCACTCAAAAGCAGCTGGAACGCCTGATTGATCACATCACGGGGCCTCACATGCGGTTCCTCGGAGGCAGACACTAATAATATCTCTATATTTTAAATACGAGAGCACTGCTTTGCCCATTGTCTTAATCACATGGATTACTCGAAAGTGACCATCAAGTGGCATCTGGAGTGTCCACAGTTAAAAACACTTCAAGCACCTTGAGGGGCTGACTACAACATGCCATCTCCCTTTTCAGTCGTTCTCTCTGGCCAGGTCGGCCAGGATGGGACCTTCCCCCTTACGCAGACGAAGGGATTCTTCAGAGGCAGTCACCGAGCACAGTGAGAGAGAGAAAGGACATTTAGCAATTTAAAGCTTACACAAATTGAAATTCCAGTGAATCATTGGACCTGCTTAGATACATGTCTAGGGTGAATAGTTTTACTTTGAATATTTATACTTTGCTTTTTCTCAGAACTAATAGACAAGTTTTCCAGTGCAAACTGGAAGAACAACCCTACTCTAAGGATGGGTTATATTTTCTCCCTTTGTTTTCAAAACTAATGTCAGCTCAGCATATTTCTGCTTCTCCACTATACCATTATTTTTTCTCAGTCTTCAAAAGCATATGTTTGCTGAGCAAAATAAGAGGAGTACAAGTGTTTAACATTGTGGTGAGTTTCAGCAGCGGGTTTGTCAGCTAGACAGCACATGTTTCTTCAGAAAGGACTTCAAAGAATGATACAAATGCAAGTAATGGAAGCAGACAGCCTCGCTAATGACAGACGTTTCATGCAGGATTCATGCCTTTTTTAACATCCTGCTCTCAGACCCGAGGAGCAGAAGATCTCTGACAAAGTCACACTGTGGCCTCTAAATCTGCTTATGGAGCGTGCCTGTGTCAACCAGTCTGAGCAGATAAATAAAGGTTCAAGATGTCTATTCCATAAATAAAAAGTAAAAAGGAAAAAAAAAAGGAGCACGGTAAAGAATAAACGGAGAAGAGCACATTGGAGCCACCAAGGTTTAAATCCTGACCCTCTCTAACACTGGACATTGGGGTGGCCTCATGTACCTCGTTACTGGTCACTCGTGCAATATGTCTGAGCGTTCTCTACACCATACAATGCCCAATATAATAACCTGTGCATATTACTCCATGTTCTGCTGAAAGATAATACATTTAAAACTGATTGAAGTAAATACTTTTCTTTCTTTTTTTTTTTTTTTGTAATAGAAAAAGTAAATATGGGGGGCCTGATTTTTTCTTCATGCACCAGCCATTAGTTGATATGTAACTGTCATGTTCCCTCCTATTTATTTTTCTCCCTAAACATAACTGCACTCATCATTTTACTCTTTCACATTCAAATCTTTCCGAGACTCTGGATCATTCTGGTCACTTGTTTCTGGACGGCTTCAGATTCTTTGTGGTCTTTTTTTTCTTTTCAAATAGGGCAGCCAGAACTGATCAAGGCACGCAAAAGGGAACAGGCCATCACCACACATGGAGTATTCTGCCTGCAGGTGTACATAAAGCCAAATTCTTCATGTTTTACTTAATGAAAACGAGCTAAAACAAGGTAACTTTAAAGGGTTACATGCAGAGTAAGGAAATAAAATGAGGCTTGGAGATAAAGCAGTGAAAGCAAAAAATACCTACAGAAAACAACAAGGTCATCTGTTTAGGCTAATTTTTAACAGAAAATTTGAAGAAAACCAACTGGCCTGTGCATTACATAGACCTGAATTTCCTGTGAAAGACAGAAGTGGGACAGAAGCCTACAAGAAGGAGAAGAGTTTTCAAGGGACCATTTTCACTGCTATAAAACAGGACAATAAATGGTTCATCCACACAAAAACTTTGTGTACTTTCAGGATCAATATTGCACCCCGTTATGAACAGAGGTATTGTAAGTGAGGGAACACACACATGATTTCATGATTGCCATTTTCTCTGGGTGCTTTTGAACCAAGATAGGCCTATCACCTGAAAATTATTTAAGAAGATTTCTGAGGAGGGCCAACAGAGGGAAAGAAATCACAGTTCAGTACATTGGCAAAGGGAGACGAGGCACACAGTTTAATCCCCTTTAGCCATAGTACAATGTAATGATCAAACAGTTGAACTTCTGCTGTATAAGCATGTTTTTCCCCCAGTTAAGCACTTGCAAGAGGCCCAGAAAAAGGCAAAGATCCACTTATAGGTCTGAAACAAAAGTGATCTTGTGGTAACTGAATTCTACCACAAGAAAAGGGTGTTCTCAACAACTTTAGAATTAAAGTCAAGTACAGGCCAGGTGCCAAAATCTCCCACTTTATGGGGAGAATGCAACCTGCCCCTTTATTTTTCCTGGAAGCCTACCTAAGTTAGGGCATATCTCTCTTTCTTGCTAACATAGCTCGTGGCATAGCCGCGAAGTGACCCCTAATCAACATAGCTCTGCCAGCAGAAACTCCTCGGATGTGTGCACTTACACTAACAAAATGGTGTTATTACTGTCAGAATTTGCTCTACTGAAAAACAAAGCAGGTTTAAAACAAACAAATGGAAGTACTTTTTATATAATACATAATTAAATTGCGAAACCTACTGCCTACAGGATCAGGCAGAGGACAAAACTTTATCTGGATTTAAAAAAGCATTAGGCAAATTCATAGAGGAGATGTACATCATTGGTTATTAAACATGAAAGCCCAGATGCAACCTCTGGCTCAGAAAAAAAATCACTAAAATGCTGATTGCTGGGAGCTGGGAAATTATACCATGGGAAGGATCACTCTATAGCTGCCTTATTTTTTCTGTTCTTTCCCTAAGGGTCAATGTTAGAGCTAGGAGACTTTGGTCCTTTGATCTAAGCTCCCAACCAGGTCAGAGAAGCAATAATTCCTATAAACCCCCATGAAAATAAACATGAATACTGCAAGTCCAAAAGGAGTCTTACCTTATTCAAACATTATTTGGTCCTTCTGGCCTTTCAAATATTGCAGCCTACTAATAGTCACGAGGGTTTCCCTGTGCCTCACATGCTATAAGCTATGGAGGGACCACATTTCGTTTCCAGGTCCCCCAGTTCTACCTCAGAAAGCAAAGGGAAGAGGAATTTAATCAAATACAGAATTTTCAGTGGGTGTTCACCTCTCTGTCATTGTTTTGGTAATTACCTCTAGCTAGGACCCCTCCCTTTCTGTAAGAACAGAAACAAATAAATGTTCTACTGGGTTGGACCAGAGTCAGGGCCCCTCTAACCTCACTGCCCAGCTTCCATGGCTCAGGCTTTCACCACCAGCTGGTGCTCTCACAGCCCTACTGGTCCCCCGACAAACACCTCAGCAGTATTGTCTCAGGAGGAAACTCAACCAGTCTCTTGCTGCCAGATCCTAGGCAAAAACAGAGTATAACAAAGGACTCTATTCTTACCATCCCCGCTCCTTCCCTGCTGGCCACGTTACTTCCTCATCCTGATATAAAACTGTCTCAACCAGTTCCCATAACAATGGCATTAGAAACAATAAATAAAAGTGAAAGAAGAAACCAAGAAGCAGCAATGAATTCATACTCCCACCCTTTCCAAGCTCCAGCACCACCATGCTGAGGCACACACCTCCTAGAGGAATGCAAACACCTCTGCCTTCCCTGAGAATTACGTTTATAGCCAAAAACAAAGAAGGTGGCACCCAAATCTGTGACGTTTCACTGCCCACAAGGGCACCCTCTGTGTGACACGTTAGCATGTCAGAGGAGACTGACATGCAAAGAGGAGACTGACAACCCAAAGACTTTTGTCCCTGATACTATTACTTGGGTTTTGAATTCATATGATACCTTTTTAATGATATTTAAAAGGCACTGTAGTACAATATTTTCCTATAAACCAAAAACAAATAGTAAATACAATGGACAAATGACAGGAGTTGCTCCCATGAAACAGTTGATGAAATATTTATATAAAATCTTGTAACCTTCAACAGAGACCAGGTTTGTTATCAGAATCAACAGGATATTTTCAGGCAAATAATCCCTTTCATCAGTCTTCTAAAGAAACAGAACAGAAGCCCTAAGAATGAGACTTTGAAAAATGTAGTATGAGACCAGGCAACGTACTGTAAAGGTCTTACCATTACATCTCTGCCTCATTTCTTTCCAAGGAAAAGACAGGTGCTAATCACATACCTTGCCTCTCTCAAAAATGGTTAGTACTGGAACAGAACTGGTACGAGGATTTCTTTCCCCTAAAACAGGGTGTCACTCCCGGTGTTACAGAAAACAATATAAGTTACTTCTATTTAAATTTACTCGATGAATGAATCATTCTCTTGCTCTCCCAAGGTACCTTTAAAATTTTCTCTTTAAAATTTTCTCTGTTTTTGCATTACCATAGTCCTTCTATACTGTTTTGTCTAAAAAGTTATTAATGAAATACATGTAATCCAGTAAAACACATGTAGATGTACAGATCACACCTGCGTATGCAGTGATACATTCTCTTTTTCTCTCCTTTCTCCAATTAGCCTCTGATAATGTGAGCAGGCTAACATGATTACAGGTAATGAACCAATTACTATTTCTACAGTCATGCTGAACTGTTTTTCCTTTGACTTAATTATGTTTAAAAATAACAAGCTTTCATTATGCTTTTTATTGATGATCACGTTTACACCCCAAGTCAGCTAATCAGCCATGAGCACATAACAATATGATTTGAACGCTTATTGCTCCTGTGACTACATTTTGAAACTTAGCAAAGCAGCAAGCAGAGATAGCTAAGGTTTATGGAGAGAGACCAGCCCTGGAAAGAGGTGACTCCTGCCGCGTTCCTCACAGCACACGTGGGGATGCGCTGCTTCTGTCCTCAGAATCATAGAATCATAGAATTGTCTAGGTTGGAGGGGACCTTTAAAATCATTAAGTCCAACCATCAACCCAACACTGACAAGAAACACCACTAAACCATGTCTCTCAGCACTATGTCAACTTAAATAGCTCCAGGGATGGTGCCTCAACCACTTCCCTGGGCAGCCCATTCCAAGGCTTAAGAACTCTTTCAGTATAAAAATTTTTCCTAATATCCAACCTGAACCTCCCCTGGTGCAACTTGAGGCCATTCCCTCTTGTCCCATGGCCTGTTCCTTGGGAGAAGAGACCAACCCCCCCCCGGCTACACCCTCAGGGAGTTGGAGAGAGCGAGAAGGTCTCCCCTCAGCCTCCTTTTCTCCAGGAGGTGTGTCACCAAGCCTTTGTGTCAACAGGGACCACACAAGGGAGAGGAATGGGAGAGTCAGGGCAAGACTAAGTTTGCTGGGTGGCACTGATGCTGTGATAATATCTCCAGAAGCTTGCTCCACCCCACAGCGGATTTTGATTAGGCTTTTCTCCCCTGTGAGCTCCCTCAGGAAGGATTCTGAAGCAGTGATATATATATTTATTTATTTATCCTGCAACCTGTCCTTGGGCAAAATGGCAACTCTGGTCCTCCTGAGCAAAGCTGAGGACAGTACAGCCCCAGCGACACATGGAGTCACCTGGTTGGGGATGGTTCCCAACAGCCAAAACAGACTCGTGTGGTCTCAGTTTTTCCCCAGGACTTACAAGAAGCTGTATTTTTGCACATCTTTGAGCCACAGCAAGTCACTGCTTTGCTCCAGGCTTGGAAATCCTGGCTCCCAGCTTTGCTCTCCTGGCGTGGGCAGACACGGGACGTTCATATCAAACTGCAGAAGTCACAACTGTCTCTTTCAGATGCATCAAGGTCAGGTCCTGCCTATGTTTTCTACAGGAGACAAATGGCTACACCACCTCCCAGTGAATTAAAACATGTCTCTTACTTACCCTCCAGGGAACAGGCCTGTCTTCCCAGGAGGTGGTGGAAATGCTCACCGTTCCTCCCAGCAGGGCTTCACAGACGGGCAGAAAAGCGTAGGCTGCCCAGCACACATGCAGAAGGCTCATGGTGCTTCAGCTTGGCAGCGACAGACAGGGGTAAACACCACCCTAATTTCCAGTCTTTATTCCAAAGACAGTTTCTAATATTTTTTTTTCCCATTGACTGATCATTTTAAAGAGGAAAGAGTAACACTCTACTCGATTATTTTAAAGAAATTGAGCTATCTTCAGGAGAGATTTTAAAATTCATTCAAGGTACTTCTCTTTGGCCTAAGAAGCCCGTGTGGGAGGCTTTAAAACTGTTTTAGGAGCTGCTCGTTCAGCTTGTTGGCTGTTTTGGATCTTTTTGTGAGATGCTTAAATCTGCCTTTAAGCACGGATGCTTGCTGCACTTGGTAACTTAAGATTTTGGACTGCATTCGAGGAGCCAGATGCCTCAGAGTTAGGTACTGAAGCACTTTACTTTTAGGCACTTATGTTCTTAATTAGATCCAGCCCTTTAACTATGAACATCGGAGAAAAGTCTCTCTGCATTAAGAAGAAGTTATATTAAGCCACAGAAAAATGTTAAATTTTAATGCCATAGAGCACTCAAACTTGGTCCTTACTTGTGAGAATCTCATTTAAAAAAAGGCTGCTAATGAAATCTCAGAGAAAATATGTTGGCTTCAAAGCAAAATTAAAATAAAGACAAATGACTGAGGAATTATTGTTTTCAATAAGTTCTTTTTTCATGTGTTAATTACAGGGTAAGAAAGTGATTCGAGTATCTTGTTATCTATCTCTCCTTTTTCTGCCAGGAGTTTATAAAGGGTGTAAAAATAGAGGGGGGATAGTAATAATTTCATTTATGTTTTAAAGAAAATAATCAGGTTAGCCAGCATTTAATACCCAGAGCCTGAGGATTCCATTTGCATGACTTTGAAAGACAAATAAAATATTATCAGTTATGTCAGTGAAAGGAAAGATGGGGCCCTGAGCAGATGTATTTATTTATATATAGACAAAAAATCATCTCATCAGAGAAAGAATTGACACAGGAGAGAAACCCATTGGGATACAGGCAGAGATATGCATTTTGTTATGGCTAGTGCAGTTACTCAGATTTGACAAAACCAGAGTTTTCTGCCACGAGCTTTAACATTCTTTTACGTAAAATCTTGGGGATGGGAGGAACCCCTCACAAACTAGATCAACAGTTTCTAAAAAACATTTCAGTATCCCAGGTAAGATCTCCTGAAATTATTTAATTATTACTGTGGTTCGAATATTTGCAAGTTGCAAACTCCCAGCAGACTTTCAGGGAGCATAAACATCTCTTCTGTGCTCGGGGACTAAAATCAGAGAGAACAAAGATATCCATTGTGGTAGGTGAAAGAATTAATTATAAAGCAGGAGATAAATTTCTCTTGTTTTTAAACGGCAGTGGATGCTGAGGACTGGTGTCATGTGGTGTGTCTGCATCCCCCCGAAGCACAGGGACCTGCAGGGGGGTGGTTTTGTTGAGACCCCCCCGAAATGGGCTCTGGAGCCCCAGCTTTTCCCAGCGGGTGCCGCAGCCCCAGCACCAGGGTTTGCTCAACACCTTACTCCCATACTCTGGGCTCTGCCATAGACGCCCAGTAAATCCTAGTATTACCTATAAAATTGCATCGCTGACTTTCAAGGCGATGCCCCAATTTAGTCCTGCCTACCTCACGGACCTCCTGCCTAAGTACTTGCTTGGTCATTCCCTGAGGTCCTACCCTGCTGGTCTCCTCTCAAATCCTACATTGAAAGCGTGTGCCTTTGGCTCTTGTCCTTTCAGTGTCTCGGCTCCTCCAACATGAAAGTTGTTGATGGTGAAGGTTACAGAATCACAGAATCATAGAATGGTTCGGGTTAGAAGGGACCTTAAAGATCATCTAGTTCCATCCCCCTGCCCTGGGCAGGGACACCTCCCACCAGACCAGGTTGCTCAAAGCCCCGTCCAACCTGGCCTTGAATCAGAAGATTCACAAATCAGAAGGCTTTTTTCCTGCCTGTTTCACAAACAGCCATTAACTCTTATCTGTTCTTTTCAGTTTCTGCTCAGCATGCTTTAATAAAAGTGCTGCAGGCTGTCAGTCCTTACTTTGAACAGCCACGGTTAGGATTTATTTTTAAATATAAACAGCCAGGAGGAGTTTGGAGGTGCTAAGCAGTCAGAGAGGCTGATGCATAATGTGTGCCATTCCCAGCTAAACCCAAAAGCAGCCCCTTCCGTACTACCTGGTGGAGCCACAGGAACTGGCAAGCCAGCAGGGAGACACCAGGGCTCCCTGAGACCCCCGGTCCCATGTCCCACATCATCCAGCAGCCTCCGCCACCTCTTTCCAGCCTCCTGGAGCAGGACTCTGGCAGGCATTCTGCCGTAGCTCTCGTCTCACAGAGCCTATTAGGCAATTAGCAAATTAGTCTGGAGAGCATTGTGATCAGGAAGGCATGGGATGCTATGGGTCAAAAGGGAGACACGTTTTAAAAAATCTGTTATTTCCCAGTCCACAGCAGTCAGAGAAATAGTTCAAAATAGCAGGTGGAACCTGTATCCAAAGGGGTTTAGGCAGTGCTGTATTCTTTTGCACCAAACCAAATGTCAGCCCTCTGCTATCCAGTTACTGCATCTGAGCAGCAAATAGAAAAAAAAAAAAAAAACCCCACCTGACAGGTGGTTATTCCTTAATCTCTTATGGCTGTTTCACAAGCAAACGTCCCAGGTCAGTATTTCCTAGAGACTTTCCTGGTGTGACCGAAATCAGCTTTTAAGCAGTAGAGAAGTCTCCTTGAACCTGCTCCCGTCCCTCTCTGAGTCCCTTTTTTCTCCTCTCTCTCTGGGTGGGAGCAGTTTGCATCTCTCCCCAGGGGTCCTCCTTGTCCCCGGCATTTCCCACCAGACTGGGACTGAAAGGCTGACTTCAAACAACTCCCATATAGTCCTGGATACGGTAAGTGGGTTTATCCGAGCTCACTGCCTGCACCTCCTGCAAGCTGCAGCCGATTTCATGCTTTGAGAGCAGAGAGGCAGCGCGTGAGTAGAAAGAGGCACGGGGAGTTCGTGATCATAGAAATAATACCAAAGCCTGCCCCGTTCTCCACAGCAGCCTCTGCTCGCTCCTCCAGAGCCTGGCCACCCACCGGAGGAGCTAATGGGGAAACCTCCACCCTGCAGGACATACATCAGGCCCTCTAAGAAAATGAGCGTAAAAGTGGTTTCTGCTGAAAATTGAAATGTTGACAACACAGTCACTTTGGGCATCACTTGTCCTAGGAGCCAGGAGGAGGGGGATAGGACATGTTCTCCACACGTGTGGATTTGAGCAGGAATTCAGCACAGGCAGGGTCTTAGTGCTGATATGCAGTCTGTGCTCACATTCTGGTGTTTATCACGTACGCCACCCTTATCTGCCAACAGACAGATTTTCAGGTGTATTCTGAACTTTTTTTTTTGGTTGGTTTTGTCTTTTTTATTTTTTTTTATTTTTATTTTTTTTAAATTTTCTCTGAGCTTGTTATTAGCAAGGAGCCACGAACTTCTGTGTCGGGGGGTGGAGAGATGCCGCACTGCACAGCAGGGCTGAGGAGAGGCCAGAGAGGCAGAAAGGACAGAGGCTGTGCAAGTCCCCCTGGCTTGATCTGCCTCATTTTACAGGCTTCAGACTGGTTCTCCTGGACTGGAGAGACTAGTCTAGGGGCTGGTCTGGGACCAATCCCACAAGCAATCCACCCCAAAACCACTAGAGAGAGTTTGGCACAGCAAGGAAAATATCAGAGGTTTCCTCCTCCTTTGACTTTCCAGTCCCTCTTTCCACAGACTTTCAGCCAGAAGAAAACAGGAGTTCTGCAGCCTTTTAATTTAGCCAAATGGGATTCCAAGTCGGTGCCCTCATCCTTTTTAAGATGCCTACTACATTTTGGGTGCTATGCATATTGTATATTTTAACACCTCAACAACAATAAGAGCTGAGCAAATAATTTGCAGTGAATAACTTGAAGAATTTCCTGTCTCCTCTCATTCACAATTTGTCTGGAAGCAGCTAACAAAGTTCTTGAATCTGTTGATCATTCAGGGTTGTTCTACCAGTTCTTTTAGTGACTTAATTTCAAGTCCACAGATTGTGCGTGAACTGTTTATTACAAGTATAGGGAAAATGTTAATTTTGAGCTGCCATAGGTATATTTTAGATTGTATGCAGAGATCACATGGTCTACCTAAATATTTAATACTGAAAGGCATTAATTTCTGTCAGCATACAAAGGTGATATGACATTTTATGTCTTCCCCTGCCTCCAGTTCAGCCTCAAAACAAGCAAGTAAAACACCACCAAAGATAAAAACAACTTCACGACAGCAACATTTGTTCATCAGTGATGAACAAATGCAGTATATTTTCTCGCCTCTGACTCAAATTAATTTGAGTAGAATACAAATACTCCAAGTTTCCAATACTGAAGAGACAGTAGCAGCTGCCTGAGTTCATTGCTGGTGCTTCCCTTTTTTCCAGTGCAAATGCCAAATCTTGCATTGTGGCATCTGTTGGCTCAGGATCCATCACCAAGCAAAGCTGGTGACATTCTGTTATTCTGGCATTACCTACCACAGTAGCACAAGCTGAGGCTGGAGCAGGAAAGTTCAAAACTTTCACATGCGTTAGATTTCCACTAACGTTTCATCTTAGTTTCTCATTAATAAATAAATGTTTATGAATAAACAAATACTGAAGTAGATGGGTATTATTTACTAAATTTATGATTCAAGATGAAAAATGTCCCTGCTTTATGCTGACATATAGTGGGAAGGCTTTTAGAAAACCTGTCTTTTTTTGTGGAGATTAAATATAGGCACTGGGAAAACCCTTTTTTGTATATACAAGGCTCGGTCGCATGGTTAACATCTGGAATGTATTCATTTCTTCTATAAACTACATATGACTCCCTTTCTACTGCATTCCTCAAGCAGCAAGCAACATAGATGAATTAATATTAACATGCCTTTGATTCACTTCTCCCCATTTTACAGTCTACTGCCATATGCCAACAGCATGTCACTGGGCATGATGTAACCGAGTCTGCCCCAGGAAATTCAGAAAGACTATTTTACTAGAAGCCGGGCCTAAAAAGACCACAATTTAATTTTATACCATTTCTTAAGCTGAAAAATATGAGAAGAATTTTGGCTCTGCACTACCTTTCTACTCCTGCAGTGGTAGAAAGGGCAAAGAGCTTGCTCCAGCCTGCGGTTGAGACTTTTTGCTCCAGGAAAGGGAAACACATCTCCACCCTCTGCCAAGCACGGTCTTATCACAGCTGTAGCTCCAGCCTTTGTTTTTAGATGGGTCCTCTCCACCATGACCTGTTGTCCACCACTTAATAATTGCTCTCCATCTTCATCTATAGCCCAGCAGATGGACTTGGGGTGTGACATTGTGTGCCTGTGCTGAATGCAGAGAACACCATGAACGCCTCATTACTATTTGCTCAGGAAACTGAAAATTTCCAAGATCTTAATGGTGTGAAATACTGTAGAACAATATAAGCTTAGCAAGCTATGTAAGAGACTGGGTACGTGGAACTTTCAGGGACAGGGTCAACAGGTCTTACCAGCTGTTGGGAGGGAGCAAAAGCAGGTATTGCATGATTGCTCTTAATGTTCATCGAAGAAACTATTTGCTGTTTTCACTGGTAAGATGTTTCCTCCTGAGATACACCATCAAGACAGATGGTAAGAATTGAAACTAATTCCAAGTAGCTCCAACAAAAAGTCAGATTATTCCAGGACATTGAATCTCAGTTGTTTGTCTCTTCTATAATGGAGCCCTCTGCAATGCTGTGCCGATTTTGGGGCACTGCATTGCTAAGGAGATTGGAATAAATCTGAAAGAAAGGTCATAAGTCCAGGAAATATGTTGGAAAAGGAAAGAATGCATAAGTTGGAATTATTTTGCTCAGAAATGAAGGCAGAGTGTGACATCTCCATCATTAAAGGCTTTTAAGAGTAGGCTGGAAAAAACCCCATCTGTCAGAAATGACATGGCTGTAGATAATCCTGCTGTGTGTAGGGGAACAGCCTGGGTGACTTCCCAAGAGGTTTTTCAGCTGTAAGACTCTATTATAGACCAGATCCTCTGCCCTTTGTCAAGCAATACCTTGGGTATGGGCAGGACCTGGCAGTATGGAGGAGCTTGCTCAGCCCCAAGCATCCTCATGTCACATCACGGGCCCTGAAGCTGTCCCACCCCACCGCCCCAGCTGGGACAGGAGGGACAGGACCGCTGAGAGGAGGCCTTTCAGAGAGAGTAACTTACTTCAAAGTAATAGAGACATCCTGATTTCTGGGAAACTCAGCATAATACTTGAGGATCACTTTATGAGACAGTGGAGAATATTCAGAAGCTTTTTCTTACCTCTCTTTTTTAAAATGGTTTGTCTTGATTTAGAGGACAGAATTTTGACCTGACACCTGTGATCTGAGTTACAAGGGAGTATGCAATCATGTGAACACTTAATGTAACCCATGTAAGGATATTATACCATCTTTTCCACCATCTTACACACAAGCATATAGCAACAGCTTGTAATTTAAAAAAAAAAAAAAAAAAATACATTTGCATTATTTTCATTTCCATAATGATACAGTATAGCTTTACTGAGTTACAACATATGACAAGCTTTGCCTTTTTTAAACTGTGTATTTTAATCATCTAAGCAGTCCAGATATTTTATTTTCAAACAGCAGCCGCCTTTTCCCTGGGTACTTCCAGTGATTACCCAGGCAAACAAAATAAATCCCTAATTTAGCTGTTAATTTTTGACACATTACAAACGGTGACCCCGATTCAGTTCGAATTGCTGAACATTTTTCATTTAGGACACAGCTATGGACACCGTTATTTTCTCTCTCTCAAACACCAGTAGTACCGCAGGCAGCACGTTTGCCGTGTGTGTGTCCAGAGCCCCCAGCCCACGTTACACGTCCCCGTGTGCTGCTGGTGAGCTCTCGGCAAACCACAAACCGTTAAGGCGGCTCTGGAGGGAGGCAGAGCTATGCAAAGGCAGCACGGGCTTCCCGAGTGCCTGTCGGTGTCATCTGCACTTCACTTATGAACTTCCAACCTGTAGTTATATCTCAGGGTTTCCTGTCCCCAAGAAACACCTTGTTTATCTGTTACTCCATTTATTGCTCTTTGGATTTTTTATGGAAATGTTGGCATAACAACAAAAAAAAAAAGGGTGAGAAGATCAGATTCTTTCTTATTATTCACATTTGATGGAGAAGCAGAGGACAAAGAAGATTCTTAGCCATCTTGTCACCCTCCTACCATTGTGCCAGCCTCCAGCCCTGATGAGTAAGAGCAAGAGATTGTTCTGGTAAAGTGTAAATCTTCTGAGCACAGTGGGATTCTGGTTGCACTCCCAGTTCCCAGGCACTGGAAGGAGATGGCACACAAGCCAGAACATCTGCCCTTAGTCACTGGGGATTTATCAGATAATCTCCAGGGATCAGACGTGTTTGTTGCTCAGCTGCTTGTTGCCACCAGAGCTCCTGGAATTGACCCCTGGTCTAATAAAAGCAGGGGGAGGGGATTACTTCAAATTTGAAGTAAACCAAAAACAGGCTTCCTGCGACATGTAATTTGTAAGAACGCAGCAAAGACTCCAAGAAGCACAAGCTGCACCACCGCCCCCACCGCAAAATTAAAGCATTGTCGTTAAGTATGCGCAGAACCCACTGAACTCAGAGCAGCTTTCCAAAAACAAACCATTCCTTTCTTGAGCAATCACTGCAAATTGCAAAAGCAACAAATGTTTTAGCCACAAATGAAGGAGCCACTGCCTGTCTACAAAGTTTCTTATGAAATTTCCCACTTACTAAGGAAGTGTATGAAGACATTTGCTAGTGCTAAATTGGTGAAAGACCGGTGCTTTCTAGGAGGTACCGAAACTCTCTTTTTCTGGACGCAGCCATAGGTTGAAGATAATGAAGGAAAACCACACATTCCAGCTGTCAGAAAGTATTATTTTTTTCTCCATAATGGAATTGGTGAGGAGCAGTGCCCTTAGAGAAGCAGAATTACAAAGAAGAAAAAAAGAAGCAGCAGCATTCATTTTGGTTATCGATGAGGGAAGAGACACAGAGGACACCATAAGAAAAGTAGTAGCACAGAAAGGTGCCTGAAAGGAAATACACCACGTGCAGACAGATTTTGATGAAAAATCCTTACTACAACATAGGATTTATTTTCTGAAGCAAGAGATTGCCTGGGACAGATGTCATTAGTGTGATGAGAGCCTTTCTGAGACGGATCTCGAAGAGGCATTTGTTCTCTCTCTAAGTCAAAAAACCACCATTCTGACTTTTCTGGATTATCCATCTTCTGGTGTCAGGTTGAAGGAAGAAAGACACTGCAAACTCCCCGCTGTAAATGGTCTCCTTATGTTTAGCTGCATCCTAGTAAAAACCCACCACCTCAGAGGTGGCCACAGTTCCTGGGGACAGAAGCCAGCTCACAAGAGCTCTATGAAGCATGAGGACTCGTGGTGTAGATTGCAGAAGAACCTTCTCCATTTCCAGGAGGGCTTAGCATCCAAGGTCAGAGAGAAAACACCCAGAACAGCGGGGTCCCCATCACTGCATCGCAGGCAAGAGAACCCTGTCAGTCTCTAGCTGTTTTCCTCAGGGAAGTTCATTACCAGTGACTTTCTCCTCTACGACAAGTTTGCAGATCTGAGTGCAGGAGAGCGTTTGGTCATTTCTTGCACTTAACTCAAGAATGAAGTTCAAGCTCTTAAAGTTCAGACATGAATGCTAAGGAGCTGAACGTGCATTTAGGGATGTCGGCACACAGCCTGTGTGTAAATCTCCTCCAGGGTGCTGGGGAGAGGCGTCTCGTGGCTATAAAACACTTCCAAAGATAAAAGTCCCCACAAAGACATTTATTTGCACAGCATTTTAGTGTAATACTGGAGAATAGAAAGAAAATTCAGAAACGAGAAGGGAGTGAGAAAATGGAGAGAAATGGAAGTAAAAGCAAAGAAGGTGTGAGAGAAAGACATTAGGAGGAGATACAGAAGTAAAAAGGTGCTAAGATGAAGTGCAAAAATTAATCTGAAAAGCCTTTCCAAAACAAGAGAGAAGTAAAAACATAATCTAATGTGGAACAAATGAAAAGCAAAAAGGGCAAAAAGATTGGGAAAGGCAAAGCAAAAAAGAAAAAAAAAAGAAAGTGGTATAAAAATAGAAAGTTACAATATGGAGATGGAAAGTAAATAAACATGCAAGGAAAGTATGGAAAATGTTAGTGAGGTTTTGCTTCATCATTTATTCTCCATAAAGCGGGTAAAACTGTGTGAATTCAGGAATGTATGAATGATATACTCTGTATTTACAGTGACAGTGGCCAAGATTCTGATTCAATACATAGCAGAGCTGTTAAATCACTTGGGTTTAGGGCATCAAACCAAGGAGCAATATTTTCTTCAGCAAACTTAGTGACACCAGCAGCATCGCTTCTCTCTCCAAAACACAGAAGCTGAGGCCACAGGCTCCCTCACTTCCTTTCAGCTTGGCTCTCTGGAAGACTAGTTTGGACCTGGGTGGGCTGGGTTTTCGGCAAGTGCCTCGCTAAAAGCGTGCTCTGGTCTCTCTAAAGTCCTGGTAGGAGTGAGCTGGATATTTACGCTCGAGAGAAGGAGCACGATCCTTTTTTTCCTAAGATGCCACATGCTCCATGCACCCATCTCCCTACATAACACTCCCACGAGGAACACGCAGCCCCCCGAAGCAGTTCCAAGCAGCACCCTCAGGGTTATAGCCCTGCGAATCCCCATGGAAGCAAGAGCAATTCAAGAAGAATTGGCCCCTTCCTGCCTGCGGGATTTTAAGTCTGCTCCAGGATGCTCGGGAGGGAACACAGAGCTCAGCATCTGGTTACGGGTCCAGAGGGATCTGGCAAACCTGCTTTGGGCCCTTCTGCAAACCCCTTTGCCTGCCCCGTGGAAGCTCTAATGGAGTTTTAATCTTTACCTCTGTCAGCACTGGAGTCACACCCACAGATTAAAAATAAAAATCTCAACCAGCTAAATTATATAGCTCCTTTGTTCAAACATACTTTTAAGATTTGCATAATTTACTATTGTGGTCAGTAATAAACATGGAGAAACAGGGCTCCCTTTCAGGAACACCTAATCTTAATAAGGTGGTTATTCAAATGTCTACTTTTGTTTATGGAAATACAGCATTTAAAAATAGAAAGTGGTTTGGGTTTTTGATCTTCTGTTTAAAAGGAAAAAAGTGATTCAATAGAATTAGTAACACTTGCAGCCTATCAACCCGCTCTCTCATAGAAATGCAATTTAGTGAAATGAATGTGGTTGGAAAGTCAGGCCAGAATAACAACATCTAACTTCAGATCCGCCCAAGGCCCGTTCGGGGGCCATGCCAATTAGCATAATGGCTGTGTTTGTTGGGAAGTGAAGTCTTTGTGCTTGGGACGCTTCCCAATTAAAGAATTGCATTTGAAGTGGGATTTAATTTTAATGTTTCAATGCCAGACCATTTACTTTCTGCGTCTGTTTTCATTTCAAATGATGCCGAGGTTACATTTTCAACTCGGTGCCGCTGTCATCAGGCCTCTCCAGTGTTTTTATTTACTGCAAGGGAGTGACAGTGGAAGGGTAGCGTGCCAGGAATCATGGTTTCCCAAAGTTTAACCCAAAATGGATGACTTAAATTGTATAAGGCCCCAGTCATGAAGAATTTAGTGGGTAAAACACCCGTTAATATTAATGGGAGAACTGAGAAGACTGCAAGTTCTTCCTCAGCAAACTTTACATTTGAGCTTAGATAGCTCTATGCCATTAAATTCTATGATTCTATAAAAATTCTTTCAAAAGATTGCACATCAGATAAAAAACAGTCTCTGCTAGACCTGAATGGAAAAATCCATGAATAAAACAGCCACTAAAATTTAATCTTCTTTTCTGTTTGCAGACTATCAGTGGGGCAACCAGAGTTCCCTTGAACTTACGGATTTATCAAATTTACTGGACAAATATCTTTCTTAAGAATCTATAGGTTGGTCACAAATATTTAAAATTTGGCTTTTCATGCTTAGGTGTGACTGACCAGCTAAGCCATAAGCTGTTTTGTTTCATCCTTTTGGAGAACACTAGCCTGAAACACCACATGAACTTAAAATGTTATTTCCATGAAACCATTCTCTTGATACAGAAGCCCTGCTGCACTAAGACATTTGTCAGTAAAACACAAGTGCTTGAATTTTCAGAAGAATAAACCAGAGTATAGAAGAAGTAAATTCATTGAAATCCACTGAGAATCTGCTATTAATCCTAATAGTGTTGAAAAAAGGATTACTCCCTGTACGTAAACAAGTGAAGCAGAACAAAAGCTATCAGTAGTTCCCAAAGCCAGGCGAGTTCAGGATGTGGACAGCATGAAGTTTACAAGTGGTATTTAAAAATCAATATGACATTTTATGGATAGATAATATGAGTTCAGGGAAATGAGCAGATCAGGTTTTGCTATGTCAAGAAGATGCATGACATAATTCAGTACATTCTGAAGCTGCTAAAGAATTAATCTTATTAGAAGACAATTCTTAGTCATCCGGGCGTGTATGGACACACACATGTGTACAAACGTCCTCTCTTGCACTTTTCAGATCTATGATAATATTTGACTATCTTCATCAACTACTGCTGGTCTAAGGATTCATATATCTCTGCTTTGAACACGACAGTTTAATATTTATATTTACATGGTACAGAAGAGACAGAATCAAGACAAACCCAAACCCCAGGTTTCCACCCCTGGGACTGACGCTATCTGAGAACGGCCAACTTTGAAAGTGATGGGAGAGTGTTGACGGACCGGGGATAAGGTCCAATCAAAGGAATTTTGTCTTATATGGATTCAGTTTTAGAAATTCCCTGGCTTTCCAATACTGTAAATCAGCCAAACAGACACACTGGAAAGATACCATAAAATAGTTTTTTAAGTGCAGAAAAAGGTCTGCATGCCATCGAAATATATATGGTTCGACAGATCACGGGCTTGATTCTCCCCTGCCTTCGTTACATCACCGTAACTCTGCTAATCTCACCAGAGTCACTTCAAATGCACGTTTGCAACGGAGAGTGGAGTCCAGCTCTAAATCTCTGTGTGATATAAGCTCGGTAAAATATATAAATCTAAACAGTTATTGGGCCTGGCCCCTAAGGTACCTGATTACACTGCAAGACATAATTGATTTATGAATGCTGAAATTAAACATGGAATGAAACCAGTTTGAAGTGATGTCAGAGAGACCTTTGTTGGAGTATATTTTCATCAAAAGAATATGGAGAAGGAAAGGATCAGCAACAACTGATTAGATCACAAGCAACATAAAAATAGTTAGAGTATCATTTGACACACTCAACTCAATTTCTACGTTTCTGGAGAACCATTCAGGTGCAGTATTTACTCACTGCTTATTTCCTGAAGTGCCCATGATATAACAGACACTGAACATGGGGAGCACCAGCCCATCACTACTGATCTGAATATCCAAAATTCCTGTCTGACATTCATCTTAATTTAATCCTACAAATATATTTATGAACCTGAATAACGCTTAATTAAAAATAAACTGGCATAAATTAATAACATTGTCCCTTCATTGTAGAAGGAGTTGCAATTGTAAGTTTTAATTATGGCAATCTATCACTAATCAAAGAGCTTAACCATGAAGGGCTGAACTGAGCTAGGAAATAGAGCACGGGCTCTCTCGGGCAAGGAAAGCCAAGCATTAGTAACTAGAAAAATACTGGAATACATATCATTTCACTTAAAACAGAAAGCAAATAAAAATTAGATTAAATTGACTACCAGATATACAAATATATACACATACATGTATATAAATGTATATACATGCACATGCATACACATGTATACATACATATGTGTGCACATAGACATACATGCACGTATACATACATCCTGGACTGAAGGATACATGAATAAATTCAAAGATGTTGAGAACCTCAGACTGAGAAAATCTAAAATGTCAAAATGAACAGTGAAATCTCTCAAAATAAACAATTTTCTAGGACTTCACAGTGACAGATCCAAAACTAATTGAAGGCATTCCATACACAAGTTCCTGGAACTCTGAAGCATATAAACGAGTAAAGTTGCAACAGGATTAAAGCCGAAAGACATAGCTGTATATTTTCCACTGCTCATACCCAGCTCTTCTATCTCAATGAATAAAATGTATTTCAAGCAGTGTTTTTTCTTTACTTATTTAACCTTAAGTTTTCCTCTTCTTCTTACTCAGGAATACTTACCATGTGTCAGCTTTTTTTCCTTTTCCCACTGCACCCTAGCTTCTGTCTTCTGAGCGCGTACATAAGGGAGGGGAAGGAGCTCCTCGTTTCAAATCTTCCCTCCTGTTGACGAATGCCAAAGGTATAGACTCAGAAATCCACCAAGGCTTTGGGGATCTTTGATTGTTTTGTTTTAAATCCTCCCTACAACCAGCAGTATTCCTGGAAAAACTGAACGTTGCCTGGGACCTCGTTCACTTTTTCATGGATCCTCCAGTAGCTGCAGAGCCTACTCTGAAATAAATGTTCTAAGGTCAGTGCATTTCTGACTTTCCCTGCCAGGGAAGAACGGAAAGAGGTGAGCTTAAGCCTAAATTGGAATGAAAACAAAACACTGCCCATAGATAGCTGTGAGCTTCCAACTGCTCTCTTGGGAACCCTCTTGTTACCGATTCTGGAAGACTGGGGCCAAAAAAGTAGGGCCTGCCAAAATATGGCTTTCCAGTTTTGTTCATTGTCTGCATGTTACTTTAGCAATGTTACCGCTATTTATGGCATAGCAAACAAGAAATTGTGCTGTTTTGTGACAGGTACAAGACAGACAAGTAGCAAGATTTTGCTGGCCCCTGGGGATTCGCAGCCCAGCTGTGGAAGGGGATGCTGCAGGTGCAGCAGGCAGACGGTGCAGCGGCTGTTGGCTGGGAAAAGGAGAGAAATAAAAATAAAATGGGCTGAGCAGAAGCGCCGACTCTCGTCTAAGCTTACCATTGCCAAGCAGTTGTGATTTGTAGGCACAGCAGCTGAAAGAGGAGATTTAAGAGGGGATTAAACAATACAGCAGATATTCCCATCGAACTGTATGATCTTTTTACTTTAGTTCATTTTTGGGACTAAACTCTTTGACAGATTTTTGTGAGTGAAAAATGAGTCAGTTCCTCAGAAAAGAACAATAAGACCTAATGGAAATGACCGACTTCTAGACTGGAACAAAGGGCAACTGTCATCTTCTCACCCTTCCCAGCACTTCAAGGGACAATGAAAAAATTGTATATTCTTAGGACAAGCTTCAGCTAAGGTAAACGTACCACCTACCTGACTCACAAGCATCCCCGAAACGTAGGAATTGATGTGCTCTAACACAGCAATGTTAGAAACCTGGAACTAACACTAACATCTACCACCAGAGTATTCCTGGATGGTAATTAACAGCACAAACCACTCGCATATTCCACAGGAACAGGAAAATCAGGGAGAAAGCACATTGTTTGTGCATACCATATCTCTGATGAGGCTTAGGTTAAGCAATATTTCAGATAAAGGCTCAGGGAAGGACAGTCTTCATCAGCACTTGCAGGGGAAGCCAAAAAGGATTCAGGTTGGAGGCTATGCATCAGGAATATTTTTTCCTATTACTCAGAAGGAGCAATAAGTCTATTAAAAGTTAATGCGATAGGAAATTGGAAATTGTACAGCAACTTCTGTGTAGTGAAACTCATTCTTTTTAAGTAAGTTTTGAAGGCAAAGAGGAATAAATCTTTATCAGACTTGTGGTGAGGGAAACCCAAGAAGGTCTCTGGCCTGCAGAGTACTCCACAGTTGTCACATGGATGGGCTTTTCTTTGCAGAGGTGACATGAACATCAGAAACGAATGAATGCCAGTGGCTGCACTGACCATGAGCCAGCAATGTGCCCTTGTGGCCAAGAAGGCCAATGGCATCCTGGCCTGCATCAAGAAAAGTGTGGCCAGCAGGTGGGGGGAGGTCATCCTGCCCCTCTGCTCTGCCCTGGGGAGGCCCCATCTGGAGCACTGGGTCCGGTTCTGGGCTCCCCAGTTCAAGGACAGGGAACTGCTGGAGAGGGGACAGCAGAGGCTACAAAGATGATGAGGGGCCTGGAGCATCTCTCTTATGAGGAGAGGCTGAGGGACTTGGGTCTGTTTAGTCTGG
>JAOXJK010000012.1:129457491-129491216 GCA_025774025.1 Xenus cinereus
TTTCAGGGAGTTGGAGAGAGCGAGAAGGTCTCTCCTCAGCCTCCTTTTCTCCAGGCTGAACACCCCCAGCTCCCTCATCCGCTCCTCACAAGACTTGTGCTTCAGACCCCTCACCAGCTCCGTTGCCCTTCTCTGGACCCGCTCCAGCACCTCAATGTCTTTCTGGGAGTGAGGGGCCCAAAACTGGACCCAGCCCTCAAGGTGGGACCTCACCAGTGCCCAGTACAGGGGGATGGTCACTGCCCCAGTCCTGCTGGCCACTCTGTTCCTGACACAGGTCAGGATGCTGTTTGGAAGGTGCAGCATTATTCATGGCCAAATCAACCCCTCGCGCCTCAGATCCCCTCAGCTCAGAGGAGAGAAATTGACTCTACGGTTTTCTAAAACACTTTCCAAATTTGAGAATTCCTCATGTTTCACCATATCTCCTAAACAGCCCCTCAGTCATATCCCTTTGGCATTTGAAACTTTCACACAGGGAGAAAGAAGGAGGTGAGGGGAGAAATATTTAAGTCAAGTGGAGCAATGAAACTTGAAATATATACAAACCTGCAAATTACCCACACAGAGGTGTGATATCAGAAATACCTAATGTTTCCCCTGACACTCAAACTGCCGGCTCTAAGTTGGCTGCGTCGTTGTAAGGTATTTATCACTGCAAAACCCCATAGAACATTTTCACCTTGGTAAATATACACACTTATTCTGATGTGCCTTAAAACCGCAACAGGGAAAAAAGATAAATGCTTTTACTATCGCACCCATCCATTTTCATCTTAAAAAATCAGCAAGATTACAACTCATCCCTCTATCCTGGGATAACTTATGGGTGTTATTTCCATCTCTGGGGAACAAAGGGCTCCTAGTCTGGCTGCTGCCAACAGAGGTGTGTGACAAGGATAAAAAAGCAGGACCACTGCATGGTTCTTGCTGGAACTGGGAACAGCAGCATATTCTTTTCAAGAAATCTCTGTCCTTCACAATTTCCTAGTACATGCAGCAGAAATTTGGAGGTTCTTCTGTGGGACCTTAGCCTTAAATAGATTTGCACAGTTCACACAGCTCGCTAAGGCTGGGGGATCCCCCAAAGCCGCAGGTTTCTTCTGACTGCTATAGAGGGGTTTTAATGAAACCTGGTGAAAGATATGGAGGCTGACAACCACCAAGAGGCAGAAGGATAGAAAGCAGGACGTGTGCCTGCAAACAAACGTCACGCCTCCAGAAACACGGGCACATAACACAAGAGCAGCTATATTGATTATCAGATAGCATTTGACACCGCTAACAGATAAGCTCTCAGGCCAAAGTCGTTGGTTATCACATATGTATCACTACACACTACTTTAGCTTTAATAGTCGCTCTGACAGAGAGAGGGAGCGAGGCAGACAGACAGGTGATTTTCACAGAGGAAGGGAAAGGTTCTAACCTCTAATGCAATCGACAACTTTGCTCAAATCTTTCTTGACCAAAAAAAAACCCCTAACCAACAACTACAAAACCTAACAAGACATCCTCCATGGAAAATTATTGAATCCCAAAATAATACTGTTTTGAATGAGCAGTGGAGGTTACCACAACTTATACTAAGGGAAATAAGAAAGCAATTAAGATACCTTTGTTAAGGATTTTTTTAACCTGTCAGCAATATATGCCTTTTGTTCGTCAATCTTTTACGTTAATAAAATCAAGGCCAGTTCCCTTAGAGATGCTGAAGCTATTAGATATCAGTAAAACTTAATGTACCACAGGGACCATGTAAGAAAAAAATGCACTTAATTGAGTGTTCAGAGCCAGAGCCACCCATTGTAAGTGTATTCTGGCAATTGAGATGTTATTATTGCCAAGGCTTTGCCATAGGATGATATAAATGCATCTTTTCTGAATGAGAGCTCTGAATATGTGGGTGAAAAGATGGCTGTGTTCCTTAAAAAGAAGGGCTGGAGTTCTTGTGTTTTACCATTGCCATCCATAAGAAGCAGTAGTGTCATTAATGGAATTATATTTCTAACAAATTTGTAAGCTAATCTGGTAAAAAGTACTTTCCAAAATGAGAGGCATTCAGTATTTCCTCGTCTGAATTTGCATTTCTAATAATGTCTCTGTCTAAATGGTAACCTTATTACCAGTCCTCAGGACCGTGTTCAGTCCTTGTGAAGAAACAAAGACGCTCCTTTCCTTCTTACTTCATTTCTCCTCTCTGGATGAATGATGTATGAGCTTTTCCAAATGCTTTCAGCATATGAGGGCTCTATTTAGCTATGCGTTGGAAGCGTTAGGAGTGAATGAAGACAAAGAAACCCAAACAGCAGCACTAACAGTAATTCAGATTCTGATTACTGATCCAAATTAGACCGGACAATCTGAGAAAGGCAAGGTTTTGATACGGGTTCTTTCAAATAACAGTGGGCTATGACAAAATCCATATTTATCTGATGTATCCAGTGCTCTACAGTCAGTTTCTTGAGTTTCAGTGGAGAGAACAAAACCTCATACAAAGCTGAACTCCTCAGGTTTAGTTCCAGGTTATTGATCTTCACTCGAAAACTTCTAACACTAAGCAGGGGTAGGTGAACTGGAGGAAACATTTCCCTCAGGGGACATTTGTCCAAGGCTGCAGTTCTCACAGAGAGGTTTTTATCAAGCGTATACACCTATTCCCTCAGGGACTGCACATACAGCCTCAAATCTCTTCAGGCTGGAAGTCTCACCTTGGTAGAGCACAGGTTTTGGATAACTAGCAGGGCCCTGGAAGCTTGCCCCCACAACCTGAATATATTCCCAAGAAAATATTCCCAAGATTCACACTGTATTTTTATTTCGGGGGAAATAAAAACAAACAAACAAAAAAGCACTTTTTAGAGCTTAGAGGCATTTTCAAAGAAAAGAAAGAGAAAGGCTTTTAGGCAGCAGAGGTGAACAGGTTACTGTAATGTTAGTCTACTTCAAAGTCACGGAAATGCTGATAGAAAATGAAACTGATAAAGAATTAAGGGACTGTAGCACAATCAAAGTCAACACAGTTCCATCGAAAACAGGTCTTGACAAAGAAATCTGATTTTTTTAACATGATTTCCAATGTGCTTCCTTTTCATAAGTAAAAAATTACCTTTCATTCTTAGCGTTGATCACAACATCTCCATTAACACTACACACTCTGACGACAGTATTTATAAGACTCCACAGGGTATTTCCATTGTTTCCAGTCACTCTGTCCCTTGCAGTTGCATTTATATTTGTACTAAGTCCTTTCACCCAAAGTCCTCATCAGCTTGTCCCTGTGCTACTCCTCCTGGAAGGGTGGCTGTTCTGCCTAAATTACACCATCTTGCCTAACTACTAACTTCTCCACCATTACCTGGGGGGGTAACACACACAAACACACTTCTTACAGCCCAACACCGAATGTATAAACGGAGACTTCAGGGGCTTTTGAGCTTCCCTCTGAACAGCCAACATCATAACTCTTTACATAAAAATTGCGCTGGGCCAGCTTCCAAACAGGAATGCCGGAGACTAGTTTGGAATGTCTGAAAGGTCCATTTTGTTCCTAATATCCCATGGAAGCTTGGTAAAATCCCCTATCTTCTGTGTGCCTCACCATGCACCTGTGAAGTGAGGAACAGAATTGCAGATGCAAAAGGGCATCCCCTATTTTTCGAGGTGCAGAAAAGCATACAATAGAAAATAAAGCCTATAAATAAAAGCTATGGGAAAAGGCATATTAGGCTTCAAAATAAGGTATGTTGGAAGGGGTAGGGGTCAGCATTGAAATAAATTTGGCTGTAGGCATTTCAATTTCAAGATAAGATATGTTGAGGTGGTTAAGAGAAGCTGATTAGATTAGCCATTTATATTCATTGGTAGAGAACGTTAGCAGGAAGAAGGGGCATCTAGAAAAGGGAATGCAGTTAGCTCATGTATAACTATTAATGAAAAAGATGTGTCTGATCACTGGGAAGTCAAATTGGAGTCTGTATCAAGCTTCTTTCTGCCCTACCCACTCTTTAACAAGAAAATTCACCTCTTTGCATCCATCACCTCCCTAACATGACTCGCTCTAGCCACACATCTCAACTCCCACAGGACACAAAACATCTTCAGATCTTGGGGAGCTGACTATAAACACAGAGGGGGATAGAAAAAAACCTTTATTCTTTTTCCTGGCAAGATTTTCCTAATTGAGATTGGATGCATTCCAAAGTAGAGTTGGACTCCTGTTTGTGCAAAGGTTTCGTTGATGGTCCCACAAAATGCCCACATGGAGTGAAAAACCCCTGTTTCAGGACACAATCAGTTCCTTAAGCTCGACACCCCATCGAGCAGAGAGAGGACCTGCCATTCCAGACACAGCAAAACCCTGTCTCAGTTCAGAATGGAGCAGAGTCGAGAGGGAACCATGTTTTCAGGCCCGGGAACTTTATTGCCCTTGTGCCTGCTGGAGGTACCTGTGGTTTGTGGCCACGATAGGCCAAGGTTTCTGCTTCCATGTGCTCCAAGGCCAAGGAGCTGCAGGTTCACGTGCCAGAGCCCACACAGGGGCTGCCCTGTCCCGGTGGGCAAGTGCCTCGGCAGCTGCTGGCCAGACCAGCCGCAGAGTGGGAAATTAAAGACACTCTTTAAAGTTTCACTTTTTTTAAGTGGGGGACTTAAAGTCTTGCATTTTCGTGGCACATCTGCCATCTGGTCCGTGGCGCAGAGGAGCAAGCTGGAGTCATGCATCTCTACAGCTTGAGCCAGGCTTTGCAGATCAGAACAGACCCTGGCGTCTGTTTCTTCTATGGCTCAAGCGTGGATAACGACACATAAAGCAGGGGCATTTGTAGACAGCAGCAAAGCTGAGAAGTCGTATCATAGCAGTGTCGCTGCTGCTTGGTAAGTTATGTACAGGGACTCTCATTATCCACAGAAGGTTCGAAAGCAGAGGCTAGGAAAAAGGAAGGAATATATATGGCTTTCCCTGCTTTGGCCAAATGCAAGGAAGCAAGGTATTGGTTTTGCTTAATTAGCCAGAAGATAAAGAGTTTTCCTACCCCCTATTTTAATAGGCAGCTCCCCAGTCCTGCTGTTAATGCAACACAATGTGCTGAAACATCTTTGGAGGCGGAAGAGGGGTACAACAGAAGGATCCTTCTGTTTTCTAGCAAGTAATTACTGAAACATAAAGATCTGCATTATTAAATTTCCACAGAATGAGCCTTTGGGTAATACAAAACTAAAGGAAGCTTAACGGGATCCAGGGACAGCATCCAAAGTTCCCTCCTGTGAGACGGGCATATTTCTCAGTATTTTTTTCCCTAACTTTCATCAAATGTACTTGTTAATATCTGACTATTACTTGGTGTCTAGGGTTTTTTTAAAGCCTAGGATCTAGATATTTTCTCTGGTCACAGGCAGAAGAGACTAATGCTGTGTGAGATCGCTAAAAAAAGAGACGGAAAGTCCTCTGTATTCCTGCCTCTGAGACACCTGCCTCTGAAGGGCTTGGTGTCTGTCTGTTTTATAACACAGAGGGATAACTGGCCATAGGCATGTAGCTTGCCTGAGGAGTGCCTTCATCAGGTCAAGTTGTGTGTCAAGCCTTTTTATACCTGGAAATACAGTTCTGATTTTTGGAGGAACTCATGCTTCTTGGGGCTAATATTTGCCTGCTGTCGTATGGCCACAATCTTGAAGGAAAAAAAGTGCTTATAGAATTTCTGACACAACAAGGCTTTTCTGGGTCCTGGAGAGAGAATAAATATTTAAGTAAGTCAGACCTACCAGTTACCAATGAGAACTCCAGCAAGCATTGGTTTGGCTGGCCACCTTGAGGAGGGTTAATCACGCATTTCCATAACCTGCTCGCATGGTTCTTCCCACCGTGGACGGCTCTGGAAGGTCAGGCCCACAGAACCCTGTACGCCAGGCTCTAAAGCCCTGCAAAACACACATGACTCACATTTAATTGTTAGCATTTATCATTTTTATATTCCGAGTATACTCAATAAAATGGAATTTACTCTGTTGATGCAGCAGTTGAAATATTTTTTGCTTAGATGTAAGCAAGAGGGTATGATGGCTCAGTTTTCTGATTGGTACGGGCATATTACAGCACCGTGTCTCAAGTACAGAGGTGTTACAAGGGAATAGATGATAGAAATCTTTTGAACAATAACTTTGTATGCATAATATGCACAGTACTCTATACACACGCACACGTGCCCTCTTGAATTCCAATATGAAAATGCAGTCATTTCCTATACAAACTTGCTCTAAAAATGAGATGGAAACACAGCTGCCTAATGATGAGTGTGTGAGAGAGTCACAGGGTAAATTTGCTCACCAGTTTAGCAAGACGGGAAAAAGAAAGAGAGTGCAAACTAAAGAGAGTTCCCTGGGCTAATTTTCTAACCATCAATCAGCTGATTGTTTCTACTGAAAGAGAATGAAAGCAAAAGAGATAGAGAATTATTATAATAAATATAAACTAACTTCAGCCAGGAGAAACTATATCAAAATGACGGGGGAAGCAGGAGAAAAGGGATGTGATCTGTTGCATTAATTGCACTATAATTAGTCATATGCTTCCTGCATCCACTTCTCATAAATATGTTCCACTTTTTATATAAAAAATGCTCAGCATTAAATGCAGGAGCTGTTGTCCAAACTCATATCCATTATATTCTGAGATGTGTTTCCCATACGTTGCTGGTATCCATTAGCTGCTAAAGACTAATTAGCATGAATTCTACATCAGCGTGGGCTGGACTATTTCACTTCACATTTTTTCTAAAAGACAGAAAAAGAACAGATGTGTGTGAGTGTGTTTGTGTGTGTCTTTACCCTGTATTCCGTGGGTTGTTTACACAGAGAATCACTGCATACATCAATTTGAAAGCCGTGTGTTCCGTCTGCTGGAGTCCAGGGCCCCGGACGGGTCGCATCCGTTCTGCCTTTTGGCCAGAGCTCAAATCTCAGTCATTCCCACCAGGTACACGCAGTTTTTAACTCGCAACAGCAGTTGGAGCCACTCCAAACAGTGCAAGATCCAACCTGCAGGGACTGCAGCCTGTCTCCGGCGTTCCCAGCCCGCAGCCGAGCTCGCGGGACGGTACAGACGTGCCTGCTGTGAGCACAACCCTTCACTATATGGATGCACGCACTGCCTAAGCAAACACACTTATTTACACAAGTTTCTTTCGAGTAAGGCGAGGAATATTCCTCACCTCCGATTTGTCCTTCACAGCTGGCTCCCGCAGTACAGTACGTACAGACAAAGACTTTGCCGTGACATCTGCCTGATCCCTGAATAAACATGGCTGGGAACACATGTGCTGCTCCTGCTTCTGTATTTGGATTAGGGCAATGTATTCCACTGCGAAAGTCGCGCGACCATTAAAATACGCTCTGCCTTAAGATGTCCCTTTCTGTTTAAGGAAGAAATCTGGTAGGAGGAAGAAAAGGAATAATGTATTTTTGAACATTCAGAAAACAGAAATGGTGAGTAGTGTTTTCCCAAAAAAAAAAAAAAAAAAAAAACAAAGGGAAAAGAAAATGCTACTGTTTATTTTATGGGCAATGATTTTTCACACAAAATATAAAACTCCTGGATCTACAAAGACTTGCGTGGCAGTAAAAATGGTGTATTCCTTTAGCTATTTCTAACAAAGGCCCTGTTTCTGTGAAGAAAACTGTAAAGACAGAGAGTTGCACTCCCGTGCAGTTCCTACCAAAATAAACACGACTTGAAGGAGATTCCTTTTATCCTGGGGACTAAACACTCCCTCCGTGTGGAAACCACACAGCCACAGTTCTGCTGTCTCCTGTTGTCCATAGCATGTGAACAAAGAAGTTCTGGGGGAGCAGGTACCCTCCCTTGTACGTAGTTTCAAAACAACACTTCCATTCACACCGGACATTATCAGACTTTCCAGGGGAAACGTGCAAGTCCCAAGGCTGAGCACAAACCACTTTCTCCAAGTGCCCACCAGCCTGTCCCCAGCGCTCGGTTACGTCTGGTCAGAGAGGTGACAGGAGTTTTGGTTCCCTGGCTGGATGAGCACACAGTTTAAACACTTGCACATTTGAATGTTCATGGGAGAATACTCGCCAATACAACTGCAGATTCACTCTCTGCAAATACGCAGGGAGACCTGCTTGGCTGTAAAATACTCGTGGAACTGTGCGTGTGTATCTGAAAACAAGCACAATTAAACATGAACCGAAACTCAATGCGGGACATTTGCAATGTCTGTTCACCTCTATTATTTTCTGCAGTAAAGGTCTGTGTGTGCCTGTGATCCTATGAAAAAATATTAATTCTATATTAATATTAGGTGAAAGGAAGTAGAATCATGAGCTTCATTTGAGCAAAAGTAGAAGAGGCAACTGTATCTGATCAGTAGCAACGAGTCTCTCAGCCCCAAATTAAAAAGGCCAGTAGATAAAATTCTGTTTCAGCCTATTAGGTACCTCTCCTTCTTTTTTGCCCTTTTTCCCTCAGATCAGCTTTCTTCTTTCCAGGGCCCAGTAACGGGTTAATTGCATGCAACACATGTTCTTGTAATCAGTGAAGTTTGTTTTCATCTAGGTGCCCTTTTAAGGGGAACTTGCTCGATTCTCTGGTCTTGGAGCGGTAAGAAATTTAATTAGCAGCCAGAAATGCTGTTACTGAAAGAGTGAAAACCCGAAGCAGATAGTTCCCAAATGCAAGACTCCTCCCCGGCCAACTGAACTAACCCAGCGCAGACTGGGGTCCTTTGGGATGACCTGTTCCCTCCCGGAGCTGCAGCCCGGGGAGAGCCACCAGCTCTGCTCCTCGTTACCATTGTCTGGGCTCCCTGCCCCAGCGAGGGGCGTCCTGGGAGGATGGGAGAGGTGCTAATCCACAGAGCAAAATACAGAAAGATTTACAGCAGAGCTGAGTAAATATGGGCAAAGGAATGAACCCAGCGTCTTTTTTGAACAAAAATCCTCTGTAAGTAATTTGCTTGATAAAACCCAGCTCACATTTGGGCGGGGAGCTGTGTTCGCAGACAGAGCGGAATAGCATGAAACCTCCTTTAAGATGGTTTGCATAATGTCAAATAGGTTAAAGAAACCCTGCTCCCTAAATTAAAACCATATTACACTTAAAGGAAAAATTTACTTTGGACAATGGTAGTGGAAAGAATGACTAAATAATATAACTGTAATTAATTGTTCACACATGAACAGTATATAATGTTTGTGATTGCCCAGAGTGTGTAATGTACATAGGGAAGTAATTGATGTGTGCTTTTGTGTTGTCTGGGCCATCGACCAGCGCCAAACCGGGGGGAAAGGGGGAGCACGTCTTCAGGGTTTATCTACGTAGGAAGACCCATGGCGGGTCTCCAGGAACATGTGTGTCAAGTCAAGAATTCTTCAAGAACAACAGCTTGGTTCCCCCTGCCTGACCTGTCCCCCAGCAGCTTCTCCTTCCAGCACAAAAAAATCAAAAATGGAAAAAAAAAAAAAGAAAAAATCCAATTCCAAACTACAGTTATCTTCATGGACAAAAACACCTGACCGAAACCAGGGCCCGGACCTGCCTTTGAGGAGAAAGCAAAGATTTCCAAATGCCAGCCTTCCTCTCTTGATCTCATAGACGCGTGTTGTTAGTGAAAACTGTAAAACAGTATTTACAAGGCCCGGCGCAGCGTGAGGCGGCTGCGGGAGCCAGGCCGGGAGCGCTGGTTCTCGATACAACAGTGCGGCCTAGTGGCTCCGGCAGCACCTCCTCTGCCAAGCTGCTCCTCGTCTGTCGCAGATATTCTGGCATTTGAGAGACAGCCCTTACATCAAACCCTTGCCTTACAAGTGGCCCGGTTGCCCGGCCAGCGCGGGCACAGCAGAGAGGTCAGGGCCTGAGGGCTGGCAGGGCTCCTGGAGCCAGGGGGGCTGTGGGAGGGTCGGTGGCAGGGTGGCACCGGGCTGTGCCCGGCGGGCCGTCACTCGGGTTGTGTAATTTATGCAACCGATTTTGATGAAACTAATGTGATTATCGGTGCGTGTACGGATGTCTCTCTTGCTCAAGGGCTGCTGGCCCAGTCCCCAGGCCAGAAATTCCTCAGGGCCGGCGGCAGGCCTGAAGCCCCCCGCCCGGAGAGGGCCGGGTATTTATTGATTGCGAAGGGGAGTTAAGTTTGCCCACAGCGCGGGGCGCATTGCGGGTCTGCAGCGGAGGGAACGCCGCGAGGAGCGCGGTAATGGCAAATAGCGCGGTGTGGTAAACTCCATTAAAAAGAGAACGTCGTCTAAATAAAGGCTTGATCCAAAGCCCATTTAAAAGTCATTGCAGGGAGGGTGCTTTACACGTCCTGATCTGCCCATTAGAGAAAAGCAGGGGGGAAAAAAAAGCCTCATTTAGTGCTGACACAATGTTTTCAACTCAGCCCATTTGTAATAAGATGCTCTTTAGCCAAATCATTTAAGTCATTTGGAAATCATTTAGAATTCTCTTTCAGAGCAATTAGTAAAAAGCTAAAAGCCTCAAATGGTTCTTTGTGGTGGTTTCATAATTATTATTTTAAACCAGAAAATATCACCTTATAGCAGAAAAAGAAAACCATCCGCTGCAACTGGAAGTATCTGTGCGCATCCGGGAGATCTGAGGGAGAGAGAAAAGGTGACCTTTTCCAGATCTATGCATTCCATATAACAATCTTTTCCTGCCTCCCGAAGAACACACTGGGGAGGAAATCATTCACTATTCTTGTTTATATGAGATGTTATAGTAAGAATTAAATGTAATTTAGTGGGACAATAAAATCTTCTCAAGTACTGATATTCGACACAGTATTGTTGTGTTTCGGGTGGATTTGGGGATGATTAAATGAGTAAATCACACAGATCTGAAACGTTTTTTTCACCTCCTCAGATGGCATCTTGATCGTGCATGCACTGTGAACACCAAAAGCCTATAGGTCAGACCTGAAATTATAGCTAAAACTCAGCTCCTGAGGTACATGGACTGTTTATATCGATGAAAATTTATGATCTCTATACCCTAAATCCCTGGCCTCTCTTTTACATTGACTTCTTTACTATTTGCTGCTTTATTTTATGGTGATCCCTTGCCCTCTATAAATATATCACGGTTATTTAACCCTAGATCCCAACCATAGTTTTCAGTATTTCAGGAGGGATCTATTTGTTACACAGTCTGCTACCGGGGGTTTTATAATCCTATACATTAGCAGCTATTATTTCACGGAAGTTAAAAATTTTCAACTATTTTCATCTTGTCATTTAACGTGATGCTATTTGGTATTATAGACAAAACCAGAAAGCTGTCTGCTGTTTTTCCAAGATTATATTGAGGTAAAAATCTTCTTTAATCTCCTGCAGTGATTGAGTTATTTTCTATTAAATATTTATCCATGGAAAAATGAATAAATTTAACTGTAATAAATTATAGTTTGGCAGACTTAATTGCCTATTGTTATTTAAAAAAAAATCAGCCTTATAAAAATCTGACCTAATCCTAGAAACATGCCATGGAGTAATTAAAGTTTTCTGTGGGGATAGACTGCAATAATTATCTTGTTTTGACTGAGCTTCTTATTATTTTAGCCTGAAAAATAAAACTGAAAAACAGGAAAGGAATATAGATTTGCAAAACCTATTGTCTGATGTTAAAATTGTTAAGAAAATATGAGTCAGTATTATGCAAATTCTGACCTAATCCCAGCAACATATTGGTAGGTAATTGTATTTTTCTTTAAAAGGGGACAGACCCTACAATAATTATGCCTTGTTAGTGTCCACATTGCTATATTTTTGATTTATGTATTTTTGTGGGAGCTGACAGATAAGCAAGAAAAATTGACATATTATAAACTAATAAAAATAAATAATATCTGAATCTGCCTAGCAGCAGTGCACATTGGGAAGCTAAATCAATGCATTAATCACACAAATTTTGAGTAAAGTATAGTTTGTGCTAAATGAAAAAGTGACCTATACCAAACAGAGCTAAATGTTGAAATCTTAGCACGACTTCTCTTTGGACCTGCCTTAATTCCTGAGGTCAAACGATGTAAGAATTTGACTTGTATTGTTTTCCTGATTATCCTGCAAAATATTCCACGACAAATTTGTGCCCTGCTCATCTTTCTTATGATCTTAATGACCTTCCACCTGTTAGAGCAGTCCTGCTCCCCAAGGAAAGAAAGAATCTCCTTAAAAAGAAAAATTTGTATAGCATCTCTCTCTCCGTCTCTCTGCTTTAGCACAGCATTTATTTTAGGGGACTTGTTTACTAAAATGCTCCTGCTTTTCTGTGTAAAAGCATTGGCTGTTAAGTGCCAGAATGAAAAAAAATACGCAATTTGGGCATCCAGTAACGGCTAGTTCTGGGAGTTCTGCTCGAGTGCACCAGCGCTGTGGACAAATTGACAATGTAAATGTTACAGAAATGAGCTCGGGGTTGGGTGGAATCTCAGAATTGATGTTGTCTAAGGCAGCTGGCAGAGAACCGATGGACAGGGAACGCCATACCCTGCCTCAGGTTTCTGCCCCCATGACCCCATCGCCCTGGCGTGCATGGGGACGGGCTGGGCCAAACCCAGAGGTGGCACAATTAGCACTGAAGTCAGCAGCGTGGGCCTGAGTTCTTCTCAGCGGCTGTAATTGGAATATAAAGAAAATATCAAACTATCAGGAACAGAGGAGATCCAGATTTTATTGTCTCCTCTCACACTGCCGGCAAATGCCACTATATGTCATCCTGTTTTGGCATTTCCAGAGTAATCCCTTACTTTAAGGGCTTTAAGGCAAGGATTGCAGAAGCTTGTTGGAGGAGAAGGAAACAAGGTGTGAAAAACTGCTCAGCTGCAGGACCATTCCCAGCCTGCGGGGAGAACCCGGCTCCTCGTAGCTCGTGGGGTGAGATCCCTGCTCCCCTCACTGGGACCCCGAGCGCTCTGCAGCACGGGGTGACACGCTGGGACACCGGTACTGCTCCTCGCACCCCGCTGAGCCGAGCCTGCCCACCCTCCCTCAGCAGAAGCATGGAATCGCCTCAGCTGGAAGGGACCTTTCAGGTCACCAAGTCCAACCATCAACCCAACACTGACACAACTGACCCATGTCCCTCAACACCACATCTGCCCAGCTTTTAAACCCCTCCAGGGATGGCAACTCTACTACTGCCCTGGACAGTCCATTCCAATGCTTAATAACCCTTTCAGTATAAAATTTTTTCCTAATATCCATCCTAAACCTCCCCTGGCGCAACTTGAGGCCGTTTCCTCTTGTCCCATGGGCTGTTCCTTGGGAGAAGAGACCGACCCCCCTTGGCTACTCCTTTCAGGGAGTTGAAGAGAGCGAGAAGGTCTCCCCTCAGCCTCCTTTTCCAGGCTGTTTAGCCTGTCACCTAAACAGTAGGTGACACCCTCCAAGAACTTGAAGGGTCCTTATCCCTGAAGGTATTTAAAAGACAGGTAGATGTGGTGCTTAGAGATATGGTTTAGTGAATGTGGAACCCGCTTATGGAAGCGGGTTTGTCAGTGTTGGGTTGATGGTTGGACTCGATGATCTGAAAGGTCCGTTCCAACCCAGGCAGTTCTATAGTTCTATGATTCTAACACCAGCCCCAGCTCAGCCGGTGTGTGATACACGTGCTCATGGTCTACACCTGCCCCAACAGCCTCTTGGGGGCTGCTTTGTGCCCACTGCTATGATGCAAATGTGTTTTATTTATTGTGTCATTTCAGTGGAAGAATTAAGGGAGATTAAATGACAGTGCCGAGTGGCGGGTTCAAAATAAAAGATTTTTAAAAATAATTTAAAAATAAAAATGAATACAAAGGAAGTAGTTTTTCTCACAAAAGTATTTGGTGCCATCCATGAGCCAGTTTACAGAACGGAAAGCCACCCAGCTGGCCCTAGGCATCGGCGGCAAGCAAAGAGCACTCAAAGTTAATTCAAAAGGTGACTGGACATATTCTTGTACTAAAAACTATCAAATGCTGTCAAAAAAAAAAGACTGTAAATGCAGATTTAAGCTATATGAACATACAAGCATTCGCACTCAGATACGTTATATGCAGGTGAACGCACACGTGGCAAATGCAAATCACCTCAATGTGGCCCAGAGTTGGAGGCACAAGAAGGTGCTTCAGCTCCTTCCTTGCCCTTGGTGCTTCCCGCTGGCTGCTCCGCCTGCCCTGCCCGTCACCCAGCCCTCACGCAGACAGCCCCGCGGGAGCACGGGCAATGCAGCACCGAGGACTACCTGTCCCTCCTGGGGCTCTCCTGAGGTGGTGGGACAATGATCCTCTCCAGCATGTCACTAAATGGACATCCTGCTTCAGGGTCTTTCATCACTCCCACTGCAGTGTAAGCCAGGGAGAATTAGGTCATGTAAGACAAGAACTGTTCCTAAAATGTCCAAAACAAAAATGCTTTTCATCTGGATTTTTACAATGAACAGCTAAAATAACATAATCTGCCTCGTTAACTGGATCTACTGCCTAGTACCTCCATCCAAGTCATACAACCTGCACCTACAGAATCACAATTGTCTGGCATTTTTCTGGCATTTCAACACATGACACTACCAGTGCCAAGACCAATTTCTTCCAAGACAAGGGAGACAGCGAGGTCCATGTCAGCTAACTGTGACATGGGGAAGCCCACAAGGGGCATCTGCAAGGGAGCCCGTCTGGGGGCCAGTTGGCTTCCCTGAACCGAGAACTTGGGGCTCTGGTGGGAAAGATGTGGGGAGGCGGAGCAGGCTCTTACCTAGTCTGGTACCATGAGTCGGGGAGCTGTAAGAGCTTGGGACCTGGAGCCTTAGAGCAGCGGGAGAGGAGAGGAGAGGAGAGGAGAGGAGAGGAGAGGAGAGGAGAGGAGAGGAGAGGAGAGGAGAGGAGAGGAGAGGCTGGTGGAGGGAGCCCTGGCAGAGGACTCGGTACCTGCGAGAAGCAGCTGTAACAGTTCTAACAGCAGGTAATATGAAGTGGGATGAAGCATCTCCCACATGGCCCTCAGAGAAAATATTAATACAGATTTGTTCAACAAGTTCTAATATAAATCTTATAGAATTTTAAGATTAATAAACCTGCACCAAATACATTATGCAATTCATTGCTAACTGATGAACTGGCACATCTCAAAAAGCTCTCTGTCCCAAGCACATACGAGGTAGCAGCCACTCTGCCAGGGTGATGGGACTGCCATCTCCATTCCCGGGGTGAGGAGACCGTTGTCTCCATCCCTGGGGCGAGGGGACCGCTATCTCCATCCCCAGGGCGAGGGCACTGCCATGCCAATGTTCAGGAGCACGTGGTGAGGGAAAATACGTACAGCGTGGCAGGCCATAGGAAGATCCAGGAAAATCAGACTCATGTTTCTTAGACACAAGTTACCTGCAAACTTACTTGTCTAAATGCATGAACATGTCTCATCTGAGCCATGGACCCTTATAACTCAACGCTTCTGGAAAGCAAAGAATTGCAAGACAAGCATAATAGATATCTACATTAACAAATAAAAGAGCAGAATTTTGACACAAGAATATCCTAGATAATCTGAGATAATTTTGGCGCGGAGCTGTTTATAGTAAAGCATTAAGTTTAGCTGTAACAGCAGCTGACTTGTTCTCTGGAAACTCTGTTCCCTGAAAGGCAGCACTACAATTAAAGAGTGAGGAGTATTTCAGCTGACATAGCATTCCTGCTACAGGCACAGTCAATCAAGGGAAAGGCCAAAGCAACAGTCAGATAAAAGACTAATAAAGCTACGAATGACAATAAAAGTCCACTGAAAGCTTTATTACACTGGTGAAAACCTGGCTCAGAACATAAACCAGCCCTTACGCAGAGCAGCCCCCAAACGTCTCCCCACCGCTGGCCACAGATGTCACACCCTGCTGGGGAGCCCCCGAAAAGCGTCACAGGCGGCAAAAAACCGAGGACCAACCCGAACCGCAAATAGCCTGAGTGAGTGTCTTTATTGTAATGTTCTGTGATAGAGGCTGGACCCCCCCGGACTCCCCAGGAACAGCAGTTCCTCAGCTATCATTTCTAATCTGTAGATCTCAAATTACTTTAAAAGAAATGAAATGTCACATTTTTCATTTTCCAGGAAGGGAAGCTGAGGCATAGAGGGATGTTGTAACATTTCTTTATAAGTTTCTCTTAGTATCTTAACCCTCAGATCACGGTGAGATGTTATGTGGCCTAAGGAAATCCATGCACGTGTATCTCTGCAATGCATTTCTTGGTACCCCACAAGTTTAAGCTTCAAATTCAGATGGTCAGGACACTCACGTGTTGGTAGCTCTGACTCAGCAAAACAGGTATCCTGCTTTATTGTTATTTTTTAAAAGAAAAGCATATATTACATAGGGTATTTCATATATTTGCTTATATTAATAATGTTCCCATGTCTCAAAAACATCTTTTGAGCAACTGGCAGACAGCAGTGTCATTCTATCACTTAGATATGCAGTCTTAGTAATAAATAAAAGTTTGTGCAAGATTAGTACTGTACCAAGCTGAATTTGTTCTGTGTTATGAAAAGCAGTCCCAGTGGAACGAACATTGCCATGATGAACAATATTTGGACATAAGAGAGCGAGTGAATGTGAAGAGTTTCATGAATGCTGACAATATCAGAGCTGGATTGCTCCGAGTAAACATCACATTTCTTTGGTGTTTCGCAACAAAATCATGTATTAAAGAAAAAAATGTTCCACACCGAAAAATATGCAGAGAAATGCAGAGTAAGTATTTAGCAGTAACAACATAAGTGAACATTTATATTAAAGAACACATTCCTCTTTCAAATAACTACTTCATGACCTTAAAAATAATTATCACAAAGTACCCCTTATTTTTAAGGTCTAGATGTCCTTTCATTTATAACAGAAATTGCTGTATAGTTATACAAGGGTTTCCTCCGAGTCACTTGACGATATATAACCGACTAAGATACTTATCCTTCATCTTCAAAAACCATCATCATTGTAAGAAGTGTTCTGGGTTTCAAATACTCACAGATTGCCTTCAAAATGTAAGTATTTCTAGGACAGACACTTGTCTCCAGAGTATCTTGACAACCTGGGGTGAAGTCCCAAGAATGACAGTGAGTGCTGTGTTTCAGGTCTATTCTTTTTTGGCGTATGAGATGAGTGAGATTTCAGTCTTTTGCTTAAAATAAACATTTAAATTATTAAATGCATGTGACTGCATATCCCATTGAAGATTTTTGCAGTGTCATCAAAACTGAAACAAATAAATGAAAATAGTGAACTGAAAATAACTGCGTAGACATAAGAAAATACCTGTATGTGTGTTTTAGAAGACACAGACTTGTATTAGTTTGGTTCTCAGAACACAGAGAACACCCAATAAAGTGTGTAAGACCAGGGCTGCATGTTCACCTCACTTGGAGGAGAACAATCCTTGTTCTCCTGCCTCCCAAGGTACTGTCCCTGCTCCCAGAACCGTGACAGTACCGTGACACAGCCCCCCTTTCCACGGTGCGCAGGATGTGCCCCAAGTTTCAGCTGACCCTCGTCTTGGCTGCCCATACAACCTGATGTTAGTTCAGATACTCTGAACTAAAATAACCACCCCACAAAAATAACAATTATTTATCTGGGTGAGAGAAGTATGAAAATGGACACAGGCAAAACAAAAGCCTAAGTGTCGGGCAGCACAAAGGGCGTCAATTCACGCCGGTGGGAGCCAGTTCTGAGAAGTATGGCCACAGCCTGGACTTCAGAGCCAGGAATTGCTCCTCAGCCTTCTTCACGTGGCAGTATGTAAGTGCCCAGGGAACAGAGGGAATGAAAGAGGGGATGTGTATTTGGCAGTCTTTGGATCCATGCTCCACAAGGCAAACTGTCAATAGGCATTGAGTCCTGGGCCACTTGGGGGTGTTTTTACTCCTATTACACTTGTACAACAGACTTAGTGGCTACAGACTTGGGAAAGAGGGAGCAATGAGAAGGAGCTTACCTGATCCCAGGCAAAATCTACATCTTAGGACCTGGCTCTTCAGCTTAATACTTAATTAAGATGTCTCTTCCAGGGCCAGATCTGGCCATCGGGGTTGAACTGTTGTGCTGGAGAACTGACATCCACTTCCAAATGCATGAAGAGAGCCCTTTCCCACCAAGTCTGCAATCTGATTAACCCCAGTCCTCAAAACGTGCGAGAAGGGGCCCAGAAAGAGGGCAGGAGGTGCAGAGGGTAAGCAGCAATCAGGAGGCTGAGCAAAGGTTAACACCCAGGGCCCTTGCCTCTCAGCTTTTCTTAATCCCAGTTAATTATACTTTACTCATTCTGCATCTGTGTGAGGAAAAGCATAATATAGCTAACATTGATTGAAGCGGGGGAGTCTCCATCCTCAGAGATATTCCAAAGCCATCCGGACATTGTCCCGGGCAACCAGCTATGGGTGACACTGCTAGAGGGGGGTGACCTCCACAGGTCCCTTCCAACCTCAACCGTTCTGTGCTTCCATGAACATCAACAACTCTTTATTTTTGAAAATGAGTGCCTTTGTCCAGATTTAAGCTGGTGAACTTGGGTAGAAATCTCCACATATCTACTCTCTAAATTACATATATGTACATGCAGAGCTATAGGGTGTATTTTTTACATATTTAGTAATTGCAATAAAATAACATCTAGCAATTCTCTTAGCATGCTCTCCTTTTTTAGATTTAATAATGTTTCAAGCAAGGAAAACATCTGACTTTGGAATTATGTCAACACAAAGCAGTTACTTTGGGCTTCCAAAGATGATAGGATCATATAAAACATCTGCAAGTCATTGGCTGGAGCACAGATTAGAAGGAAAAAATTCTGGGATACTATGCATATGTACAATTCATTAGGCCTTAGCTCCAATTTAAGCAGCATGCAGTCCGCGTACCTTGCCTTATAATGAGTCGCTTTAATGAACAAACAAGGTGAACACTGTTCAGACTAATACCTGTAGAGCTCGCCTCGGCCGGCACCTGCGAAGCACCACACATTCTGAAAACATTATCCCAAATGCTTTCAAGAAATACTGAACACCTTTTTAAGATGCAGGTGTTTTCAAATTATGGTTAAATACCTCAAAAGATCAATTAAATTCCCCGGAGACTTTACACAGCTCGTTAGTTCTGGGGGGAGGGGGCCAGGGGTTGCTCAATAGCGAGAAGCTGGAGATAGTCTATTAACTTCTGGCATAGCCCGTTAGTGCGTGCTCCCTCTGTACGAGGAAACTTTCTTTCCAGATTTTAAAAAATTTGTACGAGTAGCTTTGAATATTTCTTAGCACATGAAAATATGAAAGCGGGGCAGGTGAGGGGAGATCCCCATTAACCTCTGCTTTCCTTCTTCCCTTTGATTGTCCCTGCTAAAAAACCCCAATTCTGAAATAAACCAACACAGATCTTTCCATAGGGAAGAGGAGGCGTGAAGTCTTTAAAACAAAGCACTACTTTAAAAAAAAAAAAAAAGAAAGAGACAGATCTCAAACTCCTTTACAAAACCAAACTGCGTCCCCAGTCAGGTTTCACAAAGCTGGGGGCAGTTTTGGGGGACCCCTACCCAGTGTCAGATGCAGCGGGTGTCCCACTGGAGCATCCTCTGCCCTCACCACACGCCGCAGAAGGACAGAGCCAGGGCAGGGCACACTCTGTCACTGGTCTACCCAAAAAGCAGCTTTCAAACTGCCAGCCACATAAGGGGTTTTCTTTCTTTCACATATTTTATCCCAAATATTGGAAAGAAATAGTGCTCTTTATACAACACTAATGACAGTTGTTTTTCTATTATAACTTATTAAGATAAATTTATCAAACTAAAAGACAGGATTTATTTATGCATCTCTATTTTTAAGTAATCAGTTCATGTGACTAACAGTAGAAAAATACATTTTAAGATAGTGTGTATTTTGTCAAATATATAAACATGTATAAAGGTCCAAGAAGAAGTTGCAGCAGTTCAAGGACCACTCAGAAGCTGTTGTCACCCAAAGTCTGCAAAAGGTAAAAAACATTTCTGGTATAAAGGATAAAATTCAGGGCTCCCTTCATCCAGGTACGTCTCTAAACTGGAATCCCTTCCTTTGTTCTCCCTTCCCCTCTCCCCCTCCACCACCCCAACTCTGCGTTTCTCTCTAAATTCCACTTTCTTTTGTGCCAGCCAGCCCTGCTTTGGCACAGCCACAGCCTCAGCTGTCTGTTGACTGCGAAAGTGATGAGTCAGTTTGCAAAAAGACTAGGATTATTTATTTGGTTTTGCCCCCTCATAAGAAAAGTCTCATCCTTTTAAAGATGGGATATCAATTCCTACCAATGGGATCCATGTGTCTGTGTGTGTGCATATATATGCATATATAGAATAGAATAGAATAGAATAGAATAGAATGGAATGTGCATGTGTGCGTCTGTTTCCTGATGCTGGGTGACATCTGCCCCTGTGGGAGCTCCAGAAAGGTCTGGGAGTGGAGGTTGCAACAGCAAGGCAAGCTCTGGTGAGCATCCCCATCTCCCATCCTGACTCTCAGAGGCACGTCAAGGTGTGCTTTAATGTGACCATGAAATTAGCAAATCAAAGGTGTACTAATATTTTTCTTTGTTTTTTCTTTCTTTTTTTTCTGGGGGGGGGACACAGGGTGGGCGGTACTGCAGATTACATTCCAGAGGGATCAGCTCTGTTCTGCCACCTGACCATAAATTCTGGCACAAGGCCACAGCAATAATGAATGGCCAGCAATGGGATCACCTCTTTGGTGTCGTCTCGGGCTCAGCTGGCGGTGCAGAGCCGTGCCCCGCACGCCCCCCTCTCACACGGGCTGAAGCTGGGCTCAGAGGTGGGTAACAACCACCTCACGTTCCCGGGACTCCAGCTCTTCAGCTCTCTCTCTGTCTGTCTGTCGGTTCCCTCACTGTCTTTTCAAATCACTGCCTGGTTTCAATTGCCCAGACTCAACAGAGGGCCAGACATTTCCCAGTTGTGAAGCTCATACAAGATTTGTGACAAACGGTGTCTGTGTTGTGGGAAGACTTATACAGCCCAGCATGAGAAAATAATTTTAAAAAAGTAGTACGAACTTACGGGTTATCCATTGTCTTTGACCACTCAGCACAACCGGGCAATCGACGTAAGATACTCAAACCCAGCTCGGCAACGTTCTCCCTCTTGGACAGGCAGCAGCAGGCCAGGGAGAGGGGGACACGGCACTGGACTGGTGGGGACACGGAGGACAAACGGAGGTCCTCATCAGGAGAGAGAACTGAGGTCATACGGGACGTGAGGAGAAACTGAGACAGGTATGACCAAAGTTATGCGTACACAGGACACAAATCCACTTAATTATATCTATTATTCATGGAAAATTTTGTTAAATTATACTCATTAGTTCTAGACACTGCAAATAAATGTATTCAGTCTTTTGTTTAGGAAAGTGGAGTTTAAAAGAGTTGAAAGAATTTTTACAGCTAGTTTTATTACGACATACCTACTTACATCATTCCATGAGCAGCCAAATTACAGTCTGTAGGACAAATAGTGAAATTACAGGCTTCTTGGTACAGGGGGATGGGGGAGACAATCAGGGAAAAAAAAGTAAAATTCACGGGTTGAGATAAAAACAGTTTAATAGGACAGCAAAGGAAGAGATAATAACAACAATAATGATAAAAGAATATAAAACCCCAGGGATGCACACCGCAGTGTCTCACCACCCTCTGCGTGGTGCCCAGCCTGTTCCCGAGCAGCAGCCGCTGATCCGTGCCCCATGGCCAGCCCCGTTTGTGTGCGGAGCACGGCGTCTGGGCATGGAACGTTCCTTTGGCCAGCGTGGGTCACTTCTCCTGCCTATGCTCTCTCTCAGCTCCCATGGGAAGCTGGAAAAGTCCCCGATTGCTTGGCAACAACTAAAACCAGCGCATTATCAACATTATCCTCCTCCTCAGTCCAAACCAAAGCACTGTACCAGCTGCTGGTAAGGCACTTAACTCTGTCCCAGCCGAAACCAGGGCCACGGGAACCATGCCATCACCTTTAACATGGACTCCTAATGGACTGCTTAAAAGGTTAATGTAATGCCAGGAGAAAAAGACAGTCTAGAAAATGGTGATGTTCTTCTCCAGGGTGTATCCCCAGCCCTGAGCCCTCCGAAGACTCAGACAAGCTGAAGGTTTTCTCTCTTGTGTTGCCCGACCTATTCAAATTGTCCCGGACCCATCACTGCCTATCACTGGTCTGACAAAGACTCCTGAAGGGAGGGTGTAGCCAGGGGGGGTCGGTCTCTTCTCCCAAGGAACAGGCCATGGGACAAGAGGAAACGGCCCCAAGTTGCACCAGAGGAGGCTTAGGATGGATATTGGGAACAATTCCTTCATGGAAACGGTTGGCAAGCCTTGGAGGACGCTGCCCAGGGAAGTGGTGGAGTCACCATCCCTGGAGGGATTTAAAAGATGGGTAGATGTGGTGCTGAGGGATGTGGGCTAGTGGTAACTCGGCAGTGCTGGGTTAACAGTTGGACTTGATGATCTTAAAGGTCTTTTCCAACCTAAATGATTCCATGATTCTATGATTCTGACAGAACCATTCAGACTAAAAGTCTTTAAAAATGATCATTGCCAAGGACTGAAAAATGGTATGATTTTTCTTGCCTAAAAAAACCACTGAGGTTTAGTGCTCCAGAAAAGCCACTGTCTCCTTTTGTTTTGACACTATTGTCCTCTGTTTCCTAAAAACGCATGGAAGCTGCATCTTATATTTTAATGGAGAAGAGGAACCTTGCTTCTCATGAGGACAGCAGTGGGACTTTGAGGCTGGTTGAAGTCTGAGATGCTTTTGCAGGGAGGAAGGCAGCCTGGGAGGGGACAGTGGAGGGGAGGGTACACCGGGGGGATGAAGGACCAACCATGCAGCCTCAGGGCTTGGGAGCTACCTTGGACCAACAACTGGGGAGAAGCTCCCCCCCAGAAACATCTCCTGCAGCACATCTGTGTCTGCCCCAGCACACCCCGGTGACTAGCATGGTGGAGTTCAGTGCGGACCTCTCCTTGGTGTTCAGCTTGACACATTAATCTTTGCTGAAGTAAAAGTTAACTCTAAAATAAACTTGTTAACCCCTCTATTTGCGATCCATTTGCTCCATTTCCTGCAAATTACTCTGAGGCAGATTCTGCTGCCGTGAACCTGAGTGCGAGGTGTTGGCCTGGGAGCACAATTAGCTCTTTCCTGGATCTGAACTGGCTTCATGGTTGCTCTTTTTGGGGAAGTATATTTCAGCATCCCTAAAAAGAAAAGTTATACCACACATATAAAAATGGAGTATTTGCAGGAGTGCGAATATTTTTCATGCAAATGTTTTTCACAGGGATGTTTTACAGTCACAGAATGAGGAGCATGAGCTTCACCTGTTCTCTGGGCTGGACACTACCTCTTTTTGTGACGGCTTCAAGAGCACTCCTTTAGAGGGAGTAGAATATAATCTTTCAATAAGTTTTGAACGAGCCTAGAGAGTATAGTAGAAAAACTATCTGTGTGGCTCCTATACAATTAAGTGGAATAGATTCAAATGTATCAAAATAATGCCATTTCCCCATACATTTCATCTTTACAAGTAGAAAAGGCTTTCTGGGGAACTTCTGTGGAATCGAACCATTTTCACTCATAGAGTTTTTTTGTGGAGATTTTTCAACCAGGTTGTTTTAGTAGAATTGTTTGGATGATCTTGTCAATCACTGTTAGTATTGAAAAAAAACTTCTTTGTCTCTCCTGTTACTTTTGTCCTGTCTTTAGAAGAGCCCTGTCCTTTAGCAGAAGGCCTTGCTACTTCCCTGGAAAGTCCATCACTGCCTGTCTTTGTACGATCTAGGTCACACTTCTTGGCTTGTTTTTGGTAATGGTGAAGCCACCGTTGGCTCCGTTCTCAGAAGAGGGAAGCTCACACGTGTGTTCACGCTCAGCCGGGTCAGGGTCAGGGCTCTGCAAACCGGGTACTTTCTGTAGCTGACAAGACAGTCCCCAGTTTCCTCCCTGCCCGGCTGAAAGCAGAAAGTGTTTACAATCAAATTACTAATTTTTAAATTGCTCTTTCTCCAAACAAGATCAAGTAAATACATGAAGGTTTTCGCTTCGCTTTCCAGAAAAAGATGGCTCTACCAAAGACACAAAAATGCAAATGCAGTCTATGTTAGCTCATCTTCTTGAAATTAGCCTTTTTATGATCTGGATATATTTGAATAAAAAAAATCTTTTGTGCTATCTGATTCCCTGCTCCAAATGCCAACTCCAAAGAAATCTCTTTATATGCTGTAACCTCCACTCTCTTCCTCATATCCCACTCTGTAATCTGTATCCATGGTAATACATTACTGCTTCCAGCAGCCAAGGGGTTTGGGGGAAATTATGGGAAGAAAAATCTTTCACTGTTAAAGTTGTGGTAAAATGTCATCAATTTGACGGAGCAATACAACACTTTCAGTATGAAGCCCCAAACAAATTGGAATTTGGTTTGTTTCAGGTTTCATTACAGACTTTGAAATATTGAACCTAGGTTCATCAAGACGTTTTCTTGAGTTTGCTTTTACACAGACCTTAGGCCCAGTTTCAAAAGAATCCGGGCCCAGTTTTGAGCAGTTTATGGGCTGACTTTAACATAAACCAGATCACAGTTAGTGGACTTGGATGAAATTCACTCTGAACTTTTAAGTGAGGTTGAACCTGAAAGTGAAATTTTGTGAGTGAGAACCCAAGCAAACTGGAACCAAACAAAGGTTAGCGAGATATTGAGCATTGATCCTGCAGAACTTCAAACCACAGGATCTGTCATCCTAAGAAGAATTCAATAAAAGCTTAAAAAACAGTTAAGCTTTTTATTCCATTTGAGAATTTTGCTTTTATTTTTAAATAAACAGAGTAAGCACTGCATCAAACAAATTATTGAATGCAACCCAAGATTCTACTGATGTCCGGTATAATTTAGGTGGCAGGAGACTGTCGTATAAAACCTTTAGGAGAGGATTTTCAAAAGCTCTTAGCATTGATTTAGCTTGTCTGTCTTTAAAATTAATGGGAGTTCCATTATTGATGTCTCTAGAAGGAGTATCAGCCCAATCCTGGATATTTGTGGTAATCCCATGACTCGTACACAAAGGTAGTAGAGCCCTAGGTGGAGCAGTCAGCAGATACCTTCTACCTGAAGCAGTTATCATCACTCTGTAGCTCAGGATGGAGCTTAGGTTTCTACCCTAAATATGACTGTGATGCTAAGTTTTTTATTTACTTTCCCAAAGTCACCATTCATCTTAAAACAGGGAGTGCTATGTCCTGTTCTGGGAAAGACTTTTGTGAGAAGCTGGATAAAACTAGAGATATATTTTTTTGAAAATAATGTTACCTATCTCTGAACTGTTCTTTATTTCTACCGTATTAGCCAAAAGGTAGGAAAGATCATTAAATCTCAGACCAAGAATTCTTACATTAGGCACTCTCATCAAAGTTCCTATAAGCAGGCTTTCCAGTGCTATTTCTTTGATAAAGCGGGCTGGTGAGTGAATTTATCGCATTTTGCCTCTCTGTTTTTCTAGATGGGATTCTGTCAGCCCAAGTTGGCAGTTATTATTACTATTTTTTTTTTTTTACTTCAGGACACCAAACTGTTTCTAATTGTTTTCTTTTCCTGCCACACTCTTTTCCTGCTATTGCTCATTTCTGATATTGATACCTTGCTTCCCCTCTTCTGTCTAATGATGTACATGTCAAAGCAGACCACCTTTCAAAGCTCCCCCTGAATGAAGGGGGGAGGGTGCAAGCCAGCAGCAGTCAATCTTTGAAACATTGAAATACGGGATTTCTGAGTATGAGCACAATGGCAATTGTCCAATTAAGACAGAAGCCAGCAGCAATTGGTATAAAGTAGGTTCTGCATTTTGTGACAAAGGGAGCTGTAGCTTTACAATTTACCACTTTAATCACTTTTAAATTATTTTTTATTATTATTATGGCTTTGAGAATGTTACTTTTAGTCTTTGTAGTCTTACATACAAGTTTTTTGCATGTAGTCTTACATACAAGTTTTTTGCATCTTGTCTTCATGGTTGACTTAGTTTCCCTAAAAATATTTTTATTAGGCAATTTGTTAATAGGCTGGCCTTTTGGTTTAGGAACATCCAACTTTTGGAAGGAACACAAGGTCATATCCCATACCTTCCATGTTTAAATTAAAACATATGTAAAAGAGGGAACTTGTGTTTAAAACACAGTTTTAGCATCATGAAACAGAGGGCCCAAGGGCCCTGTAAAATCTATATGCCGTTAACATACAAGATCACTAGCTTAATGCCTTCTTCAGAAAATGATAATTTTACAGTATTATGCTGTTTTAATAGTAATTAGACAAATTAATTTAGACCAACACACACGAATGTGATTGTCTAGAACGTTACTTATTATTTTAATTACTTTAGTTATTCTGGATTGAGGACTCATTTCCCCAAGGTAAAACACAGGGCCCGCACCTGGAATGCTAGCGGAACTGCAGTGCGGTCCGTATGGATAAATGGGGACTGGAGCAGAGTGTCGCTGAAGCCATCTGGGGTCCCACCAGCCTGGGTGGAGACCTGACCTCGGGCATCAGCTTGGCAAAGGGAGGGGAGGTGGGAAAGCTGATTATAAAGTGACCTGATCATTGGCTTCCGAAGTAGCTTGGAGTAGCACAGCTCGGAGGTCCCAAATCTTTGGAATTAGAATAAAAGAATAAATGAAACACAGAATTAAATCACTTGCCTCTAAAAGCAGACTTTTGTGAATAGTTGTTTTCTTGGGAGTGCTGTCTACCTGGGAGTGTAAACTTGCATAGTAATTTGGAGGCTGCAGCAGAGGTCCTTACAGATAAGGTAAAGAGGGCATTTCTCACTACTAAGGAAGTAAATTGGGGGAATAAAGGAAAAATGAAAAAATATCATTTCATAGAATCACAAAAATGGTCGATGTGGGAAGAGACCTCTGGAGCTGATCTGGTCCAAGCCCCCTGCTCAAGCAGGGACATCTAGGGCCAATTGTCCAGGACCATGTCCAGGTGGCTTTTGAGTATCTCCAAGGATGGAGACTCCACAACCTCCCTGGGCACCCTGTGCCAGTGCTCGGTCACCCTCACAGTGACCAAGTGTTTCCTGGTGTTCAGAGGACCCTCCTGTGTTTCAGGGTGTGCCTGTTGCCCCTTGTCCTGTCGCTGGCCACCACTGGAAAGAGCCCGGCTCTGTCCTCTTCACCCTCCCTTCAGGTATTTATAGACACTGATGAGGTTCCCTGGAGCCTTCTCCTCTCCAGGCTGAAGAGTCCCAGCCCTCAGCCTGTCCTCTAAGGAGAGATGCTCCAGTCCTTTTGCTGGAAGGGCCAGATCTTGTCCAGATCTTGTACCGAGGAGCCCAGAACGAGACCCAGCATTCACCTTTTTTCCCACCAGGGCACGCTGATGACTCATATTCAACTTGGTGTCCACCAGGACCCCCAGGGCCTTTTTGCCAGGTTACTTTCCAGGCGGATGGCCCCGGTATGTACCGCTGCCTCGGGTTGTTCTCCCCCAAGGTGCAGGACTTTGCACTTTGCCTTCTTGAACTTCATGAGGTTCCTGTCAGCCTGTTTCTCACCCATTGAGGTTCCCCTGGATGGCAGCACGGTCCTCTGGTGTATCAGCCACTCCACCTCACAGAATTGTGTCATCAACAAACTTGCTGAGGGTACACTCGGCCCATCATCCAGATCATTAATGAAGACATTAAACAGGACTGGACCCAGTATTGACCTCAGGGTACACTGCTACTTACTGGCCTCCAACTGGCCTTTGTGCCACTGATTGCTGGGCCTGGCTATTCCGCCAGTGTTCAGTCCACCTCACTGTCTGCTCTTCCAGCCCATACTTCATCAGCTTCTCCATGAGGACCTACAGGAGACAGTGTCAAAAGCCTTCCCGAAGTCCAGGTAGACAATATCCACTGCTCTCCCCTCATCTACCCAGCCCATCATCTCATCATAGAAGCTAATCAAGTTGCTCAAGCGTGAATGCATCTATATGGGCTCTTCTCAGAGCCTGTCCTTACTGGCAAAGAAGAAGTGCTGAAAAGTAGGTAATGTACACAAACACTAAAGCAAGAAGAGGGAAGAGAAGCACATGCTTATTCTCTGGTAAAATGTAGGTACAGCTCCCTCAGGGCCCTGTGAAAAACCCACACCCTTCCAGCTTGGCCTCTGCTTTAGCAGGAGGTGCTCCCTTGGTGTCCCACTGCTGCTGACCCGTCTCTCTGGGACAGGGCTGGGCAGGGTCTCCTGATGGGACTGTGACCAGAAACGCTTTCCAGATCAGTCAGGGAGGCCTGGCTTCTGCTGGTGTGAAAGAAAAGCAAGTCAATGAGAATAATAAGAATAGTATATGTCCCATAAGGAGCACAAGAATTGCTATCATGGGTTAAATCAATGTTCCACCAAAACATATAGTGGTTGGTATGTTCTACTTTGAAGGAAAGTTATGAACTCTTATGACAGCAGTATTGAGATAAAGAGCTTATACAGTTCTTTTTGGGGCAATGGAGCATATACTTTCTCTTACTGTCTGGTGCAGAACAAAGGAATTGACTCACATGTTAGTTTTCTTCCAAAAGAGATTTAACCTTTGATATTTATCCCTACATTGTTGTGCAATACGGCTGTTTTGCAATAACAATTCTCGTCTCTGAGGGAAATTTAAATTAGGAAAAAAATATTATTTATCACCTTTGTAATTCCAGTCTTCATGTTTTTGTCCCAACTGTTGTCTGTCACCCTCTTCCTTGCTTTTTTTGTTTTACCAGACTTTTTTGTTCCTTTTTTTTTTTTCTTCAGACCTCTGCCTTACTAGTAGTTTTGGTTTTGGCTTCTGTGTTTTTGCGTCACTTTGAGCTCTTCTGTGGGGTTTTTTTGTGGGATTACTTTATGGGATTTTATTTTATTTTATTTTATTTTCCATTTTCTGTTCATATTTACTTCAACTTCCCAATCTCTTCAATTCCTATTTGGGAATCTTCTTTTTTTTCTCCCTTCCTTTGACCTCCTTTGTTTTAGGTATAGTAAAGTGAGAAGTACTCACAGTTCCCAGTTGAGGAAGCAAATCATTGCCCCCAGTTGCTTATATCCTTGCAGAAAATATGCTTGCTAAACCTTAGCAACATGATGTATGAAATTATCTTTTTGGATATTTGAAGTTTCTTCTGAAGCCAACAGAAGAATGAGTATTTGAGAGTAGTTGGACCAAAAATCTGAACCATATCACAGCATCTTTGCGCTGGTATTTAGCTGAAAAGAATGCAAACACAACTTTTTTTTATTCCACATTATTTTAATACATATGGACACTCCATTAAATTCTAATTTTACTGGCTTTTATGCAAAGATCACCATGTGTTTTGGAAAAAACAAAAAAAGAATTAATTTAACCTCTCAGTCTTTTGGTATGAGTATTATTATCATCCCTTTTTCACTGATGTGTACAGAGCTGGAGCTGTGCTCGGTGTTCAGTGCCTATAAATCAAGGACATCTGCCTTCCTTCATATTGTTGAGGTGTTAATAGTTTGGGAGGCACAGATGGAGGAAGTCACCAGATGGAGGTATTATTGTTAGTTTAACCGAATACGTAGGAAGATCATGGAAAAATATTTGTTATTACTTGCGGTGCTGATTTTTTTTATATATATATATAATAAGGAGATTAAAAAAGTGATACTCCCTGCCTGACTCTTCAGTTGTTGCCAACTTCAGTGATTTTATCAGAAGTCTCATGATACTGGCATTTTACTTAAAGTCTAGTCCTTGGAATCAATTATCATCTGATAATCTTAGCTTTCATTTCAAAATAAAATTGAGTTTCTGATCTTCATGAATATAAAAGAAAACTTGAAAACATGGGTTGAGTGCACACAAAAGGCTCTGAGACAGGAAATGAATTAATCCAAGCATATTTTTTTTAATTATGATTTAAAATAGATGTATCATTTGTAGGACGCTGACTTGCATTTTTGTTTACTTTGCAGTGTGGAACTGACCCTTAAGTTTAGCAAAGGTTGGCACATAGATAGGTAGCCAAAACCATTATATGGCAATACAGAGGGAAAAAGAGAGCCATGGAAGGAATCAAGGTGGATACTCTTGTAATGAAGGAGATGTTCAAATTTCTCTATCTTGTACATTGATTTTTAGCAGAATATTTTCTTATCTCAGGCAGGTTATGTGGAATATTCACATTATGATTAGTTTGTTTTGGAAAAAACTACCAATACACTTAGCAAATTATAATATACTTTGATGGGAGCTACTGTGCAATTGTAAAGATCTTTCCCAAGTTGAATAAGCCTAAGTTAATAACAAGACTGAACTAAAAAAATGATTGGATGGGGCACAAGAAAAGGAGTAAAGAGTTTGTAGGTTGTCCTAAAATGTGTTCCCTGCACTTTTTTCACCCCCAGGTCCCCCCCTGAAACACTCCACTGTCCGTACCAGGTTAATTTTCAGCCAAGGGGGCAGGGTCCCAAGCAGAGGATCCTCCTCTGGCCCCTGCTCCCACGCTGGCTGTCGGGGGTGTCTGGGGCAGCACCAGGACTACCCCCAAGCAGAAAGAGAGCAAAATCCAGAGACAGGCACAGGATTTCAAACTTCTCTTTGAGGTGTCCCCTTACCACCTAATTTCTCTCCTGGACCCCAAACTAACCCATAACAGGAGGTACATTTGTTTGGTGCTCAGGTTCTCACAGGAGGGTGGCTGAACAGGGGGATGGGGGGAGGGACAGGGGGAACCTTTTCGTGCCTTCCCAAACCTCCTACAAAAAGTGTTCCATTGGAAATGAAAGCGTTTCCGCTGCTTTACAAGGTGCTGCATAAAGAAGACAAAATGTGTTTCCCGTGTGACCCCCTCTCACCATGGCGTGTGGAGGCCGGACGGAGACCTCCACTGCTCCTGTTCCACCACCGGAGCTGGAGATGCTGCAGCAAAGCCTTGAAATAGAGAGGGTCTGCATGGTCACATCTCAGCGCCGGTTTGAGAGCTGCCCCTGTGTAAGGCCATGAGGGAAACACCAGAGCTTCTTCATCTATTTTTCCCTTGTGGACTCTATTAGAGTAAGGAGGAATCCGAAGGCTGCCTGCGCGGGCTGGTTGTGTCCATGGTGGTGAAAATGCTCAGCTATTCCCCTCAACATCCATTTTCAACTGAAAGATTTAATATTCAGAGTAATAAACCCAGCGGCTTTTCTCTAGTTAACATAAATCTCTGTTTTATTTTTTTCATTATAAAGACAAGTATCAAAGGAAAACTGAAGCCAAAAGGCAGTGCATGAAAACAGGGAGATTCCCTGTAAAATAAAGCCCTGTAAAATAGGTAGAAAAGTATAACCCTGTACTTGTTAGCTTGTTCCCTATGGATTTTCTTTTCTGAATTCTTTGTTATTGCAAGTTAAAATCAACGACTTGAACATTTTATCTAAGAATTTAAAATACATATCTAGATATCTTTAAGTAGGTTACCTGTGAACTAAAATCAAAAAAATACATTATCTATAGAACCATGACATTAAAAATATGGACTAGAGTTCAGATCTGGCAGGTCTGAGCTGCAGTCTTGTTATGAGCGTAGGGAAAAAAGGAACATGGATAAAAGAAATTGAGCAATGATTAAGAGAATGCATGGGTCCTGAGATCCTAGTATTTTGAAAAGTAAAAAAGGTATGCATTTGATCATAGAGGTTAGGGTAGGCAAATGAAACTATCTCAAAGATTACATTTTAACATTAAAACTGTGTAACCTCTGGAAATAAGAAATAATGAGGCCTTGCAGTTCTGGTATCAAAAGTGGAATCTGCAAACATTTATTTAAAAAGAGAGCGAGCGAGGGGGATATTATTACAAGACGTGCAGACGGATTAAAATATTATACAATTTTGAAGCTGTGAAAATATATATAAATATATGAGCCTACACTCTGAAAGAATATGTATATGTAAGAGGAGGAAGAAGGGAGAAAAAGCACTCGTGACTTTCCAGTGTGATGTCTGAATGCAATTAAAATTTCCAGTTGTGATGCTGTAGCAGCTCTTTGACAGTCAGCCATCCGAACACCGTTTTGACAGCTCAGACACCTCTTTATGGTCACGCCGTAGGAAAGATCATTGAAGAACAATTATTTTGCACCCATGGCTGGAAAAAAAATAAATCAGAATCCCTTCCTCCTCCTGCCGATCTGAATGCTTTGTTTGCTCTGCCGTAACGATTTACCCCTTGATGTGTGTTCTGGGGAACCCCTACCAAATCGCCTGCTAAATGTTATATTTCCGGGATCAGCAGAAATGGCAAGGTAAACGTAAAAAACATTTGAGGTGGAGAAAGAAAACAGAGCTGGATTGTCTAGACTGTAAGTCGTGCAAGCCACTTCAGAGACTTCTGGCTTGACAAAAAGACTTAAACTGGGTAGGAGATTTTGGACTGAGGTCCTGAGCCTGGTCCCATTAAAATCAGAGGTAATTTCTGGCCACTGAGATCAGCAAAGCAGAAGAGCATCCTAAACGTAGCATTACTGCACATTTGGAATGATTCGTGGTGCTCTTCCCTGGCCTGATTACCTCTGATATTAGTTTCAACTATCCCATTGGCTGAGATCAATGGCTGAGAATAATTGATCTTTTATTATATACCTGTGTAATACGAGCTCCAGCTCATCAGAGTTTTAACGGAACACGTACACTCTAAGTGGCAAAAAATGACTAGCAAATATTCCTTGGTTTTCACCTTTCCTAACTACCAGCAATTTGCACTGATACGGTGTCTTTAATGCAGAAACCATTAAAATACAAACATCCCAGAGGTTTGATTTCATCAGTTCATTCTTACTCTAAATACAGACTTCTTACATATGAAGGAAACTGTGCTGCAGCATCTAGGAAAGAAAAGACCATAAAATTAGAATTTAAAAATGATCAAGAGACTGGATTAAATTTCTTCCATTCCCTTTTCTTGCTGAAGCTTTTGTCACTGAAATACAAATGTCACGAATGTAAGAATAAAACATCTCAGGCATTAGGATTCTGTGATAGCTCATTCACATGACAATGACTGCACTGAGAACAGAACATTTTGCAGAATGTAGCCATTCTTGTGGCAAAGATTATAATGACAGGGAGAAACGGTGCAAAATTAACCAATTCTTGCATCTTCCAACAGTAATCTAACAAGCCTCCTTGTGTTCTGTATAATGTGTTATATTAGACCCAAAGAGAGGGTGAGAGGGTGAGAGAGAGAGAAATGGAATACTGCACACCTTGGCTCATAATTAAACTTACATCCTTCGCCCAACAGTAAAAAATCCGCTTTTGCCCGTGCGGTTGCCAGCAGGTGCCAGTGTAACAAACAGGAGAGCACACCGAAGATTTGGGAAGAATTCGGGTGTTTCTGGGGCCCTATGATTAGGAAGCTGAGCCAGCCTTGGAGAGCACTGGTGGGAAGGGATGGAGGGGGTCACCTCAGCTCCCCCTGTCCTCTGTGGGGTGACAGCCCCGGGCTGGCACTGGCAGGGTGACAGCACCCTTGTTGAGTGGTTCTAGTGGGTGCCAAGATACTCCACCCGATCACAGAATCATGGAATGGTTTGAGTTGGAAGAGACCTTAAAGCCCACCCAGTGCCACCCCCTGCCCTGGGCAGGGACACCTCCCACCAGACCAGGTTGCTCCAAGCCCC
>JAOXJK010000012.1:129499063-129511673 GCA_025774025.1 Xenus cinereus
CTCCAGATGGGGCCTCCCCAGGGCAGAGCAGAGGGGCAGGATGACCTCCCTCCACCTGCTGGCCACACTCTTCCTGAGACACCCCAAGATGCCATTGGCCTTCTTGGTCTTGCAGCTGAGGAAGAGCATCTCCACGCAAAAGAAGAGCCCATATTCCCTAAAATGACACAGAAATATCAGACAATATGCAGGACCAGACACAAAAGGTCAGGCTGGACAAAAAAATAACCATCTGTGAAAGCAGAGAACAATACGATACTGTTCTTTAATGTATTTCTTCTGTCTCCCCCTGTGCCTCTGTAGCAGGGCTGTGGAAACACCTCTCTCATTGTGTCTCATTAATACATTTTTAGCAAGTGCTCCGAGTTTCCAGATTAAAGGTAATCCTTATTATTGATACCAGAAAAGAAACCATCGGATAACTTCTGGAACCGGCGAGCGAGGGGCACCCTTCAGCTGACTCCCGAGTTTAACTGGAGAGCAGGAACGGGGTGCTGCCGGCCCCAGAAAGCACGGCCCCGCGCCCCGACGGGGCTCCTGGGGCCCCCGCTGCCGGCGGTGATTAATCCGCTTGTGCAATCCAGTCCTCCACCACCCCGAGAGAAACGCACGCCTTTGTCCAAAAGCATTTGTCAGAAGAAAAACAGAACCACCCAAAATTGAACATGGCTCAACTCACTTATAAAAAGAGAGAGGGGAAGCAGGAGACAGGGACGGACGCCTTCATCAAGAGAACCTCAGATGCCCGACAACTAAGGAATGACAAAGCCAGGAGAGGGATTCATGCAGTGTCTTCTGCAGTTTGACCGTATTTATACCAGGGAGACAGCTTCCCACCAGCAGGGGCTGAGCTGACAGTGGGGGTTACGGTACCCCCCGATACCTTCCATGGAACAGAAAACCAGAAAAAACACCTTTATGACAAAGGCACCAAATAGGAACCAATTGTGACACTGCTACAAAAGCAGGATCATGGAAGTATCTATGTCTACGAGGCTGAAGACACCTGCCACACTAGAAAAAATTATGAGAAATAACATAAACAATGGGATTGCAATTGAATCTCTTAACTCTGACATTGTTTTCCCTTCCCCACCACAGACCACCAGCAGCCAGCGGCACTGCTGTCACAATGAAACTGGGATTATGGGACCTCTGAGGACCTTCAGAGCATCCCTCCATCCCTGGAGGGGTTCAAGGCCAGGCTGGAGGGGGCTTGGAGCAACCTGGTGTGGTGGGAGGTGTCCCTGTCCAGGGCAGGGGGTGGCACTGGATGGGCTTTAAGGTCCCTTCCAACCCAAACCGTTCTATGATTCTATGATCTACATCCTTTTGGAATCTAACCATTAATTGTACAATCCAAGTCCTACCACTGAAGTCCTCTTACAGCGTACCGTGGTCACACCAAGGCAAGGCTGCACTGGGTTCAGACAATGGCAAACTCCTGCGTGTTTCGGTACAGACAGGGTTTCACATTTGTCTTTATAAAATAAAAACCCCTAAAAACAGGAGGTTTATGTCAACTTACATAAAAGTATCCTCCCTGAGAAAGAAAGGGTTTCACCTCTTCCATAATTTGGAAAAGCTCTCTAGTGTATCTTAACTCTTCACTGATTCTCTGCTGTGTTCAAAGTGTCATCTGCTGTGTCATCATTCACCTAATACCTGAATTCATCTTCCTTTCTGCTACCTGTTGCGGAGGACAGAGTTCAAGCTCTCTAACATCTATTTTCCATGGCCATGTTGGGCCGACGTGAAGATACTGTGAACCCCTTCTCCCCAGAGGTGACACACCTGGCTCTGGGGTATCGCGGTTCCACACAGCTCCTTTGCTCTAAGCAACGCTGCTCTGTTCTCACCAGTGATGGACCCAGGATGGGCTGTCAGTTTCTTCATCCTTGTGCTGACCAACATAATCTGTTTGGCTTTGCCATCAGAAAATATAAAAAATTGTAAATTTCGCCACAGAAGAAAAATTATGGACTAACAGGTTCTTTCCAGTGGGTTAGTACAAAAGGAAGAGTGGCTTCCTCTTAATTACAGGCAGATTAAAAAATTTATATTAGCCATTATGAACAGATCAACATGTTCTTTAAAAAAGCACTTCAAATATCCTAGCTTTTTCTTAATCAACATTTTGAAAAAGGATCTAATAAACATATAGACTGCAGTAGGATTTTTCTGTACCCTGGAGTCCCCTAAAACGAGGCACATGACTTTTCAGCTCAGTGCTAAAGTAGAAAAGTTCATTTTGATGGAGAAAGCAAATAGGTTTTGTCCTCATGTTTTCAAAATGAATCATTTAATCTTTGCCTGTTTGAAAGCATTAAAATAAAACATCGTCTGTTTCTGGCACAAACTGTTCACCCATTTGAGTTCCTAAATACTTATGGTCCTCCTGAAATTCATTTGATTTAATATTCATGGAAAAATTCACTTAGCTCTAATTTTTACAAGTAACAGACAGAGTCAAGAGCAAACTCTCCATCAAACACATCATCTTTTCTCACTGCCCCAAAATGAGTTTTAATCTCCTTGAAAACACTTGCTAGTCAGATTTATGTGATGAATAGATCTTGCTCAGGAATTCAATTTGCTAAGTTATAACCTTACTCTTGATGGGGACTACGTAATCAAAGTTACTCATTTTGCAGCCACTACAGCCCGAGCCTTTTCACAGCTTGGCCAGAGGAGAAAGCTTTTCTAATCAGGCTCCGGTAGAGAGCGGCGTGCCGGATATTAGCCTCGTCCCAGAGGGTCCATTCTCCTCCAGCTCTGCATGCACACTGCCAGGAGAAGGATATAGCCCCTTCGCCTTTAGCACAGAAAAAAATAAGAAATCAATTATGTCTGACTTTCTAGCAATGTTCTGCTATTAATTACATGTAATGGTTACAAAACTCGCATGGAGGCATCCCTATGAAGAAATGAAGCAAAGGGCCAAGGAGCCAAGGCAGGACTAAACGGGGCTCCGGCTTTTGCGTTAACACGTGTAGAGCTGGCAGAGCTGCCTCCCACACACACAGTTCAGCTCAACCCCACCAAAATCTGAGGAAATCTCTTCTGATGTTTCTTCTCTTACTGAGGCTGTGCACAGTGAGGAATCTGAGGACAGTCTTAGAAAGTGCATTTGATTAATCCCCTTACCACTTACAGTATATATTTTTTAAAGCACTGAATATTGGCTTAAGTGAGCCAAACTTTAACACTATTTCATTTCTGGAAATACTGACTCCTTGAATGCCACATCTAGGCTCGGTTGGTAAGTAGCACCTCTGTTTGTTTCATGTTCATTCTCATATAAATTAATAAGTCAGCGTTTAAAAATGGAGGACCTAAAATGCCTTTTGTTTTTAGCACAAAGCATTTACCCATTTGAGCTTCCAAATACCTGTGGTCCTCCTGAAAACCACTTATTTTCATATTAATGGAAAAATGTGCATCCACATAATAGCATTCAAATTATTTATTCTGCATTTTTAGCGACTGTAGTTGTTACTCCATATTGTGACGGTTGGCAGTATCAGTGACTAGGGCTAAACCAATAATTTTCAGATAATAATTTATTTGCTGAAATATGTGAGGTTGGGCAAACACTGTGAAGTAAAGTCAAATCTGTTTGAACTGGGGAAAAATCGGAAACATCAACAATTTCTTTTCCCATTTCCAAATATTTTGATGTTTCAGGACAGTTTCACAAGGGGACACGGACACCGTTTTCAACTGGAGGAGGAGACTGGGTGTCCATGTAACTCTTCTTTTGCTTTGGTTGCAAAACTCATTAAACAAAAGACTCCTTGTTAAACTGCACATTTTTTACAGACAGAAGTCCTCAAAATACTTAGGATTGTTCCTTTGGGAAATCAGACAAAAAAACCCAACCCATAGTAAATGTAATCAGTATTTCTTCCTTTTTTTTTAATATCTTTAATCATACAGCCACCGAGCAGCCCTGCAGCCTTCTCTGCTCACTGATGGCCATGCACTATGGCTGAGGTGCTCGCCATGGGGTGTGGATACAGGAGATAGTTGCTATTCATCCCGAACCTCTGCTGGAGTTCTGTTCCCAGCAGGAACCCTGACCCTCCTGGGGTAGGGGGTGAGCAGAGACTGATGAAGCCCAGCACCTGGGCTAATCCTCTCCCTAAACTCCCCTGCTCCCGGAGCTGCCAAAATTACAGGGACTCTGAACGTGAGGGACCTCCTGGGCGACTGAGGACAGTCCCCTGGCATCACTAGCAGCTACGGCACGTAATGTCCTTCATAAACCAACTGTGCTCTTCTGACTTCACCCGTTTCACACACAATAGCACCAGATCGCAAAGGGACTTAAAACAGAAGCGTCTGCTGAGCCAGGCTCCTATCGCATATCTCTGAATAACGGCCCGTCGATTTTGGTAGTTTAAAGGTTGGATTTCATTTTAGTGATGCAGATTCCCCACAAACCAGCATGTATCAAATAAACAATATATTTTTAATAGAATAAAAAAGGCCTACTTCTCATAAATCCAAAGGTAAACAAGATCATCCCCATTTTCGATACTCGCCTTTCCTGGGACCCGGGCTATTGCCTCGCGATGGCGGGAGGGAGTCTCCCACCGCAGCAGAGCGCCCGGCTCCTCTCGGCCGTGGCTGACGCCTCACACATCTTCTCACACCTTCTTCAGATGCTGCGTGTGCCCCAGCAGAGCGTGTCTCTGGACAGGCCGGGCTCTGCTGGGACATAACCACAGCCTTTCCCCACCGCTGCAGGGCTTTTGGCTTAATGGGGCGGTTCGTGGACTCCGAATGCCAAAATTTAGGCCGTTCCTCATTTTAGCCTTAGGTCTCCACAGCCAGTCCAGCCTAACGCTTGCAGCCCGGCTGTAAAATCCCCGCCGGGGCACCCATGCGCCAAACGCGGCGGGCAAACACGGTCCTTTGGCTTGGAGAGGGGGCCAGGGGACCCACAGCCTTCGTGGCCCCCCTGGAACACATCCCCCCCACCCCCGGAAAGCTACACATCTAAACCTTCCGCCGGGCTTCAGCGTTTCTGCAGGGACAGGCTGGTCCCCAGGCACCGGCACGAGGAGCAGACCTTTAACTCAAGCAGAAATACAGGGACCTTTAGTGCCACCCAGAGCCACAGGCACTTCTCTGGCCCACCGTTAGGATAACATGATATACCGATAACAATATCCACCTTCGTTCCTCAATAATAGAAGATGTTTTAACATTTTTTTAAGTTATTCTAGATGCCCCGATGAGGTTTTTGAGAATAAAAAGAGCAAGGACTCTATCTAGACCTCATGCCACAGCTTCTTGAGCGAAGACAAAACACCAGCTTTGCATCTTGACATTATTTTGGGACTCAGCGCATGAAGGCAGCCTCACAGGAAGCCTCTCACTTCATGCAGTATATGTATAAGAAACTCTCTCTTTCTGGTTTTCACAACTGTACAATCTGTACCTCCAGTAAAACTCTTTTAAAGAGTTGTTCCTTTAAAATCTTCAGGAAACCTATACCCTTTGATAAACCACACCAAACATCACTGAGGCAATAGGGGTGGGGTGAGGTTTGGGTCCACACTTCAGGAAGAAGCCAATTCTGCAATGAGAACGCGGGGGTGGAGTGGGGGGGTCACGGCCACGAGAGAGGCTCTGGGTTGAAAGACCAGGTGTATTTACCCCTGGACACAGATACCCTGTACGGATCCTCAATGGCATTTTTTATAACTAAGCTCTGATTATGCACAGGAAAAGATGGAAAACTTTTCATTATTATTATTTTTAATTTGGACACTCAGTCTGACAATTCCAAGAAACAGCTAAAATTCTCTGCATGTAAATTTCTACCCTCAGCTAAATACCTAGGGAGGTTCAGGCAAGAATTAATTGGAATCAGCCAGAAAAAAAAAGAAAGAAAAAAAGAAAAGAGTTTCAGTGCCCCAGTGAATAATTTATAGCTGTTTCCTTTTCAACAAAGGGAATGTTGAATGTTTTTGACAATAGCAGGTACATAATTGTTTTATGCTGGGGGCATTTATTGTAACTCATTCATTATATCATCTTGCTAGTTTTCATGGCATGCATTTATTTGTTCTCTTAGTGGAACAATTTGAATGACAACTAGGAGAAATAGTGGGGGACAGCGAGAGAGAAATGGCACGTTAAAAGGCTTAGACCAGTCTGACAGACAGCTCGAAAAAGCCATCCCCACCAGCAGCACCAGCAGCACAGGGAGAGGGAAGGGCCGAGATCCAGTCACCACCTTTTTTGACAAATGTCCTTTTTTTTTTTTTCCCCCCAAAAAACTGTCCTGGTTAATTCACTTCAGTTGATTTGGGTCAGAAAGGAGACTATTATACAATAGAATAATGGTAAAAAAAAAAAAGCTTAAGACTGTGAAAGAGGCAAAAAAGACAACATACAACCACATGTGAGAAACTCTTGGGGGAAAGTCGAATCAATGAGTGTCCTCCAAAGGAATAACTGACCCTACAAGTTCAACCCAGACAGTGAGACTGTACATCAGACAGAAGTCTGAGGTTTTTGTGACCCTTGTCATTGGGAAAACATTTTAATTACACTGAGTCATTTCCCCTCTATTTTTTTCAAGTTGTAAAAACTCAGAGATCTCTGCGTTCTCCTCCCTGATCTTTCCACCAGAGAAAGTGTAATTGTGAGGGACGGTGGGAAGACAGTGAATATGCATTAAAACACAGCAAAGGCTTCTTCTAATGGTCCAACCCATCTGTGCCACAGGAGAGCACCATAAATTATTGTTCTTGTCCTCCATACTCTCTTTCCCCATTCACTGCTGCCGTATTTCTGCCCGTAGCATCTCGGGTTCATACGGGCCAGTCCAAAACCCACTAAAGCCAGTGTCACACCAGTGACTTCAGTGGGGTTCGTACACTCCAGGCAAAACCACAGCCATCATGATGAGGTAAAATAGGGCCCAATTTGCCTTTTTCGACTCGCACAAAACTCCCATTGAACCGAAGGGTGGCATTACTTGATGAACAGCAGGAAAAAGTAATAACAGAGAAGTAAAAAAAGGTACGTGTTACGGTTCTCAAAGGAGCACTGAATTAATTAAAGAGGTAAGGAGGCCACATGGCTGTAGAAGAGCTAAAGTCCAGGCACCTGTTGACGTCTGTCTGTATAAAAGAAAGTTGCAGCCCCCCTGCAAGTCCCTGACCATATGAAGGAGCGCCTGGGACATGCCAAGATGCCAACAAGGCTCAAGCTCTTCTTTCTCCTTGAAATCCATGGGATGTGATGAAGTTGCTACTTTCCCAGTGCCTGAATATTGGCAACGTCAACGGTAAACTTTGTCTGGAGGGGCAAGAGGGGACCGTGCCCACCTCTTGTTTGGGTATATAGGGAGGACTAGAATCTTAAACCAAAATCCTCACTCCCTTGAAGCTAACTGGGGTCTTGCCATTGACTTCAGCATGGCCAGAATTCCATGGATGGGCTTTACCAGCTCTGCCCATCAAACTAAACAGAGCAAAGGGGATTTTGCTGCCGGTGACCGATGCACCACCTCACGGTCAGCAGTGGAATCAAAATCAACCAACGCAGAATACTACCCTGAAACCACAAACTTCCTGCCCCAAACCCCAAAATAGAGGACATTTTGATAAAAGAAGAGCAGTAGGTAGAGGGGCAACAAAGGAAATGGTGAGAAACCCAATGTATTTAGTTAGTTATTGTCAGAGCTGTAATATTTAGAATTTCAATATCCGTCATCTTTTAATCTCAGATATTACTTTGATTGCATTTAATTTTCTTAAGAGTAGCGTTTCTATTTTTTTGGTCCACTTTTCTTTTAAAGAAAACAGATGGAAAAGAAGAAAAAAGGTTTTGAAGTTCAACCCAGTTTTAAAATGGCTACAACTCTGTTTAATATCAAAAGCAATTTTATCAAATCAACTAAAGACGTTTAATGCTTACTGTTTCAGATGTTAATTATTTTTGCAGAAACTAAGTTTTCTGAATTTACTGTGACTTTTCTATAGCTTGTTGAATTCTAGGAGAGATGAGTATTTGGTCAGAGCACCTGAAGGGAAAAAAAAATCACTCTGAATCTAGGATTTTTAGCTCAAAAGGAAATATTTTTGATTACTCTGAGTGAAGACTGAGGATAACAATGAACATGTTTTAACAAACTAAATTACAGGGAGTGCTCCCAGCATCCTGGAATGAACGCATTGCATATGCACACACATGCACACACACACACACATGTGCACATATGCATGTAGATTTTTAAAAACAGAACACATTTTTGGAGGAGGAAACCGAAGCATTCTTTTGTTTAAAGACTATATGGTTTCCTTACCCTATAGGCTACAGTTAGCACACTGAAATTCAGTTAGATGCCTGGCGTTCCTGCTTATGGATCTAATGCAGTATTTTTTGGATTCCCATTCAAACCATCTGTTTATTTTATTCTAATGTATCATGCCATAATTCCATGTAATTATGGGCACCCGGCCTTCCAAGACAAACAGCTGACACCTGGAGACATGTAAGGAATAACTCACGAGTTAGAGTTAGCCGCCCAACTCTCATTACATTGACATTTAAAGTATATTCTCTGAAGTTTGAGTTAAACCAAAAATGTTATTCAGTGGTTCTTGGATTCAGAAATAAACATACAATGGGCTAGACAGAGATTGTCAGCCTGTCATTACAATGCTGGCTGTTAACAACCACAATTAAGGAAGACTACATATCAATTATTATTTGTCTGGAACATGAACTTCCCTAAGCATGAAAGGAAGTGATGCAGCCTGTATTACTGTCTCCACTCTTCAGCTAATTAGTGCTGTTTTTAATGGCTTCATCTGCCCAGGATCAATTGTCTAATGGGGAACAGTTCTCTGTCAGTTAATAAGGTGAGGAACTGCATAATACGATTATGTCTGGCTCCAAAATAGCGCTTCAAACAACACTAAAACAATCATGTGATGGAACAAATAGGCTGGAGCAGGACGGGCAGACAATTCTGGAGCAGGCAGGCGGTTCCAGTGAGGGCACGAATGGCCGGTACCGGGGCACGAGGACACGGGGAGGGAAAGGCAGGACATCGTCCTGGAGCGCTGGAATGTAATTAAGAGACGGAGCCAGTGGCGATGCGCGTTTCAACTGGCGTTTGAAGAACATTGCTATAAGGAATGTGAAAGGGAAGGGCTCTACTTCCAAAAATACTCCTTGCTGAAATAAACTGCTCTGTGGTTGTCCTGCTTGGAAGACGCTGCATTTTCAACTTTCCATTCAGAAAACGCCAGCCAGTGCTGAAAAGGGTGAAAAACAGCCTGATGATACACGCTCCCGGTGTCTCCAGGCGGCAAAATGCGGGCTATTTATACACACACACACACACATATATATATATCTCACAGCTCTGATTCTGCGGGATGACGGGATGCTCTCCTCTGGGTCAGCTACGGAGCCTGGTAGCCCATCGCTCCTCGGGACGCGCCTGGCACAGACCTGCTGAGGGCAGAGCAGGAGGCGCGCGGGGAGCCGGGGGGCTTCAGGATTGATCACTGTTAGCCACAGGCTAATTGCCATTGTTCTTGGCATTTACAAAAACGGATTATGCCCAGACCTTATAAAAACAAAAGGCAGACTTTGTGGTATAGGAAATAACGAAGCTTTATAATTAAGCAAGCACAGACGTCACTGGCTTGCCTGGGCTCGGGAGGGAGGGGAGAGCAGTTGGTGAAAGCATTACAATAATACCCAAAACATGCATTTTTTATTCCAAACCTAATTACCTCATCTTGCCTTCTTCAGTGATGTCCAGTTTTCCCTTTGCTATCCTCCTTGGGATAGAAAAGAACACTGAAAAGTGATGAAGGGAAAAAGGAGGGTATATTAATATATTTAATAGGACTTCCTTTAATGAAAGAGCTTCTCAAATTCCCGAGGTCTGCACCTTTACATACACATTCAGATATATAAAAGGAAAAAGCCTGTAAAGATTTACACCTCCTTCCACAGTTGACTCAAGCCGTTTGGACACAAATCACACACCTCCACCCACAACCCCCTGCACTGTGGGAAGAAACCAGCGCTTCAGATCTTTGGATCCCAGCAAACCCAGACCTTCCCGGGCAAACCGCCCTGCAATCCTGCTGGACCCTCTTGTCTCTGGAAAGACCATCAGCCACCGCGCCGCATGCGTGAGGCACCCTTGCTGCTCCTCCGAATAACCTGCAAGGCCTCTATCTCCCAGAGACCATTTCAGTGATTCCAACGCAGAAATCCCACCCGCATTCCAGGGCTCCCCCGCTCAGAACCCCGCTTTCCACCGCCCTGTGTGAACAAAGCAGAGCCTGGAGGAGGGGGCTGCTCGTGCACGCACCGAGGAGATGAAAACTACTCCATCATCAGAACGCGGAGACCATTTTTGTTACAACACTGGGGGAAAAAAATGGCTTCTTTTTTCAGGAGTGGCGTGTGTATTGTGTATTTGTGCCAGGGAAAAGATAGGTCCCACTGTTTTTTGGAGCGCTGAGCTATAATAGCTGGATGAAAGATGTTGCTCTTACAGGCAGAGCGGTGCAGGGAGACAGCCTAAGCTTTAACCTGTGCTGGCCAGAACACATCAAACCTAAAAGCCTTGCACAAACACTGCAATAACCTGGAAAAATAGATGATAATCGTCATTATGGGGCAGCCCTGGGAAGCCCATATTTCTAGAAGGAAGAAGGTATTTGCATTCCTTGAACAGAACAGAATGCAACCAAACAGAACGGCAGAGTCAAAGGTTAAACGTGTGAGAGAAAAAGAAGAAACAAATTCTTCCATCTGAGTTACATCACTCGAGAATGGATATAATTTTCAGCAGATGGACTACTTCATTCCTATTTTTACTTTCTATTTCTGGTTCAACTCACTTCCAACCAGCACTCGAGATTATTGTGGATAAGTGGAATTTGCATCCAAGGAGAAATTTCAGCTATTGCACATGGGAGGAGCGTCAGCGACCTGTCTGCTCCTCTCTGGCTCCCTGCCACCGCTGAGAAAGGGGGACGGGCTGGCTGGCACTGCCTTCCCTTCCTCTTCGACCCACCACTGCAGACAATCCCTTGCATTTTTCCTCGGAAGGCAGATCACTGCAAACAGCTGCAGCACAATCCAGAGTGGACCAGGCAGAAGGGCAGCTAAGGACTCCATGATGTTATGATGATGTCCCCGTATCTCACAGACACGCTCCGGCACCCAGTGCTAAGAGGGGAAAGTGTGCTGTATGTGCCACACACAGGGAGGCAGCTCCCAGAGAGATGCCCTTTCGCAGCAGGAAACAAAGCAGCGGCTCTGAATGAGAAACGGGCCGGGGAGAAATGCAAAGGGGGGGAAAGGAAAGAACGAGTCTGAATTGTCTCCCTTCTCCAAACCTGCCTTTCCATCATCACGGAATGCATTTCCTTAAGGAACAGGTAAACTGGGAGGCAAACTGGGAGGCACTGGCAGTTCACATGATTTGAAAACAACAGTTGGAAAATATATTGTAAAGAATAATGTGCTTTCTGGGACAAACAACAGAAGTTTAGATATCTGGATATTCCAGCTACTTTTAAAGGTACATTAACAAATATATACAGAGGGATTAGGAAACTAGCTACTCTTTTTAGCAGGAATTATTTTTCATTGTGGAATGACTGTTGTTAACCTGATGCCCTCTCTCTCACGCTCTCTCTCAAACTTTCTTACAACATTTTACAGTTGGTTAAAAAAAAAACAATACATTTAAGATTGACAAATCATATGGCAATATCAATTAACAATTACATTTTCCCTACTAAGCATTAGAGATTTGGCTTAGGTAGTTTGTACTTCAAACAGAACATGCAGAGATATTTCATAAGCCCAGAAGATTCATCGATTACATATGTGGCAGAAGCACTTATGCTTTTATTACAGAATAAGGAAGAACATGCTCAGTAAATGGATGCACTTTTGTTGAAGGTATCTGAGGCCCAGACATCTCTAATTGTTTTTATGGGTTTATGAAAGGCGGGTCCTGCTTGACAAACCTGATCTCGATCTATGACAAGGTGACTCACTTGGTGGACGAGGGAAAGGCTATGGATGTTGTCTACCTGGGCTTTAGTAAAGTGTTTCCCACAGCGTTCTCCTGGAGAAACTGGCTGCCCATGGCTTGGATGGGAGGACCCTCTGCTGGGTTAAAAACTGGCTGGAGGCCGGGCCCAGAGAGTGGTGGTGAATGGAGTTAAATCCAGTTGGCGGCCGGTCACGACTGGTGTCCCCCAGGGCTCGGTACTGGGGCTGGTTCTCTTTAACATCTTTATCAATGGTCTGGACGAGGGGATCGAGTGCATCCTCAGTAAGTTTGCAGATGACACCAAGTTGTGTGGGAGTGTTGATCTGCTGGAGGGCAGAAAGGCTTTACAGAGGGATCTGGACAGGCAGATCAATGGTCCAAGGCCAATGGGATGAGGTTCAACAAGGCCAAGTTACGGGTCCTGCACTTGGGTCACACCAATCCCATGGACACTCCAGGCTGGAGAAGAGTGGCTGGAGCTGCCTGGCAGAAAAGGACCTGGGGGTGTTGGTCGACTGTCGGCTGAACATGAGCCAGCAGTGT
>JAOXJK010000012.1:129511970-129541557 GCA_025774025.1 Xenus cinereus
CTCTCCAACTCCCTGAAAGGAGGGTGTAGCCAGGGGGGGTCGGTCTCTTCTCCCAAGGAACAGGCCATGGGACAAGACGAAACAGCCTCAAGTTGTGCCAGGGGAGGCTTAGGACAGAGATTGGGAAAAATTCCTTCACAGAAAGGGTTGTCAAGGCTTGGAAGAGGCTGCCCAAGGCAGTGGTGGAATCACCATCCCTGGAGGTATTTGAAAGACGTGTAGATGCGGTGCTGAGGGACATGGGTTAGTGGTGGACTTAGCAGTGCTAGGTTAACAGTTGGACTTGATCTTAAAGGTCTTTTCCAACCTATACCATCCTATGATTCTACTTCAGAAACAGATTTTGTATTACTGAGTGGCTGAACAGAAATTTTGTTTTTCAATAGCAAAGGACTTCACAAATGCCCAGAGGAAAACATTTCTGTTGGGCCATCAAGCAACACAAGGTGTTAACATGGAAAAGTGCACAAGATGTTCTTGTAGACGACATAATGAACAGTGGTACGTGTCCAGCTTCAAGAAAGGTAAAAGCAGTGGTTATTTCAGTCTGAGCTTTTCAGCAGCACTTTTGTCCAGGGTCTTTTTAAGTGAAAGAAAAGCTGCAATTATAATACAGGCTTTTTGTCTAATAGTAAACAGAAGAATAAGACCTTGCTTATGTTCATGGCATTTTAATCCACAACTATAGCCAGTGTTTTGGAGAAGAACCTGAAGGACTCCCTCATTTGATGTGGATTCACACTCCTGAGATAGACAGTAACTCCAGCCTACAACCCAATGGCAATACAGAGTCTCACAACATTTCTAGTGGTATCTCTATGAAAAAGCATTGCCCTCTATGTAGCTGGGACCATGGAGAATTCAGCAAATGGCAAAGGTCCCAGCTTTGAGAGGAGAAAACAAGACTCATCAGCAGTGAAGCAATGCCTGGGGACGGACTGCACATTCGGCAGCGCAGCTGACAGCAACGCAAACTTGTGTCTCACAGATTTCTTCTTCAAAGTATATTATAGGTCAGAAACACACAACATCATAGGCTCACGATGCTCAGCTATTGCAGGAAACTCCATCACTGATTGCTGTCAGGACACCAAGAACCAGGGAACTGAAAAGGCAGCAGCTGAGATTGGAGGTGGTGCTCACTGAGAAATGGAGGGCGGCGGGTTCTACTGCTGCCAGGTGCTTTGACTGCCCCTAGAGCTCTTGTAGGAGCTTATGGAGTCCACAAGTGGGAAACGTCAGCATGGAGCAACTATTCTCATAATGTCAAGTGGAGAATTCTGCCCAGATCGTACCTTCAGGGAGGATTTATTGAATTAAAAGTGAGAGATGAGCTGTGAAAGGTCTTGACGCTAGACCAATGTATCTGATGTATCTTATCCTTGTCTCTCTCGCACAAGGAAGAAACATTCCCATGAAAGTGTATTTTTCTTCCTCGTGATATTTGGGGCTTTTTCTGTCATTTGTCACTCTTCACCCTTCATTTCTAAGGTGTTTTCCTGTAATGAGTGCAAAGACCAGCAGAGCAGCCTGGTTAATAATCATGGTCCAATTCAGAACGTTTTTAAGAAGCTGCAGCACTGAACTCCCGCTGAAGTCAGAGCTGTGTAAGTACCTCCTTCCTAACCAGGTGATTAGATGCATTTGTCTTCCCCTATATTTCTGGCCAGGGCGCAGGCTTCTCTCAAAGTATGTTTCTATGGCAGATAGCAATTAAACATAATGACTGATATAACAGAAAAATAAATAATCACATATTAAATATTAAGACAAGCTTTCTAAGGACTGGGTGGTGAATAGCTGAGAACAGATAGTCTGGGGAGGCTGAAAAGATTCCAATCTTTTAGGAACAGAATTTTCACTGCTGCTGTCCTGAGGATGCCCGTCCAGAGGATGGACATCACAACTTCACTTCTGTGCCCACCAACCTGATCCCTGCCATCCTGTTCCCTAGGAACTGCCCACTGGAAATCTTCTATCACCAGCAGTTTGCAGGTGACTCACAATAACACAGAATCACACAAGCCAAGTGCCAATTGCATATTGTTTACTTTCCCCTAATAGCCTCAGCCTGGATATTGTCTTGGTCAGTTACAGAAAAGAAGTTTCTCACGGAAAAGCAGAAGTGATGAACTGGGAAGGCTTCAGGATAACCTGGGTATTCCTCGGTATTTTACTAATACTAACCCTCTGGCTACACACTACTGATTTATTTGTTTGGCAAGATGGAAAAATGGTGGTTGCCGAAGGAACAAGAGAGAATATTAATTATTGTCCTGGCAGGGGAAGGAAAGAAGTCTCTCGGTTGTCTGGTACGACTGTAGGTTACCGGTACTTGAGCCCTGATTCTTTCAACGACAGGTGGCTGCTCCCCCTTTCTCATCTCAAGCGGTAAGTTGAAAGCCTCCCTCTCTCCCATCCCTCCCTCCTTTGTGTCCGACTGTGCCGGGAATAAAGCGGAGGTGGGACAGCTCTCGGCTGCCGCGGCGTCTGCGGGAGGACGGGAACAGCCCGTCGCCAGCGGGAGGTCGAGGTGCCAAACCTCGCTCAGGATCCTCACGTGGCCCTTCCTGCTGCTCCCCTCTCCTCAAACCTCACCGACCTCTCCCTCCAGCCCTCACCCCACCACGGGCCTGCTTCCAAATGGGGTGGCTGGAAACTTTTCATGGATGCTAAAGAAAATCAGTGATGAGGAACAAAATGAGTTTGGGCTTGCTTGAGGTCCTGGTACGATAAAACTGTTATGTGGAATGGCCAAACGCGGCAAGAACCGAGCTGTGAGTGATCTCCACGTAGGAAGAGCCCCACAAATCCCTCTGTGGGCCACAGCAGCTTAACCACTGCGTGCAATTATTTAGATGTATAGTTTATTCCTGCATAATTTATGCAGATCCATTTTCAGCTATTTTGCCCAAATACAAAATAATAGTTTTATGATTACAGCATCATCTGGGGACATCAAAGCACTCCACCATTATGATTCACATCCCCATTAACGATAATGCACAAGACAAATGTGAATCTTTATTAGGTTAATTCTATTTTGCCCATTTTGCAGATGAGTAAGCGGGAGCACAGAGAGGTTAAGTGATTTGCCCCAGGTCACAGAGCGAAATCTGGAAGTAAAAACAATGTGTGAGTGTGGCCTAAAAGCCATATACATTACAATTAAATAATGAGATATTTAATAGCAAAGAAATTCTAAAGACTAGGGCTTCATACCCCGCCTAATTATGGATTTAACAGGTAATCTTCCATTCCTCATAAACTTTAAACTTCCTGTGATCACTAAATAACTCTGAAGAATGGGGGGGAAAGCAAGAAAAAACTTTTCTTTACCTCTCTAAAAAGGAAATAAGAGAGGAGAAAGTGCTGCTAAAGTTGCAGCAAAGAAAAATGATCTGTCCTAAAGCTGCACAGATTTTTCTGCAGTGCCCTCGCTGTCTCAAACATCCTTGAGAAACAGAAAGCCACCTAAAGCAGAGCTCTGTGGTCTACAGGGGAGTAAAGCAAAAGGAAAAATTTGTTCTTTAAGTAACAAGGTTTTACTGACCTCTCTTTATTTGACTTATTAATAAGGTGAATGCAATTAAATCAGTCAGTTTTAACTTAAGGGTCAGTAACATAAATTGTTAACTGCTGCTTCTCCAATTAAGGGAGTTTCTAATAAATGCCTGCATAACTAGAAATACTGTAAAAAGCTTTCACTTTTTGGTGTAAAAGTACTTCCAAAGCAAGCTCTAAAATACACTGAAAAAAAGTATAGTAAGCTAATAACAATACGCCAAAATGCAGCTACCTCGTACTTTTGAAAGAATCAATGTTTTCCATATTGGCATTTGCTTTTCCTTCAAGGATGCAAAGCTAAGCCAAGTTTCTATCTCCAGCCATTTAAACGAGCACAAAGTTTAATGAGCCCACAGGCTGTAACTGTAAAATAGTTACTGCGCTCGCTTGTTTAGTTTGAATTTGCAAAGTTTCAGTCACAGGAGACTGTACAGCACAGAAACTTCCACTGCCGAGTCAAAGGTAATATTTATGGTGCATAAGAAGCAGAAAACCAGAGGGGAAACGGGCATTAACCCCTGCTGGATTTGAACTATCGAAAGTTTGCCACTGGTGCTCGGGAGCTCCGTGGTGCCGATGGGCGGGTGGAGAGCGGGGTCCCCGGGTGCCACCTGAGATCCCAGGGTGCCACCTGCAGGTCCCCGGGTGCCACCTGAGATCCCCAGGGTGCCACCTGAGGTCCCCGGGTGCCACCTGCAGCAGGTTTGCCTCCAGGGTCTCTTCCCCAGAGCTCACTCTCCTCTGAGCAAATGTGTTCTCTCCCAGAAGGACGGGGTGTCAGCCACACCTTATCCACCCCGTGATCAGAAGTGATTCCCCACTGCCAAGCCACGCAGCAGCTGCCCCAGTGGGTTTTTTTCATACATCCCAATATGAATTTTCAACAAAAAGTCCCCTCGTCCACAAAGGAAGGGCTTTTTCTCATGAACTCCCAGAATAACAGTCTCACTCACCAGAAGCACTGACCAGCTGGGCAATGTGCTCCGGCACAGCCTTGCTGGTTTTCTTGTCGCTCATTTTCATCTCTCGGGTGAGTTCAGCTTCCTGCGACTCGCGGGGCAGGGGATGCGCTCGGAGGGCCCAGGGTTCTGCGTCCCCTCTGCCCCGCCAGCCCCCTCCTTCCTGAGCCACATCCCGCGTCACTCCAGCGCTTCCGTTAACTCTAGGTCTGCAGCTAAAAACCTAAAGGTTAGTGGTGTTTTCTAGGTACCCGGGAAGCCCATTCATGCAATACATAGAAGACTGGGAACTTTTCCCTGCTAATATATGTTTATGAAGCTGCTGTGAAATTAGTGACGTTACTGCGTTAGCTGGTTCAAACTTAAAACTAAAGTAAATAATCAAGCTCATTACCTTTGAAATCAATAATAGCCCATTTCACCTCCAGTTTCCTTCACTAATAATTTCTTTGGAAAAAAGTTCGTTGCTAGGTTTAGTGTCAACATCATTTCTAGAAACACTTCTGTTTGAACTATAAAAGTTCTTTCGAGTTAAAAGAAGGGAACTGATCAAAACTGAAATACAAAGTGATTGCGCTACATTAACACAATATATTCAATAAAATAATTGCATTTAAATCTCAAAGATAATTTTTAAGAGCAAAAAGCAATTACCCATACCCGTGGAAGGGTAGAGGCATAGGGACTGACGGGTACTTCCAGCTTTTGGGGGATACGTTCTCACTTCTCACCGCACGACGCACTGCCGCAGGGAAGGGGGGGGTTATTTTCAGCGATGGCCCCCGTGGACCCCTCTGACTGAACGCTTTTGACAAGAAGTACATGCCACCTACAGGAACACCCAAACTAAAGGGCAGCAGTTTTGCAAAGCATTTGGCCAGAAGCAGTCAGTCCGGCCTGTGAACGTCATCACCGAGCCACCGCCTGCCTTACGCGTCCACGGGCACCAGCAAAGCTTCAGGTGAATACCAACAACGACAAAACCAAAATTCTGGGGTCAACACCACCCCGTGGCTCCCAGTTAATAACGGCAGTCACTTCAGCACGTAACTAAACCAGAAGGGAATTAGGCAGCTGATAGACCTGACTTCAATTAACGCGCTCGGCTTTTTTCAACTGAACTTCACAAGTAACTGGAGTTACTGCTCACCGTGGAAAGAACTGTAGGATTTTTGCTAATCTTTAACCATAAATTATAGCAAATTTTGTTCTTGTTAAAAATTGTTTGGGTTTTTTTTTTTCCCAAAAATAGCAACATTAGCTTTTGCAAAACATTATTCACTACACTCTGGATTTGCAGGAGTGTCCGACAGCTCAAAACACCCGTAGTTCAAATCCAGTTCGGATGAGAATATATATCCATAAATGACATGAAGTGGTGTTCAGAATCACCTGGCCTACTGCAAATCCAGTGCATTTCCATACTTACACGTCCAGCTAGGCTGGGTTTATACTAAGATAATGAACCCTGAAGATTTTACCATATGAATGATATAAAAAACATGAATCAGAGATTTCACGGAGAGAGGTTCTTGCTAAATTCCTTTTCCTCACTGCAGGAATTTGTTGCTCTCACAGGGGGAACCTGGACATACCCAGATATCTTCTCTTGTCTCCTTTGCCTCTAGAGGCAGGGAGTTTGGGCCACTTCTTGGGCTTTTTTTTCCTAGTCAGTTCTTTTTCACTTTAATGCATACCACAGGGCTAAGATTCCACCAGAAGAACATTAGGCCTCTTAGGTCTGATTTTATGGAAAACACAAACCAGCTTACTGAAGCTGAAGTTGCTCTGGTCTACACCAGCTGAGAAGTTGCTCTGAAATGTTTCGCAAAAACACAATTTACAAATATATGCAGAATTTTATGCATTTTTGGCAGCTCTTCATTTGAAACACCTTTTCTAGAGGGTTACTGAAAAGTAAAGAAGCTGAACATAGATTATATAGGGAAAATGGGTTATGGATCCAAACAAGAAAACAAGGCATTCTCTCTTTTCTTCATCAGCATAAACTGTTTAACAGTTGTTGTTAACAATTAATGGCAGTTTGGTGGATCTTTGCAAGATCTCTAAGCCCATGATTACTTACACATAAAAAAGAAAACAAGCTGTGGCATTCTGGGTGAAACAGTTGCATTTGTTTTCTTTGTTATCCACACGTTGGAAATATAATCATATTTTGGCATATAAAGCCCATTTAAAAGCCTTCTATTTTCAAATGAAGGAGCACACAAAAAAATAAAACCAGATTAGTTATATAGGTATCACTGAACCCCAACTTGTTATAGTAATGTCAACATACAGTTCCTAGGAGGAATTTTGAATTAAACCTTAGAATGAACCTATGTTTATGTATTCCTCTTACGGTGAAAAAAAATATTAAACCAGCATTCTGCTTTACATTACAGCACTCCAGCCTCTAATAACAATGCAAGTAACATGCAAGTATCAAAGAACCTTTTGATAAGGTTTCCTCGCCGCAGTTATTTATGCTTGCAACAAGTTCGGGGACGACATTGTTATACGCTGGTAAAGGTACCCTACGGTCCCTGTTTAATTCCTAGAGAAACCTGTCAGAGGTAAAAGATGTGCTACAAAAGGGATAAAAAGTAAAGAACACGTCTATTATCAATTTAATGATAGGATAGACGCTCCCTTCAAAGTTTTTCCTGTTACGAAGCCTCACCAGTGAATAAAAGTATCTAATGTATTATTCAGATAAAGGCCTCTGAACCTTAGACAGAAGGAAATCCATACCGCCTTCCATTGCTTTATTAAGTCTATATTAAGGGCTCCATTACTTTAAAGAAACTGTTTAAGTAACATTAAGGCTATGACCCAAACTGACAAAAGTAAGGAAATACAGATAGCTGAATTTCCATCTTTAAAATATGCTGCTGTGGGGAAGAAAAAGGAACAATGGAGTATGAGACTTTGCTTCTCATCTTGGGCTGAGAGAAATATTTGGGACCAAAAAAAAAAAGAAAAAGGGAAAAAAAAAAAAAAGCCAGCCTGAATCTTCCCCTGGCATTCAACTGAATGCAAATAAAACCTGTTTGGAGTCTGGCTCTTCCCATTGCCTCAGCCAGGGGTCACTGGCAGGTGGAGGAGCACATTTCCAGGCTGCTGGAGGAACATCAGACCATTCCCTCCTCCGCAGCAGCTGGTGGCAGAGGGAAGGAGCCCATCACTGCCACCAGGGCTCTGTGTGTGTCCCACACCGGGAAGGAGCCCATCACTGCCACCAGGGCTCTGTGTGTGTCCCACACCAGGAAGGAGCCCATCACTGCCACCAGGGCTCTGTGTGTGTCCAACACCAGCACTCAGGGGCTCTTGTGTGTCCTCTGTTGACTGACTGCCCACCACAGGAAAAGATCTCTCTCTACCTTCTTTATCCTTCCATACAGGGGGAACGGAGGACAAAGGACATAAGGGGAGAATAAGAAAAAGGCTGCAAAGAGGCTGTCACTGTATGGGAACGGAAACCACCATCAGACAACTACTTCTTGCTTCTATCTCTTAGCCCAGAGTGAAAGTTAATTTGCCTTTATACTGTGCCACTATTATATCAGATGAACTCTAACATAATTCTAACAAGTAATAAGTAAACTAGAAACATCTGTTACCTAGATATTGTCTTTTGAGGTTGATGTTATGTTAAGTGGAATTGTATTACTCGGGTGAAAGGCCTCCATCCCTTCATCTCACCCGAAGGCCTGAAACTCAGCTCCATGCTGGAGCTCTGCTTCCGAGGGCATTGGTACAGCCCTAATACTGGTATTTTAGCAGGCATTTGGAAGGTTTGCTATCAGAGGAAGTATATGAGCACATGCTAGCGGCTGGGAACGTCTTTAAAGCTCTCAACAGTTGGGCTTTTTATATTCATGACTAGTTTATGGCTAGTTTTAGTCATAAACTTCAGCTTTATTCTTAGAATCATAGAATCATAGAATTGCCTTGGTTGGAAGATGATTCAGATCATCTAGTCCAACCGTCAACCCCATCTAATTCAACGGCTTTCTGAAACATAAGTTTGGAGAAGTCTAAATCTAAACTGCAGATGGGGGTAAGTGGGTGAAAGACAGCAAACCGCAGAATTTATACAAGATCCCATTCCACCATCTATGGCCTTTTTTTGACATTAACACTATGACATTATGATAAAAGTATATGGTACCCAAACTAGAGGAACATGGATTTGTGTAACTTCCATGGAAAAAAAATAATGAAAATACAAGAGATCCTTTATGACGAGGCATTCATTTAAAAGGACAAATGGCTAAACGAATAACAGAATATATTTAAAAGGTTCAAAAATGAGTAAACGGGCTCAAACGAAATAAAAATGAACCTCCCCTGATGAGGCAAGCAGCTGACTTTCAATTGTCATTTTCATGAAGATGGAAATAAGACACATGACATTATCTTTCCAGACCATGGTGCTCGTGCTATTCACATATACGTCACGGCCCAAGCCTCGCACAGGGAAAGCAAATCCCAGAGAGCTCCCCTGTGCAGACCCTGTCTCCATCATTCCATCGCAATGGGTGGAAACAACCTTTCTTCCCTCCTCCTCGGGCCACTGTCCTTTAGACCCACCCCTGCGCACCCCTGGGCAGTTACCTTCTGTTGAGGTTCCTGATGCTCACCACTTGCTTGGGCTGTAGGTAGTGGTCCTGTCCCTTACCTCTTTCAAAGATGCTGTTTTCTGGCAAGTATCTGCACCCATCACTGCTGCGTGTGATCTCTCTATCCCCAGAGAACCTCTTCACCACCTGTTTCCTGAAGAAACGCATTGACCTTCATCTTGCTTCCGTTCCCCATGGATCTTGTTTGGAGCCGCGTGGTCTCAGACATGTGTCCTCTCCTGGAACAGCCAATGGCAGTAATGAGAGAGCAGGCAAAGTCTCAAATGACACCCCATTTCTCTCTCTCCAGACAGGCTTCAGTTCCTTCCCGCCGCACAAAGCAACAAGAAAACCAGTAACTGCCCATCTGCAGAGACAGCAAACGACCTCGCAAAGACCCAGAGAATTCTGAAGAGCAACTCTCCCTGACAACGATCAGCAGAAAATCACGATTTCTGTAGTTGCTGATTTCTGATATGCTTATTTGCATTTTCCATAACTTTTCAAGAAATCAAAATAGTAGATGGAGTATGAGACCTTTCCCAAAGGCTCTTGCTCCGACCAAGCTGGTGAAAGGCCTTCTGCACCACGGTACACCTCTGAGCCACGCCAGGTGCGTCATTCTCAGCATGAATTGGAACACTCTTCAGTATTTCACCAATCTACATGGTTACCAATATAGATCAACCTTTCCAGGTCAGTAGGCATCACCTAGTAGGTATGGAAGAACGTAAGATGATGAGAGACAAGATTGTAGCTCTTTATGTGACACGATGTGTCGTTTACCCTGTTTCAGTGTTTTCTTTTGTAAAAAGGGGAAAAATGGCTTTCTATATATCTAAGTGTGTTGTCAGTAAATGAATGATTAGCACATTAAATTGCTCTGTAGACATGAAAAATCATAGAATCATAGAATGGTTAGAGTTGGAAGGGACCTTAAAGATCATTGAGTTCCATCACCCTGCCCTGGGCAGGGACACCTCCCACCAGAGCAGGTTGCTCAAAGATCAACAGCAATTCCAAGTATTCTCCCCAGTCACGGCCTGAGGCTGAGAGTGTAAGGATGGAGCCATTCCTTCCCTTCTTCTGGAAGGAATCCTGCTCCTTTATCACACCAATGTTGTTTTTAAGGAAAATAGTCTTGCTCTCTCTACCTGCATAGTGCATTTTATACCACAAAAGGCAAAATTTAATCTTAAAACTGGGACTTCTGCGTAAAACACGGGCTTGACGTAGCAAGAGACCAGCTGGCTGAAGAGACCTGTTGACTGAAGGGGTGTAAGGACTTCGTCCTGCAAAGTGCTGTTGACCTGTGGGAAGATCCAGCCCATATTAACATTTAAGCACCAGAGTAGTCCTCTTGCAGGTTGCACAACAACATGTGCTGAAGCACATACGTACAAACACACTCTCGTAGGTCTCTATACACGGACACGCACACAAATAAGTGCTGGCAGCAGGACACCAACGCAAAAACATGGCTCAGGCTGGGGCACTTTGAATTATTTCTAACACAGACAATGCAAAGCATCCATTTGAAATGTCACCAAGGGAATTTTCTCCCAGGACGCATTCTTGTATGCTAAAATTCAACTAACACTGGACTTCTTTTTGGAAAAAAATAAACGTCAAAAAGACCGGGTTTGGAATGGAAGTGCTGCCAGGCCTTTAACTATCGCAGCTTGAACAGTATCACCACTGTATATTAACAACTGTACTCATCAGATCTCAACATTTTTCCCCTCCCTGTCTTTCCCTGGAGCTGCTAAAAAAGCTAAGCCCCTTTTCACAGTCTTAATGATGAAAAGTTAAAAAAAAAGAAAAAAAAAGAAAAAAAAAAGACTTAAAAGTTCGGCTGGATTTTCTTCTGGTTTCCTAATGAGCTTAACATCTCATAAGACGCCTTTGGTAAAGGAGAAAATCTTTTCAAAAAGACCCATTTTCCTGCTGACAGTATAATCTTTCTGAAGTAACTTCAGAAGACCATGAGGGTGACATCCAAGCCACCTGAGCTGGCGATACAAGTTCTGTAACCAATAGATTTCTGTCCCCTCCTTACTCCACATTTTCTAGCAACACCGTTCTTTAGAATAGGGTCAAAGAAAAATTTCTGTTTGGTTGTTTAAATGAAACAAATAACTTTTTTCATCAGATCTCTGCAAGAGCTTGACCAAAGTCAAAGCATACTGTCATTTAGTTTGTCATAAAAGACCCAAAGTAGCTGGCTCTCAATAAAACAGGAGATCACAAAGTTGTGTAGTTTCATGTCACCTTGAGTTTGCATGAACAATGGGAGCAGAGCTATTCAGTGATGGTTTTTGCTGACAGATGGCAGACAATAGTCTCACGGTAAACCCGAACCCTGCACTGGCACAAATAAAGTAAGAAGCAGCAACTGCTTGGTGCGTGAGGTCTGTGAGAAGGAGCTCTGTCCTGAGTGCGCTGGGTCTGGCCATGTGAAATGGTGGCTCGGATAACCACCACTGGTGGTGGGAGACGTCTGATGGAAACCAATGGGGAAAACTGCCTCGGGGTTTAGGTTATTGATATATCAGAGCAGCCTCCAAACCGGGCTTTCCTAGGGACTGCATCAGGTGTATAGACAACCAGACGTGGTTTTGCCGCTGGTGTTAGGATGTGGTGGCACCACAGTAGAGCAGGAGGAGCATTCTCTCCTTACACAAGTGGAACACCCTGCCGTTACAGGCCGGGGCTGCGTTATTGGGTCAGAATCAACAAATCCTGCAACTGATTTTTGTGACAGAAATCCATAGCCAGTGTGTAGCCTTTAAGGGGGTTAATCACAAATCAGACCCAAATGAAGAGGGCAAGAAACTCAGTAATGCTCAGTTTCAAAAGACCACTTCTTATTTTCTATCTTTTTACAGCCTCTATAATTTCTGGTATGGTTGTTCTAATCCTGTAATTCCAGTAATTACAGAGCATCTGTTGTGAAATGAACCATTAACAATAATCCCAGTGTACCTGAGGGCCTGCTCTACAGCAATGGTTTTTCCGAAACAGACCACCAGCCCAAACAGCATGAAAAAGGCAGTCTTCCTAACACCCGAGTTCCCACTCGTACAAGTCCTCCTTCTGGGAAGGACTCGACACCGAGTGAAGCTGGGATGCCTGGCCAGAACGGGGGAGATCCAGCAGGATCCACCTCCAGAACAAGGACTTTCCAAAGACCTTAAACTTCATCTGGCAGCTGGTTGTCTCCAGAGGTGGGAATTAATTCTGCCCCCAGGGTAGCTTAATCCCCTTGTGAGAAGAAACCTTCAATTATGATAAACTCTGCTAAATTATTTATGCTGTCTCTGTGATCTAATGAAGCTTTATTCAGTAAGACTTTTGTCTCGGGCTCACCCAGGGAATGGAATGGGGCAACTGCTCATGGGACTCCAGTAATTGTAGACTTCTGGAGCAGGAGCACTAAGCAGGCTGGGTCAAACCTATTCTTAAAAAAACTCTGTTGAGTTCAGGGGAGTTAACCTAAGAAGGAATCTAGACCATAAAACCCAATTTTACACTGAGTATGGTATCAGGGAGGCAACCGAGTCTGCCGGGCAGCGATTCAGCTCCTGAGCTAGACTGCAGGAAGTCCTAGAGTCCTGCCATTCTCACGTAACCTTTATTGTCTTATTTTCAGCTGGCTGCTGTAAGATGTAAAAATGAATTTGTGAAAAAAAAACCCAAACCCACAAGGCTGGTGCTTTGGGATATCCAGTCTTAGAAGCTGACCCAATAAAAAATATGTATGTACATTCAGCTTCCACGCCGTTAACGCCAGACATGTTCTTTTAACAAAACCTGGCCCTCAGCTGTAGCCAGCACCGTACAGAGGCATTGGGAGAGTACAAAAATCTCACAGGAAATCCTTTATATAAAGAGATTCAGAAATGAAAACACCACGCAGGTCACAGCCATTGGCACATAATGGTACACTTAAGCTGTTCGTTTCTAATTAGGCCTGTGATCAGAAAATAGCCAATTTTGCTTTCTGCCTCTTGGTGTGTTCAACAGCTTTGTCAGCCAAAAACTGTTAGCTGCTGAATTTTTAACGATCCTTTATTGGATAATAAGGTTTTGTTTTCATTTCTCTCAAACTGCTGGAGCCTCCGTTAACAATTATATTGGGGAAAAGGTTTCCACAGTAGGTGGGCCCCACAGTCTGTCTAAACCATGGATTAGCCTTGTAGGAAAAAATAAAAAGCAGAGGGAAAAAACAAAGAACGCTTAAGAAAGGCAGGTTTGGGGTGTGTACGGAACCAGGTCACTTCATTACACAAATTAAGCAAAGGAAATTAATACATTCAATATGGTGAAACTTATATGAATCCGCTACTCTCCGGGCTGGCAAGATGCAGCCACCAAGTTGAAGTGGTCTTTAATTAATGGTCAAATAAAGTAAAACTTGTTGTTCAGGAAGAACAGGAGGGTTTGACAGCAGAGGTGGTCAAACCCCCGGCAGGTGCCTGCCTGGCTCCAACCCTCCCTCTGTCCCACCGCCACCTTTCAGTGCCGCGTTCCAAGGACAAGGTCCTTCTGGTTTACAGCAGGAATTGTTCACATTTAACTCAAAAAATCTGCTCCTCTTACCACCTCAGGAGTATCTTCTCTTCAAACCGAACCACGTTATCCCATTTCTTTTCGTTTCTAAGGCAAGAACCCCCTGGTTTCTTATCGGCTCCACAAGCTGCATCTCTTGGTTTCCGATGTTCTTTGTTCCAGAGGAGCGTTGGGGCGGGTGGATCTCCTCCGCCTGGCTCCCCGCTCTCAGGGGACGCAGCACCCACCACCCTTGGGCGGCAGGTCAAGAGAGTGCCTGGCTGGGACTGCCCCAGCCCCGAGACCGCAGCGTAAATGAGAGTCTGGAAGGCCCTTGGGTTGGAGAGACACAACCGGAGGCTGCGGAAGGAAAGAGGACAAAAAGAAGAGAATCTGAAGGAAAAAATAAAGAAAGTTCAAATGCACTGGAAAGAGGGACAGTGCAAGCCTCAGAACTAAGGGGATTTTTTAAAGAGAAACTAAGTTCTTAAAAGTGGGTTTGCAGCAGAATAGTGTTGCAAAGCCTCCACATCCGTGCGCTGACGGGAACGCAGAGGTAATACATGTCTCACCTCTCGCCCGAGACGACTCCCTGACACTTCGTATTAAAATCTCACCGTTGCTTTTAACTTTGTCAAATTTAAACAATTTCCCGTATGTCTATGAAAATGAGTGATAAGATGAAAAAAATCCGACCACACCGCACCAACTATTTTCATGCATAAGGTAACAGAATGATTTGTTTCACCAATACAAAAAATAACCTGGCGACCTTTTCTTTCTTTCAAAGGCTCTGAAGCCGAGATGTAAAATTCAGGATCATGACTGACAGCTTTGCCAAGGACATGCTTCCTCCTGCATCACCTGGACAAACAGCCGAGCCTCTGAAAAATCTCCGTCCACCTACATTCATTTCTCCTTTGCATGAGCCAAAATTTCTACAGATCTCAACCCCCCAAATTCTCAGACTTTCACACTTCCTAGAGATGAAGTGCGTACTCTCCCTCTCCACGCAGCTGATCTCTTTGATAATGGGCTGCATGTTGCAAACGTCAATTCATTTTTATGAACCTTGCAAATATTATCACAGCCACAACATGAAAAAAAAGCATATGAGGAAAAACTCTGCCAAGGGGGTGAGGTTTGAATGAAGTACATTGAATAAGGCACTGGGTCACAGTCTGGCTAAGTAGAAGGTTGCCTAGACAGAAAAATCCCGATATATCAATTTTCATTTAAAGCATGGTATTGCAAAGCACAAGCACAAGAAAGGAGGACGGAATTATAGACAGCCTTAAATTTTCATTTCTCAATCTTTAACTTTTTGCCTTACTAAAAATCTGTAAAAAACAGCTTGGTGTGTCTCATATCAAAAAAAAGTGAGTGTAACTGTGCATGCGGAATGGGTGTGCAGGCGTGTAGGGGCACACACAGACACGCCAACTGACTGAATGGAAAGGGTGATGCCCGTACCCTGATGGGACACGGCTGCAGGACGAACTGTGTCTGCCCCATCTGCAATGGCGTGGTCCAGCCCAACCCCGTGGTGAAGGACTACGCTCCCATTCCACGGGTACACACCGGCGGCGTCACGCTCGGGTTGACCTCGCGGCCTCTCCCTGGCTGGTGGTGCCCACCGAGCCCACCCCAAAGGGCAGGTGAGAAGTTGTGCTGCACCCACACAGGCAGCGGAGGGTCCCGTGGGAGAGCTGCTGGAGAGGGGAACGGGAACGCTCGAATGCCTTGGGGTAGGGGATGTGATGACGAGCACTCGCTGTTTGCCATGAAATGTGTGTGCTGTGGGGCTTGGTGCTCGTGCTCGAATCCACTCGCTACTGCAGTCAGGAGAAAGTCTCCCCGAGGAGGCAAACAACCCCGTCCCCTCTGCTGAGGGGCTGCGTTTAACCTCCTGTGCCTTCAGGAAATTGAGATCACCCAGGGTCTCTGCCCAGAGGCCCGAGGGCTCGTCACTTCTCCGTTGTGCTGGTCCGGCTTCTTTCAAGTCTCAGATTCCTTCAGTTCTGCTTCACCTGCTTTTCCAGGGTAAACTTTTCTGTCGGCGCTCTCCGTGCCACGTTAAGGGGCTGCCGAACGGATGCTCCAGACGGAACGAGCTCCCTGAAATCGATGGGAAATATCCGCCTGCTCCGAAGGCCGGGTTTTGATCCATTGTGCTGGAGCAGAATGATCCTCATTAACCTAACAGATAACGGCAGCAACGGGCGGCACTGCTGTAATATCCATGAAATCACTATTTCATGATACCGGCGAGAGCCCAGGGAGGAGGCTTCTTGGTTGCAATAATTAATAATTTACAAAAAGCTTTAACTAAGCAAGACATTGCCCACCTGGAAATTGGAATGAAAGGATATTAATGAAGCTGCAATGCAGATGGTCATGTTGAAGGTGATGAAGAATTTATTAGGAAGACAGCCATCAGAGGCTGTGTAGTATATGAAGCATAAAACTGTTATAACTAATGACAGCGAGGAGTTTAGGCAAGTAATGGACAGCACGGCTACAAAAGGGAACATGGAGATATATTATTTAGTAATAAAGTTCTCATAAAAATGTGAAATATGAAGTAGAAAGATTAATATGATTGCACAAGCCATCTTAAATATCCATACCCAACTTCTGCCTTTTACAAGAAGTAGACTGAATTTATGCCCAAGCAGCAACACGTAAGTCACAGTGCTTATTTACATAGTTTATGCAAACTACTACAGATCTATGGGCTTAATTTATTGAAATAATGTTTGAAAGTGGTTTAATTTATTGCATTAACAATAGAGCAGACGCTATATTTCTACCTGCCAAGCGATCCAAGGAGCGCAGGTCAGGGTATCAATCACCACATCACGCTGCAGAAGACCCAGGGACCTGTGGGTTGGCGGCTGCTCTGCTCTGTAATTTCAGTCTTCCCTGAGATGGAGTAATCATCCTGTCTCTCCATCCCCGCTGCTGGAATTCACCTTTGCGCTAACCCTGGGAGAAAGAGCTGGCTGCAGAAGACAACACAAATATAGACATTGCTAAAGACACCTTTTCTGCAGCGTTTTGTACGCAACTGCAGCTAGAAAATATTTTTTTATTAAGCCACCTCTTCTGTGGGTTTATTTTAGCAGTAGAAAGCTGAGGAAGTACTTTAGATTATGCTAACACGCAGAGGAGGTGAGTGGGGGAAATTACTGAGGATTCTGGGCTATTTTTAAAAGCTGTTTAAGCCTGCTTTGCCCTCACCCATCTGAATTCATAATGCATTAGGAAATGTCTCTTTAATGCATACATTGATCAAGCTGCCTAATTAGAGCAAGCCATTCTTTTTTCCAGTTCTTTTTAAAATGTATGAATGCTTATCCCAGACCAAAACCACCGTACTTGAGTGGGAATTTTCTGTCCAAAATGAAAGATTGCTCTAGCGCAGGTAGCCTGTAACACACAGATCATTGCAAATCGCTACACTTCAGTCCACAATACAGGCTCATCCTTCTTCCCAGATTACAAAGAAAAGATTACTCTAAAATATTCTTGATGCTATCAAAAAAGGGGGATTTTCACGCATTTGCCCAAATTTATCCATACTATTTGTCTTTTGTGGAATTGAGAACAGTGACCCGCTCACTCCTGTGGAAGGAGAGCTGCTGTCCCAGCCACCCTTTTACTTATTGGAGCTTTGATTATTAGTGTGTGTCCCAGCACTGCTCTATAGAGCGACGCTTCGGGAGATGCCACCAGGCCCGGGAAACACTGCCTGCACCTCTGCTTTGCGGGGGTGACTCTGGAAAGCAGCAGATGCTGAAGTGGTGTACCTTTGGCTACGGCAGCAACTGGGATGTGAGGCGACGCCTCTCTCAGAGCTTCCTTGTAGCCACATCAACGTGGACAGAGAAACGAGCCGCCTGGCACCTCCGAGGGCAGCCCTCGGTCTCCGGCATTAAACCAGCACTGAAGTGGTGAATAAAATACACGTGTGTACAGCCATATATTGGGTGGTTATGGAAAGAACACATCCTGAGGCACAATCTAAAGACTATCCCATGTGTTGGGTTTTTTTTTAAAGAAATGGGAAAACTACACTGACAGTCATTTGCATAATTCAGAGACGTACTGAACGAATTGTAAGGGGTTACTGTGATGTGTCAGCGGTGATACTGCATTCACAAACTCTGGGTCACCCACTATTGAGACTTATAAAATCTCCCAAGAGGCAGCAGTATGAACAGATCTGTAGCTTTTGTTGTTTTGGGGCACTTGTTTACAAACCATATAACGTCTGCTATGACGAATATTCCATTTTCCTTTTAAACTCTTTTGTTTCTTTCCCTCCTTCTCTCTCTCTTTCTTTCTTTTGGAGGGGAAAAAGCTTAGAAAAATTCACCTACAGGGTGGATAATTTTCTTTTCCCATAGTACACCAAATTATTCTGCTACCTGGATGTAGTTTGTCATATTTAGTAGAGGGGTTTTTTGAATCGTAAATGAATAAAATAGTTCATTTAACTGTTGCTGGAATTTTGCACTTTCCCCTTGTGAGCGGTTTTGCTGGCCTTGTAATACTGTTTTGGCCAGTTGAAATCTCATGAGTTATGAGTGTTATTTCCTTACAATTGCACATATTTTCCATATTTCACACAAACCAATTATTTATCACACACATATACATGTGTTTCAAATTATTTTTAAATTAGTTCCTTCCTATTTCATACAGTTTTTAAATTACTCTCAGTGTTTTGAATCTTAAAATAAATGATCTATTCAGCACTTATTAATGTTTTTCAAGACTCCATAGAATTGCTGCTGGTTTGTTTATGAAGAACACACTTTCTCACCCAGGCATCGTGTCCTCTTGCACCAAGGGGTGCTTGGCCATGGCTTCTCCCTTTCTCTCCTGTCAATGGTGCGGAGCCTGGCCGGTGTGGCAGGAATTGGGAATGCCTGAGACGTTCCTGAAACCATCCTCATCATCGACTGCTGTTGTGCCAGGTGGCAAAGGCCACAGAGTTCCACACGCCAATCCTGCAAACGACGGGCTTAAGGGAAAGGTAATACGTGAGTGACACCATAAGGTCATTTTTAATACATAATATGTTAAGTACATTTAATATAATTTATATACCATGTTTTATATAATATTTATATATTATCTATTTAAATTATATATATGGTTTTAATATATAGTTATATGTAGCTAGCTAGCATTTGCAGAGCTCTGTGTGTGCCCACAGCACCTTCTGCTGCTTTCTCCTAAACCCCCTGTAACTGGTCACCGTAACGGGGTGTCCTGGGTGCCCGCGGGGAGGCCGTTCCAGCGCTGCAATGAACAGGAGGGCTATTATCCTTTTTGGTTTGTGACGTGGCACTTGTGCAGGTTCTGCCCAGCGTTGCACTGGACCCGACTGCTCTCACGCCGCACTGTAAATTCCTGCCGATTCCTCTCTCCACCATCATTCCTGATCCCTTTTGCAGTGTTGTTGCTTTCCAGGTTTCACTGTCTCCGTAAAAATTTGAGTTTTGAATTATATTTCCCCCAGACAGATAAATGTTCTTTTTTTTTTTTTTCCCCACATTGAACTTCATTTACTTCTTCTTTGTCCCTATTGTAACCCCTCCAGCTCCACTTGGGTTATTCGGGTTTTTTCAGTAGTGACTGGAACCCTTTCAAGCCCAGTGGCGCCACTGAGCTGCAGGAATAGCCCCATCGCCCCACTCAAAATCCGTATGGAGATTGTTAAAGGAAGTAGAACTCAAAACCCGTTCGCTGTCCTTCACCAAGCTCCTCCCTCCTCAGCCCGTGGCTGTTTGTGCTGCCCCTCGCTTTGTGGTCCCATGGTCACAGTAGGCTTTGTGGTCCCATGGTCACAGTAGGCTTTGTGGTCCCGCGGTCGCAGTCCAGGCTTTGTGGTCCCGTGGTCACAGTAGGCTTTGTGGTCCCGTGGTCGCAGTCCAGGCTTTGTGGTCCCGTGGTCGCAGTCCAGGCTGGGCCTTCATTAGAGACCATTCCATGAGATATTGTGTCAGAGTGACAGCAGTTCAGGCTCCGGCTGTCTCTCTTTCAGCCATTCCTTGTTCAGGCAGTAAAATCCTCGTCTATGGAGGTGTCGTCTTCAAAACCCTCCTGCTGCTCTACTCCTCCAGGTTCCTGAGGACGGTTGTACCTCTGCTCCGTTCCCAGGGAGGACACCCCTGAGCACACCCACAATTAACTACTCATAACGGCAAAAGGTTTCTGATTCACTTTTCCTTGGGAGTGAAGGAAATGATGCTGTTCCTTTCCCAGTGGCAAGTGATGAGATGATGCAGAAAAGGGTTTCTTGGGTTTTTTCACCTGTGCCACCAGCTCACATCCCTTCGGTGCAGCTGCCTGGAGAAGCAGGAGAGGACCAGCTCCCGGGTACCTCGGTGCCCTCATTCCCAGGGACCTGCTTCCTCAATGTTTTTCCAGTACTGCCCTGGGATACAGGGAGAATCCGCAGAAAGCAATCGCCAAAATCACTGTTCTTTTTTTCCTTTGGAATTTGTTTTGTTTTCTCTATCGTGTTTTGGTAATTACCCACATTTCCATGTCTCATCAGGAATAATTGCCTGTGGCACAGTAAATTAATTTCCTAATTGCCTTCCTACCAGTTGGCCTGAACAATTTGTAAATGTTCCACTTTTCCAAGGATTCTCTTGTCTGGTCTTCATCAAAGTGTATTTGAACATGCCATAAATCGCTAGCTACATAAGCTTTATTTTGTATGCCTCTTGCTTAACAAAGATCTTTCAAAGGATACTGAATATCAATAATTTTTAACCATTACTAAAGTAATTTCTCCCTCTTTTTCTAAAAGATGTATTTTCTTTCCAGGATTTTTGCTTCCTCAAAAAAAATTTTTTAAACCCTTTTCATTTCCTTAACTACTTTGGCACACAAGGACTAACATAGATTAATTTTTATTGCCCCTATTTTCCTTCCACGAACTCTTTTTTTTTGTTTGTTTTTCCTATGTACTCCTTATAAATTTGGGTTCATTCTTACTTTCTAATTTTGCATTCTGGAAAAAAAATGTTTCATACCATTGACAGAGCCTTGGAAAATGACAAGTATGGATACTTCCTCATCCTTGCATTCTTCTCGTATAAATATAACGTGTTGATCTGTAATTAAAGTATACTGTAAATGAGCTGCTCTGAATGACAGCAGGGCATCCTAATGGACACCAGGTCCCAGCACATCGTCCTGCAGGCTGGGGGGGAACAACTTTTCCCTTTTCCCTTCACTAGAGGGAAACAGCCAGAGGCCTCTTCATGTGCTCGGGTTTTAGTCACAGAATATTCTTACCGAGGAAGACGGAATTAGGGGGAAGTAAATGCTGGTTAAAGATTTAAACACGTGGACACAAATGTCTTAATTTCTTCTATTAAGTGATTTCTGAACTGCGTTACCCTCTATTGGCTTAATTCTAATTGGAATTGAGAAGAGAGTTACTCAGAAATAGCACCATTCTTATACTCCTTTTTTTCCTACTTTTAGAAAGACATGAAGTTTTAAGATTAATTCTCCTTTATTTAGTTTATCTATTTTTATTAGCAAAGTGATTTCTATCCTCATTGCCTCCAAATATGTTTAAAACCAAATAATTTCTGTGAGCTACAGTCATCAGGAATTTCCTTCTCCATAATTCTGAGAAACTTGTATCCAATGTCTGTGCTTTTCCTCCTTTTTTCCTAAATCCAACACATTTCATGACAATGTTCTCCAGTTGCAGTTCACTAACATTGTATCTATACTAACTTCAAATTTCTGGTGTCCTTCTTGACCTTTAGTTAGAAAATTAAATGTATGTTAGAATATTCCCTTTACAAGAAGGGCATTTCTAGGCACCCGTCAGTGGTATTGGTACTAACACACAGGACTATAGGCACTACCTAATTATCTGTACTAATACCTATCGATAAATTCTGTTATTTCTGTACTCCCAACTTTTGGGGTTTGTGCTCCTTTTATACCCTTGGTGACATTTAACTACAATAATTCTCCTCTTACTCACAATTTTCTATTTCACAAGCCCTTCATCTGCAAGGCAGCCGAGCCCAGGAGGGTGAAGCCCGTGTTAACAACAGGGAACTTCCCCAGCCTTGCCCTCAAGGTGCCAACTCCCTTACCACTAAAGAGAAGGAAAGAGTCTTATAAGAAGGATAAAATATGAGTACAACAGCAAAGATGTAATCATCTTGCTTTCGGTATCAGGTGTGGAGTCTATGTGAGTTTCTAAGATGCTGAATTCTCTTTAATTATCATTGAAAACCAGGCTACCATTGAGCAGGTGGGGAAGGTTATCAGTGTTACATCGACAACGTTTGGAGCAAAGGATCTCAGAAAATTCCCAAGTTACTGTGAAAGGCTAAGAGCACTTTAGCTAAAAAATAATCTAACAGAAAAAATCCCCTCACCTCTCCGGAAATACTCAGCACATAATTACAGTGGGGAGCTTTCTGCCTAAACTGCATAAGTGAGAGAGAAGGCAAACGTTTAACATAAAAACCTTAAAAACTGGAGATTATTTTAAAAGCTGCATTGTCAAAAGGCCAGAAGAATTCCTCCTATTCCTACTGGTCCAGAAAAATCCCAACAAAAAAAAAACCAAACCCAAACCCTACCAGGAACAGGAAGTTATACATCAGCCTTAAGAAATTAAAACTCAAGGTAAACAGCACAACCCCTTTCTTTTAATAAACTATAGAGACATTATTCACAGAAGTGGTTCCGCTAAGCTAAATCAATACTGAAATACTGCACCTGTAGAGAACGTAGGCAATCAATATAAAGACACAGGGAATTTTCTTTTTAAAATGAAATCTATATAGTTGAAAAATCTACGCATCAGAAAATACAGAAATAATTTAAATAATTAAAAAGCAGGCTATGATAAGACATGCCATGTTGGAAGGAAGCTGCCTGTCCATCAGAAGTGTATATAGATATAAAATATCTCGGGATGCATGACATATACGTGACTGTGATGTGTCCATCACGGTGCTCACATGATCTTAGCCAGCTTTACAAGGGGTGTTAAGATGAGAAAGGATCATCAGTCATCTATTCTGATTTCCTGCATGATAAAGGACTAGCATTTTCAAAGCGCATACATAATTTAGAAACATATAGACTGTGGGGTTCTCGTTAGACGCCCGGCTCCTACTGATTCCACATTTGATAAATGACATTGAGTATCTCAAACCTCTAAGGTCCAGATCCTCAAAGGCACTTTGGAAGCTAATTCCCCCTACAATCAAAGAAAATCAAACGCCTAAATGTCTTTGAGGACCTGGGCCTAACCCATTTTTGAAAATTTTGCCCTTTATGTCTCTCTTGATAAAGATAGGTGCGGTTAGATGAGGGGCCATTTTCATTTTCCTTCATAAGGAGGTGATAATGCAGGCACTTGTCGTTAAGCGTTCATCCAGGAGGTGGAGGACGTGGAATCAGCCCTCTCCTCTCCCTGAGGACATCCTAATGACCTCTCCTGCCTCCCAGGAGGAGGCCCTGCGCGCTGCTCTGCGCGGAGCTGAACTCCACGCTCCTCGGGAGAGGGTGCCTTACCCAGCGGCTTGTGCACAGCCGCCTGCCAGGGAAAACAGAGAATTCCCTGGGCAGAGAGAGAAAACAAGCAGAAACACGGCACACATCTGGAGAAAGAGACCACACGCATCTTGGTCCTTGCTTGAGTTGTCTCCTCACCTGTGTGATTGCTGTGCGATGGCAAAGGGAGCTGTGGATGGGGGAGTGAGCCGTGCCTCGGCCCTCGGGCTGCTCTATAAAGAACTGTCACCAACACCAGCACCGTCCCAGGGACCTTCCCGGCTCCTCTCTTCATGCGTGCAGGTCCTGCTCTTCTCTGGAGAGGGGCTGTGAACGCCTCTTCTCAGTAACGGCCCGTGAATTCCAACCAGGAGATCTGAGCCGGCTCCTAACCTGTGAGGACAGGTAAAAACCCACTCTTTCCACTGGATATTTTTCACTGTCCGTGTCAGCTGTTCCCAGCTCCAGGTGTCCACTTTCTGACTCCCGTTCGGAGGGAAGGGGAATGTTGCCAACAGCCTGGGCACGGTGGGCAAGTGCCGAGCACAGACCCCTGGGCTCCGTTCTGCAGGACGGTGTCTGGGCAGGGCTGGCATTGCTCTGAGCTTTAAAACACCTACATCCACTGCTGGATTCGTCTGTGAGACACTAAGGAACATTGCTGCCCTTTCCAAGGGGGACCAGACTCAGAGAAAGGAAAGTGGGGAGTAGGAATTCTCAGGATAGAAACACAGAACATAGAATTGACTGGGTTGGGAGGGACCTTTAAGATCATCGAGTCCAACCATCAACCTAACTCTGATAAAAACCATCACTAAACCATGTCACTAAGCACTACGTCAACCCGGCTTTTAAACACCTCCAGGGATGGTGCCTCAGCCACCTCCCTGCGCAGCCCATTCCAAGATAATATTCCAGATAATCCTGAACTGAAGTTGAGCTCAGAGGCTGCAGACAACCACTCTTCAAAGGTACAAGGGTATGGGTACCGCTCAAAAACCTCTCCTGCAGCTGTCCCAAAATGTACATACACTTTGTGTCACGTGTAATGCATTCCCTTCTGTGAGCAGGAGAAACAACAGAAAAAGCAAACAAGCTACAAAATGTTCCCATTAATAAAAATGTAGCTGGGAAACTCCTGCGCTGTTTTCCTCCTGCCAGAACAGCACTGCCGTACCCTGTTTTGAAGGATCAACAGTGGGCTTCAGGCAAGACGTGTCAGGGGGCCACAGCAGGCCTGACCCTGTGGTTATCCCATGAGTTACAGTCCTCTTACAGCAAGGTACGGTGTTTGACGCCGGCTGAAGGTTAACCAGCTCTCAGCGCTGGCTGGGTAACGGGGTCCTGCCCTCGAGGTCCATGTATCGATCAGCGCTGGGGTGCCCAGTTCCCTGTGTGGGCAGATGAGTGTCCCTCAGCATCCTGGGGGTAACGGGCTTTGAGAGGCTCAGTGGCAGTTCCACCTCCATCGGGCCCGTCGGGGTCACTCCATGGAGAGCACCGAGAATAAGAAGCGAGGTGATCGCGCCGGAGGGGTCACCATCTTCTCTGGGCAGCCCGAAGCCTTGGACCTGCTGAGAATGGGAAGCTACAGCCATACTGAAGAAGGAAAATGCTTGGCCACATCCTTTCCAGAAGGCCTTGTTGGATAGGAACTGTCTTATTTTGAAGAATACAAAGGGAAATGCCAATTAAGCTGAATACATTTCTTCTCAAAAATAGCCAAAGAATCCAGAAGGCATAAACTCAGGATGAAGAGGAACCCGGGTATCTCTGCAGTGCACCTGGGGGACCAGGGAGAATATCGATACGCACAAGGGGAGACGAGGGCGGGAACTGGAAGAAACCAGCTGGGGTGTCTCTGCCGCACAGTGGGGCATCCAGCTCATCAGAAATAACTCCCAACCTGTGGGTCCAGTGCTTATGGGCGTTTCAAACAGCTTCTACACCACCTGGGGCTGGGCAGCTGGACGCCACCAGGCTGTGCTGCTGGCTACGCGGCTCCCAGGAGCGGGAAGGCACTGGCCTCTCCAGACCCGCCTGGGCTACTGGTGCTTTTCCCCCGAACACAAGGGGAGTTTCCAGCAATACCAGGTATTTGCAGTGCTGGGGGCCCTGCCATCGGCCACCTCCTCCCGATGAGCCCATGGGGAATGGCTAGTGCTCGTGAGCACCCGGGACAGGCACACGCTGGCAAAGTGGCCACAGGCAGGATACGGTGCATCCCGACGGAACAGAGACGGTCCCGGTGTAGCCAGGAAGGTCAGAGCTCCCCTAAAGCATGGAGGGAGGGCACTTCACCTAAACCTTGGGCTAATAATCACTCACAATAATATCTGAAGGAAAATAATAGCTCTCTAAAGACATTATTCTTCATTTACCCTAATTAGAGTTCTGTATGAGATTACCCAGAAGGAGGTACCAGAGGAAAACTGAAGGAGATTTCTGCGGTAACGGTACGTATGTGTGAGGTCAAGAGCTGTTCAAAAAGCTCCTGAAATGCTCCCTGGGAAGGGAAGGGTGGAAATGCGATCCCTCGCCCTGGGTGGTAGATAGGAGGTGTAGGAAATCCTGTGTGTGCACCCGGGGAAAGGGGGGGAAGGTTTCTGTTCAGACCTCAGCTCGGCTTCCAGCAGCCGGGACTTCAAACCAGAGAGGGGAACACTGACACAACTGCACACGCTCTTTCCCTGCGATGACAAAAGGCGACATCAGTCACTTTGGTCAAAATCGTGCCGATGACAGAAACGCTGCCCTCAAACAGCCCATGTGGGCTTTTCCACTGGGCCCAATGGAGCCAGGGAGAAATCCCTTTCTTACTGAAATTGGTCGTTCACAAACTTTACACATACGAGAATCGCACATATTTCAGAGGTGGATCAATAGCACTTTAAAGATATAGATCTACAGAAACTGCGTTACTTTTGTCCTGAATAAACTTAAAACAATGCAATTATTACTTATCATTAAAAATACCTCTCCAGATGAAATACTGGACAGGATGCATTTCTTACCTCGCATTTTTTTCTTTATTCCCATGGTTGTAGTAAGCTCCACTATGCATTTTTGACCTCCAACAAGTTGCTTGCCTCAATACCATTCCTTGACTCTTATGGCAATAGAGTTATGGGTGTCCATGAACAGAGAAATGATGCTTTTCCAGGCATTTCTTTGCACCTCTGCCTCACCTGCAAATAAGAAAAATAACTGGGAATGTGAAAAGGGTAAAAAGTGACCCGTGTTTCCCCACTATTGGCCATTTCTGATGAAGCTACCAAATAAAATAATATTAGATGTGTTGGTGAGGCTTGTAGTTGTTTGGGTTTTTTGCTTGTTTGTTTGTTTTGTGGGCAGTGATGTGGCATGGAAATGGCTGAAAGCATCACCATGTGGAAAACATCCCACGTTACTTACCTGGGAAGTGGCATCCCGCACACCTGAGCAAAGAGCTAGTTTTCTTTAAGCACCTAATGATGAAAGCAGTTACACAGCACAGCTCGTTAGACAAAACCAGTCAGGACACAGGTTTTGGCTCCGCTGCAGCCCCACATGCAAATGACCGGCCTTGTCCTCTCCAAGCGTCTCTTTATTCTCATCCCTCACCCCCCTGCACCTCCTGAAGCATTTTACACCCTGGGGGGTGTGACTGTCCATCGCCATCCATTCCCTAACGTGGGGAACAAAGCGGCTCCAGAGGACCTACGGCCATAGTTAGAAGTATTGCTTTTAAAAATATTGCTTCAAAACGTAGGAATGATCTCATACACTGAGTACAGAAAAAATATTGAAGTAGTATTTGTTTTTCTGCCGAAACCTCTTTCTATGATGCGCAGCTGTCCCAAGGACTGTATTTCAGCCGGGTGCTGTTCAGGTTGTTCACCACCGGAGGAGGGTGAGCTCGGTCCAGCTTCATAGCCAGGGCAGAAGGACGGGCTGCAAGAGCCACATCAGAGAAGGAACCAACGTTGTTTTAAAATGTGCAAGGCTGATAATTTCTTAAATGAAATATGTGACCCTTGAAATTCTGAGGGCATTTCTATGGTTGCCCTCTAAGGAGAGAGGTATGGGAATAACAGCAACATGTCGATGGAGTTGCTTCCAGTTCAAGCTCAAGATAAGGCACTCGCTGTTGAGAGACTGGAATAGCAACGCTTTTGTGAATCAAATGTTTAGCATTAGTTTTAGTATTAGTATCAGTATGAAATATTTCAGTCATACTGTATGAGAAGAAATGACTGGGGAAAAATTCCCTAACTGAAAAAAGCACAACCTCTGGCCACTGCCACGCAGCTTTATTTAATGCTCAGCAGTAATTTGCAATACACACGACCAGAGCCACGTGTAATGAAGGCAGCATTTTTAAGAGGATGCCGCATCTCTTTGACATCTCTTTCATTGCCATCAGCATTGTAATCAGCCACCAGCGCTGCCATTTCAGCAGATAGTACAAAATTACCAGTCAAGAGAGAACAAAAGGAGGCAGTTGATCTTTTTATAATGCTTTTAAATAATGTTACAATTCACAAAATGAGTGCTCATGTGGTGCAGCCTGTAGTACAGCACGGGGCTGGGAAGCTTCCTTGAGAAATAAAAGATTTTTAAGCTGACTGCTCCTGGAGGCAGCATGAGGTGTAACATGGCCATGGTCCGACTACGCTGACAAGTCCTGGAGAAGAGCAAAGATCTCCTCTTTAGGTAGATCCCTTTGCTTTGGTTTGGTTTCCATACCTAGCTTTTCAGGATAAATAAATACTTGAAATCTAAAGCTGCAATATGTATGTTTTTCTGTCACAAAACCTTTCTGTGCAAAAACTGCCGCCTTCTTCACCATGCATCCAAGTATGAGGATATTGTGCATATGGTGCTGGGGGTTAATAAAAACATCTATCACCATAAAAAACACGATTCTGTAGCAAAACCACTACCCCAGTACTTAAAAATTTGTACCCAAATGTAAATTTTCCAAGATTTTGCTGGTTTGGGTGGGAAGAGCGTGAATCAAATAGAAAACAGGAACTACTTATGACCCAAGAGTTTCAAATGCAAACAATAATTTTGAATATTTGATATTTTGTAGATCCAAATTGCTATAGTATGGAGGGAACTGGACTCCAGACGCTCTCTCTGCTTTAAGCAGAGCGTGTGTAGGTAGCACATGCTGTGATCCACGGAGAGGCCATTCCAGCAGATGAGACGCTGTAAAGACGCTGCTGTTGTGTGACTTTCCTGGTCACAGCCGTCCCTGATGTCCCCCATCTCTGCAGCAGCAGGAAATCTGCCTGGTGGAAGGGCTCCAGCGGGTGTGCTCTGGCCCACAATTAATGTGAGGGGCAAAATCCAACAGGTCTGTGTCAACCTGACCTTGCAAACATTCTAAAACCAAAACCTAGAGACGGGTTTAGCCCTCAGTGACAGGCATCGGTCGGAGCTCTCAGAGTTTCTCAGATGCCAGTGAGGCCGTAAGCACTTCTCACCCACGTTGCAACACCTTGTGCTCCAGAAAAAGGGGGAAAACATAAAACCCATAAACCATACTGAGCATCAGAAAGGTGTGGAAAGGCCCTTCCTGGCCACCGCTGGTAGCACTGAGAAGTGAAGTATCCTTTGAGTTTACTTCCTTCTCTGGCTGGAAAGTCAGAAAGTGGGACTAAAAAAGTTGGGGTTTTTTCCCCAAGCAAACGCACTGTTGCCAGAAGCCATATTCCATGGCACAAAAGGACCTGAGGTCACCAAGCAGGCGGTTTGGTCACTGCAAACACAAAAGGACCAATGAACCTGACGAACAGGATCCACAGCGAGGACACAGGCCCTCTGCCCAAAAAAGGGCAAGGCATGTGTGTAAGGAAATGGCTTCCTGCACCTTTTTACTGCTTTAAATTTTACTTATGAGCTTTGTTGGACTGAGTCCTCACTGAACTTACAATATCAAGTGAAAAACCAAAGCTACTCCAGCTACTCGAGAAGCTGAACAACCCCAGGTGGAAAAGGCCAAGCGTGAGCCCCCGCAGCCAGGAAGCTGACCATTAGTACCTTTAACGCCGCTGGAAAAACTCATTCCAGACTGGTATCTGGATTCTTACTCATACGAGAAAAATGATTACATTAAGTTTTCTTAATACTGTGGTCTTTGTGTAAATGAAATGTGATGTTAAAATGTCACCTATTTGGAAAAAAATGACTTAGTGTATGTTAGACAAGCGTATTGACAGAATGATATTTCCTGCCTGAAATCAAAAAGGGATCTATGCTCCCGTAGGAATTTATAATACAACTGGAAGAAAATAAATAGCCAATTGTAAGTTGGGGGGGAGAGAAGTGGGG
>JAOXJK010000012.1:129548527-129565439 GCA_025774025.1 Xenus cinereus
TGCCTCACCACCCTCATAGTAAAAAATTTCTTCCTAATATCTAATCTAAATCTCTTCTCTTCCAATTTAAAACCATTGCCCCTTGTCCTGTCATTACACTTCCTGACAAAGGTAAACCTCAACTTCCTGAAGGTAAACCTCAACTTCCATTTTACACCTGTGTAGCCCTTCGAGGATTTGAATAGGGTTTTAGCCATACGATGAGAGGCAGAACTTGGGTCCTGGGAAGAACTCTGTGTGTGTCTGTGTGTGTGCTTGTTTCTGAGCCTACGTATAAGTACCCATCTAAACATGAACTGACCCATAATGTAAAGCATTAAAAGCCAGAAGCTCATGACACAAACCAGAGGATCATAAACAGTGTCTTGTACCAGGCAATGGTGCACCCCAGAGGACGCTCAGTAACACTGTGCTTCCGTGAAGATAACAGGTCTACCAGTCTCGTCAGAACCTTCACTGTACACCACTCCTTTATTAATTCCGTTTCCGTGGGTCCTTTGTATCTCCAGCAAGGAACACGCTCTCCCTCACAGTGGCAAGTTACTCTGATCAATATACAAATTAGCTGACTTGAAGCTGGCAACTTGCCTTAAACAGCAGAAATATCGTAACAGCGATTCCTCTCTTAACAGCGCCCGCTTTCACAGAGCAACCACTTTGGTTCTTTGGTTTGCTCTTTCGTTTAAACCGAAAAAGAAAAGATGCTAAGAATGAAGTTAAGAAACTAACTTGCAACAGAAGCTGCCAAAATATTAATCAGTGATTGTTTCTACATCACCTGTCTCGCTGTCGATGAGTTGCTCTGTACTGGGCACCGTAACTGCACTCAGACTGGTTACTGATGCTCAGAACACACTGCCCGAGTGTCCAGGGGGCTGCTCCGCTTCTGGTACCCAGCAACCTGACACGAGAATAAAGAGTACACCCAGTGAATGTGCAGATAATTACACTTTCAGGTAAGACAGGGAGGACAGCCAGGACTTTGGAGTGCGGGGTAAGGATTAGACCTCATCTTCAGAAACCAGAGGCATAGTCTGAAAAACATTGTGTCAATAACAATAGTATCAGAAAGAGCCAACTTCATAACCTGCCCCCGATGCTAGAACATCCCATCAGCAGTTCCAAGGAACAACAATACAGGCTTTAGGGCTACCGTAAGAATACTAAAAGGTCTGTATAAACAAGGAATCATCAGGAAGGACGGAAGCAAAACTGATTATGCTTAACTTACTCATGAGCTGATCTGGCAAAGTACCTTCTAGTACTACAGTTTTGGGAAACAACCTTAATTCCCACCATTCTATCTAGGAAATGTCCTTTACTAGATGATTGAGACAGTATCTAAAACTAAATTGTTCAAGATACATATTTTTGCTCCACAAAAAAAAAAAAAAAAGGTCCTCCTTAATTATCTTTGTGGATTTGTAGACCCAACCAGACTGTTCTATTCCAGCTGAACAGGAACTGCAGAGCTAAAGGAGACATTAAGTAAACAGCAGAACAGTCATGTCCATCTCCCGTTTCCTGCCATACAGTCATATTCTCAAAAAAACAAGTGAACCCAGCGGGCAGTTCCCATTTTCAACCACAATTCAGATATTACTCAGTGAACACACATAGTGTTTTAAGTGCTGTTTGCCCAGTTATTCAAGTAGGTGAGGCCCAGGTCATTAAAAATAAGCTTTATAAACTGTACTTGGTTGTGTCAGAGCTCCGGACAAAGCAAACTCCCTTACCTGCCTGCTCTTCCTATTACAATCAATGAGAATGGCTCTTCCTGAACAAAACCATATTTTAAACTACTGAGGCAAGGATTAAGTATGAAAACACTATAACCCGGAGGGTACCACAGCAACAACAGAATTAACCCACAACGATGCCATCAGCTGCGGTGGGATTTCATTCCCACACACGGACAGACAGCAGGGAGTGTTGCTGAACTAACTGCTAACGCTGAACGGCACCCTCAGCAACCTCACCGGGAAACGGGGAAACTCTGCCCTGGGAAGTAACAAATCCCAGGTAAAGCATTTCCGAAGGAATTGCTCAGGGAGATCTCGGGAGTCTGATGGGAACCGCCAGTCTCCAGTCACTTGGGCCCTGTACCCATCACCACGACTGCCTGGACCATAGTCCTGCCACTTAGCTCTCTTCAGATCCTTGATAGGAATTAGAATGTATTTTGGTTTGACCTAGATAACTCTGTCTTACATCCCAACAATGCTACTACACTTGAATAAAGAGCAGTGGCTTTTAATGAAGTATATGAATGAGCAGGGATGGCTAAAGTGCCCATATATCCCTGTGAGAGAGGCCAATGTAACATGTTAGAGAGACAAATGTATCAGACCTCACATCATCAGATTCATCACATTCATTAATTTGGAATTTGTCGTTTTTAATGCACAGACATCAAAAAGCCTGGACCCTAGGAAGATTCCCAAATGCAATTTCTCCCACAAACCCACTGCACCCACGGCAGGTTGGACAGGGTTAGCCTTGGAGGGACGGAGGGACGTGTGACAGCGGGAGCGTTCATCTGATCAAAGGTGGGCTCCCGCAGCGCGGATCTGACCCGGGCGGCTGGACTGCCCTTCCTGCCCGTGGAGCAAAACAAGTAACGGGGTGTTATTCCCCACATCTCATTTAGGATAGGGCAGATTAATTACCTCCTGCAGTGCCTTTGTCTTCCTTTCGACTACAGACGGAGCCCGGGAAAAGCGGTTCCCATGTAGACAGGCAGACCGCGACTGCTCAGGTGACGGGAGGTGAATCCCACGCTTCACAACACACCAGAAGTTATGCAGAAAAAGGCACTACAATGAAAAAAAAATAGTTATGCAAGAAGCCCGTATTTTTTCTTGTAAAGTTTTCAGAAGAAACACTTGACAAAAACATAAACTTGCAAATAGCAAAATATTTTTCATGAACAGATTTTTAAAAATGAACTTTGTAGCAAATATTTTGATTTATTTTTCACCCCGCTCTGGTTTTAACCACTTATTAAGTTGTCTTTTCCTCTCTTTCTCCAAGTGGCTCCAATGAAGACAAAAACCCAAAGATTTGGTACTAATGAGAGGCTAAAAGTACAGCTACGGACTCAACTCCATCTTGGTGTGTGTCTTTGTCGCCTTCAGTAGAATTCCGCAAAATGAATTTGACCTTGGATGTTTTCAATCAGTGTGTTCCAAATGAGAAAAAATTGTTGTTAGTAAAGACCAAAGAGGGAAATAAATCAAAGACACAAAGGGCAGTCAGTCGTCCAATTCTCTCTGATTCTCAGTGGGAATTGGGTGCTTAACAGCCCTTAGTATCCTTGAAAATCTCCTCTTGGGATTGGAAAATGAAAAGAGAAATGGGTGACCTTTTTTACCTTCCAAAAATTGCTCTGCGAGAAGTTCGGCCTTTCTGTTGTTTTCTGGGGGGAGTGAAAGAGAGGGAGAAAGACCAAATAATTTTTGGTAAATAAATTTTCCCTCGAGTGGATTACTCTGGTGAGAAAGGTGGGGGTAAGGGATGTCATCCGTCCGTTCCAGCGCTCCAAATGCGTGTGGGAGCCAGTTCGCTTTCCCTTGCGCACAGGCAAGGCAATAAACAATTCCACATCTAGATCAAAATAGCTCCTGTGCCGAAAGGAGCATGTGAGGTTTCTGCGGGAATGACAGTCAGAAAACACAGTCACGGGAAGCACACCCTTTTGCGGGATGATATAGGTGTTGCCTCCACAGAGCCCATCAGCCCAGAGAGCTCTCCCTCCCTTCCCATCCATGCCCTGGAGTGCTGCCTCCTTGCACCAACCACACACTCTGCAGGTGAGGCGGGAGGCAAGAATCGTTAACGGATACGGACAAAAGTTTAAGATTAAAACAGGAATCTCATTCCAGCTGTGGGGATGAGCCGGGGTTGAGATGAATTCAAGTCCCCGGACCACTTTGCCTTAACCCAGCCGCCCAGAGGATGATCAGAGGGCAGAGCTGTCCCCGTGGCCCCTCAGCCATGGCACAGGGGGTGACAGAAGCTCTGGCCGCCTCAGCAGGACAGAAGGGGAGCTGTGCCACTGGTCGGGACGGTGCTGGGCAGCAAGTGCCAGGGAGGCTGCAGCCTCTAATCCCTGCGAGGGACTTCCCTGCCCTTCCTCTTCTTTCAGTGCGTTTGATTGAAAGCTTTTTTCTCATTCCTCGCACAAAAAGGAAGGCAAACACAGCTGCAGGGCTGTAAGGGCCGGAAGATAAGGGCACCTCCTTGTGCTGGTTTGGTGTTGCAGGCTGTGGACTGAATTTCAAAGAGCAGTAAGAGAGAAGAGTGAGGGATCGTGCTGACGCGGGAGACGCTTTGGGATTCGGAGCCTGCTGTCACACATGCTGGGGAACGGCTTCAAGCACAATAAACCCACCGCCGACTCCTGAACCGCTGCTGCTGGAGCAGCAGGCGCAGCCCGGGGTACCTCACCAGGAGCACGGGTACAGAGACTTCAGAAATGACTCGGGCCCCCAGCTGCCCCTGACAGAGAGAGGGGACGCGGCCAGGTGTAACACGGAGCGCGGGGCGCTGGCCTTCGTTAAACAATAGCGATGAAGCCCGTGAGGCCGCGGTGACAGCGCCTGGCTGCGGGGAGAGCGCGCTGGACGCACCCGCTGCCATTCCTGGCAGTAAGTGCTTTGTGTGGACGCTGACAGAGAAGGAAGGAATTATTTAAGGTCTGTGAGTCTATTCTGTTTTAAAGCTCATTTAGCTCCACGCGGTCGGACCGCAGCTTGCAGCTGGCGTTTGTACTGCCGGGTGACAGAAAACTGCACTTGACACCACACAGACATTTGGGGATGTTCTAGGAGCGTGCCTATCCTGGAAAAAAACACGGGGGACAAGCCCCAGGCTGCGGAAGCAGAGTGCACAGAGGGCTGGGGAGGACCCAGCCCTAACTCACCACACAGATGTGCGTGTGCCCGGCACACAGGATTTGTCTCCAAGCACGAGAACTCGCTATACACCTCTGCTCTTCTCCTCCAGATGTGAAGCAGAGGATCTTCACCACAGCCACTATACACTGAGCATCATTCTGAATTTTTCCTAATTTATCTGGACTCCTTGCAACTCAGTATCCAAGAAACACCCATTTGCTGAAATTTTCTTCAGATAGATGTGCAAAAATCTTTTTCACATTAGGTTCTCCTTTTCCTATTGAATTCCATTTTGGAAGAGCTACTTGACTCTGAGAGATAATGAATCTTTAAACATGCAGGAAAACACTTCTACTTTCCTGGGCAGCATCCAGGTCTATTAGAGACGTCCTCCAACTGGAGCAAAATCAGGTGGAAGCCTAATAAAGGTTGCATTTACTACTTAGATCTGATTATGTCATTAATCCTCCAGCTTCCTAATCAGAATAAACAAACAAAAAATTTATAAAAAGAACAAACAGTAGGTGACATATTGCATGATAAACAATTATAAACTAGACTGGCAACTCTCTGGATTTCCCAGTTCCTGGTGAAAGATAAAGCAGAGAACGTTTCCACTTTGTGATCTGCAGGAGAGTGCTGTTTCTGGCCAGCCCTACTCTAGAGGTGGTAATGGAAGGGATCCCTATCCTGAAAGAAGTGAACTCGTGGTGGTGCCTCAACGAGGGACTGTCCCCCGTGTCACTGCCAACGTGACTCACCCCTGCTCGGCCACCTCCGTACCTCCTCTGGTAACACCAGAGACATCCCGAGCCCGGCGTGGCCACAGCGATGGGTACCCCCCATGGGCACCACTCACTCTGGTACATGCAAAGCACACGTTTAGTCTGCACACAGAGTCACTGCCCGTGTGTAAACACACGGAGTAACCGTTGGTCCGAGTGGCTGATCAGCCCTATCTATGCATACAGCGCTTACATTCCGCGCTGGCATCTCTCTCTGCTTCCACCAGATGCCTGTGTTCAAGCATTTTGCACATACAATTGCACAACTAAAAAAGTATGAGAAAAGCAGGCTTAAAATACGGTAAGAGATAAAGCAAAACTGCTTTAAACATAAAAAAAAGCATTTCAGCACTGCATCATCCCAGTGTATTTAATTACAGGGAACGCCGGAAGCAGTATCTGATTAGCTGAGTACTTGGGGCCTCAAATTTGTCATGATGCTTTCAGCAAAAGGGTGCACAAATATCTCTCGTGGCCTGCCTGGGCTGCAAACAGAAGGGAAAAAACAGTCAGGCAGAGAAACTCCAGCACCTTCAAAATAATAACCCTTGTATACAGGGCTTCGATATTCTCAAACGATTTGGAATGTGAAAAGAAATCCTTACACTGCAAAAGGGAAAATCCTCATGGAAAGGTTCCCTGCAGCCTGAGGGCCCCCCTAGCCCCCCAGAGCACTTCCACAGCCCCGGCCCGGAACGGTGAGGGGATGGCTGGGATTCCCAGATCCCACGGACGGGAACATCCCAGGAGCCTGTATTCCCAGTGCTGTGCCTGGTACGGATCTTGCTGTTAGCCCCGGCCACGTGCTGCAATACAGGAGGGAAGCTGGCTGGGAACACACCGGGGCCTTGCAGAAAATTTGGATTTTGACCCAGATTTTGTGTCTGGTCCCAATCTGTACTGGGCTGAGGCAAATCCTGACCCCACGTTTGGGCAAGTTCCCAGCTGGCCTTCGCAGCGCCATTCCAGCTCGCCCTCGTCCGTTCCCTGCCTCGGGAGACGCAGCGCCGGGATGGGGCAGCTCCCTGTGACTCGCTCTGCTCCAGCCAAGCAGAACCAAGTGCAGTCACAACTCTGCAGAGGAGTCTTCCTCTCCCAAGGACATCCGAACATAAAGCAACGTTGGAGACGGCACCTTACCCCCTCGGCTATTGTCTGACCCGGGTTCCCTACAGCACACCCCTGGCCGCGGCTGCGGGGCAGCATTAGCTCTCCTAACGAGGAGAGCCCCGTACACCGGGAGCAGAAACACCAGCACATTGGTGTCAGCGCCCCGGTGACAAATAATGACAGCTACGGAGTAACAATCACCGTCGCTTCCCTCGGCAAGCACTCCTGTGACTTTAATTGAGTCGCACTCGTTAGTTAAGAGCGATGCACGTTCTGAAGAGCAATGGGATATGCCTTGTAACTCCGAGCTTTAAAGGACCGGCCGTTCGCTCTAAAGAGATCTTATGAATCTATGAAAGGGTTTATAAGCAGAATTTTTATTACAGTTTATATATTTGCAAAGATTAAGGTTTACAGAAACTACTTTATTTACCAAGTCTTCTACTAGAGGGGCAAACATAATAATAGCAATTAAAACGGAAAGCAGCGGGAGCACTGAGCACAGCAGCCTGGCTACAATGGGATTCCCGCTGCTCGGACAACAGGAACACATCAAACAAGGAGCGGCACGGAAGAGAAAAGGAGCCAGCAAAAATAATGAGCTTTTAAATTATAAACAGAAATGGACAACCTTCTCTTTAAACAATGTAAAAAAGGTGAATATAAAATTCAGTTACATGAAATAGGCAGAAAGCAACTATGAATAGAAACACCTCAGACGAGTTATTATAGAACGAGGGCCGCCCGCTGCATGGCTGTCAGTGAAAATGTATTGCTCTTATATTCCTTTCAAAATTAAAATGCTGCATCTGGGGACAGCTGTTGACTGATAAGGAAGGGCTGCCTGGATTCCAGTGACATTATTTCTCTGCAACCGCGTGTAGAAATTAATTTAGTTAAAGGGAAGACATGAAAATAAAACTGAAATAGAATGGATTTAAAGATGCTTTTTTCCAAAACTCGGAGTTTACTATTATTATTGTTGCTGTTGTTATTATTATTATTATTATTTAGTCTTTATTCCCTTCAGTTTCTGGTGCTGAAATATGTTTCTTTCAGATGATTCCCTCCTGTCTGCAAATCCAAATAACTGAGCTGTAATGACAGTTGTGAGCATTAGGAAAAGTATTCTATATGTGTTTTGATTGAACATTTTACATTCTGTACCCTGTTTTTAAAGGCTTTACATTAGTTGAGTGAATATCAGCCAATACAGGATTTGTATGGAAATGGACCAATAGCCACACCTCTGCTGTCATTTGTGCACAATGTCGAGGGATTTAATGGAATACAATACCTGCTGGATATAAAAATACTCTATTTTACAAAAAAAAAAAGTGAGATCAGGCTTTTTTTTTACTGCCTAGAATCAGAAAGAAAACCATATACAAACCAATTCCCCATACGCTATATTGGATAGAGGTCCTTATACATCCTTTTTGCGGGGTATTTTTCCTGGGAAAAAAATTTCTTTTGTGTTTATCTCACTGAAACTCAGTATCTCTTGTTTGGAAATAATTGCATTAAAGATTGCCCAACATTCTGTGGGAATAAGGGCTCATTCCCATCATTCCCAGTGGAAATCTTAATTATAGGTTGCCATGAGAAGCTGAGATATTAAGACACTCATCACTTCACAGTTCTACAACTTTCCAATTTTAGTTGTACTACAAAAAGTGGTTCTTCCAGACGCAGCAAATGTCTGAAAAGATATCTGCAGACCAACAACTAAATATTTCAGAGAGGAGACAGTACACTTTTCTCCTGCTCAGGAACGGAGCTCCAAAACGTAGCCGCTGTGATGCCCAGCTGTTCTGATTCTGTCGCTGCGGCAGTGCCCTACTCCCACCCCAATGGCCACGCTCCAATGACTCCGCATTAATTAATAATTTACTCTTGTATTGATAAAGCTCACCCCTTTCATGAGCCAGGCTGCTCTAAGCTAACTACCCAAGAGGATCACTCTGTGTGAAATGAAGCCACGGTAACTTTCGATAACAGGACAACAAAGGCGTTTACAAACCTTTCAAATGGCAAAGAAATGTAAAAAGTGTGAAGTTTGCCAAAAGAAGCCCCCCCGAGAAACAGAGCACATAACCTTAACCCTCTCTGCACGGGAGCGCCGCCTTTCCCAGTGCAGAACGACCCCCTGGTCTGAACTAAAACAAATGCCTCCTTGGCTCCCGCGGGGTGCCTGCCCGATACCCTCCTGGCCCACCCGCGGCCAGAGACCTTCCCCGGCCATTCGGGAACACTCCGGGGGTCTCGGCATCCCTGGGTGTGCAGTGGGTCCCAGGACAGGTGGGGTACCAGGACAGCAGGTCCCGGGACAGCAGACACCAGGACAGCAGGTCCCAGGACAGGCTAAAAGGGCAGGACAGCAGGTCCCGGGACAGCAGGTCCCAGGACAGGCTAAATGGGCAGGACAGCAGGTCCCCGGACAGGCAGGTCACGAGCCCAGTGATGCCAGCGATCCCTTTCTGCACATCCCATTGCTCCTGAAGCTCTCCCGGAGGAGGTGGGGGTCCCAGGGAGGGGCAGAATGCGGTCCCCGCAGCGGGGCGCGGGGATGACAGAGCAAAAGGGCAGAGCTGAGCACGGAGCCAGTCCCCAGCCAAATTGATTGTTCTCGTGGTATAGACTTCCAGGGGAAATCAAGACTCCTCCCTGCCCAACAGAAAAGGAAACGCATAAAAAAAAGTTTACCAGTCATTTGCTTTGAAAGGAAAAAAGTTCTGATCTGAGGATAACACGTTTGTGAAGTAACTCGCCAGGCTCTATGCACTGTCACGAGCAGCTTGTAAAAGAAAAGAATATTTCTCAAAACCTTGTATTTTTATGTATCTCCCTTCATACACACATATGGAGTCAAAGTAGAGAATCTGGTTCAGCAAAAAAACCTTTTACATGTGTGCTATGATGCAGAGAGATAAAAAATTATTTTCATGAAACTACTGAAAACCAAATCCCTGGTGCAGTCTCAATGGAAACCCCAGCTTCCCACCTACCACAGAAACAGCAGGTTGCTCCCCTCTGTGGAAAATTAATGTCTTTTCAATAAAAAGTCCTTCCTCCTCTCCCCTTCTACTGACTCCTTCCCTCCTCGGGGACAGAGGCAGAGCAGCTCTTCCTCTCACAGCCCCCAGAGTACAGCTGTCTCGCCGGCACCAACCAAGCCAAAGTCTCTCAAGTGACTCGCCAAAAAGGAGAAAAAATAAAAAGTCTGCGAAACTCTGTGAGATGAATTTAGTCTGTTTAAGGCAATTCAGAGCTGCCCATCCAAAGGGATAATTCTCGGTTCCTCTCTGCAAGTTTTTTGTATTTCTTCCTTTCCATTGCGCTGGAATTCGTACAGATGCATGGTTTGAGATCATCGGAAAATTAATCCAGGTGAAAACTAAAAAAAAAAAAAAAATTAAAATCTGTTCTCTTTTCAGTCGAAGGCCTAGTCTGACATTACTGCTCGCTGGCTTAGTATTTTTTTTAAAACACTAAAATCCTAATGATACAGAAGAATCTTCATTAAAGGACAGCTGCTCCCTCACAACGTCTCTGAGCAGGACCTGCCCTGGCTCGCTTCTCAAGACCAGGACTTCAGTGTTGTCCATCCCAGGAGAACTTCCTTCAATATAGCCAGGGATTTATATGAGCCAGGAGGGAAGAAAATTTGAATAACTGTGTCAGCATTTATCTGTGCAAACCACGGCATTCAGAGTCACAGAAAATAAGAAAAATCTTATTAAAATCTGTATTAACTGCGGTACCTTGAAAAATATTTTCAAACAAGTAGCTTACATGTTATTTCGCAATCTGAGATAAACGTCCCACAGAATTAAGTTTCTCAACATACAGAAAAGAACTTAAGATATGTATTTGTCACATAAAAGCGGTGCAGACCTGGGCTGTGGCTGTAAGGAAACAAGGCTCTGAGCTGGGTTTCTCCAGGGAAGGCTCCAAGCCCAGGTTTTGCCACGGCGGATGCATCAGGCACCTGGATGAGCCCCTGCCGTGCTACACAGGTCCCGCACACCCCCCGTTCCGGCCATGCGGGGGTAACAGACCGAGAGGGGGGACCCCGGGACGCTGCCGGAGGTGCCTGCACACAGCTGCAGCCCCAGGAGTTTGCCGCTGGTCCCCGGGCAGGCATCCCGCTCCTTTTTTTCCAAGTTAAGGTTTCACAGCCTCCTTACGAGCCAAACGTGCCGGGCTCAGAGGAATGTCCTTTGCTGTGCAGCAGGGCTCCCCGGCCCTGGTACCCGGGCAGGCAGGGAGAGGGAACACGGGGACAGGTTCATTCCTTACCCTGCCGTGCCACCCCGAGGCCGCGACACACCACCGCACGGGAACACCACCGCCCGCTTGGAAAGCTGAGAGCATCCACAACCACGTCTCTCCCAAAACTTGGCTGCAGAGATTTAGACGCGGACGTACTCACAAAACCCACAGGGCAGGAGCGCTATTTTCATTCCAAAATCATTACAAATGGTTTGAGAAACAAAGAAGTAGAACGAACACCCACTTTGCTTCTCTCGAGTTTCCTCTGTATTCTCCATTACGTTTAAGAGTTTAAGGAATGACAAAGGGAGGGGTAATAATAAAAGTATTGGGGATGATATAAATTAGGGATGGCTGTCTTCACGTGAATTTCTTTCCAGTTCTTGCAAATTAAACCCACGTAGCTTCAGGATCAGGTACCCATGCCGTGCGGGGCCCAGAGCCCCCGGTACTGCAGGAGGGTCCCAGGGACCCCAGGGGAAGCCGACGGGACAGTCAATAGAGGGATGGAGCTGCGGCCGGCACACAGCCACGGCTCGGGGGCCGAGGGAAGGAGCGAAGGCAGAGCTCTCACCTTCCCTGCCGTAACAGCAGCTCGGGCATTCTCCACAGACGGGAAAAGGAGCCAGCTCATCCCCCAGGGATACGGGATCCCTCAGTGTCCGGGAGCGCTCCCCTCCCACCGTGTGGGGCACGGAGTGAGGCTGGGGCAGGGATCAGGCGGGGAGGAACGGCAGGGGAAGGGCAACCAAGACAGCCGGAGAAAGACTGTTTCCATACTGCGTCTGGGGCCTGTTTGACATGAGAATGCCGAGAGCGGGAGCAGAGAGCAGAACCGGTGTCTCCCCCAGCCGGCTGCTCCCGTCACCACGCACTCTTCAAGGGCAACAGGAGCAGAGCAGGTCTTCCACTGCCCTGGTGTGCAGGCCCATCTCTTGAGCAACAGAGATTTGGGACCCTTCAAAAAAAAAAAAGACTTAAGACTTGGCAGTGGGTCCTGCTGCCTGAGACAAAGGTGAGGATGTGATGATGAGGAGGAGGAAGGTGCAGGCTCGGGGGCCGGCAGTGTGGCTGGTGGGACAATCGCCCCCTTGCAGCACAAGGTGCCCCTGGAGCTGACCCGGGCACGGTGGCTGCTGTTAGCCCCAGCTCTGGAGCCCTCAGAGCACCCGCAAGGAGTGAGCTGAGAAGAGACAGAGCAAGATTTACCCTGCTCTCCCTTCAAATCCCATTCCCGTTTCTAAAGGCACAGGCAGTAAAACGACCGTACAAGGAATGCATTTTGGACAAACCACAAGAAAGGACATTCAGTTCAAATCGAAGACAAGGTCAGGCACCGTCACTGCCCACGTGCGAGGTCAGTGTCTGCTTTGGGGACAGGCACTTTGCAGGCTCCATCGACAGTAAGGACAGGAGGCTCCATTCAAAAGCCTGAGCAGGGGCATGTGGTGACTTCTGAGACACCACCGGGTTTCTGAAACACCTGCACGGTGCTGGAAACGCAGCACGAATGGACAGGGACCCCGTAGCTGCATCAAAAGGTCTGCATGAGACTTCTGGTCACAGTGACACCGGGGGAACAGACCCATGCCCTAAGTCTCAGCTGGCCACATTGAGAGCTTAGACACTGAGGAGGCGTGTAGATTGCTACCTATAGAACACTGCATTTCAGTCTCTTAGCCCAGAAATAATTCCCATTCCTATGGTTTGAGATGAAATATGGGAAGACCTTGCAACCTGCCAGATCATCTGGAGAACCAGCTAGAGGTATCTAGTGCCCTTTGAGATGCCTTCAGATACCTCCCCTGGCCCTTAGCTGCCCCTCCAGAGGAGCTGGAGCTTCCCTCAGATTCTGTGTCACCTCTGGCAGTTCGTGCAGGAGCCCCCAATGCCCCAGAGGGCAGGGAACACCTTTGTATGGGCAACTAAATAAAGATTCTATTAAACTTAATTCACCCCACCTGAGAGGAGCGTCTGCTCACGGGGACGGCAGCAGGAATTTGCCAGAGCAGAGACTGGACTCAAACGCAGGTTTTTATAGAAAAGAGTAGCATTTAAATTGTGTTCAAAGAAGTTGCTAATTTTTGTCACTAACACACAGCTTACACACACGCGCGTCCACACAGGCACAAGGGCTCCGGTTGGAAGCTCTGCTTTAAAGACCAGAAGCGGTAACTTAAAACTTCTCAGCTTCTCCTGGCGGGTGGGTTCCTGCCTCCCTGCCCTCGGCTGCCCGCCTTCCTGCAGCCCATCCCGGGATCCCTCTCCCTCGGCTGGACTTCGGGCACAGCCTTCGCAGGGCACCCCGGGCGCTGAGGGGCAGAGCAGCCCCAGGAGCAGGACGGGCTGTGGGGAGGGCTCAGCTCTGGGTGTCACCACTGGGGAACACACCACAACCTAAAGAGACACCCATTTCTTATTTTTGAGCAGCGAGATACTTGAGCAAAGGTCTTCTTCTTTATGAAATAACCAAAGACAGGAGTAAAAAATAGGCTCTTCCTTTTAAAAAAAAAAAAAAAAGAAAAAGGTTTAAAAGATCTAGTTTGACCCATTTAACTTCTAATTCTGAAGGCCATGGTTTGGCAGGGACAGCCAACACAGCACAGCCTTATGAGAGGCCGTAGCCAGGTATTCTACTGGAAGGAAGGTAAAGGTAAAACTTGACCTCAAAACTACAGACAAAATCAAAAATGTTTTTTAGAACAAATAGTTGTAGGGAATGAATGCATGCCCACCCCCTCCTGCGGAATCCTATCACAGCTTGGTACATCATTATTTTTTTCCCCCAGTTTATTTGAATATTCCTTCAATTCTTCAGATTGTCTCAGAAAAGTACCGTTATTTGAGATTGCTGCCTCAATGTAATACATCACGTTACTTGAGTAACTTTGTGTGGCCACAGTTTATTTTCCAGTAAGACGGTTTTTATAACATATTGACCTTGAGAGCTTTCCTGAGTTTAGGCAAAGAAGTTTGCCAGAACCGGGGAAATCTGCCATGTACGTTCCAGCCAGGGTGCTCCTGTTGCAGCCAGAGGTGCCTTCCTCAGGCGCAGCGGAGTGATGCTGGCACTGGGGTGTCTGCACAGGCACCCGCCTGCCCCCCGCGTCACACGATTCACAGTCCTTCTTCCCAAGGACATACCATGAAATAGCCTGCAATTAACTCAGCACAAACATTCAGAAGTGAAGCTATCCAAAGTCAGGAAATGCAAGTTAAAAAAAAAACAAAACCAAAAAGGCTAGAAAGCTTTTTTGTTTTCGTTTTGATGCCAGGAGGAAGATATATTAGGCCCCAGATTGTTCGGTTTATTTTTGCACTTAGTTTCATTGAATGTAATTGAAATTCTCAGGAGAGAAAGGCAAATGGATTTGGCCCAGTGTGTTTCTGAACAGACTGTTGTGAGAAAATGATACAGACTCTTAAATGCATCTCCGACTTCTTTATAAAGATATCATTTTCCACCTATATCAAATTTCAGGCACACTGATTGTCTCTAGACAATCTGAGAAAGGCAGTTAGGCTCCGTACACTGTATTTTGACTTTCTGCTCCTCTCTGAGGTTTGCCTCAGTAGAAGAGAGGCTCCCTGGGAACCATTACCTCTATGGCTAGATCATCCTAACTCTTACAGCCCGTGTGGTCAGGCCTGCACAGCCCACACCTTACCATTACAGCAGCGTATTTCATGGAATGATACATGGACAAATGCACAAATACTCAAAAAAAAAAAAAAAAAGAGAAATGAAGCAACAATCAGCATGATGAAAACCTGCTTGTGTCAGTTGTTGAGCTGCCCCAGCAGGACCAGGCAAACCAGTCCATCTCAGCCAAGGCTGCTTCAATCATTCCAAGCTTCTGAAGACTTTCAAAAAAAGTTGGGTTTTTTCCTTCAACTCAAAATGGAAGATAAATGTGTTTTCTTTCTGTCTCGTTACCACACATGGAATTTCTGTCCCACAACTATGTTCACCATCACCTAGAACAGGCAGCATTTAGCTGTGACTTCACACCAAGGCATAAATCAGCAACTTCCTGCCTTGCAAGGGGTAGAAATGAGACTTTTTTTCAGCTTCCAGGGAGAACACAAAGGTTTACAGTCCAAATCAATATACAGCTATTAATATTAATTATTGACGTGATTAATAGTAACATTACTCACTATGAAGGGGTTGTTTGAGCAATTTTTGGCTGCCTCTGACAATTATGAATTCCACGTTTTGTCCTTCATGTCTATTTACAACTAGACCCTTAGCATCCAAGTAGACTTATCTAAGAGGCAGAAGGTACTATCTTTAAAAGGTAAGATTAGCTGTAGATCAGTTTTCCTGAACACCATGATATAAGGTGATCCTACATCGATTCTCCATCCACTTGGGATGACTGCATGTTGCCTTTTCCTGCTCCTGTCTAATATTGCATGGTCTATCAGGGATGGGGGAGCCAAGTATTGCCTTTGGTCACTACCCAGTGAGATACTGGAGGTAACTCCCCAGGCACCAGCTACTGTATGCTTTCTGTCTGTGTACAGTCTCTTCCCTTTAGCAGTTCAATTTACTTTGGAGCAGATTCCTAATTAGTTAAAAAAGCTACCTCTGACTGACTGTGGGTGGACAGTACGCAGACAAACACCTGCTCAGACACACGTCCAAGGCATCACGGGCAAAGAGGGTCCCCCTCAGCTCCCCGTGGGAAGTGCCCTCCCATCGTCTCACCCCAATAACGCCAGGCACATGAGGCTTGTTGCCAAAGGAGAAAGAAAAAGGAACTACAATACAAAACCATTTGTGCCCCAAACCCATTGGTGCCCGAGAAAAATAAGACAGCGACAGCAATTCCAGTAACTGAACAGTATTTCTCTGCTTGAGTTACAGAGCTATAAGGGAAAACTGCAGTTACTGGAAAATGTTATTTGCACTTGTAGCTTGACATTGGAACGGGCGGAGAAGAGGAACGTATCTCATGCATTATATATCTGGTCACAATATTGCTCAGCTCTTCTCATTAAAGAAAATTCTGGAATGGTATGGTTAAAGCAGATCTCACTTTGCTTCTACATTCCTAATACCACCTCAGACCCACGATTTCTTTAACTGATGAGGATTTAGTCACATACAGCCCTCACCACAAACACTTGTGACCCCCCCCACCTCACTCACCTGCACTCACACACAGAACACCCCATTCCGAAGGAAAGGAGAAGGCAATTAAAAGCTAAGCTGCCCTCAGTGATGCATTATGTATCTCTGGCCTCAGAGGACAGGCTGTACCGTTCCCACAGTCGCTGTAACCCCAGCACCAGGGCAAACCCCAGCCTGCCCTGCCCCAATTCCCTGCACATCACAGCTACGGGTGGGTCACGGCCCCCCAGAACAGGGGGTGCAGACGCCTCGGAGGACGCATCTGGAAGTCCCTCAGTGAGCTCCGGTTGGGTTGTTTCTCGGTGTTTCCCACCGCCTGGGTGAAGCACTCTGCTCCCGACAGCGGGGCTGAAGGGCAGAGGCAGCCGGAAGATCATTTTTCTCCAACAGCATAAAACATTTGCCATTGTAGAAGAAAATCTCACTGAAAAGATAAAAAGGTTTTAACGTTGCCACCCCTGCTCTGAATTTCCAGTGATAACAAATAGTATGTAGGAGAATCCAAAGTCATAGAATCACAGACTCATAGAACTGCCTGTGTTGGAAGGGACCTTTAAGACCATCCAGTCCAACCATCAACCATCTCTAACCATGTCTCTAGCACTGTGTCTGCCCGGCTCTCAAATCCCCCCAGGGATGGTGCCTCAACCCCTTCCTGGGCAGCCCATTCCAATGTGCAATAACCCCTTCAGTGTAAAAATTGT
>JAOXJK010000012.1:129576043-129587127 GCA_025774025.1 Xenus cinereus
AAATTTTCATGGGTAGCTTCTAATGTTGTTGTGAGAACAATATGCTATATATAAACATTTTATCGAAAAAGTATTTGGCATTTACTTTATTTCTAACAAACCTCTTAGAATTATTATAGGGCTGGAGCCTGACAAAAGACTTACTATTATGGGTTATTTGCATAAGGAATGTTTTAAAGGAGATTCGGTAGAGTATGCAAATTAGGAAATTAATTTTTTTTCTCTTTAAATCAGATTTTCTCAAGTTCTTAACAAGTTTAAAATGTACTATGTCTGTTCCTACCTCAAATGCAGTGCTCAAAAATAACTATTTTCCTAGACTATTTGTCTTGGAAAAAATGCAGAAACCTGCTTAATATTAATTCTGTTAACACTGAACATCAAAATAACTTCAACTACATACGTAAGTTATTAAATGTGTTAGGGTTTTAAAGGTTTGAAATATATTAAAACTGAAAACCATTTATAACAGTAATTTGAGACATGTTGCTTTGTGTATACAGGAGTAAGAGAAAAATAGATATGAAAGATAAAGTCAGAATACACTGGAGGAAATGATGTTTTTTCCATAATTACCTTTGAAATATGATCTATTTTTCAGTTTTCCATGTATCTCTTTGCTTTTTCCCATCCCTGGAAGTCTCCCTGAGACCTCTACAAGCCCCCGGCAGCTCTGGCAGCAATTCCTAACCAGGCAGACAGGGATTTCCAGTGTTCTGTGAATTCAGAGTCAACGACACCTCTTTACTGACGTATTGTAACTGAGCAAAGTTAATTATAGATCAGGAATCTCATTTTACACCTTTTTTTCTTCTGTACCACCTGTGTCCCCCAGCTCACTAGATTATAGGTGATAGGGATGAGAATGTTAGTCCATTGCTCCTTTTGGCCAACACAAACCCACCAGTTTGAGCCCAGTTTCTCCCAAGGTGCCACCAGCGCCAGCTCCAGCTCAGCCGCAGTGCCCTGCCATGACAGGGCTCTGGGGCCGCTAGGCACAGGACGTGTTAATGAACAAATAAAACCAATTAATACTATGGTGCATTAGCTTTAGAACGTTTATAAATGTTTATTTAGCACAATTACAACGTTCTTACCACTAAGAATGTTTTAGCATCGTCAGTTTTCCATATCAATGAAGCTTGGCTGTATTTTCTGTAATTTCCACAAGGTGTATTTTATGAAAACACCCCACGTGCAGTCACAAAGCCCAGGTAAAACTGCAGTTTATAAACAGATTATAAAACGTGGTGCAGGACATATAACCAGTAACTGCAGTTTACAAATATCTACAGCAAGGAACTGCCTGAGAATAAATTGATATTTTAAGGGGTTAGTCAGAGAAGAAGGTGGTTTAAAAAGTGGCATTTCAGGATATGCCTAACCCTCCAGAGAAAAATCTTATGATAGAAGAACTGCTGTGGCTTTTGCTTTGTTAGAAAGTAAATTTTAGTACAATAGTAAAATATGTAGGATTTTACACCTTGATGTTTTATTGTGCAAGCAAATATTACCTCCTAGAATAACTCAGCAATCGCTTTTGTGGCGAACATTAAAAGAATCAGGCAGCCTGTCTCTGTTTGTCTGTATTTAGCCTGCTCAAGTGTTCATGAGAAAAAATAGAGGTTGCCATATTTTGATCCTAAAAGCTGGATTTCTCTACTTCTCCCCATCACAGAACTTCTTCAGTAAGTTTTTCCTTATATTTTGGATACTAAATTTATGCATATATTTTATTTAAACACTCCAATAATAGGTGTAACTAACACAGTAACAGGCATGACTTCACCACGGGAAACTACAATCGCATCTGCGTTGTGTTTCTCTTTTCCCACACACATTCTATCTTCTTGAGGCAAATAGGATTTTTGTAGCAACAGAGGCCCGATCACTAAATAAAAAAAATGTTAAAGCTAGTTTTCTAATTGGCTTTTGGTGCACTGGTGCTCTTGCTCCCAAGGTCTCCCCTGGGCTGTCCGTTCCCTTTGGTCCGTAGCGCATCCATGCCCTGCGTCCCGCAGCGGGAGCCATTTGACAGACACCAGCACTGGCCCCTCTCATGCGGATTGGTGGGATTTTGGCAACACAGCATTCCCGGACTCCAAATTTGAGCTTTGCTCCCCCGTTCTGTTTCAGATTCACTTTCCTATTTTGGGATTGTTTTTTTTTTCTTCTTTTTCTTTTTTGTATTCTCTCATACTCACGCTACCCGAGAACTTAACTTTCTTCAGTAAGCTTTCATGTGGGTTGACAAATTTCCTTTGCTTGGCAAATTTTAATTCCTTCCAAAAAAATTAGTTCTTTGTGTTTGAGATCTGGGACAAGTCACAACCTGATCCTTTATAAAACCCCCAGCATTCCTGCACCATTAGGTCAGTTGTATCCTCTTTTTCTATCTTGCTTTTATACAGACTTTAAAAATGTTCACTTTTATATATACCAGTCTAGTTTTTCAATTTACTGGAAAAAAAAAAACCCAAAAACCAAAATCCCACAGACTAGGTGAGGGCTGCACCCACCCACGCTGGGTTCCAGCATCACTGGCCAGTGGTCCTGGCTGACACCAGCCCTGCTGGGCAAACCCAGAGAGCTGCAGGGGCCACGTCCTCTCAGCAAGGAAGGACTCCAGGCCCTGGCCCATCAGGAGATCATGAGGTACTTTAAGAAAGTAGAACATACTTTTGAAAAGGTAAAATGTATTTCAGAAGGTCGAATCTCTCACTAGGTAAGAATAAAGAGCTGTAAAAAGGTCGGAAGGCCCTGTGAAAGCAGACACTTGGGATAAACAATAAATGCCTCGCTAATGAATACACCCTTGGAGAAGAACAGGAGGCTGATCATAAGGAACGTCCCACCACAGGAGGCGGCAAAACTGGCTGAAGACCAGCCAGCTGCTGGATAAGGCATGAAGTCAACAAAGATTGCAGTAACTGGGGGAAACACAAAGGTGGCAGCGAGAGATGGTGACCCCCAACTCAACTGGAGACTGAACTGGACTGACCCCCCCATGGCACTGGAGCACACACACACAAATTAAAGGACATTGTAACTTCAAATGAAAGCGAGAGACTGTACTGCCCAATAGAAACTGTTCAGATAAGGTACTAACCACTAATTATAATTAAGGGTGTGCATTTCTGTGTTTTGAACCATATAAATATTCCTAAGGGTTTGTGGGCTGGGGGGCTGGCTTTCGGGGTCACCACCCAGCTCCACAGAAATGCAATAAATAGATAATACCTCTGTGTCTTTGACTGCTGGCTAAATCATCGTCTCATCACCCTCTAAATTATCATTTCCATCATCATTTCAATCATTGCCAAATCATCCTCAAATCACTGTTAAATCACTGTTTAATTAACATCCAATTATTGCTTAGTCACCATTTGATTACCATTTGATTTTCATACCATCGTCAATTAATTACATTTGATCATCTTTTGATCATTAATAAGAACCTTTTAGTTAACGCCATAACAATGACTTCTCTTAGTAATTCACCTGCAACAGGTAAGACATGGTTTTGGAACTGGCTGATAATTCAGCTTTTCTTCTTTTACTAGATGTCCCAGAAAAAGAAAAAAAAAAAAACACAATCCATAACAAACTTTAGCCAAAATCTGAATTTACAGTGCATGGTGCTAGCAGACAGCAAGGTCTAGCTTGAGGCTCACACGCAAAGGTTAGCAATAAAATAGATTCTGCTGCAAGTAAAACCTTCACAAGGGTAAAGCTACAGAGAGAAGCCAAAGATCTACAGAGTTCAAGACGGACAAGGCCCCCGTTGTAAAACTATTCATGGGAAGTGCTGAGACAATGCATATATTGTAGAGCAGAGGAGGGAGGGAAGCAGCAGAGCTGCCCAGTCCATTCTGAGAGAAAAAGCCACGCTATTGTTTCTGTGGGCACTGTCAGGACAGAGAACGCTGAGCCAGTGATACGCTCGGTGGCTGTGTGATGGAGTGCACCAGCTGGACTCCCCAACTGCAACAGCCAACTGCAAGGTCTCCAGTAACCTCTGAAATTAAACGTTTGTCTTCATTCGTCAATGATGTTCTCTCACATAACGCAGATTTGGCCAGCTGCACACAGCAGCTCCCTATTCTGGAACAAATGGGAGGTTTCTAACTTCATGCTGCTTCAAATTAACAACATTTGAGATTTACCCTGTAAAATTTTTGAGATTTTTGAGATTTATCACTGGAATGATGCCTATGTGATATGACATATCATAAATTGATGCAAAACAACCTGAAACGTCCCAGTGTTCTGAGTCTCTTTATGACATGTTACTGGTGTTACCAGACCAGGCTAGGACTTTCCTGTAAAATCAGGAGAAACGGCCCTTCCCAAAGGATGATTTCACCCAGCAGTAACCAAGCAGAGCAGACAAACAGGAGACACACGTGGCCAGGCAGGAGAAATGACGCCGGCAGGGAAGGTTCCCCACAGCAGCAGGGCGTAGGGATTATTGGTACGTACACGCACACACATACTGCACAGTGTTCATTCTATCAAGACTACTGGTTTGCTTGCTCAGTTTTAGTTTCTCCAGTTGAACTTATTCCCTGAGAAAGGGGAGGTGCCACAGAGCTCCCGGTATCTCACAGGGAGAAACAACCTCCCAGCCCGGGGAGGACGGGCTGCAGTTGGTACGCGTGAGCCGTTCTGGTGCCAGGGCCTCCTCCTCAGCCCAGACCAGGAGAGATCCCTCACCGTAACCCCTGACAGAAATGTGTCCTTCCCTGGGGCTGCACCCCATTCACGACAGGAATAAGGGGCACTAGAGGCCTGGCACCCCGAGGGACAGGCACACGCGGGTAAATTCCTGCCCTGTCACTATTTTATTTTCAGTGAAGCTTTGAGAAAATGTTAGGAAAAGCTTTAAATTCCCTCCCAGCCGTGGTACCTCCCTAGAAGGGCCCGCTGGAGCACCCCTTCCAGCAGCTCGCAGCCCTAGGGGGCTGAGCCCCTACCAGAAACACAGACACCACGCCAATGCCACTCACCTTTCCCAAAACCAGGCACGGAGTCAGGCTTGTCCCTGCTCCCTGGGACCCTGAACATCTGGGCCAATGCCGGAGGGATGCACTTGGTGAAAAAAATCTTGAATTATGGAACAGACTTAGTTAGCAAACCCCACCATTTGGAGGGGTGAAGTGAGGACCTTCCTCCTGATTTGCTGTGCCTTGAAATAACACGGCCACATCGTGTTTTATTGGAAGTTCATAACTTCGAATAAAATCAATCACCTCATTCTTAAGATTTACTAACTAAAATTAAAACACTTCAGACACAATTGGATGACATAAGCTAAATGAAATGAAATAGTTTGGCAGATATTCAGGGTTGGTTGTTGTGGGAAACTACCGGAAGATTGGTGAGGAGGACGGTAAACACGCTCAAGTGACTGGCATGCGGGGTGCTGGAAAACACAGCTATCACACTAATTGCTGATTAGTTTTGTGTGCTCAACCAGCAGAACATCTGCATTCAGATAACACAGGCCTGGGACGGACTCAGGGGCACCTTATCCAACACATCTGAGATTCCTGCCCTGCTGTTGGAGAGACCAAAGCCCAGCAGAAAGCTCTGCCTGCCAGAATCCTTGAAATCCAGGCCCAAACAGCGAGTGGGAGCTCCCTCGCTCCCTCACGCCCAGCTAACGAGGACTCTCCTGCTAATAAGGACTCTGCTAATAAGGACTCTGGCTCCACGGTCCCTGCGTCCCCTGCTTGCCTGTCTCTGCCCGGGTGCTGCTTCAGAGGTTCCCCGATCCAGGAGGTATTGAGGTTAAATTTGTTCTTTGCCCTTAATCCATGGGTTTGTGGATGTTCCTGTGTTCTGCCTGCACCAGCTCACACAGTTTTTCTTAAAATCAAGTTGATATAAACTATTCTGCTATTTTATCACATACTACAAGAGAGGATCTTGTTCATAGCAAGTCTCACCAACAGAGCAATTCGATGTGTGTTGAAAAAAGGGATTACAGGAGCTACAAAATTTAGGTTTTTAGTAGAAGATAATACAGTTCATAATTCTTCCCTCTTGTTGTGAATTGTTTGAAATTTGAGGTGATTGGTTCAATACATTATAAATTTCCTCTGTAACCCCCTCCCAAAGGCACCCTCCCTCTCAGGATACGGTTTGAACAGCTTTGATTGTCAGAAGGAACAAGCGCTCAACAATCTTTTGAAAGCTGCTCCATCTGGAAATGAAGACCAGCTCCACAATATTGTCTTTCATTGCTGCAAAAACAGCAGCTGTTGAAAAACTCAAATTTAAACAGTGATGCAAACAGAATTTAGGGTGAAGAGAAAAAAAAAAACCAAGGAAACAGTCATCTTCTCATAAGCAATAGAGGGGGAAACCACCGCACAGTGAAGAGAGAAAATAGGGTGCTTAAGGCACTCTAAATTCTCAGTTCCATTTCCAGCTTTGTCAGAGACTTCTTGTTTGACCTTGTTCAAATGCTAACGTGCTCCAGCTCTGCCTTCCAGAGACGACAGGCTCCTCTTTCCTTGCTTCTGTCCCCTGAGCATCAACGACTCAGACTATGAGGCAGCAGAGATACGCTACACACCTACAGAGACACCAACACGGGCAACACCCAAGGCAGAGTGGGGTCCAGGCTTCTTCTGAGAACTCCTCACTACCGAAGTGCCTTCACTTTCTGGTGCGGATTTCGCCCCCAGCGTGAATGTGTGAGGGGGTTATTGCACACCAGGGAATGGGATTTACAGCGTTGGTCCAACAGAGACATCGCCCGCTCCGACTTTCAGCCAATATCTCAAAGTCTGCCCAACACAGATCTCTCCCAATGACGACTGCAGCAATGACAAATCTCTTGGGCTATCAATTTTACCTCTTTTCAGATTAAAAGCACACCTAACCATCTAGCTTAATGAACATCGCTGTACCTGCAAAATTAACAAAAGGGCATTACCTCTACATTTTCTTTAATGCCTTCTTTTCTGATAAATTTATTGACATTTCATAACTGTCACAAAGCCCATACTACAAAGATATGCTCCATTTTGGATGTAGTTTTAATTTAGAAAAAATTTTCTACAATAATTAAATGGAAGATTGCAGCCCAAAGTCTCTTAGAGATATTTGAAATAAAGTGTAAAAATTGAGAGTTTATTCCCCATCTTAGTGACAGGGTTTAGTGATGTTTTTTATCAGTTGATGGTTGGACTAGATGATCTTAAAGGTCCCTTCCAACATACATAGACAATTCTAAAATTCAGATTCTAGAGCAAGCTAAAAATTGAATGGCATTATTGCTGTATGCAGTAGGTGTTTTAAGAAACGAAAGGCAGGCAATTTTGGGGGGAAAAAGAAAGCTAGGAAAGACTGAGCTTTTGCTTTGTCCTCCCACCGCTCCACCAAAATCTCAGAACCGGGAGCATTCCCTATCCCCCACTGCCTTTTAACCTGCTGCCTGTGCAATTTTGTCCTTTCCTAACTTTTGTGAAGCAGTGTTCTTGGTCTCTGCCCACTTCTGTCAGGGTGCCCTTTAAAGTAGCTTTCTTAACTCCTGTCTTTAGCTTCCCAGAGTTCTGTCCTTACTCTCCTGATGTTCTTCTATGTCTTCTATATCTTATTTCAACCATGGCTCCATGGCCTCTCTTCAAAAAACTTCTAAAATATCTTTGCTTTTTTTTTTCCTATTTTGCCATGCAAATCTCAGTTTTTCTGAATTGCCACAATGTCCTTAGTTGGCTTTGGCACATGCCCTGCTTGTACAAACTCAGAGCGTTGTTACAATGAACTTCCTGCCCCATCCCTTTGGCTGCAGAATCCATTTCTGTGCATTCCTCTAACTCCGTTCTTTACATCAAGCTGCTTCACCCACCGACAGAATGATCTTCACCAGGCGCTGTTCCTTACTCAAGAGCACAAGGTCCGCTCTCACTCCTGTTGTGGTTTCACATCCAGAGCTTCTAGGAAGGAGATGGGACCCCTTCACAAGCCATCTCATCACCAGATGAGAAGAACAGACTCAACATACCACATCTAAAAATGTGGAAAACCTCAGGTTGACAAGTCAAGCACTACGAAAACATTATGGCTAATGCCAGAACTGAAAATGCTAGTGCCATCTTAATCTCTCCCCTTATGGCATATGCATTATAAGAGCATTGCATTATTATAAGCTATTTTTCCCACTCGGAAGGATGTTTTCTCTTACATTAAGCACAGGAAATGCTACTATGGGACTATTTTTCCTACAAAGTTTAGAAAATGTAAAAGAAGCAGTGAAGCTGACAGTGGAAAATGGGAAAGCCCAAGCAGGTTGCTGTTAAAGCGTTAAGACAATGAGACTCCTTTGTACTAAGAAAATGCTGGAAGCCCCGAGGGGGGGGAAGAAGAACCCATCTGTTCTCACCGGCACCAGGAAGCTACAGCCCGGCTCTACCCCTGCACACACCACTTCTGCCTTCAGCTGAAACAGCGTGTGACACGGTACAACTGGGTCTTTGCATAAGAGTCAAAACATTGTATCAGAGATACAAGGGCCATAAATTATCACCAGCGCGTTCCACGGGTGCCTGACAATGCTGTACAGCTGACAGTCCGTGCCCTGAAAGCCTGAGTATCCTGGTCTAAGGAAATACGGAGCCAGCACTAAGAGGAGGATACAAGGAAACACTAGTGGAGGCTGTCTGCACCCACAGCTGGGTTATTCTAAACTCTTCACAGCCAGATCACACTGCTCCAAAATTCCTGTTGCTGAAGATTAGAAACTACTGTACTGAACACAGTGTGACCTCTTTGCTTTTCAATTCAGATTATTTTGATAGTGTTATCAAGTAATCCATCAAAATTTACTTAAATAATTATTCCTTCCCAAATGTTTTGGAAACGATTGCAGACATATATCACTACTTTATTTTCCTGATGATGGTTTTACTTGTACGATTTGGGAATCGGTGGCATTGCAGTTCCTCTTGCAATGTTCTTCACCACCATACTGGGTTCGTGTCACCATACTGCTTCTGCGTCACAGTTTCTGCCATACACACTACACCTCATCAGTACAACCAAGTGAACAAAAGGTGTTCATTTACTAAATTTACTTCAAGGCTTATCTGTATGTAACAAGCTATAATGGCAATGAAAGAAGAAAGAAAGAGTAACGAGTTGAAGCAGTGGCCATGGAGAGACAGCTTAGTCTATTTGCTTCTGAAAAATACCTGCTGAAACAACGCTTCCAACACTAACAGTTTTAAGTATTGTTTCTTCTGAGTAGAAAGCCTGTAGCAATTTTTATTTTGTGCATAATTTTATTTGTGGAACCTGAAATTATTTCAGTGTCAGAAGTATCAGACGGACATTAACTTATTGACAGGGATAACTAAGTGTTCTTAATTCTCACATTGCATGTCAAGATCATTAAGACTGTTTTGATGTCCAGTAGGGATACTGGGATATACTGACTAGGGATACACTTACTGTATTCTCCATGGGAATTGTGAAGTAATGTTCAGTATCTTACGCTGCACTGCTGGTGACATGTGACAGGTGGTTTTTCTGTCGTTTTTTGAATGCTTATGTAATTTTTTTGCCCAGATCCGTTATAAAAACTGGCAAAACTTCCTAAGAACTGTTTTCTTCATTGTCTTGCTTTCATTTAAACACAGGTTGAAGAAATCCAGAAAAAAAACCTGTTATCACAGGTGTAAAACTACTTTCAGTGTAAAAATTTTTCCTAATATCCAATCTGTAGCTCCCCTGAGGTGGTGATGATGATGATGTTCAGATCAAGGATTTTCTGGTACACTGCTGATGTAGTGGGGTGTGTTAGGAGCTGCTGAACCATGTAGCCCAGCTGAAGAGCAGCTGCCATAGCTGCCTGTCCCTCGGGCTGGTCAGCAGTGAGCCTGAGCACATTCTCCCGACAGGCACACAGGGTGTGTATGGATACACAAATAAATATATAAATATGCACAGGGCCAACCACACCAATCAACACAGACACAAACACTCAGGCAAACACAGATGGCATGAGTGATGCAATCCTGTCCTCCTCTCTGGCACGGGTCCCTGCGACCTGAGGTGTGAGTCTTGTTGCTGGCACTCACACACCCCACACACACACCCCCACAGAGAACAGGGAGTCCTCTCACCCACTAAAAGAGCTAGAAACAGAGTTCAGTGCCAAGACAGGAGAGGCTGTGCTGCCCAGGCACGGGGGGTAGCCAGACAAGCGTACTGACCACGGCCTGCTCACACAGGACTCCGCACCCCACTGTTCTCCCACGCTCATTCCCCCAGCACCTTGATCCCTTCTATTCCCTGCCTTTGGTTCTTGCCCTAAACAAATAACAAGCCTTGTACGATCCCAAAATGCTCTTCCTATTATGCATCCCACAATGTGTTCTGTAATCCTAGGCAGCAACCCTGTCAATGGGGCCCCATGGGGCTGAAACTTCCCTGGGAGGGGCTGGGCAGGGGCTCCCTTTCTCTGACCCAGTTATTGGGGGTCCCCTGCCTGCCCACGTGCCCTGGAGCTCCTCTGTGTATGTGAAGATGAGCCTTTCATCACCCAACCTAACGCAGTGTAAAGAGAGATTAGGTGTCACTGCTGACATACTGCCAGCGCTGCACGCCCAGCTCTGCAATGCCAATCCACAGGAGAGCTTCAAGGCAGGGAGTAAACAGCAGCAGCCCCAAACTAGTGCAACTGTGGGGCTGCACAGGCACAGGGAACCGGATCAGAGACACTGGCACACTTAAAAGCCTTACCATAACCACTATAAAAATAAACAATGACTTTCCGAAACAGAACTCTGGCTCAGAGCCACGTGGGGTGAGACGATGAGAAGCTCGATGTGGGACGGCAACGTTCACTGGCAGCCCAGCAAGCCCCCTGCACCCTGGGCTGCATCCCCAGCAGCGTGGCCAGCAGGGCGAGGGAGGGGATTCTGCCCCTCTGCTCCGCTCTGGGGAGAGCCCCCCACAGTGCTGTCTCCAGCTCTGGGGCCACCAACAGCAGAGGGACATGGAGCTGTTGGAGCGGGGCCAGAGGAGGCCACGGAGATGCTGGGAGGGCTGGAGCCCCTCTGCTGGGAGGG
>JAOXJK010000012.1:129590808-129633550 GCA_025774025.1 Xenus cinereus
GGGCGCGGAGCCCCGCGGCAGGTGCCGGGCCGCCCCCCGGGCTGCCCCCGCTCTCCCCGGCCCCCGGGGAACGCCTCCCGGGACAGGGGGGGTCTCCGGGAACAGAAGCGAAAGAAACCAGAAAGGCTGTTGTCTCATTTACCTGCCCGGATTTGGAAGCGGCTGCCCGGGAAGCTGAAGGGAAGGTGGATGAAGTTGGAGAAGCAGCCCTTACATCAAAATGGATTCCGTTGACTTTCAGGAGGACTTCTGTTTGTGGGTTTTTACCTTTTTTTATTTTGGTTATCTAGCACGGGGTTCGTGACAGACAAAATAGCACAGTTCAAATGCCTTTGCTCGCTAAATGGCAGCATTGGGGAGCTGCTCTTCCATCGTGTCTCCTTCAGAAATGACAAACGAGCCCGTGTGGCAGCGTGGGGTGGCCATGGGCACCGTGCGCCGTGTGTGGTACGGACACAGGTCTCAGCGGTGCGGGAGCGGTCTCTGGAATCGAGCGGAAGGGAGAAATCTGCCTGGCCTTTGGCTCTGGTTGATATGTTGGTGATTTTTGGTTTTGTTTTTCCTTTGTTCTGATTTAGCAAAGGCTGCTGTGAAGCAGGCATGTGGGTACAGGAGGCTTGGGTTGGCGTGCAGAGGCAGATCATTAGAACGAGTGCTATCTGCATGTAGGAATGGCTCATGGCTCTGTGTGGTTTGGTTGGGAAGAGAAGATGGTGATTGTGCCTCTGGGAAGAAAAGGACAGGATATTCATCTGTGCTTAATGACAAAAGGAAGCGGTATATTGGCAGCTGAAGGTGACTTATTCAATGTCTATTTACTTACATGTTGATGTTGAAGGATGCAGTTATCCTGTGTGTTCACAGAGCGGCTCCCGTGACCAGTTGTGGCAGAAGCCTCTGGTCGTGGTGATGGTGTGACAGAAGTCGTACCTGGGGAGGTGCCCTGGCTTGAGGGCCTGACAGGAGGTGACAGGGAGTTCCTCGGCCTGTTGTCATGATTTCTAGGAAGATGTATAACCCCATGTATTTGCCTCAGTGCTGTTGCTGGGTGTGTAATGGGTACATCAGGGAGTGGTGGGTACAGAGATGGGAAATGTGTATAAAAGACAATTGAGGCTTCACAAGGCTCAAAAACAAAGAGTGACTGCTGAATTGTAGGGTCAGAAATCCATCCAACAGACAAATCTTTGCTCTGAAGAACAGTTGTTAACTGTGACCCTGTCTAAGCTTGGGCCCTTTAAAGTACTCCATGGCACATCCAATGTATGCATTTCAAAGTAGTAAAAAAACCTCATTCTATCAAACCAATATCTCCCATCTACCAAGTGTTTACTTTGTTCCTGTAAAACACTCAGGAGTCTGAGTGATGACATCTCTACTGTTTTCTTCTTTTCTAGAAAGGTGCATGGTTGCCTGTCTCAGCCATTGCAATGCTGCAGTCATTTGCTGATTGCTCCTCTAATTGCCTGTAGCTGGAAAAGGAAACTAGCTCGAGTAGCTGAATTCAGATACCTCTCTCATGAGTCCACCCAGTCTATATAAAGTCAGTTTCTTCGCTGAAGAAAGCATCCAGTAATGGTCTCCCATTTGGCTGTTGTAAATACAGGGTAGTAGGAGTACTCGCTAGTGCTGACACAGTGCTAGCACAGTAAATCTAGCTGTTTGTGCTTCCTGGCAAACCTGAATAACGTCTCAGAAGACTGTTAGTTAACTTTTTTTAAGGATGTGGTGGCAGAGATGAAGGAGCAGTTGACCAAGACCCATACATTATGATAGATGGGAATGTACGTCTGATTGACACTGAAAACCTGAATCGCTTTTGTTTTTATCTTGTGTGTGCTCCAAAGGCAGATGGTTTAATCATGTAAAATGGACACGTGCACTCTGGCAGAGAAAAACTGTATGTCTAATTGTCGGTGTGGGTTTAGTTCAGTAGTGTAACTGATGTATATCTACTTCCTACGGACTTATTCTCTCCAGAACTCCCCTTCCTCCTCCTGTTGCAGTAACTTCATACCCTGCCAAGGCACCGCTGTTGTGGTGAACGTGGGGCAGCAGCCCCTGGCCAGAGGGCTGCCTCCTGGGTGATGCCAGACAGCCTGGGCAGCAGCTGAGACCTAGCTGCCCTCTCCTCAGAGGCTCTGCTGTTTTGGAACTCTTCATCTGGGTTAGTTCTTCACATCTGTGCGAGCGTAATTATCTTTGAGATTTCTAGGCCGCGGTCAGCCTTGGAACCGGCAGGTTCCTTGCACGGAATTTGAGTGGGGGCTGGATGGGTCTGTCTGCGTAAGGCTGGGCTCATGGGGAGAGCAAACTGGGAAACCCAGGAGCCTGGAACGTGCTTGAACCTGCAGAGGTTTGATTCCACCTGAGGTCCCTTCCAGGTGAAATGAAACAGTTCAGTTAAACAGTCTCATAATAATACAAAATACAATAAAGCTGGTGTTTCTAAGAGCTGTTTGAACTGACTGAAATAGCCGCGTTCCAGAGCAATCATGTCATTTTTCAGCTCGGTTGTTACCAGGCTTTCAGTTGGATTACTTTCCCCAAATTAAGAATTCCTTAAAGGAAGGCTTGAGCAGCATGTGAGCAAACAGATATTATACAGTGAACTTAAGACTATGTACTTTAGTATGTGCAAACAATCAACAGCATTTTAATAGGAGTGCTAACGCTTTTTCTTCTGAAGAACAAACGTATTGACACTTTTCCCAATACATGCCCTTTACGTGCAGTAGCTAACATTTTTAGGTGAGAAAAAAGTTCCGTCTGAGAAATAAATGCCAGCCATAAACTTACACTTTGTCTCCAGTATGCTAATGGATTTCTTGTTGGACTGTTTAATTAATGTCAATAGAAGATCTGTATGCGAGTGGCCAGTCAACTGCAAGGGAGAACTAGGCATTTTATCCATGTGTAATATATTATGGTGGGAACAAGCCAGGTGTTAAGTATTATATTATCTTGAATTAGACCTAATGAAGTAAATGAGTGCTTCCCAACCCATGGCAGTGGGCCCCTGAGTTTCACATCTGAACTGCAGGGTCCGTGTATGCTTCTCACAAGAGCAAGCTGATGGCAGCCCTTCTTGTGAGGAGACTGCGTGTGAGAGCAACGCAGCCGTGAATGCGTTTGTATGGCGGTTCCATGATGTGCTGAGAGACTAGCTCTGAGGAAGTCTTCATATTGGATGCTCTTAGAAAATGACTCTATTAAACCAACATTATAAAAGAAAGGATCTGATTGTACAAGAACTGTCCGCTTCAGTGTATGTCCCTAGCTTTACTTATAAACAGATCGGAGGAGAAAGTAATGCAAAGTGGATGCCCTCATAGGAGACTTGGTGCAAATGTCCCAGCCAAATGCCACATCAAATAGTTTCATTTTTCTTCCTTTAATTATCACGGTAGAACCAGTAAGATATAATAGTGTTTCTTGCCCTCCCTACCATACTGGAGATACTCTGCATTTCTGTGGTGGTAAAACGATTCCAGGGTATCTCTGCCCTTCTTCCCTGGGTAAACCATGTATAAAACATGAACTCTGCAGAAAAGCTGCTGTGGAACAACAGGTGTCAGCCAGGGTTCGGTTCCCTCCGGTAGAATTTTTTTTGTTTTCTAACCTTTATTAAAAAATTTAAAATTGGCTATGTTGGTGTTCTTTGCCTTTACAGACTCGTGGTCAGTCTGACCTGCCCTGTGCTCAGAAGTGCTTTACAGCCTCTGGCTGGTCTCTGCACAGTTGTGCGTCCCTTTCTGCACTAACGTCCCAGTGATTCCTCGGATGCGATAGGCAAATAGGTCGAACTCCAACCTAGAATTTCAGTTTCTCTGACTGCTTTTTTGTGTGTCGCATCTTTGTTCTAGCAACTCTTCCAGAAGAGCCAAAGGTGCATCAAAGTTGTCTTGGCAGCTGTTAGCCAGCCTGTAAAATGTGCTGCGGCTTTAATGAGATCATATACATCTTAATATATCTATATAATTATATATATTATATAATATATATATTTGCTAACTATTCACTCATTTGCCTTCTACCTCCCACAGAATTTCCACTTACACATATGGTGAGCACATAACTGTGGAGAAACGATCTCACCACCTGTTGTTTTAAAATAGCACAGATGCTTATTAATGGGCCTTCCGTGATGCCGTTTATAGCACATGCGAAAACTCACTCAAAATACTGCGGATCATCTTGGTGAAGGATATTATTACTTCACCACAGCCTCAGATTGGGTCCCGTTCAGCATCTCCACTGGCCTGCTGGTTGTTGGTGGGTCGGAGAGGTAAGCATCCCAGCTGGGGGAGCCAGCCACGGGTGACTCCCGTCCCAGGCGCTGGGTGGCCGTGGCCACCGCGGTGTGGATGGCTGAGCCACCCCAGGGTCTGCAGGAAGGACCCGTGCGCAGATTCTCAGCACCCACAAGTCGTCAGCTCCTTCAGGCTGAGGCTCAAAAGCAGCGTTTCCACACTTCAAAGCCAGGGAAAATGAGTAATAGCACAACTTGAGCCTTGATCAAGAGTGTCTCCTCACGTTTTTTTTCCCACGGAAAAGCCAGTTCTAAACTGACTGAACTAAATTTAGGTAAACAAATGTTCCGTCAGTTCCCTGCTTTCTTTGTCCAATCTAATAAGTGACTTGGAATCTCAACTTTGCTTTCAAAGAATTTCTACAGTTCTGCCTAATATTTCTGGTCTGTAACTCTCTAGATTTGTCTTTGAGTTTCTTATTTTTTTTTGTCTGACCTGGTCAAAGTAGAAATTTAGAAACATGTTTTTACTTGGAAATCACCTGTCCTCAAGTGGACCAAGAAAAATTCTTGTTGTTAGGTGGCAGTTCACTATCATTCTCACTTTACTGAAATGTGAATTTAAGAGGGCAACTGGGATAAACAGACTCTGCTACTTTCAGACCTCCCAAGGGGCTTACTTGAGGCACAGAAGGTTCTTGATATCTCCATGTTGCTAGTGAATTCCAAGAAAGCACTATTATACATTGCAAAGAACATATTTTTAAAAAAAAAGGAATGGAAGATGTGTATTAAGTTTAGCAAAAACTCTTGGGAACTTAGGGTGAGTGTCTTTTGTGTGTGCGTGTGTGATTATTTTTTTCAAACTTTTTTAATGAAATACATATAGAGTTTTTTATTTCCCCTGTGGTGCATGACAGATGGCATTGGTTGGGTTTACTACAGCTAGTAAATTAAGAAAAAGGTGTTCCCACTGGAACGGTGTCTGTCAGATGCCTGTTCAAACTGTATAGGATGGACAGCCCCCTCTTCTTATTCAGCAAAGCTGCGTGGCACGTCACTACAGACCTAGCCTGGAAGAATATACACCTGCTATTGGAATCAGAGCACTGGCAGAATTCCAGTGAAGAATTCTCACAGCTGTAACGCACGGATTAAACGCAGAAGCGCTGTCGCGGTGCAGCCCCCGGTGCTCCCCGAGGAGGTGTCTGCGCGGTGGCTCCGTGGCAGCTGTGGCCTCGCCGAACGCGCCTGGTTGGGCCCAGTTACAGTCCCCGCTCCCACCCCGTCCCTCGGCGGTTACACGATTCGGTGCACGTGGAGCGGAAGGAAGGAAATCTCTTTGTTTTGCCTTAAGATTTGTTGCCTAATGGTTTCATTGGGGGCCCTTTTAGTTGTTGTGATGTGAGAGGAGTTAAACAATTGTTACCTTTTCGGTTTCTCACCAGTCATGATTTCATGGATCTCTCACGGTCCCCTTTTCCTCAAGAACAGAGCCGTCCTGGTCTATTTACTCCTCCTGCAATATAAACTCTGTTCTGTACCTGATTCAGTCTGTTTTTTTACATACTTCCTGCAAATTTATTTCTGATGTGCAATGGTCAGAACTTACGGAGCTCCGTTTAGTAGCATGAAAACTTCTATTTCAGTTCCATTCCTTTCTCATTTTCTTTACTATGTGTGTTTTTTTCTAGTTACTAATTGCATGTTTCACTTGGGCTATCGCTTGTATCATGTCAGGTTCACTTTCATCGTAGGATCAGAACAGTGATATGTTTGCAGTGGGACTGGGAGGAACTGGTGCCATTAGCAGGAGACAGAAAAGCTGGTAGCTGGATAGCAAAATGTGTATTTTAAATGTAAGAAAGAACAAACTCTAGTATTTAGCTTTATAGAGCAAGAGAGATTCAGCTGTAAACCCTTCCTTTGTTTTGTGTTTTAAAACAGTGGGATGATAGCAGCTTTACTGGTTTGGACTAATGGTTGTGAGCTCAGACGTGGCAAGCAGAAAATGAAACATTTGTTAGTGCATGTAAGCATTGGAGCATGTGAAAATGTTTCAGACTGAAAGATAGGCACAGCATGAAATACTTTATTTCTAGGTTGTGGGGTTTTTTTTCTATAGACTGCTGCATTTTGAGTAACCGTTCTTTGTAAGGTCTCCTGGAGTCATGGCGTGGGAACGGGGTGTGCGTGAACCCGGAGCTGCGGGACTGGAGAAAGGGACGTGGCTTGTCAGAAGGGAGTGCAGCCTAGGGAAGCCACAGCTCTCTGCTGGAGAAGGAGGCCCTTTCTGCCGTGTGTGTGTTTATACACCCGCTGCTAGTGTTTCCAGTCAGGTCTTGGACAAACACCAAGACCTTTTCTGAGCAGGACGTACACCCTGGGCAGGGGGTGCTGTAAGTTACCCCCAACAGCCAGAGGCCTCGCTCAGCGCTTTGTGTGACGTGTGTCCGCCTGCGGGAGTTCAGTGCTGGTGTTGGATGGCAGCCGTAATAGTGTAGGGCAGTAAAGAACTGTAACGCCAGTGTCAGTCACTCCGAGTGACTGTGCAAAACCAATGCCACCACCGTTCTGTGTGTGTCCTTTTAGGGGGTACTCTTTGTATCGGTACCTAATGTGGTACCACTAGGGCCTGGCGGGGGCGATGGCAATGTTCTCTTTAATTTTACAAAAGCAAAACCACCAGTAAATGGTAAAAACCAGGTGCAAAGGCTTTGCCTGTCTGCAGCACACACACAGGGCATCCCCAGAAGGAATACAGTGAGACTGGGTATTGATAGCAGACGGCCACGACAGCCGTACAGCCGCAGGAACACGGGAACTGTCAGGGATGTAAGCCTGCACCCTCACCTCCTCACTGACACTTCAGTGTTCATTGGATGTCATGGAACAATAGGCTTCTAATGTATAGACAGCTCATAATGGGGAATGATTTCATTAGTACACAAGGAAAGAATTGCATGACGGTGTCTTGCACGGGATGATGCATTAGCTAACTGTCCTTCTGCAGGCAGATACTTCTCAGTTGGACGCTCTGCCCATCTCTCTAATTGCTCTGCAGACCAACGAGTGAGAGGACGTGTTTCTGTTACCCTCTTTTTCTCAGCTATTGGGGAAATGTATTATTTATGTAGTACCTTTCATCGTGGAAGCACTTCCATCTTCAGTGACAACATTTGCAAGTAGGGGATGAAAGCTGTTATTTAAACATTGTTTTCCCACAATTGTATCGCTGCTAAGACTGCGGATCAGGGAGTTATTTATGCAAATCTCCAGAAGAGGTACTGATTCCTGATGACTGCTGCAGCACACTCAACCGTGCTGTTTCCTTCCAAGCAGAAAATTCTCTTTCCTATCACTTTTGTGTCTCATAGAAGCAATTTTTGAAGGCCATTCATCCGTTACGGACTGCAGCTCTGCTTCTTAAGCAGTGTTTCTAGTGGGACCACACACCATGCAAATGCGTTCCCTGTAAGTTTACTGGATTCTCCAAGAGCACTCTCTGTTACCGTTTCTGTTTCTCCTTCTCGTCTGGCCAAGCCAGGCACCGAGACTCGTTTTGCAAGCTTGGCTTTTTTTACTGAATTTGTTAATAAGTAAAATTTTTGAGTTTATGGTTGGGTATGTCTTGCTAGCCCCGTATTTTATAAATACGTGTTCTTCACCACTCTCTCATAACGTTTATTTGGAGATGAACAGATTGCAGACCTTAAACACCTGTGACACGTCCTAAGTCAACCACAGAAAGAAGAGAATTTAGCAGTGTTCTGGGCTCAGCAGCTCTCCTCTCAGGGCTGCTCTTCACCATCTTCCTTCATAATTCTGTCCTTGTATGAATTCTGGTGACAAGTATGGGGTTTTGGGGGTGGGTTTTTTGTATGGAAGAGGTACCAGTGGGATCAGAGTTGCAGTCTGTGCTTTACACTCAGCAGTGCCCGTGAGTACTGCTGGGCACCAGAACAGTTTCATATACAGCTGGTGACTGTTGTCAAGGATTTGGGTACGTTTTCGGCTTGTTTCAACTTGTTCTTCCAAACGAGTCCAAAACTTGGTCTGGGAATTGGTGTGGCTTAGAAGCCATTTCCCAGTAGGTAATTTGAGGGTTGTTTAGAAAATAAATTATCCTATTAGAAGCCTTGTAGTTTACCCGACTTTCCCTTGGTGTGGTTGCTGTTGAGGCAGGGCAGATTTTCAGCTAATTTGTCTGGGGTTTCTCTGTTCAGACTGAAAACGGTAGCAGCTTTCCACGCGTCTTGGGAGATCTGTCTTTCAACTGGTGTTCCTTCTGTCATGCTCTTCTTGAACACTTGATCAGAGCGTTTGTTCTGTTGGAGAAATTTCAATTCTTGGTGTCCCTTCCCGACGTATTCCTGTTCTGCTCAGAGAGCAGTAATTCCAGTGCAGTGTTCTAATTTATCTCTAGTCTCTGAACACATTTGGAGGCCTTGTCAAGGAAGGCAGATATACAGAAATAATTTGGAGTATCATGGCTTTCATAGTAACAGTTGTAAGAGGCTTTCAATAACTTTACTCTCTACATGTGTTAATTTTGTGTTAAGGCGTGATGTGAAAATCCAAGAAAAGTTGCAGTTTAGCACCTCCGTTTTCTTGATTCTCCCCATGTAGTGGTAATTTATAAAAGTAATTACCATTCTCCCAGCAGTAGCCAGGATACTGGACTTTTACTTTCAGCAGGGGTTGTCTCTCTTCAGAGATTCTTGTGTGTGTAAGGACATAAGTACGGACAGGTTGGAAAGGATAACATAAATAGGAGTTAACTGTTACCAGAAGCATGGGAGTGTGGATCTAGTGAGGATCTTTCTGGGTAAGTCAAATATAGGATGTAAAACTAATTATTTGTATACACTAATGTTGTGTCAGTTGTTTGTCCCATGGTTGAGTCTTTCCCTCCTCCTCCACACGAAGTGCCTTCTCTGTGGAACTAGTGAGGGTGAGACCCAATATGAGGGAAGAAGTAGTTCCTTTTATAAACATCACTAGTAGCAAAATAGGAGTAACCAAAAGTAAAGGTGGCTGTGAGCTCTGCTCTGTGAGCTCTACTCTCAACTTTTCCTCTCCTTTTTTTTTGGGGGTTTGTTTTATTTTTCCTGTGTTTGTGTGCATTGGGGTGGTAGTCAGGTGCCTCTATCTTAGAGTTTAAGGCATAAAGACTTCTTACAAACTAAGGAAAAAAGGCTCCTGGGCTGGGTTGGGTTTTTCTTGTTTTTTTTCTTTCAGGTTCCTACTTTTCTCTCCAACTAACCAGCTGATTTAAAGCTAAAAATCTTACACTTGGCATGGGGGCTGCTTATATTCAACCCAGCTCATGTAACAATAAATGAGAAAGTATTCAGGGAAGCATGAAAAGATTCAGTAGGATTAAAAAGCAAAGCGTAAGGTTTTTTTCCATGCAGGAACAGCCTTTGAAAGCTAAAAGCAAGCTAAAGAAAGTGGCATTAATTGTGGGAAGTTAACATGGAAAATGGGAATCAGAAGAGAAGATTCTTCAAATCCTTTCAGCTACTGAAAGCATGGAATTGGAGGTCTTCCGTTTACAAGTGATCGAGTATAAAGAGAAAAGAAGCCTATTAAGGAAGAAGAATTGTTGAAGTGGCTGTTATGCACATCCCTATAATGAGCTGTCTCTGAAGAGGGTCTCTTTCTCCTGCCCTTGAGTGTGGTTTTAGGCAGGTTTGAGGAGAATTGTTGGTTGTTGAAGGTGGCATGTGTGACATCAGAGGGTGAGGTGCAGCTGAAGTCGGTACCCGTGTCTCCTCTCGATAAGAAGATTGCAAGCCTTGCTGAGTGCTGGCTGGCTGTTAGCTGGAAGGGCCAGCTAGTCACATTCAGGTCATCTTCCCTCAAGCACTTAGCTGTTCCAAACCCACCCAAGGCAGAGCAGAGGTCGCTTTCTCTTTGTGACTTCCCTTCCCTGTGTACTTCAAGAGCTTCACCTGGAACTTCATAAAAACACATTCTGGCTTTTTGCTTGGCTTCACCTGGGAAACCTGCACAAGACTCTATCTGACAATTACCAGTTACTCCTGAAGGGTCCTTTCTTGTCCTCTGAAAATCCCTCTGGCTCTGAACACAAGAGGAATAAGCCAAGACTGGAATAAGCTCTAAAATGCGGAGCTGAGTGGATTGGTCACAGCACACCTCCTTGGACTGGGCATAACATCCCTTCCATGGAGACTGGGATGGTGATGCAGAACATGGGAATGTCTAGGTCTCATCTTGACATTCAACCATCAAAGTCTGCAAAGTACTTATGAAACATGCAACTTTAACAGAACCAGGATCTCTCTTTGGGTCTCCCAGACTGGCACGTTTTGCTGCTTTTTCCACAGACAAGCTTTTTTGGCATTTCTTCTCCTCTCAAAATGACAGAAGCTACTCTGCTGCCTGCACCGAGCAATACTGCAACCTTTTATTTTCTGGAGCAGCTCCAGCAGCATCTGTCAGACAGTATGGCTTAGCCCTAGCTTTCTGATGAAAATACCTGTTTTGGCAAGTAATTTCTGTTTCCACAATTGCTTAGAAGGGGATGTCCTTGCTGCTTTCTCGTTTATCTGAAGCAGAAGTACATACTTACACGTGAGGCTTGTCTCAACACGCAAATGCTCGCCCAGGCGCTTTGAGGGACCTAAACTGGCTTTACTTCAAATAACCCTTGCCAGAAAGAAAGTAGTTTACCAAGTTGTCATTTGTGGTCTTTACTATTTGAAATGCCTTTCTGACAAGGTAATTCATCTAATAACTGAAATAACTTTGAGTCCTTCCTCAAGCTTCTTAGAAGACATAGGTAAAAGAATTTTTATCTCCAAGGAAGACTTTTCTACAAGCCTTTGAAGCCCATTTACTTCTGTGGAACTTCCATGGCATTCCTCTACTCTTCTAATGACATCTGTGACCAATCTGCCAGTCTGTTCCTGTAACTATACTTAAGCTACCAAAAGGAGTGGAATTTTTGTCCCACATTTTTGAGTAAAACTTGCTCAAAAAAAAAAAAAGTAGTGCCACCCAAATTCAAGTTAAACTGCCCACCATTCCTTCTTCCATGCTCCTGTTCTCTTTACTTGGATCTTTTTGAATAGCAAGGAAATTACAGGAGTCAAAAGAAAGCTAATATAAGGCCTTTTTTCAAAAAGGATAAATAGAATTATTTGGTTACCAAGGTCTATTGATCTGATATGACTCCCAGGCAAAACAGTAGAAAAAGCAATATTCTATTATAGCTTTGAAGGACAGGATTATAATTAATGGAAGTCACTGATGGTTAATGAAAAAAGATCCTGTCAAAGAGCCCTTGACATGCTGGCTTTATATGTGTTGGAGGTTACAAGCCTGGCTAAAGGAGACAGGCTTAATAGTGCATTTTCCTCTGTGACAGCTGCAGTTGATGCTATTTTGTGTCGGCCAGCTCAGCCCCCCGGTGTCCCCCCGGCCGGTGTGTTGCTGGCTGGTGGCAGCAGCCGGGCAGGACAGCAGTGTGGTTCGGGCAGAAGAGGGGATGTGCTCACGCCGGTGTGGTACCCGCTGAACGCTTTCCTACCTGCCGTACAGGTGCGATGCTCAGCGCCGCCCCAGGCTGAGAGCGCTGCCTCTGGGCTCACTCTGACAACATTCTGAAAAGGTGGAGTAGCCACAGGGTGCTCAGAAAATGCCCGCCAGTGTCTGCGCGGTGATGAATATCTGGTTTGCCCTTTCTTGCTCGGTCTCTGCAATATTTGTGGGTGTTCCCGTACCTTGCTCTCTTCTGACCTCCCCCCACACCAAGAAAGAAAAATAAGAGGGACGTTGTTCCTAAGGCAGAAGGTAGAAACAGGATTGAGAAGTGCTCTAATGGAGCTGTGGGTATCTGGAGAGCTACATGATTTCATGCAGCTGCCATGTTTTACTAGCGGAAAAATCTGTTTCCCTATTGCTAACTTGGACACACAAACATTCAGTCTTTCTCTCAAAATAAAAATAAAGACCTGTATGACTGATGCTTTTTTGGCTGTTTATGTACAGTGCATCTGTCTTCATGTTTATTGCAAATGTGTGTATTAAATCCACCAAAATGATCACTTTCTTGCTGGAAAGCTATGAAACTGTTGAAACACTGAATCGGGGCATTTCTGTTTCTTTCCATGTGACTCATCACTTTGCCTCATTTAAATGTTTTAACACCTCATTAATTCCTTGTAATTACGTTGTGTATCTTGGTTCTTTCTACTTTGTTTGTACTGGACAATATGAACTGGTCTTTATTTGTCCTTTTGCATTTTGAACTTTTGGTACTGACCATTCTCCTTTACAGCTTCTCCTTCCATCTACAGCAGGGCAGGATTCTTCCAGACAGCCAGCGTGTTGCCTAAAAACCGAGGGGGTGCTGGATGCCCCATTTTCTTCCTGCTTCTCTTCCAGTAGCTGTAATGAAGACTTGCCCGCCGTGCGGACAGAAGGCTCCCGGCTGGGCCATATGCGTGTTATCTGGTAGCCTGAGGAGAACCTCTGCTGTAAGTTGCAGTCAGAGGATGCTGACTGGGGCTTTCAAATTAATTATTGAAAATGGCATGACAAACACAACATGAACAAATTAAAAAAAAAAAAAGTCACCAATTATAATGAAGAAGATCTTTTGAGGAGACTCTGAGAAGCAGCTTTAAAAAATATCAAACCACTCCAAAACAACCCTCTCCACCCCTAGCTTACAGACTAGGTGTTTTCCAGTGCCGTGGCTAGAACTGCCTGTGAGTCGCCTTCGTAGAATCCTTTGCCTTTTCCAGCTCACGCTGTTCCCGTACCCCTCCTGATGCTGTGAGGCTTCTGCCTGAGGACAGGTATGAAGTTCAGCTCTGTACCCTGGGCCGTATGTCTGAGTGATGGCTTCAGGCTATATACATCTATGGCTTTTTTCCCTAGCTGCTCCTACAAAATCGTATTTTAAAAACAAGCTCACTTAAAGGCTCTAACAGCTCATAATTGAGATACCTCAGGATGCCTTTTTGCAGTGAGGTTTCCTCATTGGTGTATTTTTTTCCAAATGCTGCTAACAGATGGGAATTCTTACTACTTCTTTATTTTGCTACTTCAAAAACTGATTTTAAAATAAGATCTCATTCCGATGCCTGCTTGCCCCGTGTATTCCCAGGCTTTCTCTTGTGTGGCAGTTGGAGGGAGCTGACTGTGCTGCCCGGCCCGCGGTACCCTCTGCCTGGAACAGATAGTGCAACACACATAGCAGCACTTCTCCTCCAGCTATCATCAAGCTCAAGGCCAAAGAGTGTGTGTTCTTCCACATTTAGAAGTTAAATATGCAAATCCTTATCTTCTCTTGAGAAATTAAATATTTTTGACTGTATGGGTAGAATCTGAGAATTCAACCAGTGAAAATGCTCCAGTCAAGTTAATTAAAACTGGTATCCTGAGAACACTTTGCATTAATTTTGTATCAGATTATACTTCTACTTTCTGCAACCTTAATTAATCAAATCTTAATGGTTACTCAATCTGTAGCACTGTTCTGGGCTTAAAAAATATCCAGGGGCATGTTCCTAATTGAATATTGGGATTTGGGGAGGGGATGAGTAGATGTTGGTCCCTTTTTCCAGAGGGGAAATAGACTCTGGCGTCTGAGCAGGTGGAAGAGGAAGAGGCAAAGGGCGGGTTGTCCTTCAGGACAAGGAATGGCAGCAGGAGGCATACAGCAAAGTAATTAATGGGTCTTTCTCCAGAAGAGAAGGTTCCCTTACTGTGCCTAATTACACAGCCGGTAATTGAGAACGCGCTGCCTTGCCGTGCCCGGTTGGTGCAGGCAGCCTGCCCGAGGCCCGCGGGCAGGTATCTCCGTAGTCTGGGAGCAGGGGTTGCCTTGGGCAGAGCCAGAGCTCACATCCTTTGGGATTAGTGCTGTAAATGAATGGCTCTGGCCTGTAACGGGGCTGTTTTGAATTGTATCGGGATACAAAGGAGGATCAACTTGGGTCTGAACCTGGGCTGTTACCCTCCAGCAAGCAGAGAGAGGAAATCTGATTTTATAAACTCTGTGCAGAGGTGCAATTAAAAGGACGATATCTAGATAATTCTAGTATATATCAGGAACAAGCAAGTCTAGAATAGGCCGAGACAGAGTTGTATCTGTAAGTTGAGGGCTGTATTTCACCTATGGCATGGTGATAGTGACAGCTTTTTAATGTCACTAATCGTGTATTAAACAATGTTTCTGTCAAACAGTACTCTGCTTCTACAGTGCTTTTAACGAGGCTGGGCTCTTGAGCCAAGAAAATGTCTGGGAACTACGTTTACCTTCTAGGAGACTGAATTCAAGACTGGAATCCTTCCTATTTTACATCTAGAGCTGCTGGCCAGACTCCTCCCGTGTGCCTACCATCCATCTCACCTGCGACTGCTGACGAGCTGGTAACCGGGACTCTTACCCTAAACTCATCACAGTCCCTTGGACCCGTGGGTGCAAAAGGGGTATTGATGTCCCAGTTCAGAGTTTAGTGGGGGCTGTGGAAACCCCTGAGGCCAGAGCACAAGGTGTATGAGTAGGGCTGAGGAATGGAGGTTGTTCAGTCTGGAGAAGACACTACAAGGAGATGTAACTGCCCTCGCCAGGGAGGGCTTACGGAGATGATGTAGACTTTTCTTGGAGGTAGAGGGCAATGGTCACAACTTGCAATGACAGAAATTCCAAACACATGAAAGGAAAATCTTTCCCTGCAAGAATGGTATAGCATTGGTACAGGTTCTCCAAAGTGCCTGGGGAACCTCCATCCTTGGAGATACTCAAAATTCATCGGGAGCGCCTGGACAACCAGACTGAAGACTGGAGTTAGCCTGGCTTTGAGCAAGCAGTTGTTCAACTCGGTGGCCTCCAGACATCCCTTCCAGCCAGAGCTTTTCTATCATTCAGAGAGATGTCTTGATCTCCTGGGTATGCCTCTACAGACCTGTCTGTCCGACTCGGGGGCTGAGTCTAACTTAGGATTTTCTGTGTGGGGATAGGGAAGAATAGTCTCAGTGCTCATATAACAACCTCACGTTCTCATAGCCTGAGAACAGACTATTCTCACCTTCAACAAACTTGAACCCATGTGCAAGCAGAGGACAGAACCCCCAGTATAAACTGGTCAAAACTTGTTTATTGTGTACAAGCACAACTGCTGCTCTTCTGGTCCTCTGCTTTTGCAGACGAGAGGGTGCCTGACTCTAGTCTTACCATTTGTGCTGAAAAACAAGCAGCTTCCACTTCTGGATCGTGCTGCTTAGATTATTGTTGTTGTTTCTAATTGACTCTGGAGTAAAATACATGAGAGGTTCTGGAAGTCCTTCTGGCTCTAGGTATTATGCACAAGACAGGCTTTTCTGTCACTTAGAAAAGTTTTTTAGCAGGAATTATTATTTCACAGGAATAAGCTGGTCTAAGATTATGCAAGAGGCAGGGTTTCAGCTGGACCTGCCCCACAGGAGGTGTCCAAACGCAGCAGAACAACACTCCAGTGCCCAGATGATGTGGTCCTCAAACTTCTGCCGAAGGAAGAGAGCTCTGGCAAGCTGGGGTTCCTAGTCTGTGAGACGTGGCCACAGTGGTCCTTGTGAAGAGATCGCTTCTGTTTGCCTTCTGCTCCCACACCGAGTGAAAGCCTCACTGACACAATGAGACACAAACTAAATAAGCAATTCCATATTTAGGTGTTAATGAGCTTGTCATTGTTTAATGTACCTTGCTCTGTGCAGAAAAACACAGATATGTGACACTGCAAACTAAACTTATCTTTCCATCAGATCCACCCACACAGAAGATACTCAAGAAAAGCTCCATCACATGCTGAAATCTGTGAAAGTTAAAGCAACCCCAGGAGGTAAATGAATTTAAATGAATAACTGCGTTTCATACAAACGGCACTGGTGTGGGACAAGAAACAACAGAAATCAGGCAAAGAGGGAAGAAGTTCATGACTTTTGTTGGGGCTTTTTTATTGTGTTGGGTTTCTTTATTGTGAGAGTTGCCAGTGGTGTTCTAGGAGACCTTGCAGCTTCCTCTCCTGAAGTGGGTTCACTTTCAACCCTTGCCAGAGTCTTTCTGTAGAGGCCTGTTAGGGACAGCTGGTGGCAAATGCTTCTTCTGGGTAGAGGAAACACTTCCCCCCCCGCCAAGAATCAGAAAAGAAGATGTATTTGCCAGTATTGTTCCTGGTGTAATAATATGAAATGATCACTTTATATAGAGCACAGGTTATTTTGTCCAGTTGTCCTGCACTATCATAGTTTATACTTTGCTTTTACCTATTTATAATTATTTCTTTCTTATAATAAAACTAGCATAGGATTATAGCTACAAAATTCTGTGTTGATCTATTTTGTGTTAACTATGATCAACACAGTATTTTTGAGGCTTCTTCCCAGCAAATAGAAATAGCCTTGCAACAGGCATGGGTTTGTCTCTGGGTGTTTTAAGGAAAAAAATACTCAGCCTTATAATAGTATATTAATTTTTTTAATGAAGCACATGAGCTGACTTAAAGTTACTTATTCTTGTAGATATGCCTACTCAGTCCTGTGCTAAGAAGAACCTTCTCTCTCTCTGGTGTCAGGCAGGGTTCTGTCTTGTCCTCTGCCCCGTTGTTGGGTTAGAGCGCCCAGGATTGACAGGAATGCAGGAGAAGAGCCTAATGGGAAGCTGAACAGAGCACAGATTGTCTCAGTGGTAAGGTTTAGCTCTGAAATACTTGATTCCTGCTGTTGAGGCATCTGGAAGACATAATGCTGTGCAGCTTCATGAAACCTTTATGTGGTAGCGTTGAAGCTCACTGCAGTATTTGATTACATGCTTAATAATCAGGCTGAACCAGTTTGCCCTTGTTGGCAACCTGATCTCCATCTCTGCTTAATCAAGTTAGAGGTGCTGCTTTGTGGTGGCGAGCTTGTCTGGTTTTGTGGTGGTCTTTTTGGTTTTGTTTCTTTTTTCTTAAGTTGCCACTTAACTGGAAAGTCGACTGGAAATGTTTCAAATGAGCTTGGCTGGGTGAGAGGCGTTTGCCTGGTGCTGCGTGTGCAGAGTGGGACAGGGGTGGGTTAGTTGGTTTGTTTTTAAAACTAAACAACCCCCCTTCCTTCCGCTTGTATCCCTAAAGTGAATATGGTCCCTGCCTGTTTCTGCCATGAGAATGGCATAGCTCTTCATTTTAGTCCCGTCTTCAAATAATACCCTCTTCCAGTTGTCAGACTCGGAGAATCTGCACGCCTTTGCACACTTTCTGCAGTCCAGTTGTATAGGGTTTTTTAAGAAAAGAAAAGAAAAAATCCTTCTGTATTTATTATTTCATGGGGAAAAAGTGATTAAGTTTAGTTTTGCTTTCTGTTGAACCCAGTAGCTTTGGTAGCCTCTTAAATGGTATAGCAAGGTATGCCATACAGGAGAATAATTTTCTTAAAAATAGCTTTAATGGACCCAAGAATCCTCACGTGATCCGGGGAAGGAGTTGTCCAGTGCAGTCAGCCTTCCAGGCACTTCATTATTTTTTTCCTTTCATTGTTTTGCATGTAAAAGTTTAATAATTAACAATTGAATTAAATCTGTAACATTTTCATCGATTTCAATATTTAAATAGTAATACTTGAGTAATCCCTGTAGGGGGTTAAGCAAGAAGAGTAGCAAAATAAAAGGGGAAAATATTGCTTGGTTCTGGAAGTCACACTTAAAGATACTCCTGACAAGGCGTTTAGGAGCAAATTGCTTGGAGAAGGAGCGTTTGGGGAAGAAAGATTTAAAAGAGGAAGACCCCGAGGCTGCGCAGGGTATACTTAATGTCTCTCTCATCTGAATGTTATTTCACTTGGACTGTGCTGAAAAGCTGCTCTGAAATGAAGGCACGTCTCGTCTCTCCATGTTTAGTTCAGCTCTGATTCCACTGGAGTCAGGGATGGGAACAAACATGGGCTGTTGTCTGTCACGCAAACGTCAGTCCTGTTTGTCTGAAAACGCCGGGGCTGTTTCTGTTGAACCACAGGGAAACCATAGGTACAAAGTAGCAATGGAAAACTTTGTTCAAGGGAAGGGTAGAAAGGATCATTTTTGGTGGTTGGGATGGCAAATTTTGAAGCACATGTTCAGTGAAGCCTTTAGCCCAGTGCAAACAGTCCTGTCAGAAAATGCAGGCATTAATTGCCGAGTAGTAGAAAGAAAAATGTCTTTTCTTCTCCATACCCCCCCTTTCTTCTCTGAATGTTTTTTCCAGTATGGGTGAATTTCTGACTTGCCTGAAATCAAAGTGGTTTTTTCATCAACTTCAGGTCTTGAAGTTTGCATCGTATCTTCAGATTTCATGGGCGTGTCGTTCATTTCAACAGCCCATGAAGTCACATTTTCAGCAGTGAGAAGACAGGTTCGCTGGTTTATTTCACTCTTTGTTCCAAGATGCTTTTTAAAAAGTTTGGTTCTTGCTAATTTCTGAAGCATCAGGTTCTTTGTAGTATCTGGTGTTGGTCATCTGAAACTGAAAGTAGGAGTCTCTACAGACTGTGCTCACTCACCCCAATCTGGCGTGTCCCTCGCACATGGGACAGTGTCCTCTTTTTACCTGGTGTTCTTGTGGAGCAGTTGCTTTTTAGACAACCTAATCAATGCTTCAAGTTAACCTACAAGCAAACGTGTCACCTCTTGCAGCGTGCTTGCAGCTTTGATGCTTCTTGGTCTTCTGAGAGGCATTGATTCAACTGAACAATGCGGTGGGATCTGGAGAAAACTTGGAATTGTGTTTCTATGGTGAACGCTTTCTTGGAAGTAACCTAAAGGCTTGAAAATCCAGTATATACTCTTCCTCTACCCTTCTTGGTACAGAAACCTAAAAATGTCAAAGCTAATCTCTTATGTATTTTAAATAAGAGAGAAAAGATTCCTCATGCTCTCTTATGTAAACCAAGGACTTTAGTCTTGGAGAAAAGCACACTGCTGCTGGTGTCTATAAACACCATGGCTACAGTGATCATGATCTTGCAGGGCACTGGGATTTTCTTGGTCTCTGAGGGTACGGACTGGCAAGTAGAGAACAGAGTTTTATTATCTCTCTCTTAGGGTATTAGCGTACTCCCCACGTGGCTTGGGAAGGGACTGCCTCCTGCCAGCAGCGAGACACCAGGAGGTGAGATGGGTGAGATCATCGCCTGCCGCTGGTTTCCCAGCCTGAAGTGAGAGTCCCAGTCTCAGCGGTTGGAGAAGTTGGAGGCGGCCACTGGAAAGCATAGCAAGTGCTTCTCATGGACATTTATATCCACTCAGTACTTAGGACAGGGAGTGGGAGAGCAGCTGGGGGGCACCTGGTAGTCAACCAAGGTCAGCCCACCCCAGGTGGGGTTCTACAGCTAATTATTGGAGGTACTAAAAAATAATATTTTAAAATAGACAAACAGTTGGAATATGAGGCAGTTCATGTACAGCTTACAGAAAATCTGCTAGGCTCACACAGACTCTACTGGTCAGTCCATCTAGATGTAGGTACTTGTGCCAATGGAATGAGCGTTTGCCAGTCCCTGTCTCAGCAGGTTCATCTAGATATATTTACATGGATAGATAAGGTCATGTTCAAAGTTCCCTGAACACTCAAACTGCTGTATAGGAAACATTCCTGGTATCTACAATTCTCTCTGATGTTATGATCCTTCCCATGTTCATCTGAGTCCAAAGGTGACAGCTCTGGAGGCTCACAGCTAGTTGTCAGCATCCCACGGCCTTTGCCAAGAGGAATAATGGCTGTAGCGGAGGTGTCTTCCTCCCCTTTGCCAGGAGGCACTCCATGTTGATTGTTTCTTCCTCCTCAGTCTTAGAGTCCACTTGGGTTTATTTTTAGGCACTTTCTTACCATGGTCTTCCTATATGTCTCTTTTCTTCATTGATTCTCAATTACTCAATTCTTCCATTCTCTTTATTTTAAAGTTTAGTTTTTACTAAACTAAACCTTGCTGTAGTTTTGGAGTTCTTCCTCTTTGAAGTCTTACCTGCAGCTGCCTTTTATGGAGAAAATGATATCCAGAAACTCACGTCTGTGGGTGATTCTTACTCTCAGCGTTTTTTTTCCCCTTTCTGGGGGTGTCAGGGATGGAGGTCTTAGGGAATACTCTGCCCGCGTAGGCACGGGCACTGGGAGCAGAGAGCTGGGGCTTCCCTTCGGTGCCGGCAGAGGAAAGGAGTAGAAGGGGCTGGGGGCTCTGCCAGCCCTCGGGGCTCCGGTGAAGCAGGGCCCTACTGGTGGGGTCTCGCAGCAGGAACGCCCCTTGGGAACTGGGCACAGCAGTAAGGGGTTCGGGAAGCTCCTGTCTTTCTGGTCACACCTGCGTGGTTGTGCTCGTGTCCGGAGAACACGGCTTGTACTTGATTGCATTTTGGGTTTACGTGTGCAGGAAGGATTGTACGTTCAGCTCATCTCGGGCCCTTTACCCGTTTGTCAGGGCTCGGAGCTGCTGGAGTGAAGAGCCTGGGCTGCGGGAGGCGGGGGAGTCTGCTTGGGTGACTTTTCCTGGCATGGGCATAAAGTGCCTACTGCACGCCTTTGGAATAGGCATCTCTTGAAGTGATGGAGCAATTGGTTATGGTTGGCTGAAACCAATGAGCTCTGCCAGAGGAAATGCTACTGTCTTTACATGCTCCACCACCCCTCTCCTAAGTGATCTTAGGGGAGATAGGAACGGGAAGATACCCTGTTATCTTCCTTTGTTTAGCCCTTTCTTTTAGAGGAATAATTCAGACATTAGAGGGATAAGAATTAAGTATTTGAGCTTTAGTTTGGCTTGAAATTGGGGATTCAAAACTGTAACTCGCGCTGATGTTAAGTAGCTGAGGTGTGCAGGGCCTGGGTTGCTGCTGGTTATCGCACTCCTCAGGGTCCCTGGGTCTGCAGCTAGAAATGCATCTTAAAGCTGGCTTGAGCACGTTGTGTAATGCAGCACAACTGCTAATTAAATACCGGTGTATGCAAGCCATGTTGTAGTTTCCATCTGGTACCCGCACATGGACACTTGTCAGCTTTGCCAAGGACAGCTCTCCGAAGTGCAGGTTATTCAAGCCCAAGTGTTCAGAACGATCCTAGGTCACAAAGGATTATTCGGGAAGAAGGGTTGATGTTTGGTTTGCTTTTTTCCTCTTTGCTTAATTAGATTATTTTTTAAATGTGGACATGCAAAAGAGGTGGGTAAGGTTCCTGTCTTCAAACTGACAGCAAACGTGAAGGCTTTCTTTTCTTTCTTTTATGTTAGAAATTATTTGACCTGTATTTTAAATGCCCATAAATGCAACGTGTGAAATGCAAACTGAACATACCGAAGGATTTCCCTATTATAAAGGATTTCCTTATTCTGCTTTTCTCTCCTCCAGCGGTTGATGCATCGCGTCCAGGTTTCAGACTGGTTGGTTACTGTCCCAGTGTGAGGTGAAACAGGACCAATTCTCTGTTCAGTAATTTTACTTCTGGGCCAGGCCTCCTCTAACTCTGAAATTAACAGCGTGTTGTGGGGACACCCGTTTGCTTTCGGAGTGGTCAGGCCCGTGTCTGTAGTTCACGGCAGGGCGGGGGGTGCGGGGGTCCCCCGTGACGTGCTGTCGTTGCTGAGCCGCCCGGGTCAGGGCACTTGCTCTGCCCGCGGCAGGGCTGGGCATGGAGCGGCCGAGGGGTCCCGCCAGCGGGGAGGAGGGGACGGGAGAGGGGACAGACACTGACCAGCGGGGTGTGCCATCCCCTCTGCCCCATGCCGAGGGATCACAGGGGCGGCCTCTTTGCTTTGAAACCAGCGTGGATGCCGGTTTGAGACTAAGCTGGGCTTTTTAGGTGGTGTTAAAGAACAGAGACTTGAAATGCATCCCTCTGGGAGAGTCCCACTCGCTGAACCTTGACAAGGCTTGTTCTGGGCCAGCTTGGCCGCTCTGCGTGTGTACGGCTGTGTGGCTGGAGGTAGGAAATGAACCCTTTGTACCACCTCACGTGGTTGGGTTTGGGAACCCCTTCCTGTGTCCGCCACAGCCTGCTCTTTTTAAGAAAAGGTCATCTTTAAGACTCTGGATCTTGTAAACAGCATGAAATCGCTACCCTCTCCCTCTCTCCCATCAGAAGACTGCAGGTCTCTGCAAGGGCCTTAATTTAAACCTGGTCCTTATTTCCCCTGGGTCGGGCAGACATCCTTCCTCTCCCTCCCTCGGTTCTGGGCTGACACGCCGTTGCTCTCCACAGACATAGCTGCTGCTGAGCCTGTCCAGGGGGGCAAGGAAAAGAAAAGAATGAGGTAAAACCTTTCCTTTCATTAAAATCTCTTTTGTACGATTAGACCTCCTTCCTTTGGTCCCTCAGCCTGGTGGTGCAGGGTAAGGCATTTGGCCTCTGGAGTTGGTTGATGCTGTAACAAGAGAACAGTGTTTATATTGCTCTACCTGTTGTTAAAGAAATAAATTAAGTTAAGATTCCCAAATAAGCCAGCGATAAGGAAACAGGAGACTTGTGCCCAGCCTTGCAGCAGCAGCACTGCAACAAGAAGTTGTGTGAGGCTGGGAATGGTGAGCGTGTCACAGGACAGGTCCTCCCGGGCTGGCGAAGGTACCTCGAAAAGCAAGTACAGCCCCAGTTCATGGCATCTGTAACGGGATTTTAAAATCTCGGAACTTTGTCGTAAAAGAGTTCTGAAATCAACTTATTTTATTATGAATTGCAACATGGAATATTTGCATATGTGTTCCTTCTGTTGATTAAACTTTTAATAGACTTCATAGAAAGAGGCATTGCGTTTTTTCTGGCTGGTGGCTTATTTTACATTAATAGAGAACTTTTTTTTTTTTTCTTCCATGAATGAAATAGAGGCAAACAACAGCTAAGATTTATTTTTATTCCTTATAAATATATGGCTTTCACATACCTGGAGAAGATAGGGCAAGCACACAGCAAGATGCGAGGCGTTTCCCTCGCTGTGCCAGCACAGAATGCACGTCCTGGCTTTGGTAAGGAGTATCGTTGGGGTTTTGTCATCCTAGAGAGCTGCCAGAGCTTCCCAGGTGACCGCTGCCTCGTATTGTGGCAATAACATCAGCGGTCCGTTATAAAGAACCGGTACAGTATTCCTGCTGGAAACCAGTCTAAAAAAAGCCGGCTTGCGAGGATTATTTCGGGAAGGGCTAAGTAGGCTGAGCTGTTGCCTGGCGACGGAGCCGGAGCCCTTCCCTGCAGCCTGCGCATGGGATGCAGAAGGGATGGGAACCTCCAGAGATGTAAGGCTGGGACTAAGGGGAAACCAAAGCGAAATGACAGGCGATATAAAACCTGAATTTATCGCCTGAGATATAATAAATGGAACTGCTTTTAAGTTGCAAAAGCTGAAATGCTGTCAGCCCCATTGTGCCTTTTTTGTGTAGCTTCTAGATAGTAATTAAAAGAACGGCAGAATGTCTGGTGGCTGGGAAAACTGATTCAAATGTAAAGTAGATGTTAAATGCCTGCCACAGGAAAAAAAATTGCATGGAAAAGTTAATTTATTATTGATGAGCCAAAAAGTTGCCCAAATATGCCATGAATGAAATATAGATGAATGTATTGTGGCACAAAGAGGTTCCAATACTTGCACTATTAACAAGCTGCCTGTCTCGTGTTGGCGGGTCGGCAGGCTGGCCCAGGGGTGTTTATCTCTGCAAATACTGGAATGATGGTGTCATTGGGTAGATTCTTGGCAAGCTCCAAGTTTGCATGTGAAATGTGAGATCTTGGCAGAAGCAGATTATGCTATAGCAGCGTTGATTTTGCAAGAGGTAATCTGATTTTATTCAAATCAAACACAGGAGCCTATAGTTAATCTTTGGCAACATAGAGTTGGGGACGATCTTGCTGTCCAAAAAGGCAGATCTCTTCCTTCCAGTGCTGTGCGTGCCGCTGCGCAGGAAGCAGCAGTGATAAGGTCCATCTCTTCTGTTGTGGATGCTGCAGCACACGCGTCTGTGGTGAGTCCCTGGGTGTCACAGGGCAGTCACACGCAGAGGGCTGTTGCACCAGGGCCTGCTGAGACCGTACGGGGTACGGCAAATGCTGCATCTCCCTCGGAGCTTACAGCGTCCTAAAGGTGTGAGGAGAGTGCCTCGGAGGGGGACAGCTGTGTGGTAAGCACTAAGGAAGAGTTCAAGGATCGGTAAACGGTGGAGCATTGAAGTATTTTGAGCACTTGGTTGCTAGAGCTCACATTGCACTGAAACACTGAGGAACCCTAGCAGATAGGTCTGGAAGCAATCTTAGGGAGGTGCTGGTGCATCCTCCTGTCCGCTCAGGATAACGAATAGCCTGAGTTTCAAATGCTGTCACGATACTGTTACCTAGACATGTCCTTCTCGCTGTTCTGCTCGCACGCTTTCCCTTCGCCATGCTGTTGTTACCCGCATGCTGCCGCTGGAGATGCTGTAAACACATCCATCAGATGGACAGAAGGGCACAAAGTGCAGGCTTCAGTCAGCTTGGGAAGGGGAGCAGTGTAATCGGAAGGGTAACTCTGTTAAGCCAAATCTCTTGCACTGAGATAAGAAGAAAGAAGGTCTTCCAAGACAACCTCAGCTATTGCAACTTGAGGGGAAAATGGGTATTATGATAGGAGTATTGCCTGGAAAATAAGTATGCACCGTAATTGTATTAGGTCTTGGTCCAGCAGTAAGTGGTGGAAATACTGTGCGTTCCAAGGACGAAAAAATATTTAAGATGGAATCCTCCATAAAGAGGAAAGTGACATCTATGTTCTTAGTAAATAGGATCTACAATGTTAAAAGCAGTCTTTTTGGTGATAGTAAATATAAGGATGCCATACAGAGAAGTAGTAGAAATATTGAGCAACCTGGCCTGGTGGGAGGTCCCTGCCCAGGGCAGGGGGTTGGAACTGGATGATCTTTAAGGTCATAGAATCGTAGGACGGTTTGGGTTGGAAGGGACCTTAAAGATCATCCAGTTCCAACCCCCTGCCCTGGGCAGGGACACTTCTCACTAGAGAAGGTTGCTCAAAGTCCCATCCAGCCTGGCCTTGGAAGGTTCCTTCCAACCCAAACCGTTCTATGATTCTGCGATTGTTACACACCTGGCCAGGTTATCTGTCTATTGGAAAATGTCTGAGGCTTTCCTTACCTCCCATGAAATGCCTTTTCAGTGATCCAAACCCCTCATTCCAGTCCGTGGTCCTGTGTGAGGTCCTTGGGTCAGGTTAGCCCAGGGGCACCTCTTGGCAGAGCGGCCGGAGGGTCCTCTGCAGAGGGAGCTGCCTGTCTGGTCCTACTGGTGGAACTGGTAACTCAGCTCCGAGTTCTCTCTGGCAGTTCCCCGTTCCCAGCTGCTTTGTTTCCTTCCTGGTCTCGTCCTCTAGACAGAATACCTAGTTGGATGTGTCCCCACCTCGAATCTGATCCTTCGCACCACGTTGTGGTTGTGCAGTCGCGTGGCCCTAACCCAGCAGATGGGCAGGTGAGCCTGGGCAGCGCTGGCTCGTGTCTCCAGCCAGCCGTCACTTTACTGACCCAGTGAAGGGCAGGGCTCATGTCAGCCCGTACCCCAGCACAACAAAGCCATGGCTCACCAGCTGGGGTGTACTCTCACGTGGAAGGGATGGTCTAGGTTTCTTGGCTCGTAACTGGCGAAAGATCACTAATCTTGGCAGTTTGGTGGCTCGCTATTAGGAACCGCAGCAGCTATAAGAAATTCCTTAGAGCTGCTGAGCCCTTCCAGTCTGGAGCGCAGCTGCGTGTTTCAGCCCTTAGACATGAATGGAGGTTGCCTTGCACCATGGAGCTATTTCTTAAAAAACACAGCTGGTTCCCATTGAAGTGGAGAAGTGCACGGCAACGTACTGCATGCTGTTTGTCTGCCACTTCTTGTGTGTTCTGCTTTGATTTTAATGACAATTAAGTCTTTCTTTTTTTTTCTGCTTTGACCTCGAAAGCATTAGTGCTAGTAAGGAAATATCTAGCAAGCTGTATATCTGCAGGGGAAAAAAGATAGGTCTTACATGGATAATCATTTTATAGATGCTGAATTTTAAAGATGTAATGGACCAGAATCTTTTTAGGCTATCTAGAGTATGATTAATGTCACCCAACTCAGCGCATGGATAATGAAGAGCTCTGCTCACCTTCTGACTTCTTATTCCTCTTCAGCAGGAAGAGAGAAGCACAGTGAAGGTGCGAGCTGTATTCATTCTGAAACAGATCCTTCGTGTGGATCAGATGAATCACCTCATGTAGGTACCTACCTACATATGTGTACACAGGCATTTAAAATTAGTCCAACGAATCTCGTTCTCAGCTGCTTCCACAGCATTAAGCTTCTGCCCAGAACTGGAAATCTGTTTGATAGAAAATCCTTTATCTGAGCGGGTTCCACATTCTGGCCTTTGCACTAGTGACACAGCACGAGAGGGCTCACGCTGGGCCGTGGGTGGATCACACAGCTGTTTTGGTATCAGGTGAAAGTTGGCTAAACCTGTCATTTCTTCAGTTGAAGGTTGTCCATAAGGATTAGAGAGGCTCGCAGCAGGTTGGCCCAGAACGCAGGCAGACTGACGGCTGCTCCTTCCTGTGCAGTGGGTTGTGCTCGTGTTGGGGTGTCTTTCCCCATAAAGCCAGACACAGGCTGGTGTACGCAGAGGGGACAGAGGAGCCGTGGCTGCTGCAGAAACAGTCCCTGTAGTGCCTGTAACGTGTTCTCTAAAGGATGCACCTTGGGGACTCAGCTGTGTTGCCTAACGAGCTTTCTGGTGAGGAGGTGCTATAGCAATGGTTTGGTTGTCCATAGAGCCTGAGAAGTGATGCTCCCCTTCCCTTCGGGAGCCGAGAGGTCCATTCACCGGCTCCAGTGCCAGTCGCAGGGCAGGAGGTGGCCTTTTCCCAAGCCCCTTCTGTTGCCCATCCGGTGTTCTCCTCTGGTGGGGAAGGACTAGTGACGGTAGATGGCAGCTCGCCCGTTCCCATTCCCTGGTGTAGAGTCCCCGTGGGGATACTGAAATGTTGGGATTTGTTTGCTGCATGGGGGGTGAATTTCAAAATTTCAAACCGTTTCTTGTTATTTGTAACTACTTCCCCTAACCTCCGTAGGGGTCTGCAGGACTGACGGCTCCTGTACTGTATTGTCCCAGCGTCTGTAGTATTGCTGCACTCATTCTATTTGGGGGGTTATTTGCTGCTGTTATTTACCTGCCCAATTTATGGAATAGCGCAAGATAAAGCTGAATCTGTACACTGAAATTAAGTGGTAGATGAGAGACCAAGTCCTTATGGTCACGGGCATCAGGAAACTTGCCTGAGAAAGGACGTAGTAAGAATTTAACTATTTGGCTTTCAGTTCTGTAGATCTCTTCAGGTAAGATATAACTTAGATAAGGCAGAAGGAAAACCCATTAACTGTCTCAGTGAATGATCTCTTTGTATAGGTTACGAGCTGCAGGATATCCGACTCTGGAGTGTTTCTTAAGGCAGATTTAAAACAGCTTCTTCATTTTTTTTCTAGTTATTTCCTTTCATTGGCTTTCCAGAGTTAGTGCTGTTTTCTTGCTCACCTGTCTGTGCAAAAGCAATCCCACTGTACAGCATGACAGACCCAGTCTCTGCTGGAAGAAGTGTGCTTTTGTGAGGTTGTCCCTCTGTTCCTGCTTCCAACACAGCAGCCCAAGCGCAAAGTGGGAACCTGTGTCCAGGTTCCTGGGGAACAGAGCTGTCTCCTCGCCCTGTCTCTAAGCTAAGGCTGGATTTGGAACCCAAATTTATTTTAAAAGCATAATTATACACCTTCTCTAAAACAGACAAGCTATTAAATGACAAGTTATCTCTCTTATTCCTTTTTTTTTTGTTCCCTCTTGAAAGCTGAATATAGATAATTATATTTAAATAATGTGCTGATCGTGATACAACATTTAGCAGCCAAAGCCTGGGAGAGTTTTATCTGAAAATCCCTTATTCAAGGCCATCATTAAGCATATCTGAAGGAAGAGGGGGATTAACCGCTGAAGGGTCATACACACACACACACACACACATATATATATATATATATGTATATATATAGGGTCTCTACTCTGGGGTTTGCCAGGAGCACGGCAGCTCCGTGTGCCAGCCCGCAGCCTGTGCCTCATCCCACGGACAAGCCCTGCCTCAAGTGCCCCTTCTTGCTCTGTCTGCCTTTCAACAGGGTAATAAATACAAATTAGTGAAGGTGCTTTAAAGGTGTTTGGGTTTCTTGTAGGTAGCTAGTCCCTTGGGCAGGCTAAATTCAACAGCCCTGGGTACCTCTAGACCTGAACTGTACAGACAGAGGTATCTAATTCATGCTGGTGTGTCCCTCCAGCCTCCGAGGACAGCGGCTCCGCACAGCCCGTGCTCTCACTGGATGGTTATGGAATGCTGCCAGGTTGGGATTTCATTTGTGAAGCCATCACCAACCTTTTAGGAATATTTTTTTTTAAAGAATTATTTCAATAAAACCAAAGTGCGTACAAGAAGAAAAACAGTTGTAGAAATTTGACAGTTACCTTCAGAAACTTGGGGGATAAGATTCGTTATATATAGCATGGGGATGGAAAATTTAACACAGAATTGGGTTATGGAGATCAAGAAGTATTCTGGGAACCTCCTGAAAACACAAACGCTGATTTTTTCCGTACCTATTAAATGACACTGTTCTTGTCATCTCTCTTTTCTCCCCCTGCGTTCTCTGGATAGCGGTTCTGCTCCTGATGGTGCTTACCCCTGAAGCCTGCACGGGCACAGGGTGTAAATGTGCCCCTGTGCAGGTGGAGCAGTGTGTGAGCCAGGGTGTTCGTTAGCAGCACCGGGGTGTCTCGGTATGCTGGCTAAAGCCCCACGAGAGCAGCTCTGCCTCCCTCAGCCTCCGCAATTCTCTAAGGCCCTTCAGCTGCTGTGCGGCACACCTTTCTTTGGGAGGAAGGAGTTGGAGGGGGAAGAGACACGAGTCTCAGCCACCCTTCTCAAGTTTTATGGAGGGAGGAAGCCGAGGAGAGGAGCTCTGCCGCGTGAACCCCCAGGGCTGTACTGCAAGCTGTAACCTGTGATCGGGCAAAGTGACTCGGGCGGGGGGGACAAAGCGGAGCTGGGCTTTCGGATGGGCTGTGTCTTACCCTCCAGCTGCCGAGGGCTCCAGCCCGCGCCGGCCCTGGGCGGGAGAAGCGAGGTGTGCGGCCGTGCTTCAGTCCCGTGCCCCGTACCAGAGTACCACCTTTGCTGCAACTCGGAAATACATGAAAAAAATTAAAAAATGCTAGAGCTAGTGGGACCGTGACCACAATCTTTAATGCAGGAATGTCTGTTAATGCAATTAGTTAGGAAATTCAAATTATGCTTCACAGAATTATTAGCAAATTCCACTCCTTCCACAGAGACCGAGGGGGGAAAAAAGAGAGGTTTTTTGGAGTGAGTGGCAATTCCTTAGTGAGTGGTTCAGTGAGTAATTGCAGAGTGCTGGGCATTGAGCCATTCACTGGAAGGGGAGCTCTTGGGTGATGTCAGTGGAGTGCCGTATTTATGCAGTAATGTCTCAAGATAATGCCAATACAAAACAGAATGGTGTTTGACATTTAGGAGAAGACACAGGCAGGAAAACTTGGACGTGTTAATAAGTGTGTTTGGTAACATTCTTTTTTGATCAGAATGTTGTTAGCAATGCCATATTGAGCCTATAGGAAATATACCTTTAAAATCAAGTTCTCCACGAGCACATTTTCCTTTCTAGCTTGTTTCATAGCCAAAATAAAACAAACTTGAGGTTTGCCCCGGTGCCCTCTGTAGCTTATGGGATGTTTCAAGAAGAATACAGTCCTAGAGAAGAGCGCTCTGCGGAGCAGGGTTTGTACGGAGCAGCCCCGTGTCCTTCTCTGCCCCCTCTCCCAGGCACTGCCAGGCGGCTTCCAAAGCCCCACCAGGAGGTGCCTTCCCATGGGGTTAGTTCTGTGCTGGATGGAGATGAGCGTGGTGGCGGGAGTGACGGCTTTGGTGCCACACTAGTGCCAGAACCCAAGCCGCTACGTCCATGGGGTGCAGGCTTTGCCCTCCCTTCCCGCAGGCAGGAACAGACATCGCTCGTGTAGGTTACACCGAGAGTCTTTTATCTCCTGACCTCGCCGGGTGATGCTCTGCAGTGAACAGCTCTGGTGGGGCTGGAAATTTATGCCGTTTTCTTACCTTATCACGGCTGTCCTGGCTGCTTCTCTTCCCTTTGCACCTTACGTGCTTTGGTACTTCGTGGTGGTATTGGGTTTTTGGTTAGTTTCAGTTTCGGGGCTTTTTTGTTTGGTTGGTTGGTTTGGGGTTTGGTTTTGGGGTTTTTTTAAGCAGTTTCCTGTTCCTTAGTGGTTGCTCATGGGAGTGAAATTACCCTGCCAGCCCTTCAGTTTGGCAGGGGACACCAAAGCCCGATAGCAACGGGACGTTGGGGATCCCTTGGTGACCGGGCACCGAGCTGTCCCCGTGCGGGGCCGGTGCTGCCGTGTCCCCCACACACAAACATCCCTCGGGAATGAAGCTGGGGGGGGTGGTGCTGGGGCTGGCTAGTGGTTCTTTCCTCTGGACTAGTGCCCTGGCAGAAACCGGCCCCGGTTCCCATACAGCAGGAGAGGCCAGGGAAGCCCCACGTGAAGCACGGCAGCCCAGCTCTGCAGGGAGCCTTAGAGATTGCAAGTGGGAGCTCTCTCTCTGATCAGCAAGAGAAAGTGCCTTCTCCACCCCCCTCCCCAGGCCCTGCTTACCATTATTTTATTGGGTTTTTTCACAATGTCTGGAACTGTAAGAGGTTGGGTCTGTGGCAGATTGAGCAGGTTCTCCACCAGGGGTGCAGATCTCTCTCTCGCTGAGGTTGAACTGGGAGTTCCCTTGTGTCTTTGGCAGATCTTACATTGACACACATCATCACAGCGTTCCGTAAGAGCACGAGAAGTAATTCTTTTGAAAGAAAAGGAGTTTCTGGGTTTATCTCTAGGTTCCAGAGCGTAGTTTCTAAGGTGTGTGTTAGAGTGTAGCTCCTCTCCTCGCTCCCTTGGCGCGTCCCCACTCCTTTTGGTGACTCTGGTGATACGCTCCCTGGGCTGCCCCGTGGACCAGCTGGGGGGGCTGGGGGAGCCCAGAGCCAGCCTGCGGCAGGGGACAGCACACACCAGAGCTGGGCCTGGGCACGAGCCCGGGGCTCTGCACGCACCAGCACCAGCCGCTTGTTACTCCTTACGTGCTGCATTCTGTGCAGAAAAGAGCTTTCTTCCACCCCCTACCTACCTCCCACTTCCCAGCTAATATTAAAAGCAGAGACAGCTCTATAAAGAAATTATGTTGCTGAGGTCATTGCTTTTATAAAGTACTTACTAGCACTTTATGAAGTATGAAAAATGCGGTTGTTTAAAATACTGTTGAACAGAGATTGCATATAATCCACACACCTTTCTCACTTTCTCTTTCTTCTCCAATTTCTCCAAATTTTGAGATTGAAGCGTCTCCTTTTGCTGCATACTCTGTAGCCGATCTGCTCCATAAGGAGAACCCTCCAGTTCTTCTCTTCCCATCCCATAACATCATCTGGTGTTCTAAGCGTTGTTCTTGTTCCTCCCCTCCAGGTACTGCTATGTGGATATTTGTTAGCAATGACTGATGTGGAATCTACATATGCAGACTTTATTGCTTCGGGAAGAACGGGTAGAAGAAATGCGTTACATGACATCCTCGTGTCCTCTCCGGGTGGGAACTCCAGTGAACTAGCCTTAAAGTTATCAGAGCTTGACATCAACAAAGCGGGTGAGTACCTTTGGGGCTTTTATTACCAGTATTTAAAGCCAAGGGTAGCACACCAAACACACAGAACATGGTGTACGTGTGTGCATTATTCCTTTGGCCCTCAGCAACAAAATAAGGTCGGGGTTGCCTGCAATGAGAAGCCCCATTTCCTCAGTGGGCAGGGTGGTTATTTGCAAGTGCAGCAGGTTACTGGAAAAAGGAAAATCATTCTGCAGCAAGCGCCCAGCGACAGGGTCCATGTCACGATGAATTTTACAGAAAATTGAGCGTAAGGAAGAAAATAAGAAAGTCTTTATTAAAATGCAACTCTTAATAGTACGCTCTAAAGGAGACCTTTCTCCTTTGGAGCCTGTAGGAGAAGCCATGTGTCTGCTTGAAAGGTCCTTGTGGAGATCGGTTTTGTTCCAGCTGCCGAGGGACAGAGTAAAGCAGTGCCTTGTTGTTTGCTGCGCTCGGATCCCTCTCTCTGGGTAACTTGTCCCTTTCCCCTCCCTGCTGATGCCTCGTCTTTCTTTTGAGGTGATGAGTACTAACGCAATCCCCAACCTCACCTCACCACCAGCCTTCCCAACGTTTTCATCTGGGTGTGCGCCCGCGGCCCAGAGGCAGGAGGGACCGTGTGCGGTGAAGGCCTCCCGTAAATACGTGGAGTAACCCGGCTGGGGCACTGTCGGCGTGTTACCTGGGGGGGGTTAGCGGATGGAGCTTGCAGATACTTGAAAGCCCGTTTCAGATGTTAGAAAAGAGGCCTCGTGCTTATTTTAATAACAGTTTGTCACGCGTTTCTCTGCGAGACACCAGCCAGGGCTCTGGGGGCAGCCTCGTCCCTGGGAAAGGGGACGTGGCAGCTTGACGTCGGGGGGGGGCGGTGCTGTTTGGAGAGGGGGGGCTTTTCTTGGCTTTCAGACTAATGTACATCCTTACTCATTCCTTCTGCAGCTGCCAGTCTGGGGCCTGTAGCTTCTAGATGCACGCAGTTCTAGCTGGGCAGGGCCTTTTGGATTTTTTCTACTTGAAAAGCCAAGCTTGATTAGTCTGTGTGTAGGTGTGTCTACTTATTTTAATGTGGGGATACGTGCAAAATGTTGGAAAAATAGAAAGTAGGTGGCATTTGAAATGCATAATACCAGCCTTCCTCCCTGCTTTAATTTTTTTTTTTTGTCTCAAATTTACATTTATCAAAATTGTCTTTGGTCTTGTCCATTTAGAAGGTACAAGTGATCCCTATGTTGGAGTGCAGCTGCTGGAGTGATCATGAGCCAGAGCTGGGCTCCTGTGTGGGCTACAGAAACGTGACGCAGTGCCTGTAAGGAGTGTTGGTGTGCATGTTGTACATGCCCTGAGCTCTGTAGTGATGAGAACGGTTTAAATAACTGTTAGCCTCAATTTTAATACAGAATTCAGCGGTCTAGTTTTTCTTGGAGGCTTTTTTTGCGGCTTTGGTAACTTAATCATTGGAGAAAAGTGTGTGCAGCTGCTGAGGACCCTGCCTGAGGGAGCAGAGGCAGAACTGCCTGCAGGCTTCTGCAGCAGGCGCTGCACTGTGAATTGCATACGATGAAAATAAAATTAAACTTAGTATTATTAGTACACCTAGATGCCGTAAAAGCCTCCAAACCACAAATATCGGAAAACGCACTGTATTCTCATTGGTACAAGTGTTAGCGTATCATCCCAGCTTGTCTTTAAACCAAGGAGAGGCTCAAAAATACATTGCACCCCACATCCCAGCTCAGACTGTCCCAGTGCTCACCGGGGGTACGTGCATCCCACCGGACGGGATTCGGGGAGAAACCCAGGCGTGGGGGTTACCCTGATTGCTGTCAAGGTGCACGTCAAACCGTTGATGCCGAGTCTTACCTGGTTAGACAAATACAGACACACAGGTTTGATTCTTTTATTCTCACGACAGCGATACGCCTTTGCTTGCAATAGCACAATCCGTTTGCTCTCAGCTGCAGGGAGTAATGGTGGAGTAGGGTAACGCGGGTTAAAAAAATAGGGTTATTATAGACCCTATGTACATGAAGCCCCCCAAGCAGATTTAGTGCATTGGCTGTGCAAAGCCTGTAGATGCGTTTCTAGGAACAGCTTTGGGCAGCACGAGGCAGGGAGGCCTCGGTCAAGCCCACAGCAGACAACCAAGAGTTTGCTGCATAATTCTTTATAATACATACAATTCCTGCGTAGCGCTCTCCCTTCAAAGCAGCTGCCCCAGTGCTCCGTGTCCACAAGAAGCTAACAGCCTGCAAAGGGCTGTGCAGATAGAGGTTTCGAGTACTGTGAGGCAAGGCGTTTCATCTGGTTCAGTGCAGGCGGCACAGCCACGTCTGGTAAGCAGAGAAGGGCCACGGGCATCCCAGGAGAGGAGGCAGAAGGAAGCCGTTGGCAGGGAACTGGGCGGGCAGCTCACCCCTCAGCGCTCCCTCAAGGGAACCAGCGCAATCCGAGACACTTTGTGGTCAGTCCAGCTTACAGGAAAGGACCAGAAAGAGCAAGGAGCAGTCTCTGCGAGTCTCATCTCTAAACCAAAGAGCTGGGCGAGGGGTGTCTGCGGATACTCCACGGAACACAAAGGCAGGGCAGAAGCGGAGAGGAGGCTTCTTGTGAAAGTGGCGGTGTCCGACCGTCCCGGGCAGCTACTGACGGGGTGCCAGGGATGCTGCCGGAGCCTCGGCTCTGAGGGGTCGGTAGCCGTGGCGTTCCCGGGGAGGAGCAGTGCCGGCTGTGCCCGGCAGCGGGCATGGACCCCTGGGAGCAGGGCACAGTTATCCCCTGCCCGGGCTGGCAGGCGCCGGGCAGAGAGCGCGGCCGGCAGCCAGGCAGAGGCTCCTTGCAGACAGCACGGAGTCAGACCGCTCAGTTCTTATAGTGAGCTGAGAAAAATCTTTTAAAAAGTGGTATTTTAGAACCTTTGTGCTCTTTCTCTGACTCTGTGCTCTATGTTTAACAGTTAGCTAGGGAAGTGTTGGGGCTTCATGACTGGGATGATTTTTCTTTTAAAAACAAATACCTTGCAAGGTTTTTTCTCTCTTAGGTTTTGTCAGGTTGGTTTGGTTTGTTTTTTAAATAGGAGTTCTTTCAGGAAAGCATGGCTTGCCCAGATAGTATGAGGGTTATTAAAGACTCCCTAGTAGTCAGAAGGAATGGGGTACGGAGCAGGCAAAAAATGAATTGCAGAAATCAGATTCCACTCGTCTGGGTTTTGCGGTGTGGGAACTGAGGCAGGAGGCTCTGCAGAAAGTGGCCAGAGAACTTGGGCCAAAAGGATTTCTGTCCCATAGGAAATAATTGTGTGAGACCCATCCCGATGGAATCCTCTGTAACGTGGGAGACAAAACCGGGAAATAACTGAGTTTTCTGGGGCAGTGCCTTGCACAGCAAGTTCTTATTTATTATTCAAGCCATAATGAGCAGAACAAACCTCGCTGTTTGATAGGTTAATCAGCCTTCCCTACACCTTTTCATCAGGCTGAGTTTGATAGTTACCAGTTCCCTCGGAGGCATTTTGCTGCACAGGACACAGCCATCACGGCGGAGCTCTTCCCAGTGCTCTGCAACACAAAGAGCCTTCTTCTGCCATTAGCCGTGTGCCATTTCTTCTGTACGGAAAAGAGAAGGTGTTTATGGTGCTTATTTCCATAAACAGAACTAAAGCTGCAGACGTACAGCGTGATTTGCAATGGGGAAACAGTAACTATCCATATTGAGAACCCTGCCTTTATTCTAAAATCTATAGATTAAAGTTAAGAGGCACTAGTACCTCTGCTTAGACCTCGTTAGGGCTCAGTCCCTGGAATGTTTAACTACTGGCTGGAGCCAGTTCCATACAAATTACTGGGAATCCTTGCAGGACACGAGGCGACTTCTGTCTTAACGTTATTCCATACCTAACGTAATTCCTTATTGTGCACCTGTGGCTAATTAGGGCAGCGTGCAGGGACTCCTCCCTGTCCCGCACTCAGCCTCCAGCTGTCGGAGCCCGTGAGGCCTGTGGCTGTTGGGTGAATACGGCACTCTGCCTGTGGCTGCCAACAGCCCGCGGGCACTGCCCCTCTCGGCCTTCCTTGGGCTGGGTGAGCTGCCCTACACCGTGCCCCGGGAGGTGTTCCCCGAGCCTCGGAGGCTGGCCGTGGGACAGCCGGACCCGGCACCGTGGCTGCGGTACGGAAAATGGGCGCAGGGAGCCAGCACAGCCTCAACAAACTGTTGCTTTGCTCGAAGGCGCAGCTCTTTGTAGTGAGCTCTGTTCAGACTCGGCGCCACGAGGCTTTTGATCTCGTGCTGTCACGGTATCACAGTGAATAAATTGTCAAAAATACCCTACTATTTTTGATGAATCCTTTCACTTCTAGCTACTTGAGGTCTGTACTTCAAATGGTGGTGGTGGGTGCAGGTGCTCGGCTCGGGAGGTGTCTCTTGAGGCGCAAAGTGCGGCTCTCTTCTTAGTACAAGGTTTGCTGTTTAATGCGAGATTGCAGTCCCAGTTTGCTTTTCCTCTGCTTGTGGCACGGGTGGATGGACGGTTGGGTGGTGGGAGTTTGCTGCGGGGTGGATCCACTCATCCCGCTCTTGTCTGTTGCAGAGGCAGAGGGAGATGCGCAGCGCCAGCCCAGCGAGCAGAGCGGGGAGGCGCAGGGGGAGGCAGCCAAGCAGGAGAGCTGACGGCTCCCGGCCCGCGGGGACCGGTGCGTGGCCCTGAGCCAGCCGGGGGGAGCACCCGCACGGGTCCTCGCTGCCGGGACCCCCAGGCAGCGCCCGGCATGGGGGCGGGAGCCGCGGCCGGAGCCGGGATGCCCCCTGCCTCGGTCATCAGCAACGGCTGAGCACGGAGAGACCCTTGGGATGGCGTCACGGATCCCCTCCTGATGGCTGCGCGATGGGAACGCTTGTAGAAAGCAGAACAGGTAACTCTTGTAGCAAATGGCCTGTGAGACGCCGGAGGATGTAGTTGTGTATCTTAAGAGAGGGCTCCTGTGATCCTCGGAGCGTAAGGTTCTCCGGCCAGAGTGGTCTCCCATGACAGGACTGTAAGGAAAGCACCGTTTGCAGAACTCTGCCTGTTTTACAGCTCTGTTAGTTACGATGGGGTCTGTATCGTACGACTCCAGCGCTCCACACTGCCCCTTCTCGACTGCTTCTGAGGAATAGTTCTGTTACTGTGAATTTTTCTACCACGCGTTTTGAAAGGGCTGGTTTTTTGCATAATGTGGTGATGTGCACACGATAGATTTACAACGTCAGCCGCTAAATTGGTTATGCCTAAACCTAAATGACTCAGCAACACCCTAATTTGTTACTAGATGAGCCTTCAAAACGATCTGTTAATGTGAATACTTGGGCGTGTTTTGTGTCCTTGGTACGGTTTTGCCACTTGCCTGTAGTTAGTTGCATATCAGAGACTCAAATTGAATCTTTTACGTTATTCTCCCCATTTTTCTAATTTTGCTCCCAATTTCTTAATCTTTCTCTGAGATATTTTTTTAAAATGTTAGTCCAAGTATTTTATTGTTACGGTAGTTTTAAGAAAGCATTTATAACCTTACATGGGTTAGAATTCAGACAAATCCCGTGGTGCTAGAGGCGTTGCTGGTTCCCGTTGCTGAGGACGGGCCTTGTTTTCCCCGGCAGGGCAGCCGGCGTCGCTCAGTGCCACCAGCGTGCCCCGGGGGGGTCTGGGTGGCGGGAGGGTCCCGCCGGTGGGTCGTGGGCCGGGTCCAGCCGGGGGGGCTGGTTTTGCTGGGTCGGCACAGCCGGGAGCCCGCCGGTGATGGCACAGCCTGGTGCCTCCTGGCGGGACCTCGCGCCCGAGGGCCGGGGCTGTTCCAAACCAGCCGCCCGAGCCGGGCCCTCACTGGAACGGCGGGATGGCTCGTGCGTCCCTTAGTCACCAGTAGCCCTGCCGGGCGAGTCCCTTGCCCCAGCCCGCCCCGCACGCCAGGCTGGACCCTGCGGAGCCCCCCTGTGCCCACGGGGGGCGACTGGCCCCGGCCATCACGTCAGCACCCACCACGCAGTCAGGAGAGCCCTTTGCTTTTATTAACGGGAGGTGAGGTCACTTTCTTTATATATAGTATATATAGTATATATATTTTTGTGTTGTTGTTGGTTTCAAATGTTATGCACTTTTTAATGTTTGTAAACTTTTACTAATGAATAGTGTGATTGCTTCCTGGATATATTAATCATCAGTTAAGGAAACATCCTTGTGGCCACAGCCGTTTGTTTCTACCACGTGTATCATAGTACTTGTCACCTGGAATTTTTTTGTGAGATGTGTGGAGAAAAAGCCACCCCCCTTCTGATCAGTATTACGAGCTCATTTGTTAGTGTTAATAAAACCCAAGGCAGCAGTATGCTTGTGGCTCCTTAGTGGAATATTAACTCACCCTTCATTGTTCGGAAGCGGAATGCCTTGCTGTCTCACTAGCCCTGTCCTGCTGGTAACAGAGGTAGCCATTTGCTTTGAAAATACTCTTACCCTTAAACTAATTATTTATGCATTTGTTTCACTCGGCCTTCCTTTCACAGTTAACACCTTATTATTGATCTGTTTGTAGTTTTCCCCCCTTGCTCTTCCATCAGGTCTTCAAGCTGAAATGGGTGCCCCTTTGCCATGGGCTAGTTACTGTCAACGCAGCACAAGCCCAGAAGGGAAGCAGGCTCTAGGGCTTTTTATCGTGTTACTTTATTGATGATCCACGAAGCATCATCAATAAAACGTTGCGGAAAAAGGCAATAGTGGAATAAGTAATCACAGTACGTTAAAGTGTTGGGTTTCCTTATTTTCCTTCAGAGCTTGTCTTTATTTCGGTACATTTTCCTCCTCCTTGATTCTTCTGTGTCGTGAAATAAAATTCATTTCAGCCTTTCCTCTCTATTTTGTACCTGTTTCTTCTATTTCTCCTCTCGTTTTCTTTTGGCTTTAAAGCGGTTACGGAGGCCTCTGCCGGCCTTTGAGCCACGCGTGTCTGCGGTGGAGCAGGGTGAGCGAGGGGCCGGTTGCCCAGGAGCGTGGGCGCTGCGGGGCTGGGGTGTGTGTGGCCTCAGGCGAGCGGGGGTTCCTCTGTGCCACGTCGCAGCGCTGTGCCCTGGGCTCTGCCGCTGCCCGGCACCCGCAGAAGAGCTGGGTCAGGTCGCGTCCCCTCTGTTCCTGTGCGGTCGCGTCCCCTAAGAGGGACAGGCGGCAGAGTGGGGCTGTAACTGGGGATTTGTTCTCAGCGAGCCCAGCCTCTGCTTTGGAGTGCGCTCTTCTCAGGATAGGCAAAATGTTTAAATGTTCCTTTATTCCAGGATTATTTTAGAAAAATCTCCCCAACAACTCTATAAACTCAGCAAAGTTGGGTCTGGCTTGCAGTTCTACACGAGTAACCTGAAAATCATCCCTGGTGAAACGTGACTACCAAATTAGACTGGGCAAGCGTGTGAATCTCTTGGTGCTTTAAGGAGTTCCCCCGTGACCCACACAACACCCCGGCGTATTTAGAAATCTTCTCCGGGCGAATGATTCCTCCTCGAGGGCGTCACCCACTTCATCAAAGCACGCACTGGTTGCAAGGTGCCAGAGGGAGCAGAAATACTCTCTGACCGTAGGGCCGTGACAGAAGCCTCACTCCGGGCAGTGTCCCCCGTGTCACAGCGCCCGCAGGTTGTGCTGGTGGCTCTTGTCACACGCTGAGCTGTAACGTGCCGGGAGCAGGGCTTTCGGGAGACTCCGTGGGACACACCTGAGCCGGGCCCTCTGTCACCAGGCAGGGCTGGGCCTATTTCATCAACTAATTATTTCTTCCTTCTGGTGTTCAAATGAAGTCAGATTCCCTCTGTGCTCTGACAGGTGTGTCCGAGCCTCCCTGTGGTAATAAAGAGGGCACCGCTTCGGGCCGGAGCGCAGGGGATGTCTTGTAGCCCTTCCTCACGGCCTGTGGGTCGCTGTGAGCCTGTATGTACTTTATACCTACGTTGATGCTGAAAATACACCAGATATTTTCCAACTAAATATCACGCTCCAAATGGGAATATGCAGCATAAAAATACGGTGTGATATTTAGCTTTCGGTAGTCTGCACTCGTCTCTTCTCGCTAATCCTGGGAGTTACAGCCAAGTGCAAATAGGACACGCCGGTGCGTTCCCGCAGAGGATCTGGGTTTCCGCAGCTCCTGCAATGCAGCAGAACGCAGCCCTGAACACCTCCTCACGCTCCTCATTTCCCTGGCAACAGCCTGCTGTCCCCGTGCCTTACTGCTGCAGGGGGGCGGCTGGGGGCATTCACGGGTCTTTGCCGCCTGTAATTCTTATCCAGGAAGGAATGGGGAACTGTCCCTGGACACACGCACAACGTCCTCGTGTGTTGGGAAGGGCAAACCCCAACGCTCTGTGACGCTGCTGCAGTAACTGCCGTGGCTGTGGGGATGGTGTGGAGCCCTCCCCCAGAAACACAGACGTGCAAAGTAAGGATAGATAGTGCAGGGACACCTCCTGGTGGCACCCTTTCAAACAGAAGGATTAGAGATGTAACCGGCCTGTAGAGACAAAGGTCCAAGGGGCGGCGGTGGGTTGGGGTCACTGAGGCGATGAGAAATTCCCTTGGAAATGGTGAGGCAAAGGATCGTCAGTGCCTCTCGTACGCGACGGAATATAGCCTTGGCTCTTCTCCTCTGTCTCATATGTGTCAGAAAGCTTTTCTTCTGCAGATTACCGACACCGTGCAGCAGTTGGAGCCCTGCCACCCCTTCCACCTCACCCCCAGACCGTGTCCTGCTGCTGGTGCTGCCACCCCGAGGCTTTGGATTTCTCTTTCTTCAAAGAAATACAACTTTTCAACGTGTTTTTACGAAAGGCCAGAAGAGTCCTGAGGCAGGATGTTAATCTCAGGTGCCGAAAACATATCAGACACTTAAAAAATCTCAGGGAGAACCTTCTTCACCAGCACTGGTGCCTGGTTAGATACGTACAGCTAAAAAGACAGAATTTTTCTGCTGTCTCCCCTCCAACACGGCTCTCTAGGGCGGCACTCGATCCGCTTCTTCTTACTGCTTCTCTCTCTGCTGCAGCGTTCATTCTGCCGCCTTTCAAGAGGGTTTGGCAGGTGTTAGGAGCTCCGGAAAAGTCCACAATCAAAACCGCTTGCCTTTCTAAAGGCAGCGCTTGCCAACATAAAGGTTTGCCCGCTCCCCCCCGCCCCGTACCCTTTGGGTCGCACGGAGCCGATGCTGCGCAGCCCCGGTGCGGGAACCCGCGTCCCGGCGCCCGGCGGGTGCCCCAGCGGGTTCACGTCGGCAAACGCCTCGTGGCACTGTCTGTCGTGTGTTCTCTTCCTTCTTCGGAGTCGAGGCTCTGGGTTGGGAGCAGGCGCTTTTAGGACTGTGAAACAGTTCTGCAGGAGACAACGCCACGGAGAAATCGCTACCTGCAGAGTAGCTGCCTGCGCTTCCACCGGCGGAGGGCCCAGGGAAAGCTGTAACACTGTGAATTATGACAGCGCTGGTAAGTTCGTCTGCAGTGCCGCTCCCAAACATAGCAAAAACGTTATGCCTCTGTCACTGAAACCCCAGAAATTGCTATTCAGCCGTTGCAGACCCAGCGCTGCCGCTGCCCAGCTCTCCCCAGTGCAGTTCCTGAGGCGCCGCAGGGGATGGAGCTGCTGCGCACCGTGTCGTTCTGCTGGGAACACCTTCTTCCCTAAACCTTCCCTGAAAATGATAAATCTCCCTGATGAAAGCTGTGTACCTTCCTGAGAGATAGATAGATATATGGATGTGGATGTTCGAGTACTGGAAGAAAATAGGCAGCCATTCCTGTCCCTGGTGTGCCTTGTGCTGTTCCTGGCCTGTGAGAGTCAAAGCAAAGCAAGTTCCCATGGTTAGCGTTACAGAAAATCCACGCCCATTACTAAATAGCATTCTTTCTTTGCCGAATTTTGCCCACCCAGTATCTGGTGTTTATGTCAGCTCCTTGTCACCGTGCTGTCCCGCAAGCGCTGTTGTTTGGAACGACCAAGTACCTCATCTATCGTGCGGAGGTGGTGGTACCACCAGCGCTGCTGACGCAGAGCCCGAGCCCAGATGCCTCCACACCCTCTTCCCATCGGTGTTTGGGGCGCAGGAGCCCCCCGGCCCTCAGCTCCCTGCAAGGTGCTGCGGGCTCCTCTCCCGGCAAAGGGGCTCTGCTCTCCCAGCCATCGCTCCGCTTCGCTGCAGCACTTCCCAAAGCGCTACTCACCTCCTGGGAAGCCAGAAGATACTTAGAACTTTGTACTTTTATCTTCCACACTGAAACTGATTGTTATTTTTTCTCTGCTGTTTTTATTTATATTTTATGTTATTTTATTAGTGAGACTATGCGGTATTTTATTCCAGTTTCCTAACCATTTTCACAGTGACAGTGAATCACAGAATCTCCGTGGTTGGAAGGGACCTCTGAGATCATCGAGTCCAACCACATTAAAAAAAAAAACAAACCAAAAAAAACCCCCAACCACCACACACACCAAACCACAACAAACTCCCACGAAAAAAACCAAAACCAAACACCCACCAGCCAAAAGGACCCACCAGCCAAACCCCACACCAACACCACCACACACAACACCCCCCCACAAACCAATAATCATGCCCTGAAGAGCCATGGCTACACGTTCCTTAAACCCCTCCAGGGATGGCGACTCCACCACCTCCCTGGGCAGGCTGTTCCAGTGCCTGACCACTCTTTCAGTAAAATAATTC
>JAOXJK010000012.1:129667070-129679553 GCA_025774025.1 Xenus cinereus
GGAGGAGGTGGGGGCCGGGAGGAGGTGGGGGCCGGGAGGAGGTGGGGGCCGGGAGGAGCCGGGTCCCGGGGTGCTTGGTTCTGTAAAGGAAAGGTTCTTGAGCTTCCTTTCATATCCAGTTCAATATTGCACTTCAGATGTTTATTGTGTATAAGAAGAAATGCAACCGCATGTTATGAACTCCCTTATTAAGTCACTTTTGCTATGTTATTTCCTTTTTTTAAATTTTAATTCTGCTCCCCAAGTAAAGGGCTGCCGAGAGAGCAGCTGACAGCACCCCCAGGAGCGGGGTTAGCCTTGCTGGGCCCACGCTGCAGACGCAGAGCTGTGCTGCCAGGGGTGTCCCCGCGGGGACAGAGGGCCAGCCCAGCAGCGGCAAGCACCGCGGGTACCCTCCGAGCCCTGCAGGGACGCCGCGTCGTGGTCGGTAGGAAAACCTTCCTTCGCTTGCCCCAAAATAGGATTTCATCTTTTTGATTTTGAAGAACTGGGAAAAGGAAAATTAGTTCCACAGAAATTGTAGTTAGGCTTAGATTTTGATAGTGAATGACATTAAGCTCCTAAGTGTATACGTACTCTGTAAGAGTACAGAGTTTAGCACTGCCTCACGTTTCGTGAGGGGCAGGGCAGTTCTGGTAAGTTCAGCAGTAACCAGCTCTTGAGGAGACAGCCTTGGGTCGGTGGCTGTTCTTCCTGCCCCCCGGCCAAGCAAACAGGGTAACCCCACCCCAGCAGGCCAACTGGTTTACCCGGCACCGCTGCCCGTGCCCGTGCCCAGCCAGGGCTCCTGCCCCTGCGGACCGATCGCCGATGCCTGTTCCGTGGCTGAACAGGAGTTACTTACTTTTTTTCACTGAGACTTGGAAAACTATGCGGTTTTTCAGTATGGCAAATGAACCCTTAAAGATTACTTTGTCGTTTCCATTTTATTTTGGGTTAAAACATACTATTTAATGTTAGGCTGATCAAAGTTATGGCTTCTGGGACCGATGGCTGTTGGTGACACATCCAGTACTGTCTTACAGCCAAATGCAATACAAATGGTGCACCTAACCAGTAGCAGTAAACCTTAAATTCCACTTATATATTAGCCATACAGCATGTGGAGCTTTTAAAAATGTTATATTTTTAAAACAGCTTGCTCCTTTCACTAAGACTATAAATTACACAGCTTTGTGCAATGAAATCAAGGTCTTGGTGGTCTTTGCATTTCTTAGAAGATTCTTAGAATTGTGCTTTTTTTTTTTATTAGTATATGAAAAGGCTCTTGGTTTTGGGTTTTTTAGTTTTGTGAAGTGTGGAAGAACCCTGTAGTTCTTTATATGGGCAGTGTCGTGACTGCTTCTAGGTTACAGTCTTCTGTTTTCTACAAAGGTCTGGAGTTCACAGATTGTGTTGATAAATTGTTAAAGGTTCAGTCAGCAGAGAGCTGAGAAAATCGTGATAGGCTGGAGTATGTGTCTCGTGGTGTCAAAGACCTCAGTCTCGCTTCTTGGTCCTTGGGAAAGACAGAAAGAATATGTATGTGGTCAAACAGGAGTTGATTAAGCATTTCCCGAGTTAATTAGTTTGAAGTAGAACATCTGTTTGGGAGGAGGAGTGGGAAGAGGAACTCAAGGGGAACTTATCTCACAGCCTGCATTGTCTGGGGCTGAATTGTCAAGACTGAAATCCTACCGTTCCTGCTGACTTCATGAGGAGTGACTATCACTTAGCATTGCTGAATGTCTCTTTCTTATGGGGAGGTTTCATCTGATGCTTTACAGATGTAATGTGGATTTTGAGCTTTACACCAGAAACTTCCCAAAAATCAAGTTATGTTGCAAACTTTATAGGTTCTGTGCCTTTTAATATGTTATTTTAAAAGGAGTAGGTAAAGTAGTATGATATGTGTGTTGGAGGTACACCAGAGCCTTTTATATTTCTTTTTTTAAAAAGCTGTATTGAAAATACTATGCTTCCTTGACAGCAGTTAGCTGTGTAGTAATTTTCCAGGCACTGTGGTTTATTAAGGTTGTATGACAAGAATCAGAAAACTGCACAGTAATTTTAAGAAATACTTTCTCTCAGTCTGAGGCTGTGTTTTGTTGGGTTTGCTTGGTTGGTTTTTCCTGATGACATCCCTTTAGGGGTGGGAAACAGAGAGCTAAGATTCAGCTACCGCCCCATTTCCATCAGTCTAGTTTGGTTTGTTTCTTTAGAGTTCTGGAATTTCAGAAAGATCAATAGAAATACTCCAAGTGTCATAATTTTCCAATGAAGGCTTAAGTTACTAGGCTTTTCTTGAGAATAAGAAGCAGCTTGTGTTACATAATTGAGGTGGGGATATAATGGGCTTTTTGCAGGTTTCACTCTATAGATTAGGGTGATAAAATGTGGAACTTTACTTGAAGACCTAATTTTCCTAATACAAGTTGTGATTTCTCAAAAGCTACGATGATGATTTGTGGGAAGGAGGGATGGTGGTGTGTTTTATTTTGTAAAGGTTTCGTTTAATTAACATTTTTAAAATTTGATTTTAGGTTTGTTCTTTTTGGTTTGGAAATGTTATCCATAATAGTAAGAAAGTATTAAAGTATTGGCTGTGTGTATAGTACTGTCTATATGGGAGCTGAGGGGGGGTTGACAGTATAACAAAATTGTTCTTCTTTCAGGCTTTCCTCTGTTCTTTTCTTTTCTCCATAAGAGAAAAGAGAACAGAAGGCATGTTATTCTCTCTGCGCACAATGTTCAGCATATACAAAAAAAAAAAAAAAAGTGAAAGAGGAAAACTTTTTTGCTTCTTGCAAATTCAGAAGCTAAGGAGGCTTGTACTTACCTCTCCGTTATTTTCTAACATCTCGATGAAGTTACTCTGACTTGTAATTATGAGCCTCCTTTTCTAGATGTGATGAGTTTGACATTGTGAAAGCTGTTCTTAAAAGGAAAAAGACCAAATGCCTTACATTGTGCAGCTGGTGAGGATAACTGGCATTAAGGGATTTCTTGTTTTGTCTAAAAAAGAATAAAACAGAATGCATTGGAAACCTAATCCAAATATAAGTCCGTGCAGTCCTTTCCTCTTAGAGTAAGAAGAACCCTTTTGTTTGGATAATTATTATTTGTACATTTTTTTAAGTCAATGGGAATTACTTGGGAATATAAGTATTTAATTATTTGTACGTTAATTTTTTTTTCAATAACTTAAATAGCAGTCTAGCAATCTCCTTATGAGTACCCCTTTGTATATTTTAGTAGTAAGATGGACAAGTTAGGCCCACCACTGCGAACTGGAAGAGATGTGCAAAAGTTTTATGACACTGATACACAAACAGACAGTACCGTCAAAAGACCAAATGAGTTGTTGCCTATAAAGAAGTAAGTATTACAAACTAGCGTGGTTTATCTCTCTTGCAGAAATGTTCCTCCAAAGCATTGGGATGGTAAAAGTGGGACCTTGACAGACACCTGCTTCCCAGTATTTCTTCAATATAAATGCTGAGTGTTTAATATAATTAGTATAAGTACCTGGCATGAAACAGATAACCAGCTGCATGGTAGGACAGGAAAGGTGAAGACTTTTCTCAGATTTTATTTATTCTGTCAGTGACTGATTGTGGAATAAGAGTAATTGAACTTTTACCTTTGTAAAACTAAGATAAATCTGAATTACCATTATATAAAGCTGAAGTGAGCATTTAAGCCTGATACTGTGCAAATATCTGCCTTACAGGCAAATGTTCTATGACAAAGTAATTTTATTCTCTTAAAGTCAAATATTTATCTATCTCCTGCTTCTGGAAGGTAGCTATGGTGGTCCAGGAATGTAAGCAAGGCAGGCTTGGTAAAGAGAGATGAACTCTATAAATCCAACTTGCCTGATATGAAGACTTGTGAATATTCAGCAAGTTTAAGCTCTAAGTTGGGAAGACAGGGTATTCCAATCTCTTAGAAACGAAACAGATCCTATGTTGTATTTAACACTTTGATGTCATTTGGAAGATGCCAAATTCAAACGGGCTGGTTCTTCATAAACAATACCTTAAAGCATATTGCAAAAAGAGAAAATAGCAATGAATTATATGGCACATACATGAAACTTAAGGCTTTAAATAGTAGAAATGGGTCTAAATCTCTTACTGCTACTTTAGTGGTGTAACCGGAGCTGAAGTATCTTTGAGACAGGGCCAGAATGTTTGAACTTGGGTCCCTGTTTGAAGAAGCAGAGAGAGGGGGAACTCTTTTTAGACAGAGTTTCTTGTTGTTCCTCTGCATGTTCACTTAGAGCTATAAATCCTGGGAACCATCAAAGTTAGGTCAGCTTTTCATTTTATAATACGTTACTAAAATGTTGAGAATTTGGCATAGTGAGTTACTAGACGTGCTTACAATAGCCCCTCTCCATAGAGCAGGGATTTGATCTTTCTTCCCCAGAACTCCTTTAGGAGGGTGGGTGCTCTGCTCTTGATAATTCATGAATTAACTCTGCCTTCCCTGCAGGAGGTTATTCGGTGTGTTACGTGCCGGCAGCACTGGCCAAACGCAAACAGCTCCTAGCCATGGTTCAATGCAGCATGGATGGGCTCAGTTTATGGCAGAGGTGGCTGGACTTTGGCATGCCTGCCATTAGTCATAGGGAACTTATTTATGATTTTGCACAGAACTATGAGCTGCCGTGGGTGAGAGTGATAGTTGTCAAGTACGTCTGAAAACGCCCTGTCTAGGAAGCAAGTTTGATATTTCAGTATTTTATAGCCGAATCCAACCACGTTGTGAATGCGTAAATAGAAAAAGGCAAGCTGCTTTTACAAATTCTTTCAGTTTTTCGTTTCGCAAGTAGTGGTAATTCAACTAGATGTACAACGTGAGCTGCTTTAGGAGAGGAGGTCCCCTTCAATCTTATTTTGTGTGAAATTGAGTGGATAATAAATGTCTTTAAAGGTATGTCCGGATTTTAAGAGTTCAAGGTGGTATTGATGCACAACCTCAACTGCTGCCTCCATGAATACCTCATATGATACAACTTAGAACAGGATCTATGTGCCTTTGCAAGAATAAAACAAAAATTTCAACCAAATGGGAGGAAAACCAATAGAAGTGGACAAGTAGGTAGGAATGGCAGAGGTTGGACAGAGCAGAAGAGACCAAGATGTGGTGACAAAAGTTGAGATAATGAAGAAGGTCTGACTTTATTGGAACCTGTCTCCAGAGAGCAGGCTGCAATGTAAGGATGTGATTTCAAGATTTGGCATCAAATGCACATGAAACCCTGATGCTAATTATGTGTCCAGATCTGGGATGGATGAAGGTATAGATAGTGGGCACTTGCTACTCCTGTTGATTGACTCATCCCAATGGCAGAAATCACTGCACTTAATTATAAGACTCATATTAAAGTTTCTAGTCTGAAAATATATAGGTTTTTTTCTGTATTTTTAGAAAATTAATTTGGGAGGGGGAATCTACAGAAATTGTGCAGAAAGCTATGTTTAAACTCTTCAGAATTAAGATGTCCTGTTAAACCTTTAATGAACTACGTTTTATCTGTTCCTGGGAATCTGCCTCCCTCAATACACGGGGCAGACAGTGCGCTTTCAATGGGGCTTTTCAGTGGTTTGATATATTTTTTCCCTGGTTCAGTTGGTGGCCTGGATGCTGTACCAGGCACCACACCAATCATGGGCTTAAGACACTGATTTCTGGAAAATTTCTCCAGTATACACCTTGTATTAAAGCACTTGGTGAATTTTCAGAGTACCTAGTGGGATGAGGATATATTACACATATTTTAGAGACCTGAACAGTTGAAATACAGGAAAAAATAGTGGACAATTTTTTGTGTTAATTGCTTCTAAATATCTGTGACTCCTAGTGTTGTGTTCAAAAATGATTGATTCAAACTACACCCTGAAGAGACTTTAGTTTTAGAAATTAATGCTGTTAGTTTTGAAAAAGTAATATGTTGGTCCCAAATTGAAAATCCAGAGAAAACTAAATCAGTAATGCTTTTGAAAAATTTGTTTTAAATTACTTGGAGTTGTCTAATCGGGAATTGAGACATAATTCTGTTCTTTGCATTGTTGTCTGATCCCCCCTGCTCCAGGGTGATCCACACCATTTCTGGGGCTACAGATGCGTTTGTCTCTCCGTGCTTTTCTATTTTCCATAACAAGTAAAGGAGCAGTCCAGTATGTGTTTTCCATTCTTGAGCTCTGATGAATTTTACTCAATTGTTAGGAAAGGTCTCTCTCCAGTGTAGACCGAGCTGGGGGAGATAACACAAGATGAGTGTTTGGCGTCTGTGCTGGTGTGCGTACTTGGAACAGTGTCACTGAGATTACACTTAGAACTTTTATTCAAGTATTCTGTAACTTTTGGAAGACTGACATAACATTTAATAGGTTTTAATTTTGACGTAACTTATGTAGTGCTTCTCAGTCTGCGGGCTATTTTTTTTTTTTTTAAATGAAACCATCTTTAGAATCTCCTTGCTAAAAAAGAGGGGAGGCAGGAAAACTAACAGAGAAGGCTGGTGTCCTGCCCAGTCAGCCAGAATCTTTGGTCGTTCCTCTCTACCTGTTACATGTAGAAGCCATTCTTGTTAAACTTGAATACTTTAGTTAGATATAATTTCACTTAATTTGAATCTTAAATTTAGGTCCTGTCTTCCACTTTTGTGCTCATTTGATCACTTTTCCACTGATGTGTTTTAGGTGATGGGGACAGCTGAAATGCCGTCTTTAGCCTACGCTCAGAACATGAAGGAAGAAGGGCTTTATGCAACAAGTCTAAAATTCAGGAGTTACTGGCTTGTTCCTCAGTTGTGTCAGTGTTGCAGTTGAGGTCAATGAAGTTGAATGCATTTCCTTATATATACTCTGAAAACCAAATCAAGACGAAGTCGTTTATAATTCTGAAAGGAGCCCTTAAGTTCACCTGAAGGGAAGAAAAAAAATAAAATTACTCTTGGGTTTTTGTTGCTGATTAGGCTCTTGGTGACTAATTGTTTTAATGGAGTCTTGCTCTAATGTTTTTTTACTGCCCATGAGCCACTCCCAACTTAAATTCCATTTATGCATTGGTGTTCAAGAATGAGAATAGAAAAACTTGGTGGGTTATACACAAGAAGTGATAGTCACTGAAGTATTGCCAAAGAAGAAGAAATCCCAGTGAATGGTAATTCTTTTGAGCAATGATGAAAAATTCTATCCGTGGTGACTGATGATAAAAGGATGCCCCTTTCTGTCTCTTTCTTAGTGCTACTCAGAATGCTGTGACAGGCTAGAAACAAAATTAGGCTTTCATGCCCAGCTGGGTAGACTTTCTTTACTCTCCCCCTTTTATTTATACTTATAAATAAAATATTTATGCTTTGAAGAAAGAGGCTCTATAGCATTATCTTAAAAGTATGCATCCTAAATAAAGTCTGTGGCTATGAGGAAAAAAGTCTTGTGGCTCACTTCATATTGGCTATAAAGTATTGAGAATATGTTATCCTTTCTGCATGGTTTTAAACCTGAAGACCTGCAGTCAGGGCTATCTGTTTCTCTGAAATCCCTACCAGTCCTAAAAGGTGACGTGTAGGCTGCCCAGGTAGACGTTAGAACACACTAAACACCAGCGGCGCAGGATCTGCCCGTGTTTTGGTGTGAGAGCAGGTGAAACTCATGGGCAGGAAGGGACCTGCTGGTCCGTTTCACTTGGCACTCTAAGATTCAAGTTGTATCCAGTCCAAAGGAGGCGAGGCTCTTCTACCTGCTCTTGGTAGAAAATAAGTTATACTTCTCATAAATTGATGTGTTGATTGATGAACTCATTTTATGCATATCATTTGTAAATACCTATTCTTGTCTGTAATTCTTCAAATGTTTATTCTGTTTTAGAGGTGCGACAAAAACACGGACGTCAACCCCTCCCAGCGTGTCAAGGACCATGAGCACAGGTGCTCTAATAAACAAAAGGAAGACCAGCAACTCAGACAGTTACTCAAGGTAGCTCTAACCTAGTGGATTTTTTCAGCAATAGAGCCTTCAGTAAAGGGGAGTGCTCACTGCAGAAGAAGCTGGGGAAAATACGGTCCTCTGCGGTTATTGGATAACTCGTGGTCAACGTTATTTGGCATGTTTGAGATATTCAATATATTTTGCATATTTATCATCTAACCAAACGCCTTTGTCATCAGCTGTTTCAGACGTGCACAGAAGGTGTTAGAAGTGTCAAAAACCTCTTAGAAGCTGTTGGGGAAAAAAGTGGATGATCTGACAAATGGGAAGTGAGGGGTTCAGTTGAATGACACGTGCACGCTGAGCACACAAAGAAATGGAGAAAAAAATATATAGCTGTTTTAGCCTTTCTTGTTTTGACAAGCTAAGTTTTACGTTTTCAAACACTAGTTAATCAAAGTAGTGAATCAAATATTTGATCCTGCTCCTAAAATTTTGGGTTTTATTGTTTTCTTGCAGGGAGGGGAAGGTGGGTGTCTGGAGATGGGTAGGGGAGCCTAGGTAGAGTTATAAAGTATACCACTAAATAAACAGGAAGTATAAGCATGAAAATGACAGTAGCAATAGCAGTAATTTGCTGCAAGGATTATAATATTTTGCATCGAGTTATACTGAACTGAGTTACAGAGAATGTTCTTTATCTGGGGCTTTTCAGATCTGACGGTAAAATTGGTTATGACCACCCGTCCTCGGTCAATGGAGGCAATGCCAAAGGCAGCGAGGGAAATTCTCCTATCCAGTTATCAAAGTTCTGCCACGAGTGTGGAACCAGGTATCCCGTGGAATGGGCCAAGTTCTGCTGCGAGTGTGGAATTAGAAGGATGGTTGTGTGAACACTCTCTTAAAAGCGAAAAGAAAATGCGGAATGAGAAGCGTCTGCTCTGTACTGCTGCATGGAAAGCTAGAGCACTTCGTCTGTTACACCTCATGCTGCAAACCTATCGAAACATCATATTGGCATCTTCTGAGTGCAATCTTCTGGTTACACAGTTATTTATAAACAAATATATATACTGTATATAAAAATAGCAGGTACCTAAAGCTGTGCCATTCAATGAAATACTCTTTAATCTCTGATGGAAATATTTGAAGTTAAGGTAAAAATGTGTTAAGTAACTTTGGTAGCAGAAGTGGTTCAATGTTATTTTTCTTGTAAATCCTACTAGATAAATGATTATTTAAATCACTTAGCAGGATAATATTTACCCACAGGGAAATAGCCACGAAGAACTTGGCCTTCAAAAGTTTCTCTGTGGAGGCATTTCCTTCATATGTGACAGTAACTCGGATACTGTGTTCTAAGGGGAAACAGCACGAGGAGCTTAGAAATTCCTAGTTAAAAGTGCAAAAAGTCTGGATCCCTTAAACTCTCCAACAGTAATATCCAAACTGGACTTTCCAGTTACGTCCTAGGGTTTTTTAAAGAATCAATTTGAAGAACCACATGAGAATTCTGTTCACATGTAAGAAAAAAAGCAAGATTTTTTTTTTGTGGCTTTCCATGTTCTGTTTTCCAATAAGAACGTGTTAATCTTTTTATGTATTTATAAGGAAAAACATGCTATCCTATTTTATTAAGTTCCCTTTATTCAGAAGTACTTATTGTCTTCCTCCTCTGCTCCACGGATCTAAAAGTGTTGTGCTTTATGTCTTTAAAGGTTTCCAAAGGTCCCGCTCCTTTTTTCTATTCCCTCCTTTCCTGAAGGAGAGCCAAAGTCTACGCTTGTCCTACTGAAACGTTGAGCTCTTATTTTGAAAACAGCCTTCTTGATGTATCCAATACAAAAAAAAAAAAAAAAAATTCCATAAAAATGTATGTTGTTAGAGCAGTAGAACTTGTTGTAAGTAGTGACTGGTTTTTATCCTGGTTGCTGTGCAAATAGAGTTACGGATGAGCGCGCACGGAGTGACTGCTCCACAGCTTTATAGGTTGTTACCCTGTGTGGGGTTTGCAACCCTTTGTAATCTTGGGCTCTGAACAGCAGCCTTTGGGAATTAGTAACGGACTTCACATTCACTGTGAAGAAGGGTCAGGCCCTGGAAGGTTGGACTCGATGATCCCAAGGGTCTCTTCCAACCTAAATGATTCTGTGATTCTGTGAAGGTGTTGGTGGTTTTTACATGAATTACGCAGTATATTAAAGCCATTCACGGGCCAAATCACTTAACTTGTAGGTGAATGTAGTGATGTGTTTGGTGAAGCTTGGCTTTGAAGTGCTGGCACCGTAGTTATGTGTGACAGAACAATCGGAAAGAACTGAATCGTGCCTTTCCCACAATAAGCAGACTCTTTTTGTCAGGAATGGTTACCTTCAGCTCACAAACACCATTGGTGTCAATCTGTATAACTTCTCTGTAGCTTCTGCCCATACACTGTAGTGCTGCGCGGCAGGGCTGCGATCGCTGTGGACATTCCCAGCACTTGGGATCACTGTCAACGGGGCCACTTCTGAAGAAAGCGTGATTGAAGACAAGCATCTCCAGAGCAGGTACCAGGCTTGGGGGGTAGGGGACTGAAGAGGCTTGATGTAGTCATGTTGCAGGCCACAAATTAGTGATGGTTTGGAATTAGTTCATCGGTGTGCAATTGTCTTACACTTTTTATTCACAATTGTTTTTAGAAATTATCCTTCATTCAGCGTAGTCTTGTCTTACTAGAATTTGCCTGAGCTGGCTACTGAGCTTGGTGGGATGGATGACTGGTAATGATAGTTAGAGCTGACAAATCTTAGCCAAATCATGTTCTAGGTGGTTTAGGTTCTAGGATCCATATTTTGGCACATTCGTATCAGTACCTGAAAAATCAGAATCCCACATCCCTTGCACAGAGAAGCCCGGGTTAGGCCATGCGCCCTGGAGGTGGGTTGTGGGAAGCAGAGTGCCCCTCAGCAAAGGTCCGAGCCCAGAGTGGGTCTGAGCAGTTCCTGATCTGCTGAGTCGTCAGTTCCTTTGTCTGACTCATGAATTGCCAGTTCTTGTTTCTGCTGGGAAAATGCATTTTACCGTTTATTGAAACCGCTTTTTGCAAGGGGAGAGTTTAGTAGGGAAATAAACGCGGTCCAGGGTTGCTGTACCGGTAGGAGGCACACACTGGCCATTCCTCCTTTGAATTGTAGGTGGCAGGTTCCCAGGTTTCCAGTCAACCCCCATACAGTTACCACAATACCCGCTTCTTGAGCTGCTTGTGGGCTCTGCTTCCAGTGCAGCATTTAGGTAATGGTGACACGTCCTTTGCCGTGTTTACACGTCTGAGATCTATACAAGGACTGGACAGGACATTAACCTGAGCCGAAAGAAGAATTTTTAAAAGATTTTCTGAACTTTTTATTTGGCCTTACAAGAAGGTCTATTGAAACACAAATGGCTGCCGATAGTAATATTGGATGATGTGCGTTTGAACCCCCAATCAATCCAAGCAGACAATGAAAACACACTAGGCTGTGCAGTTCAGTGCTTGCAGAGGGACTGTCAGAGGCAGGAACGTTTCCCCTCCCTCAGCTGGTTTTGTTAGTGAAGGACAGAGGTTCCTCGGCTCTCCCGAGGCTCCAGCCCAGAGGCTGTGTGTGACACGGGTTATCAGCACTGATCCCTGCCGTGGATCGCACCTCGCAGGGGCTCTTAGAAATAGCCACTTGTCTTCACAGTGCCCCTGCAGAACTGCATGGGGGAGACAAATCCGTTACATTTAAAGAAAAAATAAACTCTTAAGGAAGGTGATTTTTTTTTAATCTTTAGGCATATTACACCCAGTTTTAATTTATTAAGGACCTAGGTCCAAACCCTCTTGCCCTAGCCCTCCCCCTCGCCTTTATGCCTTGGATTTTGTGGGAGGGAGAAACATGGATATACATATCCTGAAAGGGGAGCGTTCCAAAAGCTCTCAAGAATCGAGACATTGGTGTCTGTGAGGACAAACCCCCTCGTTGAAGCGTGCACCGCTGACACGCTTCCCGGCTGAGTCTGAGCTGAGCGAGTGTCGTCCTCTGGGTGCCATCCTGAGGGGTGTTTAGCTTAAAGGCCTAAATCCCCTACAGTTCACCTGTAAAATTACATCAGGGTGTCATTGCTCTATTTCCCACCTCTCTTCCCAGTTCTCTCTGTGTGTAGGTAGGGTGTGCGTGTGAGCACACTCGTGTTTTGTGACAGCTCCTGTTACACAAATGTGAGGATCGTTTGGCTGAAGCAGGGTTGGGGGAAGCAGCAGCCCGTGGGGGCTCTGGAGCCCCAGCCAGCGGGCTCGTGTCCCGCTAAGGTGACGCTTGGTGGTGGGATTGCGTTAAGGATTTCTGTGCCAATGTCCTACACTGACAGACTGTTTTACCGTGTGCCACTCTGTCTCCCAGCGTGCTGCCATTCAATTTGTAAAAAAAATAAAAGTGGAAGGTAAAATTCCCTCTAAAGGAAGGAGGCGAAGGCTGGGTTCGGTGCGCGGCCTGGGGCAGTCCTGCCTTCCCCTCAGGCCTGCGTGCGCCTGCCCCGCCGGGCCGGCTCTGCGCCGGGC
>JAOXJK010000012.1:129699269-129710233 GCA_025774025.1 Xenus cinereus
GCGGGGCGGGGGGGGGGCTGGAGGGGCGTCCGGGAGTGGGGGGTGGGGTGGGGGGGGTTGCGGGAGCGGGGCTCGGGGGGGCACCGGAGCGTCAGCGGGGGGGCTGCTCGTTCCGCCGGCAGTGCCAGGGTCTTGCCGGCTGCTTTTTAGGAAGCTGGAGAGTGTCCATTGAGCGCACGTGGAACTTTCTCTTCAGTGACAGTGAGAACTAGATGGTGCGCCCTGTGCTTTGCCCCTGATCCTGCATTTAGATCCCGGTCGATCCCTGTTCCGTGAGCGAGCCCTGGACCGCGGCGTGCACCCACCATAGAGATGTTACTTGATGTATACGTGCGTGGAGAGGGCTTAAATATTCAAGCCTTGGCTGTAACTTTCACGTGCTTTTTAAAATAGTATGAATCATTATGTGCGCTTTGTTTTCAAAATACTTCTTTTAGTGATTTAGCAATGATTTTTTCTGAAAAGATTACCTGCAGAAAGATCAAACGGAAGCCTTCAGAAGAGCACGTTCAGCAGACGTAGTTGCCTGATTTTTAAAGAAAGAACAGGCACCAAATATCAAAAGAGAGAATATAAGACTGATTTTATGAATATAATCTTCATAGCCCATTTTAATCAAGAACTGATGAGAGGAGTCTTGAAGGACTGTTAGAAGAGTCTTGTCCCAGGCTGAATGACCGGCACCGGTTTGCCCACCGTGGGAAGCGCAGCCGGTGCGGGGCTGGAACGGGGCTCCCTCGGAGCTGCGCTGTGGGTGCGGGGAACCTTTGGGGAGAGAATAAAACCCAGATATTGCTGCAGAGTTTCTCCCTCGGAGCTGCGCTGTGGGTGCGGGGAACCTTTGGGGAGAGCATAAAACCCAGATATTGCTGCAGAGTTCCTCAGATGTTAGCTGCCCCACTTCTTTTTAATGCCTTGACGATTGGGAGGGCTGTCTGTGTTACCCAGAGATGTGTTAGCTGCACTGTGTAAATAATTTGACTAAGTAAAATTACAATAAGTGACTTCTGGAAAGATGTGTTCTAATGCAGGGCATTAGGGCGAGTGGGTGCAGTTCTCTCTTTCACCCTGCTTTCAAAAATAACTTTTAGAAACGTAAAAGAAGGTGCTGCAAATTGCAGAGCTAACAGCTGGAAGGCACCGGTAACTGCGGCTGTTCCTGGATGAACATGCCCCGTGGTTCTGTTCAGCCTGTTTTCTGAGGAGGGTTTCTCTAAACAAGTTTAAATTTAAAGATGCAGTTGTCTCCTGACCTGGTCAGATTTATCCTTAGAAAAGCAGCTATTTTGGCACTACGTATGAACCTCCACGGGCATACGGTACTCCTGGGTAGCGGCAGGATTGCAAAGCACATGATTTCTCGTCAGGGTTCTGGAAAGCCCAAGCGCTTCTGCGAAGGGTCCTCTGCAGCTGCTGCTCACCAGCTTGAGAGGATCCCGTGGCTGGGGAATTGACTTCAGGCTGCTTCCAAACTTCTGAGTGAGTGACTGTGTCATTGGATAAAATCACTTGAAAAGTTAGACATTTTTAATTGTATTTTGGAGTAAAACACTTAACTGAGATTCTGAGTTCAGTTTATTGTGCACCCAGACCTCCCGTTGGTGCTCAGCTCTAATCTGCTGTCGTGTTCAAGCAAGACCAAGGGACCTACTTTTGTCACTGCACCGGAACACCCAGTTGTTGAATTACTGTTGTTACTATTTCTGCACAAATCATCCGTCCCGTCATTGGGGTGTGTGCTGGAAAAAACATGAACTGACCGATACTCTGGTTTTTAATGCAGAATTATATCTTCTAGTCACTCAAATGTAATGTATATGTCTCTTTTTTTTTTTTTTTTTTGTGAGAACTGAAGGTAATTTTCCCAATGGAGGTTAGGAAATTAAAAAAAAAAATTTACGGAAAACTATTAAGATAAGAATTGTGGAAGTGTGAGAAGCTCACAGGAAATTTTTATAATCAAGCTGTTGAAAAGCTTAGTCCTTCAGTAGAAAGCAGTAATGATTTTATCTTCCTCTCTTGCCGTCCGGGAAGATGCCAATAAAGATCTTATCAAGACCCACATGCCAAATAAAGGGATTCCGAGAGAGCCCCGCTGGGAAGGGAGCGTTTCCTAGGAGCAGCCGGGATGCAGGAGCGGGGTTGTCCTCTCCTCCCGGCGGAGCTTCTCCAGCCCATTCCCGTCTGCGTCCGTGCCTCCATGGGGCTCTCCAGGCTGGGGAAAGGAGTAATTCAGCCGGGACAAATGATGAAAATCCTGCTCCTGCTTTAGTGACCCACGGCAGAAAGGAGGGGCTGGGGCAGAGGGGTCTCTCTCCACCCATTTTTCTCTTGCTTTTCCGACTTTAAAAAGTGCGGTTCGGGGGGGGAGGTTTGGGAGCAGCAGTGGTCTCTGCAGACACTCACCCATGTGGAAATTATGAAAATGTCGTCGCTGTGCAGGGTCTTGGAGGTTCATTTGGTTGTAGTGTTGCGCTTTTAGAATTGTTTTTCCAAAATTGTAACCAATTATATTTTATGATTTGTGTGAACTGATGTGTCTTCTAGTGGTGGCACTTTTGTACATTTTACATATACATACATATGCATATACAAAAAGGCATTTATTGAACTTTTTTATTATTATTATTTTCTCCTCTCTTTTCCTCTCCTTCATTGCCTATTATTTATTTTGAGAAAATGTGGTTGGTGAGTAATACCCATGGCAAACTGTCCCTCAAATAATACTCCAGTTCTTTCTTTTCCTCTTTCCTCTTTCTTTTTTTTTTATTTTTTTATTTTTATTTTTTTTTAAGAGAGCTGTTTTTTTAAAGCAGGCAGAGGGTCACCCTGGAAAGTGACAGCAATTTCCATGGAGCCACTGTGCCAGGGAGTAAATTGAATATCTGCAATTTTGTAGAACCAGAGTCTCCCGGAGGAATAAGTTTCAGGTCTTAAATCTTGGAAATATATTGCGAGGTGCTAATGGTTATTTTCTCTTTGCTTTGAATGTGTATTAATAATGCATGTGTCCCATTACACCCATTCTGATGAAGGATTTAGGTGTGTTACCAAATTAATTGAAAGACTTCTTTTCTTTTTATCAGATTTTTTTTTTTTAATTTTAAATCTCTTCTTTGAATAAATGATTGTCTTAGGGAAGGATGTTCTGTGTCTTTCATACCTGAAAAAACCTGACTGGTTTCTCCAAGTGTGAAAACAAATTTAAATGTGGTGACTTCTGCGAGCTTCAGGGCTTTTTCTGGTGCTAACAGTGCCTTCCCAGTCTTGACAACTTTTACTTGACTTATTTCGTCCAGCAACATGTTTAAATCCAAGCGCATAAAAAAATCTTATGAAACGCAGTCTTTACTACCAAGGAGCTGCATTTATTGCATTGCAGTAAACTCTCCTGGGGAGGAAGCCTGTTCTTAACACCGATTTTTAAAAAAACCCCCGATCGATACAAGAGAATTGTTTAAAGCAGAGACCCCTCTCTGTCCGTGTGGCCGGTGTGGTCCTCACCCCCCGGCGTGTGCCCTGGCGGCAGCGTGCCCCCGACACGCTCCTTTGGAGGGAAAGACGCCTTTGCAGATGGGAAGCCCGGCTGAAAATAGAGCATCTCCGCTCGGGGCTTTGACTTCTTCCTGGCGCTCGTTGGGCTGCTGTCTGGAGTTACCCTGAAACAATTGCAAGTGCTTCTCTCCCCTTGAAGATGCCCGTGACAAACCCCCTGTTCTCCCTCCGGTGCCACGAGGGGGGTCCCTGCGGGGCCGGGCGGGGGGGCGGCTCGGGAGGAGGAAGAGGGGCAGTCACAGTATGGGGTACAGTCACAGTACGGGGGGCAGTCAGGTTACGGTGTGCCAATCTCCCGTGCGATTTATTTGATAAACACCACCTGGCAAATCCAGGGAGCCGGTGCCGGCTGGGACCTGACTGCCTTTCAGCGCGGAGCAGGCACCCCGAGATATCCAGGCAGACCTCGCCAGTGTGTTTCCTAAGAGCAGGGCGCGGGTTCTGGGCTTTCTGTTTTGTCACAGGCGTTTTAAAGGGCTGACGTTGAAGCGGTGACTGGATGGGTACATGGGCGTTTGTTCTGTGCTGCCTGAGACTTTCTGCGGCTTTTCTGTGATTTATGTTCTCTCCTTCAGCCGAGGGAACAGCGTCGTCGCTCAACGGCGGCGAGGCACCTGAAGTGAAGTGTGGGAAGAGCTATAAATTGTTCTAACCTACAAAAGCGAATCAAATAATAGTGTAAACTCTAAAACTAAGAGGAAGAAATGAGTGAGGGATCAATAGCAGCCTTTTTGTTTTAAATGATATTCAGAAATTGTTCTCAAAATATTCAACAGTCACATTTTTAAAACGAAGGTGAGGGAAAAAGCTGAACGTTGTCGTTCAGACTCTTTCCCTCACACCACAATTACTTCTGTCTAAATTAATTGGTCTTTAATAAGCTGTTGTGATTTCAGAAACAAGTTCTAGAATGCCCCACTTCGCTTTGAAGATTTGAGCCCCTCTCAAGGTAGAAGCCTGTAAAAAGGCATTTCATTTGGAGGGAGCAACTAATGAGAGCTGGTAAATCGATAGTAAAGGTTTCTCAAGTCAGCAGTTTTTAGCCCCTCTCTCCCTCGAGGTGTTGAAGAACTGTACTGTACATCTCTTATTTCTTTCCCTGGCTTATTTGTTTGGTTTCTGAGCCACGCACTTTTGGGAGGAATAATAACTTGGGAGTAATTCCCAGGCCGTTTCACAGGCAGAGTTCCATTTGGTGCCACCTGGTTAATTTGGTGTGTTTTCACAGGGGTGGTGAGCAGCTGTGGCACTTGTGTGTCACACCCAGCCTTGTCTGTTATCGCGCCTGACCCAGATGATACAATTTAGTGCCCTTTTCCCTGTGTGGCGGAGATAGGGCACGGCTGGGAGCGGGGCAGCCGAAGATGTGCCTAGATAAGGCTGTGGGACCGGGACGTGGAGGGAGAGGGGTGGGGGTGGCAGGAGGGAGACAGGGCCCTCCTTGGCAGCGCTGGTCCATGGCTGGCAGCCTGGTCTCCTGCATGAAGAGTGCGTTTATAAGGTGGTGGAACGGCCACATCTTCTCGCACGGAGGCAGAGCCCTGCAGGCGTCGTGGCGTCCCATACACCATCTTCAGTGGCTTCTGAGGAACACCCTCGAAGGGCAGCCCTGTGCCATAGTCTCCTCGCCTTTCTGTGAGGATCCCTAAGGCACTGCTGGAGCGCCCGTGCAGGGAGCGCTCAAAACGTGAGTCTCAAATCCACGTGGCATCCTTCTTGCGCTTCTCCTGCCCCCACTCAATAGCGCTTGTCCCCGCTCTGCTTGAAAGTGTCTTGTTTGAATGTAAATGTTACCCAGTGGTGCTCGTCATGCAGCTTGTGGAACTGGGCAGCAAGTCCTCCCCAGTGCTTATCCGTGTATACACTGGCAGGTCAAAAGCTCAAGCGTTTGCTTCCATGGGTTTGTGGTGGGGTGTTCAGGAGCTCATAGAATCACAGAATGGTTGGGGCTGGAAGGGACCTTAAAGCCCACCCAGTGCCACCCCCTGCCCTGGGCAGGGACACGTCCCACCAGACCAGGTTGCTCCAAGCCCCCTCCAACCTGGCCTTGAACCCCTCCAGGGATGGGGCAGCCACAGCTTCTCTGGGCAACCTGGGCCAGGCTCTCCACCCACAGATCCTGGGGCACAAGCTAAAGCTGCTGCTGCCTCAGTTTCCCTGGCACGTGAACCTCTCCTCCTCACTGGAAACCGCCTCTGGGCCGCAATCAGAGCTCACCACTGCTCAGTTTGGCAAGGGGAAGACATGGGTTTCTGAGTTTTTAGGAAAAAAGGTTCTAGGGAAGTGAGTCTCTAGGAGGCAAGATACAAAGAAAATACCAAATGTTCTAACTCTGGTAAAAGAAAAAACATATTTACTGTTGTATAAACCAGGACGCTTTGGCTCTTAGGACCTGGAGATGGTGAACAGAGAATGTACCCATAAAAAGTAGGACTCGCCGTCTCTCTGTGATAGGGGGAACTCCTGGGGCTCCACGGCAGCAGCTGGTGGCCACGACCCCCTGGCCAGCAGCAGCCTCTTCTGCTGCCTCACCAGAGCTGAGCCAAGCAGCAGAAACAAACCTGCGCTACGTGAGCGGGCTACAAAATTGTTAAAAAGCCAAGTCTGTCTCACAAGCAGCATTTTACGTGATACAGCAGCACGTGTGGAGCTGCGGAGTGAACATTATAATTTGGACTGAAATATCAGGCATATTTTCCTTTGAAACTGGACTACATAAAGGGCAACATGAAGATATAATGGTGCACGAGCACCACTGTCATCACCACCAGTTGGACTCCATCTGCCAAGGGCTGATCCACCTTGGGCTGGGTTCTAGATGCAGTTCAGCGTATCGGTGTCAGTGTGCGTGGAAGTTGCCAACAGCTGGGAAGTGTGGGAAGTGCTAGCAATTACCAGCTTTTTTTTTTTTACTTTTGCTCATTGAAAGATTATGAGCCTCTTCCTGTGCTGCTCTTCCTGCCCACCCTGGCACAAGGCCATGTTCCTCATGTAGCAAGTGTCCTCTATTCATCTAGAAGCTACCTGAGAAAGGATCTTGGAATAACCTGAAAGGAGGTGCTGGAATCAGGCTTAAGCTGCTGGAAACCTGCCTCCCATTGAGTCTGTCAAAAGATATCTCCTTAGCCGTTGTCCTGCAAAGCAGCCCTCTGATGTCAGTAACTTTTGTAGGCAAATTACCTAGGAGCTCGCCAAGGAAACCTGCATCCTGCAGTGACCTTCCAAGCTTGCCTCAGTCCAAGATGGAGATGCTACCCAGGCAGTCAAGAAATTGCTGTCGGCAGAGCAAGACAGGGCAGGCCCGTTAGGGAGGGGGAAGAGGAGGTCACCCAGGAGGTGCTTCCAACATGAGCTTTGGAAAGGGATCAAGGCATTTGCCCCGAGGCACATCTGTAGAGAATGACAGGGGATGCCTGCTTCCACCCCTTGGCTCTCTGAATTCAGTGAGATGCCTGCCTCCCAGGTCCTTCTGGTGCCAATTAAATTATTCTTCCCCCTTTTCTAGAAGAATTTCAGAAAGCTTCCAGGTCCAGAAAAGTAAGAAGGGCTCAGGATGGTCAGGGCTGGAGTCCCTGCTCTGAGCCCTGGGGTGTTGCTTGGAGGAGAGCCTTAGGGCAGTGGGGGGTGTGCAAAGGCAGGAGAAGGACAGGGCAGGTGATTAACAGACTTAGGAATTATTTCGGGGTTCCTTGCCTCCCGTTTCAGCCCTGCACCCAGGGTGTGCCCTGCGGTGCCCGCGGGAGAGCACCGAGGAGGAGCTGGCTCCGCCAGGGTGACACGGTGCCCGCAGGGAGCCTGCCCTTCCCGGGCTGCTGTCACCCACGGGCACGGGGCAGGAGAAGGCTACACCGTCCTGCTTTTCGCTCCAGAAGCACTGCGTGAGAGTAGTTCGTGGCTGCCGTGCCTCACCACAGACAGGAACTGAAGGTCATGAATATGGCAGATTGATATTTTTTTTTTTTTTCCAAATTGTGTTTAAAAAGAATAACAAGAAGGTGAAGTAGGTGGGACTTTTCCTACACTAATTGTGACAGCGCAGGAGGGTCTCTCTGAATAAACTCTAGGGCTCGCCTGTCCCTTTCCCTAGCCCCCTCCCGGCCGTCCCCAAGCAGCCTGCCAAACACACCCGGCCTGGTGACAGCCTCCGGCAGAGGTGGCCTGGGACGTGGGCGAGGGCCTGGCTGCGGTGGCCGGGTGGGACAGAGGTGGGGGTCCATTCATGAGGGCCGCGGGGTGGCAGCGGGGATGAAGCTCTGCCCACCTCCTGGTCCGTGGGGTGGCAGCGGGGATGAAGCTCTGCCCACCTCCTGGTCCAGGCGTGCCTGCCAGGGCTGAGCCCCGCAGCCCTGCCTCGCGCAGGCATCGCCATCACAGCCCTGAGAGCAAACGGGGAAGCGGTTGTTGAGGAGCAAAATGACAAACCCCTGCACGCGTGGGCAGGAATGGCTGGCACCGTGGGTGTCAGCCGCAGCCAGCTCCCTGTCAGGTTTTGCTTGTTAAATTCCATCACCACATCTGCCCGGTCCTGTTTGAACAGGGGCACCAGAGAGATGGGAGGAGGAGGAGGATGGAGAAAAGCGGGCGGGCTGGAAATCACCCTCAGTCTTTCAGCCAGGCAGCCCTCAGCATGTTGCTTTGGGGGTGAGACGGGCTCTGGGGGTGCCACCTGTGACAGGAGTGCCCCGGGCCGCCTGTGTGTCCAGCAGAGCCAGCAGCAAAACGCTTGGTCAGGTGTGAGATGGACCCAAAGAAGGGGCAGGCACGTATGACTTGAGAAGGTGCTGCTTTTGCTGCGCTATTTTATGGACCACGTAGAGATTTCTGGCTCAAGGCCATGAGCTAGGCGGTCTGGAGAAGCTAGAGGTGCAACCAGGAACGCAGGATGCTCTGGCCCCAAGAGGGTGGCATTGCTTCCGTGGTGCCTTGCTCACTAGGGGAGATCTGGCTGCAGGTGCTCCCCACAGTGTTCATGCTTTTAAAAATCAAATCGTCCGTTTCTTACAATTTGGAGGTTCTCCTGGAAGCGAGGACTGGGATTCACATCGAGCTTTTATTTGTCACTATCTCTGTAATAAGCGCTGAAGAGCTGGGAGGTTACTACATGTGTGGGAGAAGTGCACAGAGCGTGCTCCGCTAGGTAAGGCATCTCTAGCTTCTGCTATTGTCAGGATAACTCGCAAATCATTCTTTACTAAATATATCTTCACCAAAACAAAGGCTGAAGGTCTTTGTTTCCCTTCCAAGGCTATTTGGAGGGAGGGCAGTAAGCTAGAGTAGAGTTTTTGAGCTGGAGAAATCCCCCCCAATGACTGTAATGCTTAGTTTTAATTATACGTAAAATTGATGGTCCACCAGCTTCTCGGCTGCCACTTTAGCCTTGGGTCCCTTTACTTTCAAACTGGAGAGAGGCACGTCTGCTCCCAGCCAGCCAATGTGATTGATCGATTATTTGAGGAAAAGTGAAGTAAAAGCGGGCTGGTTGGCTTCTGAAAGGAGGGCAAGCGCTGGAGGAAAATCCTTGATAAGGCACATGGAACTCCTCTCTGGCTGCCCACGTCGGGGGAAAACTTGGCTCACAGGTTCCAGTTAAAAGCTGGCGTGATCCATCAGCCGTAGCACGGTCTGCGCCGGCGCTTTCAGGTCTCTGTGGGTGTTCGCCGGGTGGGTGACACAGGGTGCCCCGTCTCCCCAGCCCTGTCCCTGCAGCAGGGACCCCGCTCCGGAGCCGGTGGGAAGCGCGTGGCCAGGGCACGTGGGAAGCCCTTCATTGCTGCAGGCAGGGCCAAAATAAAAGGTATTGCGTATGATGGAAACAGTTGCGTGCTGTTTCTCATGTAATTTATTATTTGTTTTGTTCTTTATCAAAAAGCAATCTGATTTCCCTTCCTCCTTTTGAATAACCAATGAAGGTTTTGTTTGCTTTCCCCTTTCCGTGCCATCTGGGAGTCAATCAATGTTTTGCTTTCGTTGGGGCAGGAATGCAGATTGATTTCAGAGATACATACTTCTGAATAACAGATACACAAAAGTAGTATCGGTAGAAGTGTCAAGGCTGAAAGATAGTTTATTTGATTTGTAGAGTGATAAACTGGTTAAGTGTAACCTGACTGAATCCAGTGGCAGGCACCACGGGGACTATTGCCCAGTTACTGCTTCAGCTAATTCCACTGCCATCGGTGCTGTCATTAATAATTAATGCGGTGGCTGCTGCACTCACAGCTACCATTACTGTGTCCTCCTGATTCTTCCTGTGACGTGGAAAAAGAAGCATGCAGACACAATTATTTTATATCTAACAGGTCATTTCCCTCTTGCCCTGAAGAAAATGACCCATTAGGTAGGAATAATGCTCTACAGTTTCATAAAGGAGAAGATAACTATGGGATACAAAGACCTGTTAAAAACCAGAAGAATTATTTATGTTTTGCATATATTATCTCTGGTGGAGCTTCACGTCAAAGAGGTCAGTATGCCAAAAGCTTCTGAACTCTGCCACGTAGATATTGAGTAACACTGATAGTCATAAGGCACCTGGTATTTTTTAATTGAAGTGAATAATGGTACATCTCAGGATGCCATGTTATTTTAAATGCCTTTGTAGGAAAAAACTGTTTGAGCTCACAATAAAAAAGATTTATTCAATAACTATGCTTTCTGCTTTTGATTACCCCCCTTCCATGGTAGAGACGAATGCACTTTTGATCTTACCTGAAATCACATCTGAGAACTCTTTAGCAAAGAAAGTCGCCTGAATTCAGCAGCTTGCAAGAATGAGACGGTGTCTTCCGTCCGTCTCCGAAGCCACAAGTGCCCGGCAGCCGTTCTGAGTCCCTGGTTCTGTCTCCTGGCGTGGGTGAGAGGATCCCAGCCCGGAGGCTGGGCGAGAGGCGTTGGGCAATGCTTGTTCGGTGAGCGGGGTTTGGCCAACACACGCCGCTGGGACTTGGCAGCGGGGCGGCGAAGGCAAACTCTGCCTGGACGTGTTTGCCTTTTGGTTGCTACAAACCCTGGCTGGGGGTTACGTCCAACCCCGGGCGCTGGGAACAGGAGCTGTGGGCTCACCAGTGTGGAAATCGGTGTGGCTGATGTTTTGCACGTGCAATGTGTTCACTGCGGTGGGTGTGACGCTGTCCCCATCGCTCGTCACTGGCTTAGGCCACGTCCTCAATGGGTGTCACTTTAGTAAGTTCAGAGATCATACCATCATAGAATGGTTAGAGTTGGAAGGGACCTGGGTGTACGTGGGAAGGGTGGCTGTCGTGGTAGAGGAAAGCAGAAAAGGGGATAGGAATCTCATTAAGGTACGGATCATAGAATCATAGAATGGTTAGAGTTGGAAGGGACCTTAAAGCCCATCCAGTGCCACCCCCTGCCCTGGGCAGGGACACCTCCCACCAGACCAGGTTGCT
>JAOXJK010000012.1:129730161-129749738 GCA_025774025.1 Xenus cinereus
GAGGTGGTGGAGTCACCATCCCTGGAGGTGTTTAAGAAACGTGTAGACGTGGCACTTCAGGGCATGCTCTAGTGCCCCAGATTGTTGGTTTCTGTCTGTTTGTGGGGTATTTTTTTGTTTGTTTGTTTGGGTTTTTTTGTGGTTGGACTCAATGATCTCAAAGGTCCTTTCCAACCATGAAGATTCTATGTTTCTGTGACTTGGGATTTAGCTCAAGTCTGCAGAACAACTTTTTACTTCTTTTCTTTTGTGCCATGAAAGTGAACTTTAACAGGAGGCCTTTCAGAAGTGTTGTCCCGTTGGCCTCCCCTGGCCTCGCCGCTGGTGCTCCCCTCCCTCGGCGTCGGTGAGGAACAAGGACCAGGCGTCCCCAGCCCGTGCGCTGGCAAAGCCTGCAGCTCCCTGGGGGTGGGCAGCTTCACCACGGGGGCTGGCAAACAGCAAGGTCCTAAGTGGAGATGGGCTCGCTGTGACATGATAAATCTTTTCCCAATAACTGCTTCCAAAGAGGCAGTGGTTTGGAGAAAGTACTCATTTCTATCAGGCCCTTAAAGCCTGTTGAAAAAACCCCGATGGGATGGGAAACAGACCCAGGCGGGGCTTCTGGCATGTCTGGGTCCATGATTCAGCATTTCATAAAGGGGCAACTATTCCAGTCTGTTTTTCCCTTTGTAAGCAATGCTGGTGTTTTACTAGCAAAGTGTTAACTGGTCTTTTTTCTGTTGGCATCCAGCTGGGGCCAAGCAATTTGGGTAGGTATTGCTGGTGTTGGCACACCTGGGGACTCTGCTGATGCTGTCAGAGCAAAGCTCTGTAAGGAAACACACAGCCCGAGATGGTTGAAGATCTACGCACACAATGTGTGATAAATTTGTCAGCAATTAATTTCTTAATAAAAATCACAATAAATAGAGGAATCCCCTTAAGATATGCTCCTGGAAATCCTGTAGGTACTTGGATTTCTTGAATATTCTTCTGTGAACAGAATTTTCATTAAAATGCATGCATCTTTGTGCCAGCGATTCAGTGTGAAAAGCCACCTTTTGGGTTTTCCCCCCATTCACTCGTGCCCTGGCAGTATTTTTGGCAGGAAGACAGTCTCTGCACCAGTGTCTGGCACTTTGCACTGTGGGCGGGGGGAACGATGGAGGATTAATGACGGCACTGGGGACACGTGCTCCGACGCCCCTGGTTTGGGGAGCGAGTGATTCCTGCCACTGATCAAGTGCCTCTTGCTCCTCCCAGGAGAGCCTTCTCGCCCCGCAGCGTTCTCTCACCTGTGAGCATCTCTGGTTCATTTGTGTCCCCCCCTCAGCCCGTGGTGTTCCGTAACAGGGAGGAGCAGACGTAACCCCACAGGCACCCGTTTGTTTTGTGGACAAGAGGCCGAGGCTGCTGCCGCCTCGAGCAACTGCAGCGAGGAAATGCTAAGGAAACACTACCTGATTTTTCAGCGTCAGATTGATCGCAGTTTGGAAAAAAAAAAAACAAACATGTTGTGATTGGAGTAGTTCTCAGCCTCTTTTAGCACAAACAGGGTTAAATACTGAAGCAAAAGGACATACTTTTCATTTTCTGTCATGGAAGTAGCGCTGGTAACTGTGATGAGTGTGTATCTCAGGAGGTGAAAAATGACCAAGCGGTGATGAGCAAACACTGGCAGAAAACGTACCAGCAGACACATAATTCACCGGCCAGACAGCGGGGGATAAGGCACTGCATACGAATAAGAGCGAGCGGGGGAGAGGGCTGAACCGCTTCACCGAGGGTGCCGTTACACAGACGGCTCTTCTGGCTGCGTTTCATCAGTGGACACTGCCCCGTGGCATAAAACTGTTAAAAAAGCCCCAGCACACTGTATGGAAACGGCAGGCTTTCTGGCTAAATAAATAATGATCCGTTAAAAATACCAATATATAACACCTGCCTTTTAAATAATCAGCTCCGTCTCTGTTTCTTCCTCAGAATGTCTATGTTTGGCTCAGCTTTGGAGGTTCTGCTTTCAGCACACCCTTTGAACAAGACCACACGTTGTGGATAACTGGCACCTAGGTATGTTAGCTGGCTGCATGTACCTTACATTGGGAAAAAATAGAGCTACTCCCATTAATTAATATTTTTCTTCCATTAATATTCTTTAAAAAAATCACTGAAAAACACAGTACTGATAGTTCTTGATTTCCATGAATACCCTACCCTGTAGTAGAATATAAGCCTCTGCTTAGCCATTTGGTAGAAGATTTTTATGGGCTGTCACTGCAGATATGACCTGAAATGAGAAGAGCAGCATCCCAGGTTCTGGGGACCTTTTGGTGGCTGCAGAGAAAAAAAGCAAGATATTTTTTCCAAAGTTGAATGAGAAAGAGAATGGGAACTGAAATGAAGCTGGGGGGAATTTCTTCCACCAAGAAGCAGCTCCAGAATTTTAAGTTCATGCAAACATATTATTATATTTTTTCTGGTAAACTTTTCATTTTTTCATTGAGCTCTAACTTCCAGTTTTTCAGGAAACCCTTCCACTCGGGATCAGTGTGGGAAGCCGCAGAGGGCTCCCAACTGCCGGAGGACCCGGGCACAGGGACATCTACATCCTCTGCAGCGGAAATTCTGGCTGTTCCCAGGTTCCAGCTGCAGAGCACCCTCTGGAAGGGCAGGACTGGGCTTTCAGAAGTGACACGCTGGGCTTTGCATGGTGCCCGTACAACAACTTTACATGCAGAAAAGCGAGAGGTCAGTTCTCACCGCACTCGGTCAATGCTCTTGCTGTGGTTTTTGGTATCGCAGGCCCATACTGCCCTGTTGGCCCCTGCGTCCTTGTTAATGCATTTAGCTTTTTAAATAACAGACTTGAAAACATGTATTTATTATGGAGTAAGAATACTTGTTCTCCCAAAGTCACAAACCAAACATCTCATTCCCATGTCCCAGGCATTCTGTGAAGGACAATTTGTGAGTTAAACACATAAACATTTTTCATAGTTCAGATTGCTGAGCTCTGGGCCACTTATACTGGCTTTATGGAAGTAGCTGATTGCACTTTAGATTTGTAAATCCAGTCTGGATTTCCTGCTTATCTGTTTAATTTAGCTGCCTCTAATGATCCAGCACATATGGCCCCATGCAGCAATACTGGATTACAAGCCGTCTCGTTTTTATGCTGGAGAAAGATTCAGTTACTGCGAGGGTTTCACTATTAAACTTGGCTGGAGTTTTCCACGCTGTCTTTCACAAGAAATTGGACTCCTTCAGTGAAGGCTTCTCCCCGCTCTTGCAAATTTCAGGATGACCCTATACGGATATTTAGTTCCACAGGTTTCGTTTGAGTATTTAAGTACTGATATAGGCCAGTGCATGCTCAAACATACCTCTCTGGAGTAATTTTTTTTTTATTTATTTTTATAGTAATAGTTTCCAGCTGGTGATACTTACATTGTCTAGGTCTGATTTAGCCAAACGACAAACAAACACATTCTTAAGTGACTAGCTCTCCGTTCAGAAGTCTCATAGCTTAGTTTTCCAAATTATATATCTGAACTATTCAATTTTTAGTAGCGTGACTAACGTTAGATTTTACAAATTATTTGTAAAACAGACAAAAGTGGCTGAGCGGGATATAATTACAGTATATAAACATGGGAGTCTCGGTCAGGATCTGCTACTCTGGCATTAAGCAGCAATGCAAATAGGGACTTTAATTTGCAGAGTGTTTGTCTCATCAGAGAGGAATAGGCAGGGGAAAGGCTGATGGAGCTCCACTGTCACCTTGTGCCCCTGCGCTTCCCTGGTGGGAGGGAGAGAATGACCACGGCACTAAATTCGAAGGCAGTGGGCTCATTCGGGTGAATTAAATTATTTCAACGTATTTTACAATGTACTTATATAGTAAGTTTTCTATCTTCAGGTAACACCGCTCCTTTCCTTTGTACTGTTGAGGCAGTCATGTCTTGTGGAGGTAGCCAGAACAGCGTAGTCCCTCTGCAGCTCTGTGTCTACTCTTGGCCATGAATTCTGCGGGTGGAAGAGTTCCTCACTCTCCCTAGAGCTGACGGGGCTGGGATGCTGGTCTGTGAACGTCTCCCCCCTTGCCCAGGAGCATGAAGCAGAGCGTCCCTTCTGCTCGCCTGCTCCCAGCCCACCTGCGGCCCCTCTTCCGTGGTTGTAGCCCCCCGGATTCCACTGCTGGTCAGAGCTCCACCTAAGTGCCTTTCAGACTTTGCATTTTAAACCAATTACAACTACAGTCTAGGGACCTGTATAATTGCACTAAAATTCAAATGCCATTAAGTGACCGAATAATTTACCAGTGTGTACGGCAAAGGTTATGTTATGGTAACATTAATTCCGTGAATGTTAGAAGCATTTTAGCAATTTCTGGTGTTCTGATTGGCTTTCAAAATGCTAAGTTTTCTCTTTCAAGTCAGCCTTAATATCTATAGAAACATCTGCCTTTAATTTCATATCTCTCATTTTTAGGAAGACATCTCTACCTTTCATGTAGGAATTACATATTTTTCCGCATGCACTGACAGGAGCAGAAGAAACCAACTCTCCAGCTGCTTGTATTCACCCTGCTTCCAATGACTGTGTGCCACCTAAAACGAGAAAGCTGTACCAACAGTCCCTGCAACCACCAAGAACACAGAGGTGATTTAAGCCCTCAGTGCAAAGCCAGCCCAGAGCTCCAGTGCACCAAGTGTGGGAGTGAAGGGCATCCTTAATGTGATGCTTTTTGTCTAAGAAAGTACACAAAAAGAGTAAGTCCACATATTTGCATGAATCTTTAAGGAAATGATGCCATTTGGGCTTAACAAAGCGTTCTCTTGCAGGCCGAGAGCACGGAAGTGATTTTCTGTGTGCCTACCCCAAGAATTGCGGGTACAGAATTCTCTGTAACGTTTCTCCCCCGGGAAAGCCGGTTTGTCCACGTCTCCATGGCCAACGCGAGCATCTCCCTCCTTCGTCACAGCGCGTTACAGGCACGATGAGCTCTGCTCTGCAGGGGGAGGACCCGGAGCAGAGGAGGATGAAGTAAGGGGAGCAGTGCTGGACGGGAAGGCACTAACCACAGTAAGATGAAAGGCGAATCTGTCCAGCGTTTCTCCAGCAGCGACTGCTGCAGCCTCGGATGGGTAGTTATAAGACCCCAGTCATTCCCAATTGCTTGTACCAGTGCGTTGTGTGATGCCCTGCCTCAGTACAATGCTCAGCTCCTGTTGAGGCTGTGAACAAGCCGATAAGATAACATTTGTAAAGTATGATGCTTTCAGCAATTTTGCCTTGATGGCTGCTCTTACCCACTTTGTGCAGTCACAGCAAAGCAAGGAATAGCTGCTAAAACGTCAGTAACAGTTACCTTTTGTTCTCTTTGCATGTTTCCTCCTCTCACTGTCCCAACTACCCAGTCACTTCGACCTCTTGCAAATGCTGTTGGGGCTAATGTTATGTGTAAGAGGAAAACTACAAGAATTGTCTGTCAAACATGCATGAATGTCCATGTGCCCACTCAATGCCTCACACAGATGGAGATAAAAACTTTAAAATGTAATATCAATGTATAAGTGTTTATGCTATTATAGTATATAACCTATATACTAGGTTATTTTCCAGGTTCCATAGTACCATTTCAGAGATTTTGACTGTTTGGATACGATACACGATGTAACAGAAGGTGTCTTTCCAAGTAGGTGACAGTACATATAGTTGTTATGGAGGCTCGTTAGCGGTGGTTGTTAATCTAAGCACTGTGTGCTAAATGATAAACTATTGGGTTATTACAGACACGTCAGTTAACAATCATCAACCTTGTTTAAACAAAAGCAATAGGCTAGCTTTTATTAGAAGAGAAATAGTAGGGGAAACAATATGATCTCCACGTTGGTTATATATCCCTATGGTGAAATGGTTTTGAAAAATATTTTAAGGGTAGAACACAACCACATTCCTCTGAAAGGTCTAAAATATGTGACAGTGAGAGATGCTGAAGCCAAGATAAATTCAGACTGTTTACATTCAGAAACCTCGACAGTTGGAAGAGCTAACTTACATTTAAGATTATCAACCAAGATCTTGCAATATTAAGTTAAAGAGAATAAAGTTCTTCTCAATTTGAAATTAATTGCACTAAAATTTAACGTAAAAAAAAATTTAAATTTAATTATATTCAGCTATTTGAAACTTAGGCATCTAACTTAGACCAGTTGTCTAAAATCCACCACCACCAGAGGTTGATTCACCCCAACCCAAAAGGAACAGCCAGGGGTAAATGACTCCTTTGGAGGTGTTTGGCCTCTGTGCTGGCTCCACGCGACCAGCTTTCCCTGCAGGGCTCGCTGCTGTGGCTGGCAGCAGTAGTGGCAGTTAAAGGGTAGTTAGAAGTAGTTAAAATTAGGTGAGAGAAATTCACCTATTCTTTTCCCAGTGTAACTATGAGAGGGTGTATCTATCCATAAGTACATAAAATATAACTGTCAGTATCTTGCTTTCAAAGGTATGCAGGTTCCTGAAGGCTGAGTGTGGCACGAAGGAGGATGTCAAAAAGCTGGGTGGTTTATACCCTTTGACTTCACAGTTAGTGGAATTTGTGCTCCTGGACCATTAAGAGGACAGGGCTGAAGTAAGCTCATGAGATCCCGCTGGATTTGCATAGGAGATGCTTGAGACACGTGTGTGAAATGTGCAGATGGCAGGAGTTCTGTGTACGTGTTTGACTGGCTCTGTATTTCCAACCATTTGTGTTCTGGAATACGAATGCTACTTCCTTATATAAAGGATTGGATGCTTTTTCAGGAAAGATTGTGGTGCTTTGCGTGCCTGTGATAAGGCTTTGTATTTCCAGTGGTCCTACTTGAAAATTATTTTTAACCACTTTAGTCCAGGATAAACCTAAATTTGCAAAACCAAGTTTTCAGTATATATTTTCTGTTATAAAAAGGAAATGAATAAGATCCAGTGTGTACCCAGAATTTACTTAGAGAGAGAAATCAAGTTTATAGGGTGAAGCAATATCTTTTATTGAAACAGCTAAAAGAGCTGAAGGGGAAGAAACGGATAAACTTCCCAGGACTGAGGTAACTCAGGAGTCACCAGCGCTAAAACCCCACCCCGGTATGAACGTTTGACATACAGTAGCATAGACTGCGGTTCTTTTCAGCAGATTGAAACCGTTGTAAAAATACTTAATCTTTGGGATTGCTTTTGTTTATAAAACGTGTTAGCTGCTAGAGGTGCTGGGTGAATACTTAAAAGGTATTAAGGGCACCTATACATAGCAGATTATGTAACAATAAATAATTATCAGACGATAATAGTGAAGCTCCTATCCTGATTTACTCTGCTCCACTGGTTTAATTCTAATATCATACGGGCTGAAATATTTGTCAATATTTTCATTTACTTTTTTGTAATCTGCCCAATTTCACTTACTTTTTAAAGATGGGACTTCACAAAATATCCTTAATATTTTGCTTTTGCATGATATTTGTATGAAAAAAATTATATTGTGTCTTAAAGTAACAGAGTACTTCAGATTGAGATGGAAAAAACCTGTGGGAAAATAGATGGGAAGTGCATAGCATGTGTCCAAGCTGCTGGGGGAAGGAGCTCTGCTTCCTGGGGTAAGTCAGTCTGCATTTATAGCTGCGCTTTCCAGTGCTTGCGTAGGCAACACCAGAAGGTAAGTCGTTTTCTGAGTAGATTTAGATGGATGTGATTAGAGACAGGCATGTGCAGACGTACACGGGAAGGGTACTCGTGTGTGGAACCGGTTATAGGTTTAAGTTTCTCTTTCTGTGTGTGGAATATCCAGGCTGTAGGTGCACAGGCACGTTTGTGTGCACGTAGGACTGTTTGAGAATCCAGGTCACAATAATCAACTGAAGTCCCTATTGATGCCAAAATATCAAGTAAGTGATACTGTTTTCTTTGTCCTCAGTTTTTCTTTCAGAATACTTGGTTCAATCCACCCCAAGTAATTAAACACTTCTTTGGAAAGGATTACTCACATTGTAATCATAATTCCGTCACAAAATTACAGTCTTCAGATTAGGAAATGTAAACATTCTTTAAGAGGAAAGTTGATATGATAAACAAAAGCTATTAAACTAATTAGGAACTGTAATATATTTTGACAGTATGAAAATTACAAGTGAAGTACAATTAATGATTGAAATAGTAACAATCAAATTTTACTCTCTATGCCAAGTTTAATTTCCTGTCTTGTAAACCACAGACAACCCTCATAAACAAGCCGACTGCTAGGTTGATGTAATTAATCAGTTTTTATAAATATGCTGGTGCTGGGTGATCAGTTTTAAACAATGAACATAGGAAATTTGGAGAATCAGAAATGAAAAGGCTCCATCTTATTCCATATGAATGAAGGGTGATTTTTTCCCCAAGTAGCCTGTAGAGGAGCCGCATTGCAGTTGGCTCCTGCAGTGCTCCCATGGCCAATGTCATGATCTCCAGTACTCCATCTGTGAAGCCCCTCATGCTGTCTCTTCAGCTGTGCCCATTTTTGCAGGGAGCTCCTCTGCACCCCCTCGGAAGGACCCCCATGTCACAGTGCCCAGGGTGGTCCTCCTGTGGCCCACAGTCGTACTTCTGCTCTGGCTTCAGGAGCAAAAATTGTTTCACATGGTAGAAATCCAAAGAGATAAATGTTGGTTGGTTTTTTTTAACTGAACCCAATAATCCCAACTCCGGACTCTGGTCAGAGTGAAATTCCAGAAGGGAGCACTTGGAATGATTTCCTTTGCAAAGCCATTATGGCAATGGAATCATGGAATCATTTAGAGTGGCAAAGACTCTTAAGACCATCGAGTCCCAACTCTGCCAAGTCCACCACTAACCCATGTCACTCAGCACCACGTCTACTCATCTTTTAAATACTTCCAGGGGTAACATCGCCATTGCATGGCCCATTGAAACACCACCTGAAAAATGAACTCACGTAGTGTAAACTCTACACGTGTTTATGAAAGTGAGCTGGCAACAATTAGTCTCCTATAAAAGCATAATTCACCAATATGGAATCAGCACCAGTGAATCCATGATAAATGTTTTGCTGATGTTAAACATATTTTCACACAGTGAAACATGGTACTTAAAAAGCATTGCCAAAATATTGACGTAATCCTTACTTTTGCCTGGCACATCATTAATGTGTAGTATAAAGAATATGGTTTTTTATGATTATGATTACATTGATTTTTACACTTAAGTCTTCTGCAATATTTCTGAAACATCATATTTATTTCTAAGTACATCTTTGATACAGTGGTGGGTTTTTTTCTCCACTGTCGGACTATTACCTTGTTTTAAGGGGAAATGCATCACCAGGACTTACCACGCTGCAGCCTTGAAGGACAAAGTACCGTTTTGTGGGACGCAGACAATTATGGTCTTAGCAGAACAGATACAAGTGATGTTGTTTTCCACAGACTCCTAAAAAGCTTTTCAACAAAACAAGTGGCCCTGACAGAATTTTCTGACAGCTCTGCCTCTAGAACGCCATTATGAATGTAAGGTGCTGTAGTGCAAGTATTTAACCTACAAGCGACAAAGTGTTGCAAGAAAAAAGCTGCAAGCCCACCAAACAAAAAGGCTGCGTAAGGACCGATGCCTTTCAGTATCAGCAAAAGCTGAATTTAATGTGATTCCTTAATTAATAATTCCAGTCACCTCGGAACATTTCTAATCACGCCATTTCACCAGTTCTGCTCCCAAACCCTGATCTTGACCGGTCACCGTATATGAATTCCAGTCCAACCCATCTTCACCAAAATGCCGTTTAATTATTTCAATCTATTAAATATCCCTTCAATAAAGTGACACACTCCCTGTCACAGGCTTCCACGTGAACAAAGCCCAAAGCAGCTCCAGGGGTGGAGGACAAAGGCTGGGGGAGCAGACTTTCCTGCTCTCTGCTGCCTGTGGCTCTGATTGGACTCTTGTAGAACTGGTTTTGCAGAGTTCTGGGCTAAACACAGGGCCTGCCTACATCCAGTGAACCTTAGAGGGTAATCAAAAAGACAAAGCTGATGTGTCTGAAAATATGAAGATTTTTTTCTTCTTTGAAGACCTTCGGGGACTCCTTTGGAATCTTTGAAGTCTTCTTTTCCATTTTGATAAAATCACTGTTTGTGTCCAACAGCGTTTCTCATACAGTGTCTGCCACTGAAGCCGTGTTCCAGTCTACCATCGAAACCACAAGAGTTTGAGTAATCACCCTATATTTATTCTTTACTTTGATCAGCTTCTATATGATGGCATCACTGAAGAAAAAGACGACAGTGCTCCAAAGACGCCAACATAGGTTAGTTTAACTAAATCTCTCACTTCAGCCTACAGTACTTCTAAGAAAAATAAATTAATGTGGCACTTTTCGGTTCTCAGAGTAGTCTTCGTCAGGAGTTTGAAATGCCTGAAACAAGATAATTAAACAATCCTTCAAAGTGTACTTCGTATTGTGATCTTTCTTCATATTTTATAGTTTGTCTGGAATAATTTCAGCATTTCTTCTGAAAAGTGTTGAGAAGCCAGCCAGATGGAACTGTACGTCTTCCGTTGTAAACTGCCCCCTGGTTGTACTCGACACCATGCTCTGTGCTGAGTTCTGCAGCTCTGGGTCTGGAACTGTGATCAGCACTTCACTGTACGAGCATGCTAGAGAGCTATTTATAGACCTAGTCAACAAAATTAATTTCTGCAAGGGAAAGTATGCCGTATTTGGATTGAAAAATTACATTCTCTTCTGTTCAGCCTCCTACAAATGCGAGTTACACACACACTGCTTGCTCCAGAATTTATTGCATAAAAATCTAGGGCTTTACGTCTCTGAGAAGACTCTGCAGCAGAGCAACACTTTTTCCTCCCACTCTTAAGATATTTCCTGACTTAAACATTCTTCCTAATTAGCTGTGCACATGGATATGCTGTCACACCGTTCTGCCTTCCATCTCTGCTCCTTATAAGAAGCAAGAGTCTTTTTACAAAACTTTTCTCATTAGTAACTATTTTTAGCCCCTACCTGTGTGCTTCCCAAAGACAGTGAAAGCGTGAGCTCCTTTTTTTTACCTAATTTATTTTTTTTTGAGACCAGCACAACTATACCTTCGTATTCACAAAAATGTAACATACAACTATCGTGACCTCAGCTTTTGAAACAACTCCCACATACATCTTCCGTTTCTCCTGCACCCAGAAATGCTCCTTTGTGCCAGCTTTATTTTCATAACAAGACTCAGCTGCTTTCACAGAGTAATTAATCCAGCTTTCTCCCATCATTCTCACGTGCTCATGAACACATTTGTCTCGAATGCTGTTCTTCTGTCTGGTACCTTATGTCTGGGCTGGCAACAAGCAAGAATTTTGCTGCTCCTGGAGATTTAGATCGGGTTTTGCAGTAATTTGCTGTAATTTTCCCCGTAAGAGCCATATGGAAGCACTGTGAACATGGCTCTACAAGTAGTCTTTTTAATCAAATGGGTTGTGGGTTCATCAGTTTGCAACTGTAGATAGTTGTAAGTTTGCAGCTACTCATGGAAATATAACAAAAATTAAAATTGTGACAAAAATGATGTCTTTTGAAAATCTCAGCATGGTAATTTCTGTTAGACATATCCTGATATGCAAATTAAAAAATTGCCTTAAAATTTTCATTTTAAGAGATTAAAAAATCCCAAGGTTTCTGCCTTTATTGGTCTCAGCTGCAGTCTCTCTGTCATATGGGTACGTACCCGCAGCATCTGGGGAGTATCTGCTTCAGAGAAGGAGCACCCACTGAACCTGCTTTCCCAGCACGGCAGGAGGCAAAAGTCTTTCTTATTTGCACAAATAGATTTCATGAGTGTGAGCAGAAATAGCATCCTAATGTGACCCCAGAAGCCAGGCTCGCAGTGGCCGTCCTGCGGCGCTAGGGAAGCCTTTGGGGGGCAGGTGGATGTGTGCTGAGGTGTGACGTTCAGACCGGGCACATTTTAAGGGAAGTTTAGAGCTTCACAGGCTGTGGACTAAACGTGTTAGGGGTTGGCAGAGCATGCTTTGGGACCACACCTTCTGGCTCGGTTTCATCCCAAAGGCTGAGCACTCAGAGCCTGCCCTTGGGTGACTCTAGCTGTGAGGGGGGATGACTAGGACCTGCTCTGGCAGGGGGTTGGACTAGATGATCTCCAGAGGTCCCTTCCAAGCCCATATCACTCTGTGATTCTGTGATGATCAGGAGGTTTGTCTCGGAAGGACACTCCCCAGCTGAAACAAGGCATTAATTCGGGACACCCAGGGCTAGTCAAGCATCCAACTGCTCTCCTCAGCAGACTTGTCATACCCAACTCAGGAACACAGTTATTCACAAAAGCAAAATATTCCAATATATGTTTGCTTTTCTTTGCCATATGTAGGGTTTGGGTTTTTTTTTTTTTTTTATGTTTCATTGTAATTACATATTCTCTAGTGTCTTTTCTTCTCTAGAACAAAAGGAAAGTGTCCTAAGGGATCTGGAGGACTATTGTGATCAGGCCCCTCGCAGCCAAGTTTCTGGATGACTGCTTTGAAAAATAACTTTTCCTTTCCTAAAACAATGGATATAATCCTGAGCAAAATTGTGCAATCCATCAATTCTGCACAGGTTTATGGACTAAAAGGAAGGTTAGAGAGAAGGGACAAGCCAAAGAGGAGGACTCTAAATAGGCAATAAACTCTAATAAATCTTTTAGCTCTCACAGTTTGGAATTTGCAAAGCATAAGTTGTGTCATTTAGTCACGTACGCACCCTCAGAGCCCTCCCAGGGAGCACCATTAGTGGTGTCAAAAGTTACCTCAGTGATTCTGCTCTGAGGCAGGAGAAGCTGCTGCACCAGGTGGGGAACTGAGGGCATGGCCAAACCATCACCAACCCCAAGGGATTTTCTGTGGTGGTTTTTAAAGAACTCCTAACTGAAACATTGCACATTTGGAAGTGAAACAGAGAGGAAAGCAAGGCAAAATGAAATACGCATAGATGTTTTTATTTTGTATGTTTTAGAATAGATTAAGTAGTGTAAATTAATCTTATATTTTCATGTATGGTTTATATTGACTGGGAAAGTCCTAGCTTCTACCTCATTTTTCCTCCATTCAGCTAAAGGAAAAGAAAATAATTTTCATAGAGCAGTTCTTGAATTAAAAAGAAAAAAAAGCAGGCTGAAGTTTCCCTCAAATGTAATGAAGTGCCAATCAGCAATGCATTCAAGCTTTGTCCCACTGAGTAAGTGCTTCAGTCTTATTCTGCATCAAGGCCAACCAATTGTGGTGTTCAGAGCTGCTGCAGTGGTTGAATGTGCTTTTTTTATGGTAATAATAGACCTCTCCAATGACTCAGTATCTTTTCTACTGTAGCACTGAATATTGTGTGGGAAGTTAATAATATTATAATTTAATACAGTACATTGCTAATATTAACAGCATAAAACATTTTAAATTCCCTGGTATTTTTTAAACCCAGACACTTATCTGTGGCATACAGAGTTTTGGGGTTTTTTTCTTACCTTCAAAGCTTCTTAGATGTACAAGAAAATCCAGCCAAAAAAGCAAAAAAAAAGAGCTTTGCTGAAGACGGAACAAGTTTGGGCTCAGCCATGAGCTATCGTTTTGAGTGCTCACCTTTGCAAAGAGCAGACAGTATCCAAGGGAGCAGTTTTTGGGTTTCTCAGCTTCTCTGTGGTTGGTCCCCACAACAGAAAGAGAAGTTTCTGAAAATTTCCTGATTTTTTTTTTCCTATCAATTTCAGAGTATATAGAAAGTTCGCTGTATGGAAATATATATCCGAACATGTGTATTCTGCATGTTTGGCAGATAATACATGAACTTCAAACTCTACAGTGATTTGGCAACTAGAAGAGGAAGGGATCTGTCTTTACTAAAGGAAATGTAATAGAATCTGTAAAGCCTCACTGCCTTTGTGATTGTCTTCTGTGATACAACCTGTTGATCAAGAATTACTAGGTTAGGAAATAAAAAATATATTCTACTTTTCCTGCAGAAACCCAGACCAACCATCCTGTCTCACCTCTCCAAAATGACAGAGAATGGAAATTGGATTGTTCATGATATTTCGCATGAAGTAAATTGTGTCTAGGAACTTGTTGTCTGGAACTCTGCTGATCTTTGTCATTCATCATTCACATTAACAATGTAATACAGAATTCAGATTTCCTTGTGTATATTATGTAGTTCTTCTTGAGGTACTAATTTTAGTTCTACACTTCTCTTACTATTTTCTTTAACATTTCACAAATTATCTTCTATAAATTTTAGAAATTATTATCTTGGTATTTTCTGTCATTATAGCATGTGAATCTGCATGTTCAGTAAGATCAGAATCAGGATCTTTTTTTTTTTCCAGAAGTGAGTAAAATATTGTTGCAAATAACACAAAGACATAAAAATAAAATATATTTAAATATATATACTGCCCTGGTGTATATACACTGCCCTACTGTTTCTCTTTTGCCAGTCCTGTATAAATCCCAAAGGCTTCTTGCTATCAGGTTCAGCCACCATCAGGAATAGTCACTTTCTCTGACTCTGATGTCAGGAGTGAAGACACATCTTACTCTAATGCAGGTGATCATCTTTGCAAGGTTGTGGCTGTAAATAAACTACAATCTGGAGTGCAGCTCAAGCAGGTGTTGTGTGGGGGAAACGCTACAGCATCCCTGGGGTCAGAGGCTGTTGGCCAAGGGTGGTCCCTGGTGTGGGGACACCAGAGGCTCACGCTCAGGACAGGAAAGGCCACTGAATTTAGTCTCTGGGGCCACCTCTCTCTCAGCACACACATGCCTGGGACTGTGCACTACCCAGAATTGTTTATCCTCTGGAATTACTAGCATGCTCTGAGGAACAATTTCAGTCCATATCCACACCAGCAGGCTCCTGCTCAGGCACGGGCTCTGGGGAGTGAGAGCTCAGCCATTTGGACGCACACCCTGGCGTTGCCTGCGGTTCGTTGAATTTACTGTGTGGGTGCAGCCCCAGGCTACACATTCCGCCCTCTGACTACTGTGTGCGCTGAGGAGGAGTCAGATGTGATGAGGCGTTGACAGATAGGATTGCTTTTAATCATAGATTTGATTGGGAAGGAGATACAAGAAACAAGATATCAAGGTTCATAAATAGCAACTTGTAAAATCCGTTAATTGCTGCAAGTTGTGTTAAGGAAATATATAGCAGAGACCTGGGGAATGGAAATACCTTCAATTTTGAACACGAGACCAGAGGACAAATTATATTGATCTTTTTTTCACAATCGTACCATACTTTTCAGTAAGCAACTATGCTACCTCCACCAGGATAAAAGCTTGACTACCTTTTTCATTAGACAAATTGATTTGCCCACATTTCCAATAAGTTTGTGAATATGGAATCACTTCTGTGGAAAAGACAAAAAGAAATATGGTTCATTTTATATTACAAGACTGTGGGTCAGCTCGATCTTGTTAACACAAACTGTAGTCACTAAGCTATGAATCTTTAACATACCAGCTCAAACAACATGCTTTGCATCCTCCTGATTTTTTTGATAATTAGCAAGGTGAATGTACTTCTTTTGTCAGTAACCAGAAGATAGATAACTTCTTTTCCCTGGTTAAATTCTCTAACAGTGATAATGTATATTGAACAAACACATTCAAAGAACACTCACAATGTACATGGGTTTCATCAAAGTATTTCTAAATATTTCTTGGCAGAACTGTCTTTGATTTGGGTTTTTGATCATGATGAAGAACAAGGTGCTCCCTTTCGAATTGAAAAATGCTGAATAGTATTAAAATATTTTCATCTGAGACCAAACAGCAAGGTTTTTTTCTCCCAACCTCGTTCTCAGGAATGGTTGAAGTATTCAGACAGAAATATTACCGGGGGGGAAGGTACAATTCGATTAATAGGTAGAATAGAAGACTTTCATTTTAAATGTTAACATTTAGAAAAGTTCTAAGCAATTGGAAATACAACCTTTTCACACAAACCAGAGTTCTGTTTGAGTTTGCCGTGGGCAGCTTTGCCTAGAGTTAGCAACACATAAGGACTTTTTACTTTTGTCGAATATTTCATACTGGATGCTTGCTGAATCGCTTGTAGGAATAATTCCCATCTGCAGGTTGTTTGGAAACAGCCCAGCAGTATTTGTTCTCTTGGTTATGTTTATCATGGATTGCTCCCAATAAAAACAGTTCAGCCCCAAGCCAGGACTGGGGTGCTGTAGGTACGGGCAAGGGCACACTCTTTGCCCAGAGCATTTCCATTCCATGCAAACCGGGTCCCGACGAGTCCTGGGTGGAGGTACCAAACCACTGTGGATTGTTTTAGAGGCACATGCATCCAGTGTGTGTGTTCACCGACAGACACATGGTGCACACGGGGGTCTTGCTCCCGATCTCGCTCCGTGCCCTCTGGGTCTGGTCTCTCCCTGGCTTTCAGCAGCGCCTGGGCTTGGGCACAGCTCCGTAACAGAGACTTGCTTGGAAATAAGACTTGAGAGCATGTATGCAGGCTGTCTGAAGTTGCTGAGAATTCCCAAACTGTCCTGCAAAGAGCTGCTGTCACAATGACTGAGAGTAAAAATCATCCCATGGGCAGCAGCCAGGCCCTCGGTCCTGAAGATGTTTGAATCTGTGTATTCAGCCAGCCTAAAATAACTTGTGCAATGAGTAAGCTATTAACTTTTATATGGAGAAATTAATCAGCCATTTGTATTCCTTTAGCGATGTCGCAATCTACTTGCCCTGTAATTAAGGTTCAGTACAACAGTGATAAGAGGGAAGGGAATTATTAAGGGAAATCAGATTGCTGAGGAGCAGAGGCAAGGACAAAATTGTTCTTTTGGCTGTGGCTCTGATGTTACACATGAACTTCAGTCTCCTGGAAGGCTCGTGCTCCGTGGGACAATACCCACGCTGCTGGATCAAAGGTGGCGTTCGCATCCAAACATCTGCTGTGCTGGCTCGTGGTTTGTCACCTTGGGCACGGTCTCGCTCTGGTAGGATCAGGATTCCTGAAAGAAATAGAGGCAACGGAGATTTGAAACGACTTTTGCCAAGTCCTCCCAAGGAAGCGAGCCTGGAGGGACCAGCACACTGAATGAAACATCTCCAGAGCTGCGGGCAGCAGCCCCTGCAGCGCAGGCCGCGGCCGCCCCTGCGCGCGGGTGTCGCTCTGGCCCCGGGCCCCGTGGCTGTGAGCGACAACAGGCAGCTCCCTTGACTGGCACAAGTCATTTCAGCAGCAGAACCAAAGTTAGGGCAGGTCTGTGGTTCATCACAGCGCTCAGGGCGATGCTGCTGCTGGAGATCCTCTCCTTGGCGGGAGGTACAACCCAGCCCCCTGCTCGTCGCTGTGGGACAGCCCCAGCCCGCGGCTGCGCAACCTGTGCTGTCCTGCTTCCGTCGGATGTGTTTTCTTCCCCAGGCCCAAGCAAAGCAGCGCTTTACTTATTTGTCTTTGTTTGAGGAGCAGCAAGTTTGGGGAAAGCTGTCATGGCACAGAGTATGTTTTGGGGCCAGTTATAGCTATAGAGTAGGTTTTATTTGGGCAGGTACACTGGCCACTAGTGATTGCCAAATACTAAATCAGGCAGTGACATGAATTTGCCTTATTTCTGTGTAATGCCTCAATTAGCTATCGCATTTCCCGCGTTCCACCCCAAAATATCATGCATTATTGTCACATTTAATTTACACATATATATACACACACATCTCCCCATTTTTTTAATATATATACAATTTGTATGTTAATTTGGGTTTGTAAAGCATGAAAGATGCTACAAAGCATTAATTGTCACCGGAGCAGGTGGCCCTGGGTCTGCCAGCTCTGCTGAGACCCTGAGCTTCACTTGATGAAATACCAGGAAGGTTGGCTGAGCCTCAGAAGGGGACGAGAGGGCAATGAGGAGAACTGACAAGCGACTGATGGTAGAATGATGCTTAACCAAAATGCTTAAGGAATGAGTGGTAGAGGCAGAGGAAGATAAAAGGCTCTGCTTCCTTACAGGCAAGAAATCAAGATCACCCCCCTCTGGAAACTGCAGTGAATGGGCTCCAGAAGTTTTAATAGCACCCATTCAGTGATTCTGTAAAACATCTGAAACTCTTAATGGCTGCAGGTCTCTGTGCTTGAAAAACATTGGGCTCGACTTTCAGTCAGCTTCAGTGGGAGTAAGAATGCCTTTAAAAGTCCCCGTGAGCTTCCATAAGCTCGTCTAGGTCTGCGATGCAATCTCCCCCACCCTGCCACCCCACCACTCCTGCCCTGAAGTTGCCAGAGGAGGTATGCATCCCTAATAAATACACCTAAAAAGTTACTGGAGAGAGTTGCTGAGCCAGAAGACGGGGCAGCAAGTCACCACTGGGGATTTTGTCAGCAGGATTTTGTTCAAAGAAGCAAAATGTGTATTATGAACAAACTGATTCAGGGGACGTCGTCTCTGAGCTGCATCATAACCCAGGACTAAACTGTTGCAGTTTTCATACAAATACCCTTTCTGCACCCTTGGACCCCTCTATAAATGAGCTGTAGGTAGAAGAAAGTAGATCTTGGGAAGTTGGTAAGATGTAAAACCATGTCTGTATTTGTACTCTGCTTTTGAAAAGAACATTGTCTCAAAAGTTGTTCAAAATCTTGTGACAGTGATTTTTCTCCAGTAAGAGGAATGATTTATAAGAGCATCTGATTTTTATTGATCCATGAATAAAACAGTCTCTGCTTTGGCCCTGGTTTAAAGATGTGGTAGGTTATTATGAAACTGAGCAAGAAAATAATATTTTTTTTTCTAAAAAAAAAGTTTAATATCTTATATAACATTTTAAAAAAAGAGTATACTGTGATTTTCCATTCAACATCTGTGATTTATTTTTTTTTTACAAAAATACCTGTGATAATTTGATGAACACATAATACACCATTTTTTCTGCTGCCCTGTTGTTAACAGAAGCATGTATCTATCTGGAGAATCCATTACTCTGGAACACGCTGTTGGCTGTGGTCTCCCCAGACATGCAACGAATGAAGGTACCGGTGCCCTGACGCTCTGCAAGGACTGTGGTTCATGGCTTTTGGCAGTGACCACTTTGCTTCTTCCATTTAATTTACTGAGGAGCACTCTCATACTTTTTTTTTTTTTAATGAGATGAGAGCGTTTCTGTCCTCTCATATTTCTTTTCTCTCCATGCCCCTTTGCTATCCTAGTTCACTGGAGAGACCAAGCAGGCAAGTCTGGGTCTTGTCCATGATATTATTTCTGTAATTCGTGCTGCAAGGTACCCTTCAGCAGCAGCTGTATCTAGGGAAAGCATCCATGACAGCGCTTGGTCTTACTGCTAAAAGAAATAGAGATCTGGGGGTGTCATGGCTTAACCCCAACCAGCAACTAGGACCATGCAGCCTCTCGCTCACACCCTCCTTTCCCCAAGGTGGGAAGAAGAGGGAGGAATGAGGGGAAAAGGGCTGAGAACAAGAGGGAATGATTTCAAGCTGAAACAGGGTAGGTTTAGACTGAACATTAGGAAAGAATTTTTCACAGAAAGAGTGGTCGGGCATTGGA
>JAOXJK010000012.1:129764936-129775631 GCA_025774025.1 Xenus cinereus
GGGCTTCATTAATAGGCTCCCCTTGATGGGGTGGCCTGTAGTAGACATCGACCACAGGGCTCCCTTTGTTCCCTCAGTCTCTAATTCTTACCCAGAGGCTTTCAGTCTGCCTGTGGCTGTTCTTGAGAGGCAGCTCTTCACACTCCATCCATTCCTCGATGTAGAGGGCAACGGGTCTGCCCCTTGTTCCTCACCTACTCCTTCTGAACAGCCTGTAGCCATCGATAACTCTACTCCAGTCATGGGATTCATCCCACCAGGTTTCAGTAATGGCAAACAGGTCCATTTCCAGCAGCACGGTGCCTTCCAGCTCCTCCTGTTTGTTCCCGTGCCGCGTGCGCTGGTGTAGGGGCGCTTCAGATGGGCTGTCGGCCCTGTCACCTTCTTGGAGGAACACCCTGTAATTCCTTTGAGGTATTTCACTGGTGTTTCACACCTTTAAATGCTGTAAAAATATGTTTGTGAGAATTCTGTCTTCGCTGTGAAATGATGTGCAGTGCAGGATTTTTCCTTGCGTTTGTAATGTCCTTCTTTCTTGGAGTATCTGTAAGTTCCTTGACAGCTAAGGATCAGAAGAAAATGAGTTTTGGATATTAGTAGCTGTTCTTTTGTGTGTGTGAGTGTTAATACCTTTCTACCTCAGGGGAATGGATGCATCTTCACAAATTTGACAGATTTTCAAACACCAAGCACAGGAATGGAATGTTTTTTCCCCTCTTCACAAGGGTGATTGTTCATGTGAATCATCTATGTATTATTTTTTCCAAAACACAGTTAGATATTTTCATCTATAAGTATCTTTTTTACATATGCAGTTTTCCAGTAAGGTTTTCTTTGCTTAATGAAGTGCTGTGAAGGGGTTGGTTCTCATTACCGATGGATTAGTGCTCATTCCAGCTCCATGTGGAATAGCTGGGCGGAGAGAACAGCTGCTGATACTTCCATAATAATTTGGAAAGCCAGTGGGTTGTAGCTACAAAACAAATGAGCCAGATTGTTCACCTCACCCACGTTGGGTTTGCATTTAGGGGGAACCAGTTCTGCTGCATCACACCGTTACCGCAGGAAGGGTCCCATCGCTCCTGAAGGCAGCTCCGGAGCAGGGTGCTGTCGAGAGGCAGCTGGCAGAACCTCGGGCTTTCCTCCAGAACCTCCACCTGCCTCTGCTGAACTAGTTTTCCTCCCTTCAGGAAAGCTGCTCTGCACTATTAGAGCTGTGCTCCAGTTCAGCTGATGGCAGTAGGCATTTTTTGGGCAGCAATGCTATATATGGCAGAGAATATCACCCTCAGCCTGCAGGCAGCTGTGTTAATCCACAGCGTTTGCCTCATTCAGACAATGCCATGCAATTCTTTAAGGAGAGAAACGGTACATTTATGACTGACTGTGCCCGTCACTGGAACTGTTAATAATTGCAAGGTGTGTAGGTGGCATTCTTGCTGTTACACTTAATAGTTATGCAGTTAATATTGCTGCCTGCGCCCCGCGCCCCATCGGTGCAGTCTATTCTACCTCCTCATTAAATTCCTTTCCAACTCTCTCCCGGGAGTTTCCGGGGGGGGTGTGTGTGTGTGTGCACGTGTGAGTGTGTGTGTGAGGGTCCGAGAGCAGCCAGAGGGTGGGCCAGGGGGCAGTGGCCACAGGGCACGCGGGTGAGGGGAGAAGGAGCCGCGGGGGCGACGTGGCCTGGGGAGCCCAGGGGCTGCGTGAGGGCAGCGCCGGGGGGAGAGCGTGTGTGTGAGCTCCTTCCCGCTGCCGGGCAGGGGGAGCGAGGCCGGCTGCTGCCGGGAACCACCTTGTACAGACGGGCACGCGGCTCCTCGGGAGCAGACCCCCATCCCCGGGAGCCCGAGGGCGGCGGGGGGAGGCGGTTGGTGCTGTCTGTGCTCCTGGGGGTGCGCTCAGTGCCTGCCCCCACCCACCACGTTTCAGAAACAACATGGAAGGAATAAACAAATTAAATAAAGTTTTGACAGCAACGCAAGAACGCTAGTAGGCTAGTGTTGCTAATATAAATTGTTGCTAATCAGGTTCCTTGAAATTATATTTTGGTAAGAATCTTGTTTTTATAGAAAGAGGTTTACTAAAATAGGGATAAACAGCATTTAAGAACATTTCCCAAACTGGCAGCTGCTGGAGTAGCAGAAATTCCCGCAATGGCATGTAATTACAGGCCCCGTTGTCTTACAACAACATCTTCCTCCTGATGCAATGTCATGACCTTTCCACACACCGACTCCACAGCAGCTTGTCACTGTTAACTTTTGATAAACTGAAACCAGCCCTTAAGAACAAGAGGTTACGCTGCCTTGTGGCTTTAAGGCTTTTAGTCTTGCCTACTGAAGCTTAGACGAGTGTAAGGATACCTTGGTTACGAAAACAAGAAAAAAATCTCTTAAGGCATCAATCTCTGCTCTGCAATTACAAACCATTGTCCAAAAAGAAGTAGAAAAGATCAAGAACAAAACTTTCAGAAATTTTCCTAGACTGCCTTCAACTCCTGGCCACTGTTTTATCTGGAGTTATCTTTGTCAAAAATTCCCTTTTTTTCAGATCGTGCTCTCCAGCCTGAAGAGATTTATGATACTGTTCAAACACAACACATGGATGGTAGCGGCAATGGAAATTATAATATGTTAATACTATTCCATTACTTTTGTTGCTATTGATTCACTTAGTTTTTCTGCTGTGTTTTCATAAAGACGGTCTATTTCAATATGTGACAACCGTGTGCCCCTAGGAATTTACTTCATGCATTTTTCTTTTGATGAAAGCTTTCTAACATTTTTAGAAGCAATATCCTTCAATAAGAGAAACAGCTTCCTAACTAGTTTTACAGGGAAATACAATTCAAACGAGCTCATTTTTTTTTATGAACTGGAGTATAGCCACTTTTTAAATGAGAGTTTCTGCAGTTCTTATCATGTTAGATTCATAAATGTGTTACTTCATACTTGGCTGCAGCGAGTTACCATCAGACCATTTTTCTTGTCTAGAAAGTGTAGCCTCTTAAATATCACTTACGTACCTGAAAACAAAGTAATTATTTCTGGAACCCTAAAGCACCAGCCCCTAATCCAGCTTCCTGGTCTCCTTGTTGAAGCTGTTTCCTAAGCCATACCTGTGTCTCTCTTCTCCTACTTTACTTGTGACCTTGGTAGACCCTTCTCTTTGCAGGGCAGAGTGTTCCTTACAGTCCAGTTTGTTCTCTCTTTTGCCTTGATTTCAAATAAATGCAAAAAGAACTCTGGCAATACATTGCTTTTTTTTTTTTTCCAGAAATTCGTATCTGCCTGTTATTCTGCATATCTCTAAACGGTGTGCTCTTTTTATCCTGTACACAGATTTGCCTGTTTTGCCTTCACAAAAGTCAGAATTAAGTATATTTATATGCAATAGAGTACATTATTTCCTTTGATTCATTCTTCAGCTTCCTTGATATTCCCTTGTTCTGACAGCAATTAAAAAGCTATTGATGTCCACGGCTTCTGTCTGCACATTTGCTTTTTTAAAAAAAATATTTTAAAAAAAGCCCCAGTATGTATTTCACTTGGTTCTGGTGCGGCATCTGCTCTATGTGTTGCTTCTAACCAGCTCTCCAGGTAGGAAACACCAACGCTGTGAGATAAGATCTGGCAGAAACCTTTGTCTCCTTTGAGCCAAGTGAAACCTAACCATTCTCTAAAAGTAATAATTAGTTCAAAACTTATGTAAAAATCTGTCATCAGTGCTCAATAATAATTAGAGACAGAAGTATGGGACAATGAATATGTAGGACTAGAAAACATGTGATGTAAGACCCTAGAATTTTGAGACTAAGCTACTGTGAAAGTGGGACTTTTCTTGATCTGCCTAAATATTTTCTGCTCTATGTGAAAATTTGTTACATTAAAACCACTTGACTTTGTTGAAATTCTGCTTTCTTTTGGCAACTTCAGTGTTTCCTTTTCCTTTCTTTATAGACAGATTTAGGAAATAAAAAAAAATAAAAAAAAACAGTCCTCCACAAAATGCAAGATGAACTTTGTAGAGCTCTTAGGGTTTGCTTCTAACCCTGATAATCTATATTCCTCATTTTTTTCCCCTGTGAAGCTTTTCTCCTCCTAGTGATCAGAAGGAAGTATTCATGATTAAAACTATCCTATAGTGTACCTCTTGAGAAAATGGATAGAAAAGCTGAAAAACCCTTCTCAAGTGGATGAAAAATAAATTTTAGGATACAGATCTTTCATTCAGAATGTCACAGTAAAAGTTTGAGAGGAAGTTTTGAGAGGAAGAGTTGGAACAAAATTTAGAAATAACTCACGTGGGCTGTCACCTGTGACACATGATAATTTAATTTCAGGGCAGCCAATAAAGAGTTGTCAATAATTAGAACTTTATGAACTGGTTATCTGTGGATGCAGTGTCTTTGATTTTTATCCCTTTCTGTGTCTAACCCTGTGGAACTGATAGTTGTAATAACATTATGCCAGGTGAAAACAGATAAAAGCAACTTTGGTTCAGCACTTGGGAGTCGGGTGGGGACAGTCATCAGGAATTCCAACATGAACTGATCAGAAGCTGCAGCCGTTTGTTCAGATTCCTTCTGTTCTTCAGGTCTCTCTCACCTTGAATTTTAGCAGCTGCAAGGTCCAAAAGATATATAGACTGAGGAGCTTACCTCTGTTCAGAAGCTGAAGTTGATCAGGACCTGGCAGGTTGCTAATTGTCACTAGAACAGCTCTAAAAGTTGTTTAACCACGGGTAGTTGTCATAACTGGGGATTAATTTTTCATCTATCCATGGGTCTTATAGCAATGTTTTATTTAATGCTGAGAGGTTATAGAGATCATTAAACCCAACAGGGTGCCCTCAGTGAAAGTACAATGATAAAGCCTGTGCCTTTTTGTTGTCCTTGTTTGGGAGCATTATTATATTCTGAGGGATAATCTTGCAACTGCATCTTATTTGTTGTTTACAATGTAAATGACACTGAAATTCAGGCAATTAGTACAAAGTCTTTGCAGAGCCAGAAATGCAAACAGCAAGATAAATTTTTGATCAACCAGAATAAAATCCATCAATGCTGCCAGACACTTTTTTTGCTGCCTTTCTGAGCGAAGGTGATTCTCATTTTCCAACAGGCTGTGAAAATATTCCAATAAAATGGCCCTTTTAAAAACTGTGAATTCTTCAGGAGTACAACACTGAGAGGTGCCACCTGGATTTTTGTGTTCAGTTCCTCACGGGCACAAGCACCTGGGCAGTAGATCCTGAGAGCAGAAGATGTGTGAGAAGCCACCGGACATTTCTTTGGACCTCCTAGGACCTCCAGCACACACTCCTGATCTCCAGCACACAAGGCTCTTAAACAGCGCACTGCGAGTCAAGCTCTGAGCTACAGATGCAAATAAAATTCTTAGTCCTCTTAGTCCTCTGCTCTATAAGTCTGATGCATCACTTTTCTTATGTCAGGTGGAAACTGTAGGGAAAAATAGTACTTTGGTTGGTTCTTTTTTTTTTTTCTAATATTGCAATAATGATGGTAAGCACTGTAGAAGGTAATGGGATCCTGTACTATGGAGCTGTGGGAAGCTGTGTCCTTCAGGTTTTATGTTTTACAGCAGTGTCATGTGTCAAAACTATTGAGCCAAAAATATGGAAGGCCAAGAATTTTACAGCCCAGTAGGGAGCCAGTTGTATATATGACTCATGAGCCATTCCTTGTCCCAGAGGAAATTTGCAGTAAATAGATGAGTTTTAACAAGAGCAACTGAGGGTGGTCCAGAAGAGGACATCCCCCTACCCCAGAGCTTAGTGCTCTATTCTGACGAGTAGGAGGTTTTAGTTTACTGGTCTCTTAGCAAATGCAGGAGAAAAGTTGGATTTCTCTACTTGCACGTGAACATTTGAGTTGTTGAACTGTTGGTATAAAGACTGGCATCTTTATTTCTTTTGAGTTTTGGACAAAAAGGAGGAAGTGATTATCTCAATGAGGAGGTCCATGCCTTCAAACCCTCAGCAGGAAAAGGGGTCTCCTTCCTGTAGAAAGCTTTGCATTCAAAACCTGGAGAAAAACAAGGTTCTTCAAATCCCCCGTCTCCTACGAGGATCACGCATATGCCGCGTGCTGACCTTTGTGGATCCCATGCCCAGGCTCCAGTTTAATGTTAACTTTTTCTGAGTGGTAATGACAGTTAAAAAAAATATTTCATCTCTGCTTACTTCCAGCTAGTCTTTCTTCTCCACTCCACTCACTCGTTTTGCAGTCCTCTCCAGTTACGCTTGTGCCGCTCTCTGGATGAAAGAGTAAAGAGCTAAAAGAATGGGAAACGCTTGGATGGGTTTTGGCTCTGATGAAATTACCTGAAGAACAGGACTCAGGGGCACCTTGTTCTCCCTCCGTCACAGAGAAAGCCGTGACCGGCGTGAGGAGGCCGGGCCGTCCTCGCGGAGCTGGAGCCCACACCTGCCCTGGGCCCTGCAAGAAGAATCATCAGTAGCAATAACCCTCCTGGGAGAGGGCATTGCCACCCCCGAACTCACTTTTCAGCAGTGACATGGTCTAGCTTAGCACATCCTGCAGTGACTACGTAAAGAAGCCTGGAAAATCTTCTGTTGTTGTACAAAAAGCAAAATTATTCCACATGAAGAGCTTGCTTCTGCCTTTAGTTCCATGCAGCCCCAAATCTCTAAAGCCTCTCGTTAACTCCAGGTGACATAGACCATGTAAGCAGGCCTCATGGTGACTTCTTTTCTGGGTGCACAGGTTACCCTGCAAGGTCTTGTTCTAAAGCACTATGTAATTTACATAGGGGAACTAAATTATGTTATTCAAGCCAGATAAAACCATGTTCTTTTTAATCTGTATAGAACTATAAATAACCTAAATGAAGTGACATCTCCTGTGTAGTATAGTACTGATGCAGGATCCATGTAACTTCAATGACTCCAACTAGAGCGAAAGGAAGCATGCTGTTGCACATCTTGTGACTCATGTTTTAAACAGTTATATTTTCTAATTTATTTTGGAACTTGACATTTAAACACTGGGATTTAGCAATCCCTATTCAGTGCCCCAGTCTTTTTAATTCTTACTAATTGGAGCAAGCAAATAAAATGGTTTTATTTTTATTTTCTTTACAGGTTATGTGTTTTATAGACTAAACTTCTAAAATTTTCAGTTATTTCATCATTTTACGTTTCAAGTTCTAAATGCTGACATGTATGACATAATTATACTAGCACCTGACTGTAGTAAAAAATACGTAGGGTGACACTCCCATAGGATAAATTACTATTTTGGTTTTGTCTTTCAATTCTTAGTAATGGAAAGGTGCTGCATTTAATGTCTGATGCTGTGAATGCCAATCTGCAATATTTCATGTACATGTCAAATTATGCTGCACAGATGAATTTGGAGGCCGAGAGAGACAAAAGGCCTTTTTTTTACACATTACATGTTGCAATCCCTAATCCAAACCATTTGATCTCCTCTCCTGCTGTTTGTGCTCTCCTTTAAAGCTATCAGAACATGTATTTGCATTGCCTTTCCATGGAAAGTGACTTACAATATGTAAACAAGACATTCATCCTTTGTGAGAGGGATAATGCTTCCACAAGTATTATATAGTCATTGGTAATTTTAACAATATTCTGCACTAATAAGGACTTGAATTAAGCCTTCCAAAACAGGTCAAACTTCTACTCGGGCTGTATGTTTACAGTTACTATCAGGGTAATTCATAAACCAACATTTCCTTCTGTAATGACATCTTTATCCTTTATTTATTCTGTGTTTTGCATTTGTTTTCTCTGTATTTCCTCTGCAGTCACATTACTAGCAAAAATGCAAGAGGAGGGAGCAATATGGGAAAGAGTTGCTCGCCCTTGCTACTAAAAATGTGAGAGCATGGTTACAGGAGGGTAATAGATTGTTGTGGAAACTGGTTAAACACCAAACCGGTTAAGCAGTGAGGTGAAAAACAAACTTTCCAATTGCAAAACCTTCAGGCTTTTTTGTTGATTTCTGAAGTGAAGACAGAGGAACTTTACAAAAACAACCTTCCATACTGCTGTTGTCATGTCTGGTCTTGACGGCTCGCGCTGCAGAGATACCAAAGGGCAGGACGACTTGCCAGAAGGCTCTGCCAAGTGAAATCTGTGGCAGACGCCTGGCATGGGATCCAGGGGAACCCATTTGTGCGCAGCAGGAACATGTGATCCCGCAGCCGTTCCTGCCCGAGCTGTAACTGCTCCAGAGGACCTGGGCAGCAGACCCTTGTGAAGAGCATTCACCCTCTGTGGAGAAAGAAAGATAGCCCCGTGGCCAGAAACTTTGCACTCTGGAAGATGTAGGGTGGGCTCTGTCCTGGAAATTTCCACTTCTACTGACAAAACGGGCTGAGGGAACCCTTCTGATAAGCAGTCAGCACCAGTCCAACTGCTTATGCTTAGAGCAGGTGTTTGTGTAACCAGAGAGCCATATGCTCAATGACCACTGGGCTGATATATATATATATATTTTTTTTTAATGGGACATTCAAAAATCTCCAGAGAGAAATAGCGCTGCCATTCAGGCAATGTGGAAGTAAAGAAAAAGTTTGATCGGGCTATAAAATTCTGGCTTGACTCTGAGAAGCAGGAGTGAGCATATGAAGGGAATGCATTCTTGAAGATTTATTTACCTTTTCAGATTTTATGTAGGCAAATCAAAACCTGAAAATAAAACCAAAGCCAGAGCAGAATGGCAGCTGAGGGTTACTCACTCAAATCTGCATTAAAAAACTCATACTTGCCAGCCTTGCTATTTGATATTCTTTTCTTCCCTGGGTTGGTTTGTTTTTTTTTTTTTTCTAAAAAAACCTGAAGAAATAGTGGGATGCAGCAGCAGCCAACAAGGTCCCCAGGAGAATTTTTCCTTCATTCTCAGTTTGATACTGAGAAAATTATTCTTCATTTATGATTATAACTTTTGCCCTTTTGTTTGCAGTCACTTATTATTCCTCGTAATAGAGACAGTCAGGTAGTGGATGTTTCTGCCCTTTACATTACTCCATTACTAATGTTCATCACAACCTTTGTGAATATTTATGTAGCTCTTTTAATATTAGAAATTGAAATCGCTGAATATTATCTCTGCTTCTAGCTTGTCTGCAGGAAGTTTCAGCTACTGGCTCTGTGGGACAGATTCTAACTGGAGTTCTGCCATACAGGTCTGGATGGAAAAACATCTGTTGTGGGTCCAGGGTGAAATACAGATGGCACGGAATTGTCAAGTGCTTTTCCTAATTTTTTTTCATCAGCTTCTACAGAAGCGGTACCAGAAGTGTTCAGATTTCCTGAAATAGCTCCACATCTTCCTCTCACCCCAAAACTTCTGCTGGCAGTGGACTAAGTGCAACAGAAATCAGAATTTTCATCCAAGAGCCTGCGCACATGAGAGGGGAATTGGAATAACATTTGTTATTTGCAAAGATGAAGAGAATTTCAGTCTGAGAAAGAGACATGAGGTGTTATTTTTAAAATATATAAATTAGGAATAGTTTTTTGGAAAAACCACCCACCTTTGACAAAGATTTATATTTCCAGGGAAAACTGTCTGACTGAAAGCATCCAGAAGACATGGCATATATTCCCAGCCAAGCTCGATTTCAAACAACAACCACAACTATCAAGTAAAGCAAATTCTTAATATGGCTAGAATGGCTTTGAGAGCCAAGATGTATCCAGAAGAGACTCGGTATACGCACTGTTATTAAATGCTGAGTTATAACAAAGGACAACTGTCTAAACCAAGAGCATGTTTTAAATAAGTTGGTGGAGGACTAGGTGACCTAAAGCAGAACAGATGTTGAGATGTCAGAGAAACAAAGAAAAAACATTGGATTTGTCAATAAACATTCCCAATTTAGAATGGGCAATAAAAGTAACATTACTAAAACATAATAAAAGTTGTATTTGTTTAGCAAAGAACAAAATGTGTCTCCCAAAAGACTCAGGAACAGCTTTCACAAAGGCTTGACTTACTCAGAAGCTGCATCATTCAGGTCCCTTGAAAATTAGCCTCCGACTTATCCATTTAAAGTGAAAGGGTAGAAATGTACTGCCAGGTGTTTTTACATTTGTGATAATTTATATTTATAAATTGTCTCAGTCTTTTGAGACATGGCACATTCTGAAAGCAAATTATGTACATTAAAAAAGAATAATCCCGTCTAATAGAATTTAGACCACAGCTAGAGATAAAGTGAATTGGGTGTAGTCATAAAAAGCATGAAGAAGGAATCAAGAGGAAATCTTAAGGCAGGGGTCTGTCACTATACCAGCTTGATTCACTTTCCTGTTCCTATTCTATCCCAATTTTCAGAGTTAATTTAGAACATGACTGGCTGATTGCTTTCTAGATATCTTAGAGCATAATCCATAGGAGCAAAAACACCAACATCCTTTTGTTGTTACTACCAAGAAAACATACAGTGCTTGTCTAGCTGGTACACTTAAAATCCTGAGTACACAAGATATTTATAAGCTGTCTTCAATGTGCCCTTGTGGCCAAGAAGGCCAATGGCATCCTGGGGTGCATCAAGAAAAGTGTGGCCAGCAGGTGGAGGGAGGTCATCCTGCCCCTCTGCTTTGCCCTGGTGAGGCCCCATCTGGAGCACTGGGTCCAGTTCTGGGCTCCCCAGTTCCAGAAGGACAGGGAACTGCTGG
>JAOXJK010000012.1:129779283-129817732 GCA_025774025.1 Xenus cinereus
TGTGGGACCTGCTCTGGGTGGACCTGCTCTGGCAGGGGGTTGGACTGGATGATCTCCAGAGGTCCCTTCCAACCTCATTTGATTCTATGCTTCTATGATCCTCTCACACTTAACTGAAGAATGTAAAACACTGACCAGCCTTTCTCGCCATCAAGAATTCAATACAATACAAAGCAGGTATGATTTACATTGCACTGTGGGCTTGGGAGAGACATTTAAAATTTAACGTACTGCTTCAGCTTTTAAGACTTGGGTAATCTCATTTTAGCATTTATTTATATTAGAGTTCTTAACTTTTACTTCTCTCATTGGCTCTGAAAATGGAAGGTCAGTGTCAACAGATCGTTAAAATACTGTGACTGGAAGCTCAATCTCAGATGATCCATAAGGACAGGGAGTTAAAAAATATTTTCATTATTTATTATTGTAAATCACATCAGTTTGAACTCTTAAAATTAAATATACAAATATTTGACAGTGCCCAAAACCTACCTCAGTTAAAAGAACACTACTCCTAGGAAAGGCTGAAATACGGGTGTGTTTTTGGCTTCAGAAACTTGGACTGCTTTCTTAGTAACCTTTCTGTTGCTGTGCCACCACAGCATGTAATAAAAAAGAAAGATAGCTTTATGCAGCACGGCTCTTGCTCATCTTCTGAGACAATAAAAAAGGAGGTCATAGGTGACAGCTCTGTTAGTGTTTCCTTGTTTAGGTCACAAATCTATTTTTTCTATTGATTTCATGTAAAGCCACTGATTAAAACCATCAAACCCAAGTGATTCAGCTTTCATTAAAGTGATTGTAATAAAACCCACAGCCTCCTGCTTTCTCTAGGCTTGGTCAGCTCTAACCTGAACTGAGCAAAACATTTAAATACCAGCTTCTTACAAGATCTATTTATTTCAGAGGGGCTCTGAAATATCCGTTTGCCCAGTTCCTTTGCTCTGCATCGCAGAGAGGGAAGCCCTGTGCGACGGTCCGTGGGCGAGCTGTTCTGCTCTGGTTTGTGTGACTCCGGGTCCGTGACACCCTTTGTCGTCTTCTCCTGGAAACCCCTGTAAGACCCGCCACCGCCTCTCGCTGCACCCGGATTTGCCCGACTTGTTTCCCTGCAGCAGGGGAGAGAGAGAAAATGCTGGCTCCTAAAGCAAGGAGATCTCGCTTCTCCCGAATAAAGGGACCATCTGGATATGGAGGAGATGGGTACTTAACAGTTCCAAAGGTACAAATGCCCTCTCTGTGGTGGAAGTTTTCAATACTCCGGTCGAGAAAATCAAATACACTGGAGAGTAAAATGCCAATTTATTGTGAATTTTACTAAAAAATTACTCTTTTTTTTTTTTTAATTAGAATTGGTAGCTGCCTGTAGCATAGTTGTTTGCCTATAAATATAGTTTTTATAAACTACAGTGAGAGATTGAATGAGAATGATGGTTAGATAAAGGAGTTCTCCCATATAATTTTATGTCTTGCGTAGCCAGGACAAGCCAGATATTCTCAAACAGTACCTGTGATTGCCAGATCCAGAGGAGATATGCTGTTATCTGTGATCCTGAGACATCTTCCCATGAGTTATTGCCTATTTTAGCTGAACCTGTTCCCACATTCTCAGATATAACATAAATAAAAACTTTAACAAAGCCGGCTGAACAACCAGGGGCTGCTTTTGCTGAAGGTGACAGTATTCTCGCTGTAACACCTGCGTGATCTCCCTTCCTTGCTGTGCTCTCCTGGAGCAAGGACAACACTCACACGGGGACCCGGTGCCAGGCTCAGCTTTTGCAGAGTAAGGAGAACCCTTTTCTTTTTCTGGCAGCCAAGTGAAAATGCCAAGTGATAGAGAACCAGAGAGACAGCTGGTTTCTTTTGAAAACAGAGATACTTTTGAAACTTTCTACACAGGATGCCTGCTCTGCTCTTTTAAGTAGCATATATACACTTGCCAAAAAACCAGCTGAGATGTCAGAGGCAGTGGAGAAGGAACTCAGGGTGACCTAAGACCCTGCAGAAGTGACCCACTGCTTGGCCTAAACTGGTATCACTGGAGTCCTCCCCATTTTTCACTGTGGATGATGAGACCGCTGCAACACGATAGAAAACGCTGCATAGGATCACAGCAAGGATTTTGGCATCCCGGGATGTAAACAGAGGGGCTGTGGGGAAACTCGGCTGCCCGTGGCAATCCCTCTGCAGAGAGCTGCTGCTCCCCACGTGGGGTGCAGCTCACCCCGCACCCCCACCTTGCTCCCTCTGCCTTTCCCATCTCCTTTCTCAGCCCCTTTTCCATTCAGTGCATGGTCACGTCCGTGTACCGTCCTTGGGCAGAGCTGCAATTCACATTTGTGTCAAGCAGAACTGTTAAATCTGGAGAGTGCCTCCAAAGCAGCCTACGTGCCAGCTCTCCCTTGTCCCACAGGCGGCTGTTTGAACCCCTTGTTCCAGTCTTACCTTCTTCTGAAGTTTTTGGGGAATTTTTGATTCGTCCTGCAATAGCGCTCAATTCTCTTTCTCTCAACTACTACTTCCAAAACGTGTATTGCAGATTACTTTGCTAGTTCACAGCAAAATTGCATGTGATTCAAACAAACACGAACCTTGATTCAAATAACCATGAAGCAAGAGTAAAGTTCAGTGCTTTCCTACAGCAAAAAGACTAGTTCATATCATTATTTCCACATCCCAGTGTCACTTTGTTTAAGCATAAGTGATATATTTCTTCCTACAGTGTACCAATAAGCTAAGATTGGATTACTGTTTTTAATCGGTAAAATGATTTATTTTATTTTCAGGGACTTATTTATTGAGAAGGTTACTCTTTTTATGCTGTGAGTTAATGAGATAGGTATCTTTTAACCCATTAATATCTCGCCACTTTAATTATTAATATATTTTCACTTCTCGAGCGAAATAGTCATGGTACCAAACTACCCACTCCACCCGCGGGTCTCTGCAGACGGGTCATTCAGTTGGCTGCAGTAAAGGGCAAACACACACCACTCCCTGGGCTGTTCTTAGAAAGGCAAGATTTCAACGCCTTAAGAGATTGCCATGGTTATTTCTACCGTGTCTTCATGTTAATGTAGAAACTTACTAAAAATAGTCAAAAATAGAGGAGAAAACTACTCCTTTTTTTCCCTGGAGGTTACCACAGTTTAACATCATTTGTATGGTTATTTCTTGTAACTGCTCCATGGTCCCCAGGGGCACCTCAGCCATGAACCAGAACACCCAGCAAATCACCCGCTAGCACTGCAGAGGGAACAGGAAAATCTTTTCTATTTTTCTATGAAATGTGACTTCCAGCTTTGGGCCAAAGGAGGAATAATTTAGAGAATTGACTTCTCGCAACACTGAATTATACTGATGCTGATTTGGCTCAAAACGCCAGAAGATAAAAGGAGAAATAATGGGTCAGGGGGGTTGCAACCAAACAGTCGTTTAGTCTAAAGGGAAACAGCAGTGGGTGCATGGTGAAAAATGTCAGCATCTAATAAGATACCATTTTCTACTGAAAGACCCCAAATAAAATCAGTTTGTATAACTTTTACAACGTTTGAGTGTAAGGGAAGCCAACGTCTCACTCACCTTTGCCGTGGGTAACTAAAGCTGCCACACGGCTGTTACCTTCTCGTCACACAAGGTCCCAAGTGGGAAAGGTAAAGGCAGAGGAGGATTTTTCCAAATGTTTTTCAGTTTAGGACATGTCACATACTGGTGGCCCGGAATATGGAATGGAATTTCCGAACTGGGAGTAATGAGAAGCCACAAAACCCTCTGGCTCCTGTGCAGCCCTGATTTGCCTCCCTCCTGGTTTTGAAACTGTGCTGCCAGGTTTTTGGGAGCTATTCTATACAGCAACAACACCAAAAAAACCCACAAAAAACATAAACCAAAGAGTCTCCTGTGTAAGGACAAAGTCACCTTGTATAACTCTAGCTGTTGACAGTGAGCCAGAGAGATTGGATTTTTTTTTTCATTTGAATTGAAAAAGCTGTAAGCCAGACATAAAATATAATGTATTACAGTCATTTACATGTTCTAAAGTGCCCTTCACTCATGGTATCGCCAATGCTTCAGAGAAAGAGATTCAGATGCAAACCAAAAAAAAAAGAGAAGTAATTTTAAGAACATTTAAGAGAAATAAATCATTTTCTTCCAGCAGAGAGTTCTGGAGACCTAGATTTTCCCTGTAAACCAGTAATCCTGAGAGCGGTACAAATTCCTCAGTAACTCAAGTTTTCCTTCAGCAAACAGAGATGGATCCTGCCTCGGAGCACTCAGGACCACACCGGGCCATCCCCCGGCTCGGCCACCACTGTAGCTTCAAGGTTCTGGTAATCTTTGCAGTAGTTTAAGTGTCTGGAAATCTTTCTGTCATGTTCATGGCAGGGAATGGTCTCTGGAGGTAGGTGTGAGCACACCCGGACAAACCCTGTGCTTTTAGCAGGCACTCTCGCTACTGTGCAAATAAATTGGATGTATTTAGACATAAGGTCTAATTTGGTGGTTTTTTGTGACGGGCTTTGCTTTTGTATGGCTCATTCTACATCTGTTTCCCTGGAATGAATAAAGTATCTGTCCTTTCTGCCTTCATCTGCAAACCAAAATCCATTTGCTGCATTTCCATTGCATTTAATTTGCAACTTCTGATTAAATTCTGTGAGGCCCTGACCTGCAGATATCAGCCCTGAGCCCTAACACTGAAGTTTCAACAGCTGTGGCAAGGAGAGCTTTCAAAATATCTCCTCTGTGCCCCCTTCCCAGCCCTACAGCCCCTCAACCATTGGAAGGTGACCCACAGACATGGCTTTGTAGAAGATGCAGGTAGAGACTGAAAGGTGGACTGGGCTTTATGTGCAAAATAGCCGGGGTTTATCTGTTTTATCCAACTGAAGACTGTGAATGGGCCTCAAAATGGGTGCAAAAGTAACTCTAAAAGTTACTTTTAGAGTTAAAAAACTCTAAAACTCTTTTCTACTCAAAGCCCCTACATCTTGCTGGAGCAGGGTGAAAAGATCTCAGATAAACAAGAATGAGAGCTGCCAGGACAGCCCATAACCTCTCTCACATGGAGGCACCCATCCCTTGAGTCACCGAGGCTGCAGCCACCTGCATGGTGACTCTGCTCCCAGAAATTCACTTTCACAGCTGGATCAACTGTTTGGGAAATGTGTTCAGACTGTAAACACATTGTGGTGACAAAGATAACATAAGTTTGCATCAAAGCAGCTCAGTCATGAGCTGTTTGTGAAACCAGAGAGTCTAAAACCAACCCTTTTCCAAATTTTTGGTTTCTGGACAATGTTGTTTACAACTTTTTACAGCTGTTCCTTGGGTTTTTTTAAATTCTAAAGTTTATCACACTACATGCTGTAAAACTCATAATCATATTTTTCTCAGAGTTTTCTCGTGGGTCGCCCTCAGCGTCTCATATAAATGAACAATGTTTTCCAAGGCTTCTTCCCCTGGACCATCCTATTTAATACATGTGTTTATTGGTGCATTTCTGCCTTTGGAAGAGAAATGGTATGTAACAATAATTGTGCACCATCTGGGAAGTGTACAGCCTGGGTGAACGGGCAGCAGGTCCCTCTCGGTCGCAGCTGCACAGCCGGCTGGAACCCGGGCTCCCTCCCCGCCTGTGGGGAGACCGGGCACCCTCAGACATGGTCAGAGACGGGCAGGGGGAGGCAGCCCCCACCCCAAGACATGGGCTTACCTGGCATCTGCTTCCAGAAGGCCTTCAGGGTGCCCATGTGTGAAATACAGACGTGTCCAACACTTCTCATGGCAGATAATGTGTGGAAAAATCTGGAAGTCCGAGGATGTATAGATGTGCATCAGGCTGCTGAACCAGAGCCACAAGAAACCAAAACACAGTAGTTTCCTTCTGAGGCAGCTGTGAGGCAGAATGTTGTACCTAGGGGATGTGAACACCAGGAGAACCAGTGTAATGTCTAAGTCGTCATCTGCGTGGTACTGGAGAGGAGTCAGGAGTCTGGAGTCCATCTCTTCTCCCAAGGGACAGGCAATGGGACAAGAGAAAATGGCCTCAAGTTGCACCAGGGGAGGTTCAGATTGGAGATTAGGAACAATTTTTACAGGGAAAGGGTTATTGCACATTGGAATGGGCTGCCCATGGAAGGGGTTGAGCCACCATCCCTAGAGGTGTTCAAAAGGTGAGTTGACATGGTGCTGGGAGACATGGTTTAGTGATGGGCTTTATTAGAGTTAGGTTGATGGTTGGACTAGATGATCTGAAAGGTCCCTTCCAACCTAGACAATTCTATGATTCTATGATTCTGCCCATGGTGATGCAGGGACCAGAGGCTGCCGAGGGTCCCTGAGGACCAGAGGGAGGAGGGGTCCAGCACAGACCCTGGCTTGTACCTGCACCCCCGGCTGCAACTTACGCTTTTATCTTGCTTGTCACTCTCTTCCCAGCCCACATCACACTCCTGCCTGACCCTCTGCTGGGTCACCAGCAAATGAATCTCTGCTTTGCTGTACATTAAAAAGCCTGTCTATTGTCACGGGTCAGTGCTACGAGGCACATGGTGGAGCAGCGGGTACCCCCTGGGGAGACTTGCCTCAGAAGACAGGCTCACAGTGCAGGCAGGAAAGCCAAGAACCATCTTCAGAAGTTCCCCAGGTTGCCAAGGATGTGGTTTTGTCACACAGTGAACAGGCAGCACTTTATTCCTCTGCTGAAAAATTCCCAACACATTAGCATTCCCAATGCTCCTTTTTTGACCTGAAGGTCTTCTAATGTTGCCCGACTTCTGTGGAAGTGAAAGATTGTAATATCCACGTTTACAATGAGCCTGGCCGTGTCTTGGAGGACAAAACAGCCTGTTTGCATTGCCTGCATACAAATTGCTGGGCAAACAGGATGGTGGTGTGAGCAGCAAACCTCATCCCCAGAAATGTGGATATATGATCCAGAAAAAAAGACAGTTCTTGCATTGTGATGTATCCCATCTGCTGGAGCCTTGAAATTCCTAAAAAACTGTATGACATCTCCCGTACAGCCAGAGTTTGTAAGCAGTCTTGCAAGGCACTTTGGAGATGGGTCTCAGCCAGTCCTTGTCCCAGATCCCAGCAACATCTTTGGGTTAAGGGCACGGTCGCAGGAGGCAGATCTGTAGCCTGGAAGCCTTGATCTTCATCTGCAAGCACTACAGACTGCAGTTATGGATCCATAGCTCATGAGGGTGCAGAGGCACTTTTTAGTAGTAACACAGCTCCAAGGAGTTGAGGGAAACAGAAAATGAGATTTAATCAGTGACACCACCTGGTTACTTGTGTGCTGAGGGAGGAGGTGGAAGGGGCTTGTTCTGCTTGTGAGGCTGCTCCAGGAAGTACCTACAGAGCTTCTGGCTCAGAGATGCTGAACCCAAACATGTATCTCGTTCTGACGCTTCTAAAGAGCTGTTTATTTGTTAAATAAAACAAAGCAGTTAAACTCTTCAAAACAATGATAATCCACAGTGATGCTTCACATGCCGCAGCTCAAGCAGATTGTTGCTGCCTTTCAGCCGGGAAGGGCTGGACCTGGCTGCGTGAGCAGGGACCATGTCCCCACTGGTCTCACGCCTGGCTCTGTGCGAGGGCAGCCTGACTGTCATCCCCGTCTGCTGCCACCCAGCCCTTCACAAGGCTGCAAACACCACACTTGCCACTAAGAAGCCAAAGAGGAAAGGGCACGTAGCCCACCTCCAGTCTGTCCAGGTCCTCACCGCTGGGACGGGGCCCAGGGAGCAGCGACGGCTGTGAGACTGCTGCTGCTAACTGTGGTACCAACCGGTGTTGGGGAAACCCGGGTGAATATACTGCTGATGGTATTGGTACTAACACGATATTTCTGGAGTAGAAATCTGTCACCCATGGCTACTTAGTCTTGAGTGAGTGACTGAAGCCAGGAAGGAAGGAAGGGCTATGTGACTATGGACAGTGCTGTTAAATCTTTATCTGCAGTGTTTCCTTTAGTGAAACACTGCACTGGCTCACATGCTTCTTGGAAATGGCATGAAGAAAGAGCCCAAACAGTGCAGTTCGCTGTTATTTTTCATGAAGACAGGCAGTCCAGCTCATTTATAATTTACTGATCTGGTTCTGAGGTCACCTTTGGTACCCCAAAACCACAGAAGCAAAAAGCTTCCCCTCTCCTGGGCATACTTTTCTCTAGAGTCAGTAGTCCCTACGGAAAAAAAATCCAGCTATTTTGTTCTATTTGACAGTTTTACAGCCATCATAAATAACATGAAGTGACCTTAGTATGAACCATGCTGGCATCCTGCCCTCTCCTGCCTCAGGTCAGACCCAAGATGGCATGAAGTTCACAGCTTAGGAAAGCATTCCTGTAAACATGCTCACAGCTAAAAATCCGCTGAGGTTAAGGGCTCTTTCTTTGTTGGGGATTCTTTAAAAAAGTATTTTGCAATACAAAAATAGGTGAAATGTGTTTCTGCAACTCAAAAGAAAAAAAAAAAGAAAAAAGAAACATGCTCTGAAATTGCCCTATATGGACATCTGTTTAAGAACAAATTTCTCTTTCTTTCTTTGGAATGACTTTTTCTTTAGAAATTTAAACTGACTACAGTAAAACTACACCAAGTGGCTGAAATCTGGTCAGAAATCAATGCTTAAATAGTGCAAGCATTTTTTTTTTCTTTGATTTTGTCGCTTTGTGGAATATTTTTAAATTATCTTCATCTTGATTGGCAGTAAGACATTTTCCCAATACTTTGGATGTTTTTTAGTGGGAGAACTGATGCACAGAATCACAGAATGGTTGAGGTTGGAAGGCACTTCTGGACGTCCCCCCAGTCCAAACCCTCTGCTCAAAGCAGTGTCAATTCAAGCAGGTTGCTTGGAACTTTTTTCTTATCTATGGTAAATAAATTTGCTTAGAACACACCTTTTCTATATATATATATATAAGGGTAATTGGGAAAATCAAAACAAATGAATCAAGCCACAATGAACAGTGAAGCAGAAAGCCAGTCCGTGCCCAGCTTTCATACACATGATTTCTCCTTCAAGCACAACGTAAAGAAAGCCGGGTGTTTTTGCAGAGTGCTGTTGTGGTTACAGAAAGACTTACTTCTCTTTGGAGTGCAGGCTTAAACACCCAGTGACACCAGTGCTCCCTGGTCAGCCCTCTTGGACACAAGGGCCGCAATCTCAGTTGTTCTCTGCGCCGCTGGGGTTGCAAAGCGCCGCTGGGCTGCGCGTTGCACGCGCCTGGCACGCTGAAGGACACGCTCTGGTCAGACACAGAGGGAACCAGGGAGCAGATTTCCACAGTCCCTCTGACCAACACAGCGTTCTGCTGGGCACCCCAAACTGCGGTCTCACAAAATCCCTGTGGCCTGAGGCAACCCCGGCACTGCAGAACATGCCAAAAGTCCGTTAAGTCTAAGTTTGTTTCTACTCTAAGTTCTGTGGTGTGACCTACAGCCAGAAGTTTCACAATATCAAAGTGAAGTTTCACAATATCAAAGTGCTGGATTTAAATAGCTGAAAGCTCCTCTGCTTATACTCCACTTCAATGTGTCCTGAAAACACTGGGATTTTGCCACCGACTTCTCGAAGAACGGAAACTGTCACTTTAGATGCTGTATTAGAGCCTCTTTGTTTCTCTAATGCCACCATGAATATTGGGAGGGGGGTCATTTCTATAAAAACCATTGAAAATTTCATTAAAGGGGAGAAAAGGGTTTGTTTGGATACCTATGAGGATCTTAATTTGTCTAAACTGTAATGCGGGGGGCATCCAGAGTGTCAGCTTGCAGTTCTTGCAATCTGTCCTGAAAATCCACCCTGCTAAGATCATGCTTCCCGTTCTGTTTATTAAGTCAGCTGTGTAATAAAACAGTATTAATTTGTTACCATGCCATATCTCATCTTGTGAGATTTTTGAAATTCCTGCATTTGAGTGTCAGATACGTTCCAAAAATACGGAAATAAAAAAAGCATTCTGCAATGCTATTCACTGTCATATGATTTATTTTATTCTTTATTCTACTGTCATTATTCTAAGATAGCACACCTTATAATATAAAGTTTTAAGAGTAGCTGAAGTTTTTAGAATGTTGTCAACACCATTTTTTCTCTGGAAATAGCTAGAAAGAAGTCAAAATTGTGAAAATTTTACTTCCTTTTAATATGTAGTCTTTGCCACCTGTATCATTGGTTTTGTATACATTTTTCATAGCGTATTTATCTTCAGGAAGACAAGAAATTGGTTTCTGACATAATCATAATATTGCAACAGACCAAAGCAGAGGCATCTTTTTGGAAATGTAGAATAAATACATTCCCTGATCTCAGAACATGAGGAGGGAGGCCTGAAGGGAAATAAATCTGCAGAAGTCAAAAGTTATCTTTTGCTTATTATTTTAAACGGACAGATTTGGCAGTGCCCTAGTCCCTGAAGAAAAGGGACAACCTGAAATTCTCACAGATGGCCCCAAATCTGCCTTCAGCCCCAGGAAGGAGAAGCCCAGCCCCACTGGTGTGGTGCCTGTAGGCCCTGGGTCTGGAGCATCCCCTGCAGGAGGAAGCTGTAGCCACTGCTTGGCTCACAAAAAAGCTCATGCCAAAGGGTGGCTGGGTCTGGTGTCTGAGCAGGTGGAAAACATATAACAGAAAGGTATGAAGGTGAGGTGACAGGAGAGGAACCCTCTGAGGTCCAGGCAACCGATAAAAAGCCAGGAGGAACAAGCCGTACACAGATCAAAAGAGGGAAAGAACACTGTTCTTGTTAGTGAGATCAGTGAAAAAACTGCACACCATCTGCAATGCAGAGAGACAAGTAGCTCACAGAAAATAGCCCGATCTAAGGGATAAGCTTCTGAACAGATTCTGGAAGTTTTACCAACTGTAAAGAGGATTTCGCAGAACCGAAATCGCGTTCTTCCATTTAACACTAAGAGGAATAATAACAATCAGGGAGGACGGTGGTGCCGGTGCCTCCTGCGGGCTGGCTGGCTGCAGGAACGCTGGTGGACAGTGTTGGACAGACAGTGTTGGACTGACAGCCACATCTATCCCCCTCCCCGGGAGGAAAGCCACGGCCACATGGATCTTTGCAGCATTCTGTTAGAAGTGGCAAAATGAAAAGTGTCAGCAGAGATGCCTGCAGTGTTACAGGAACATCACTGCTTACACTACAGCTCAGGATCAAATGAAAAGTCACACTGACAAGAGAAGAAAATGCTTTGTTGAAGCAAATGTTAAAACACAGAAATTTTTTGGCAGCTCGTCACGTTTCACCGAAGTACCCAAGCGGGAAGTGGGTTCATGGCACAGGTTGGGAGGATGCCTGCTCCCATATCCGTCTCAACGGCGGTAGCAGAGGCTGGATGGGGAGGCAGATCCTCGCAGAGAGACTCTGGGCATACTCATTCCTCACCCTTTCATCCTAGAGACAAAAAGGAGAATGAAAAATCAAGAAACTGAGTGAGAGATAAAAGAGATGGCAGATAAAGCCTTGAGGCAGCAGATAAACCTCTGAGCAAGCATTGAGCAGCTGCACACATGTTTTACATGGAGCCAAATCTAGAGTGAAGAAGAAAATGAAGGGAAATAGCCCATATATTTTAGTAGAAGTTTGTTGGACTGCAAATAGCATTTGAGGCTAATGCTTAACAGATGGTAACTTAATGGGAAGGGAGGCAGGAGGCAATTTACAGTCTATGAACCGTTGTATGAAATATCAGGGCAAGAGAAAGCTCTGAAGGGATTAGGGGTAAGCAGCAAACGATACAGAAAGTGAAGCAGCTGTGGCCTGCTTGAGGTGACAGGACCTGCAACGGCTGGGTATGTCCTGGGCAAGGGTGATGGTGTGTTCCCGGGCCCCTTGCTCCCCCCAGCCTGACCCTTTCCCCTCGCCCTGCTCAAGCTATAACCACCAGTGGTGGTCGTGATGGATGCACCTGGTCAAAGGGGATTCGGAGGAGACAGATAAAAACACAACGGCCCAGGACTAATTTATGATAACAGGCTCACCTAACCATAGTGCTGGTTAATGTCCAACCCAAGCCAAATTTGGAACAAACTAACATCTGCAGTCGCTATGCAAATGGGACCATGAGACAGTCATCTTACCCCATAAATAGTGGACAGCCCAAGAGCTCTTTGAGCTCTCCTGCATGGCAGTGGGCTGCACGCCAGGATCTCCTCTTTGGCAGGAACGTCTCTTAATGTTATCCCTCAAGGTTGAGAGATTCCTTGCCTCAACAGACTCTCAGTAAGTGATTAATAGCATGCTAACCTTTGAAATCTTAGCTAAGTGACATAAAGGATTAATTGCGCATACATAATCCTTCAGACATAAGCCATTGATCAAGTGTGGGACTAGGACCTGAAGCTGGAAGGAGTTTAGAAAGCAAAACTCTCTGAGAAGGAGTTTAGAAAGCAAGGGGGTCCTTTCTGAACCTCATGGCTCAACGGGAGGGTCTCCCTGACAGCTTGTCTGACCCTGTCCTCTGTGCGGTAAATGACCAAGTGTACCTTGCCATTGAATCTTGTTCAACCACTGTTGCATTTACCATTGAACTTTGTTAGCTCACTATTTTATATCAATAAAGCATATTGTTGCTTCTCTCTTATGGGTGAAGTGCCCTACTCTTTCCATGACAGCAAGGGATAAGAGAAGATGTGCGCTGACAATAATATATATGAGAAAAGGGACAAAATGTTCAGTGTGGTAGAGGACATTAGCAAATGTGTGAGGTCAATGCATAGACAACCAGCACAGCTGTAACAGGAGAAATGTCTGTAGGAGTGCTCCAGAGTCCTATATCTGCATCCCAGCAAAAGGAATGTTAGAAATCAGAAGAAGAACTATATGGGGATGCACCTATGGGTTAAAGAAAATAAATCTTATTTCCACTACTTTGAAATTGCCAATGTAAAGGAGAAAATAAGAAAAGGGTGATTCTACAGTCACTGAGAAAGCAAATACACAAAGACAGGAGCTACATGCTACAATCATATCCCTCTGAAACACTTCCAGTCCCCCTTCAGCTGCCCCTGGATACTACCGTGTTTTGGCCGTTGGGCACATGCAGAACCGCACGAGGCCATGGCAGTATTGAGACATTTGGAGTGTTCAGCCACACTAAACTCATGATAGGATCATCAGACCAGGACCTCCACTGATCTTACCTGTAGATTCAGTCTCCTGAGGGAATCACAGAGAATCACAGAATGGGGACAGTTGGCAGGGACCTCTGGAGATCATCCAGTCCAACCCCCTGCCAGAGCAGGTCCACCCAGAGCAGGTTGCTCAGGAACGTGTCCAGGCAGGTTTGGAATGTCTCCAGAGAAGGAGGCTCCACCACCTCTCTGGGCAGCCTCTGCCAGGGCTCTGCCACCCTCACAGGAAAGAAGTTCTTCCTCGTGTTCAGACAGAACTTCCCGTGTTCCAGCCTGTGCCTGTTGCCCCTTGTCCTGTCACTGGGCACCACTTGACACCAACTTTTAGATATTGCTCAGCATCGATGAGATCATCTCTCAGTCTTCGCTTCTCCAGCTGAACAGCCCCAGGTCTCTCAGCCTTTCCTCATCAGAGAGATGCTCCAGACCATTGATCATCTTCATAGCCTCCGCTGGACTCTCTCCAGCAGTTCCCTGTCCTCCTTGAACTTGGGAGCCCAGCACTGGACACAGTACCCCAGCTGCAGCCCTACCAAGGCCAGTCTCATCACCTCTCTCATTCAACAGTGGGCCTACATTTTCCCTGGTCTTCCTTTTACTGCTGAGGTACTTGAAGAAGCTGTTCATATTGTCCTTGACATCCCTTGCCAGGCTTAATTCCAAGTGGGCCTTAGCCTTCCTCATTGCATCCCTGCATACTCTGACAGCGCTCCCATACTTCTCCCAAGTGGCCAGTCCTTTTTTCCACATTCTATTAACTTCTTCCATCTGAGTTTTTGCAGAAGCTCCATGCTCCTCCTTGCAGGTTTCCTGCTTCCTTTGTCTGATTTCTTGCTCCAAGGAATGCACCGATCTCGAGCTTGGAGGAAGTGGTGCTTAAATATTGACCAGCTCTCTTGCACCGCCCTTCCTTCTAGAGACTTAGCCCATGGGATTCCTCAAAGTAGGTCTTTGAAGAGCCCAAAGTCAGCTCTCCTGAAGTTTAGGGTTTTACTTCTCCTTTTACACTGCTTCTTCCATGCAGGATCCTGAACTCCACCACCTCATGGTCACTGCAGCCAGGGCTGCCCCCAACCTTCACCTCCCCAGCCAGTCCTTCTTTGTCAGTACAAGGACCAGCAGAGCACCTCTCCTTGTTGGTTCATCCACCTCCTGTGTCAAGAAGTTACCATAACGCTCTGCAGAAACCTGCGGGACTGTGTGTGCCAGGTTGTGTTGTCTTTCCAGCAGGGAAGGGGAAAAGGACCTTGAATCACAGTCTCTAATTTCCCAGCAAGGTGTTCTTAGCACACAACGACAAGGTGTGCTTAGGTAGGGAGTTTTGTTGTTAGGCCTTATCCGTTTGTACGAATACATGGGTCCCTACTTACCGGACCAGGAAAGGCAACTCTAACCCATTTGTCAAGGCACTAAATTAGGAGTGAGCATTAGCAAATGAACCTTTGAATATAAAACAAAACCAGAAATCTTTCTGGGGTAGCCCAACTCAAGGATTAAGCTCTAATAAGAGAAAGCTTACGTAGGAGTTTTGAGCTAAGTGAGCATCCCTGTAATGCCTGATGCCTGCAAAGGAGACCTAAGAACCACTAAACTAGAGTGACAGTGTCCAAGCATGGGCACCCCTCTCCCCAAAAGAGCTGAGCTTGATATGCTCGATGTGCAATACCTGAGGAGAATAACGTAGCACCCACCGAGACCAGCCCGTAGAGCCAACAGAGAAGGCAGCTGACAGAAAATACCAAGGGAAGTCGGGTTTTGCAAGTATTACATCTGGATGTGCATCCTGCCTGGCCTGAAACAGCAGCAGCTGTTTCAGGGGTCACAGCCCTGGTTCTTCACCTGCCAGCCCTTTGATGCCTTTTCAGGCCGTGGGTGAAGAAACTAAGGCCCTCCTATTTTAATTCAGAGTCCAGAGATTAAGGCAGTTTATTAAGAGGTGATAGCCTGCCTCACCTTCCTTTCTGCAAGACAGCATTTCAACAGTCTGGAGAAGAACAGATACGATGAAAAAGGAAATGGGTAAAACACAGAATTATTGTGGAAAAGAGGCTGGTTTTATTTAACTTTAAAAAATTGAAATAAATATCTGGGAGGCTGTTTATTTGGAAAGGCAAAACATTATGAAAAGAATTACAACGGATTTAAAAGCAGCAAGAATTTTCAAGTTGGAGTAAATTTGAAAACACAAAAATGAAAAAAGAAGCATTTTATAAAACTAATTCCTTATGTCTGTAGCTAAGAATATTTTCCTGCATCTGTTGTATTCTGTTCAGCAGTTCTTTTGCTGATGCATGTAGAAGGAAAGTAGTAACCCCCAGTGTGTGTTATTAATATGTAACTCATACATTTTAATGGGATGGTATTTGCTTCAATGCATCTACACAATTCCTGCTAATAACAAACGATTGTGTTAATGGGGGTAGTGCAAACACATTAAAGGCCATATCGACCTCCAGGCAATGAAGCCTCAAGAAGGACACAACTGAGGTACTAAAGCCCGAGTTGAATGTTGTTAGACTTGCCCTATAGATTCTTCTAAAACCTAGAACTAATTTGTCCCTATTAAAATGCCAAATATGATTGCTGCAGCAGTTTGAGTTATAGCCCCACTCTGAAAATAATCAAAAAAGTGGTCTTTATTCATAGAATCATAGAATCATTCAGAGCTACTTCTCAGTAATGACCTGTAACTATTCACCTGCTCGATGAAAACTTTTTACTATTTTTTTCTCCTTTGGCTCTGCAATCCCTCAGCAGCCAAGCAGATCAGGTGGATCCCACTTTGCTGTGAGCTCCTCCAGCAGAATTGTTGGGAGCCGTGGATGCACAGTGGCCACTGATGCCCTAACCCGGCCTGCTGAAACTTTTTAAGTGCTGGAGGTGAGCTGGAGCAATGTATGAAAATGAAGTACAGTCTGTGATTGGGTATGACTATAAATAGCTTTAAAAAAGTCTTTAAGCAGCTTGGCTCTATACGTCAGCTGCAACACTAGCTGAACTGCTAAAATGGATTGCTTGTGCAGAAAGGTTAGACTTTCTGGTGAGAAACGCATTTCAGTTCAGTAACAGAAATCAAGACGTGATTAAATGCCATCACATGCATGATCTCATTTGTTAACCTAAAGTGACATAACCCATGTTGTAGCACAGCAATTTAGCCAGAGGGTTGTTGAGGAGCCATTGTGGAAAATGTCTCACAGCTTTGTAATAGAAAATAAGGCTTTGTCAAGTTATTACTAAAGTGTATACAGTATCCAAGGTATATTAGGCAATTTGTGTAACAAAACTTCCCCCAAATGAATGGAAGGATGAGCAGGATAATGGATTACAGACTGCTTTGTATCTGGTAGTCTTTAAAGTTAATGACTTCTAATAACAAATGAAAACTTACGCCTCGTTTGGAAATAAACATGGGCCCACTGTATGTCTCCCCGTGGGACAGGAGGGAAGGGCAGAGCTGGTGGGGGCTGCACATCCCGGGGGCAGCTGAGGGCTGAACAGCCTGGTGTGACCCAGCTGTGGACAGGACACTGCTCCTGAAGCGCTGCCTTCTCTTGCCTTGGCTCTTGGTGCCACACTGCCCTGAGGACTTGGGGCTGACATCTACCCCCATTACATTTCCTCTTATGAGTAATTTTTCCCATTTTTCTTCAACTGCTGAGTTATGTTTTGTTGTATTGTGTTTTATTCAATGTCAGAAAATTGCTTTAGGTTTTTGGACCCAAAACCACTTGCGCAGAAAGAATGGATCATGGTTGCCTTGTATGGTCTTCTCAGAAAAAGAATTAGTTGGACTATCTTACCTTTCAGAATAATACTTGAGTTAAAAATGACTTCGACACAAATACTGAATAATTAAGTATTCATATCAATCTTCTTTTATATTTTGAAGAGGCAAATAAATCAAGATCCTATAGTCCTGCATAACAATCAGCAAATAAAACTGGTAGACAGTGAATGCAGCAAGACTTAGCTGACTGGCTGTAGCAAGTAGCAATACTGGCTGACCAGCAAAATGTTAGAGTAAATGTTACTAGCAATACTGGCTGACCAGCAAAATGTTAGAGTAAAATTATCCGTAAAGTGGAAATCTGTTTATTCACATTCCTCCCCAATCACGTAAAAAAGTTAAAATTTTCTATTTCTTATCTAAGTCACTAAATCAGTCCTTTCCAATCCCTTCTTGCAGCATGAATGTACCTTCTTATGAATTCTTCTCCTGTTGCTTAGCAGGCCCCGTAGGCTGGTTTTGCTGCACGAAACCTTCATACATCTCGTATTCTCTTCTGCTTTCCTTCCCTTCCACCAGGCCCCATCCTAGCTGTTTCTAATTTGTTTGTTGCCTTGGGCTGCTGACAATTATAACCTAAAAAATGATGTCCTGGTGTATGTATCTAAATGTGGAGCAGATTGATGAAGTGCTGGTCTGGGTCTGCTGTTCCTAGTTCCCAACCATCCACTGAGCTCCCTGGCTGCCCTGTGTCCTACAGGCACGGCTGGGTGAACCAGGAGGGCACAGCTGGAGGAAGGAGAGGGATGGAAGTGCCGGAGGTGGGTGGGAAAGGCTGAGGGGAGACCTTCTCGCTCTTTCCAACTCCCTGACAGGAGGGTGTAGCCGGGGGGGTCAGTCTCTTCTCCCAAGGAACAAGAGATAAGACAAGAGGAAACGGCCTCAAGTTGCACCAGGGGAGGTTTAGGATGGATATTAGGAATAAATTCTTCACCAAAAGGGTTGTCAGGCCTTGGAACAGGCTGCCCAGGGAAGTGGTGGAGTCCTCATCCCTGGAGGGATGTAAAAGACAGGTAGATGCAGTGCTGAGAGACGTGTGCTGGTGGCGAACTTGGCAGTGTAAGGTTAGTGGTTGGACTTGATGATCTTAAAGGTATTTTCCAACCTAAACGATTCTATGATGAGTTAGAGGATACCTGAGGTCTAGGTATAAGCTATAGTGTTGGCCTGTTCTGTTCCTGTGTTAAAAGGCTTTTCCCACACCCAAACAGGTGTGAGCAGCCCATTTTATATTTATAGCTCTCCAGACTATAAATGGCCAGAGCAGCTGTTGAAATAAGGGGCCCGTCCAGAAGAGCCCACCCTGCTCTGTCTCACCCCGCACGAGGGCACTGCTGTCTGAGATGCTTCTCTTCTCACTCAGTCATATTTAGCACCAGTTCATTGCCATAATCTTAGTTATCATTTTAACTTTAATACTGTAGTTTCTTTAGTCTGCATTGATAAGTATTCTCTGAAGAGAGAGAGCTTGCTATTTGTTTCAAGTTGAAACACAGAAGAATGGAGAATTGCAGAGTCTTGCCTGTAGCCAATAGTCCAGGAATGATGCCCTGTGAGTTTATGAAGTCACAAGCATGTGGAGAAGGTGGATTACATGCTTCAGTCGTGATTATTTACTGACTATTGTAATTCAGGAACTAGAGGATGTCAGGTGAGATAATCAAAAGGCAAATTCAAAACCAGTGAGGTTCTTCATACACTGTCCAGGCAGACTTTGGGGCACCACAGCAGGGTGGTTTGGTTGGTATGAAACGTACCCGATCAAACCAGGCATTAGACAAAACCATGGAAGGAAAAATCCATTCTGGAGGATCCCAAACTTCAGATTGCTGGAGGCTACAAGAGAACATCGGAAAAGAAATGTTGCCTCGTGTTTATTCTTAGGTGTCTGCTGTTGAGCAGACTGTGGATAAAACACTTGTGCACACCAGACCTTTGCTCTGACCCAGTGCATATCCCCTGGTGTCACCACACACTCTGAAAATCTGTGCTGGAGCTGGGGATAAAACCTCAGCTGTCCAGCCTTTGGTCCCGCTCTCATGCACCAGCAGTGGTGACTTTGCCCAGTGCTGTGGGCTGTCTTCTGCTGCTTTGTGCATGTTACTGAAGTAAAGAATATGATAAACTGAAGAAATATTCCTGACCTAAATGACAGAAGGTAGAATAAGAAAATAAAACTATGTCAAACAAGCCAATAAAACCAATAATGCTGACATGGTGGAGCAAGGAAGGGCGGTCTGCAGTGCTGCAAAGTGCTCCCTGCTCTTCTCGGGGCTGCTCGTACACCCCAGTGCACTGCTTATCAGAGTTGGGATTTCATTATTAACTGTGAAAGCCCATTTCCCTGGCCAGAAAGGATGACAGCATGATACACAGTTGAAAGGTAAGTTTTTCAGAGTTCACAAGAAAGGAGAGAGGCCTTCAAAACCCAGGGACAAAGCTATTAAAATAAAAATATTCAAATTAAGTAAGCATGAATAAAAGAGAGACAGGAACTGAGACTTCAGAAGTGCTAGCTTTAATAAATAAATAAATAAAGTGGCTTTAGAAAGAGTCTCTGTTTAGGTATTATTTCTCTATGGCACATACCCAAGATTGTTGTTGAAAAGCGTCTTTCACTCTTCCAGTACATTAAGATAAAGTGCTACAGCTTACATTTCCTATTGGTATTTTTTCATTTTAAAAGCATCAGAGCACCAAGAAGGTATTTTAAAATGACGTGCATTGACTTGTATATTGGTACTAAGATTTTTTCTATAATGCCTGCAAGCAAAAATCACAGAACTATAGTGTTTCCATAGCAACTGCATTTTAATAAGGTGAAATTTCCAGTTTGATAGAGCTGAACAACTAATAATGTCAGCTTCCAGTGTTGCAGAATCTCAGATGTCAGGAAGGGTCAGCATAAAACACGGGGCTAAAATTGATTCTTTACAACATTTGTCTTTATTGCTAGTATAATTTTGAGAAAAGCCAATAAAAGAGATGATTAAAACAGTAATCTTATTTTCACACACTTCTCATATCATAAAGCATCAGCATTCAAAATATATCAATTTAAAGCTTATTCCTACATCTCCATAAGAAACATCATGCTCTTACTGCAAGCTCATTTTTCACCTTTGGGCTTTTACTATTTAATACTTCACAGGAGAGTTGTGGGAATAGCGGGTAGTGGGTGTCCGTCAGCGTATGCTGATGTTTGTCAGGCAGAACATAAAAACTCACTAGCAATTTTTGCTGTAAAATCACAGTTCCCTTAAGGTCAAGAACAGATATATCCCTGTGACCGGAAATCTCTTTCCTGGGTTAAAGCTGCAACGGGTGGCCAGAGTTAAGTGATCTTATTCATCTCCAGTGTTGTACTGGCTTTCTTCAAAAAAGTGGTACTAGAATTTATTCAGGTAGCAGTATCAAGCTGCTCTCTGCAATCACCCTCTACCACCCACCCAATATAACAAAAATTAAGATAAAAATTAAAAAGAACTGTCAAGATGCTTTTCAAAAGGAAGCTAGTATTAAAATCACTTATTTCCAGAAACTACGGTTTTAAGTAAAATATCAAACATCAAGGTGCTTGCAATAAAATCAGAGTTGGCTGTGTAGGAATTTGTTATGAAATTTCTGTTTAAGAGATCCTTTTTTCCCCATGTTTTGCCATGAACCATACGGCTCCGTCTATGTCAGTATGTGATCATGCCACTGCCTGGCTCGGGGGCCAACTGCCACAGACAGGCCTACGCACACACTGTAGAATCCTCTAAAAAAGGGTGGCCGTGGCCAAATTCCCTACTGGGAGTGACTGGTTTTATCTCCTGAGCTGTGATTGGGACTGTTGGGAACTGCTGGCAGCCAGATCTGTGCAGGGACCATCCTCGTGCCTCACCAAGGTGGCAATGGACGACCTTCCCTAGAAATGTTCCCCAGCAGGGGTTTGGTTCACACTCGTCTGTTTTATTGTATCAGTGAGAACGATGAGTAAACATTGGCCAGATCTCTGAACATATTGTTTTGTTACCGATGTGTTCTGCAGCCTGAAGATCATATAAATCTCCTTATAAACTGTGAAGGAACGAAATCTATCTTAGTATCCTTGTACAGCATATTTAGGACCTACTGAATGCGGTTGCTGTATAGTATTTTCACAAATTTAACTCAGATTTTATTGCAATCACAATTTAACTTGACCAGAGTTGAGAGTATTTTAAAATTTCACCACCTGAAAGTTAGTACTGTGCAAAATCTCTGTAAATTAATTTTAGTGTATGTCTTTTCATGACAGACTTCAGTCTGGTGTATGCAAATGTCTGATTTAAAACCAGAATGTAAATCAAGGAATGTTTATATTTCATATAGATAATATGTTAGTGTATGAAAAATGAGCCATCTCAAAATACTGCCCACATACCCCTACAGTGATTTCGTCTACTTTTTAATCAGTTTAATTTCCTTATCTGCATAATGACTATTGGCCATATTACACAGAATTCATAAAAAAATTTCATCTTAAGCCATGAATATGAGAAATGATGACAGGACAAACTTATAGAAACATTTAAACTAAAGTATTAATGTAATAATAGCACACTATCTTGAATAATTAATTGAACTTATTTAAAATTATATAGTTTTGCATGCAGGGACACAGATGCCATTAATTCAGCAGGACTGTACATGGTTAAAGTTACAAATTTGGCCCCAGAGATTGTTTGTGTTTGCTTTGAATTTCCCATGAAGGCTGATTTCAGAGCACTTATCTTTGCGGCAGATCTGTGTGCTGTGGTGGGGGCGCAGGGTGAGAGGTGGTGTTGGACAGCAGGCTGTGGTGGGGATGGAGCATCCAGCAGAAGCAACGGAACATATTTAACTAAGAGACCTCAACATCAGCCTCGTCCTGCAGTCCTCTTTCTGGAGGTAAAATAGATGGTGAGCAGAATGCCCGTCTCTGTGGTGGTGGTAATGGGAGGTACCACAATGATGGAGCTGGAGTACATCTGCATCCCACCTGGGTACTGCTCGGGTACCGCTGTGCCTGGGCTCTGCATCCCATCTGGGTATCACTGTTCCTGGGCTCTGCATCCCACCGCGGCACCGCCTGGGTACCGCTCTGCACCCTCCCGTCAGCAGCAAGGGGCCAGGGCAGGCTGCCTTCACTCCTTGTTGCCCCACTGTGTTTGTCTACCTCAGGGCTCCTTAATGCCCCAGCCTCAATGCTAAGGAGCTCTTCTGGTTGCAAACAGAAATGTTTGTGCACGCAAAAATGTGAGGTTTTGTATTCAAACAGGAAATTGTAAATTAGGATGTAACAACCCTCTCCTTAACTGTGATTTAACCTAGATTACTATGCTCTGATTAATGGCATTGCTTAAGATGGAAATTTATGACATAGGAACAGTTAGAAGCAACAAATAAATGGCTTTTAAGTGGTGAATGTGACTTATGAATATCAGCCTTCCCTGGATTTAGAGAATGCAAAATGCAAGAGAAGGTCCTTGCCCTATAAATCTAATAAACTAAGTATAATAAACGCCTGATGTGATGGATGGAATAACAAAGGGTAAAAGTGAGGTGGTTGTGAGCAGCGGCAGCAGCCTTGGATCTGCAGGACATCGACCTTGCTAGAGAAAAGCATTGAAAAGGGAATGCTGAGGAGGAGGGCGGGGGATGCAACTCCTAACTAGAACCTTACCTGACATTTACAACCAGGCTGCAAATATCCAGATGTGACGCCTTTGTCACGTCTCTTTCCTTTGTAACCATGCTAAAGCTGATAAAACAGCCAAACAGGCCGGGCTCTGATTTGAAAAAATGCTTTAATACTAAGATTTCAGTTTTAAATCACACAGCAATATGGAAGTAATTAGAAGTGTTCATTTTCACTGGGCCTACTCCTAATTGTGGTATTTGCATAAAAATATTAGGCAGGCTGCCGGATGGAAAATCACATGCAATTGTGCTCTGCTGAACGTATTAACTTGCTAAACTTCAAAATACCCAGCAGTACAGACACAGAGGAGGCTTACCATGCTGCATATTAACTAACATAAATAATTGAGTTCTCTCAACATTAACGTCCATGTTATCTGCAGTGATTATCCTAAGAAATATATTCATTACAAGCACTTTAAAACGATGGCTTATTTTGTTTCATCTTACATCGAGAAGCTAATTTTCATTGGAAAAATCCATAGCATAGCTGAGGAGTACGTGTTTGCCACTCGCTGTATTACAGCAAACCGTCAGTGGGATGGCACAGCTCTCTAATTAGCGGGGTTCCATGGTATTTATTGCTGCCGTTAGTGCAGCATGGCAGACCAGGGCAGGGCATTTCAATGGCTTGCCTGATGATAGGCAATATGTCTGCAGCGAAATGCGTTGAGCCGTGAGGAGCTGTGAGCTCCTGGCTCTGAGCTTCACCCTCTGGATCGTACCGCAACCAAATTTCCAGATGTCATGGAATTTCAGCGACTCACAGGCAGGCTTATGGTGGCCTTTTGGTATAAAGGTATTTACATGGCTGGATAGAAAATCTTGGATTCACACACCAAAAAAAAGGAGTTTGGGACTGTGTATCTTGGGGGGGTCTAATTAGCTTTAAGGTTAGACTGTATTTTCCATAACTCCTTTGGAAAGCTGGAAAGCCGTGGTCCACGTGGTCCGTTACAGAACTTTGCGACATGTGGGTTAGTTTCCATAATGGAAAAAGACACCTAGGGACCCTTCCCACAAGTTTAAGTTCTGTTGTATTTTTCTCTGTAAAGCAGTAACATCACATACTGCTGTTAACATTAATGCAGTGTTCCTGGATGTCTGTGGGCTGACATTCGTCATTAGGACATACATTTCACATCACAACAGGTAATTTAGCAAGCACTGGGCAAAAGACCATTACAATGAGGGGCGTGTGATGACTGTCCCTCAATAAGGCACACTGAGAACAGCAGGTCTCAATGGGTTCATTTGATATGGCTTTTCTCAGCCATGCTGGTGTGGGTCCAGGTCACCATGGCCTGAGCCCCTGCACCCGCAGTGCTGGTGGGGACGGGGCTGGAGCCAGCACCCACCGTGCATTTGACCTTCCCCACGCAGCACATGGGCTGAGTGGCTGCTGGGTTAAAATCTGGATGAGGATAACTTAAAGAGTTCAGTTTCAAGGGTAAGCTCAAACCCCAGCTAAAATGACAGTACAAATATATCAACCAGAACATTTCATTTCAGCCCAAGGTTTTTAAAAGCCGATTACCCTCATGTTATTTTCAGAGAAAATGTCTGATGGAGACATGAGATGGCATTCAAAATACACAAGACTGGCAGAAATGACTGGTGGAAGTTCCAGTTTTTCATACTACAGCTCCACGGGTGCTTGTATCAGATGTTAGGGAGGCAGAAGACATTCTGATTTTGTTTGACATAAATAGGAACAATTTATTATGGATTCTCTGAAATTAAGATGTGGTTAATCTTATTCTGAGTTACATGTGTCAAACACTTAATATTTTAAACACACAAATTTAGCAAAATTTCAAGTGATGCATTTTAGTAATTATAGGTAGGTTTGTGAACAGGTTCATAAACAGTGGGACATAAAGTATCTAATGGGCAATTCAATTTATGGGCCTGTTGTAAGTCAAGCTGATATTTAATTTTTATTGTGATAAATAGTGCTCAAGGGGATGAGATGCCTGCACATACATGGAGTTTAATTTGGGAAATTAACAGCATTGAAGAATTATAATCAAAGAATTTTCTGTCTGTTGGAAAGTTTTATACATAGGCTGTTGATCAAGGAAGAAGAATGATTTAGCAAACTATGCTGGTTCTTCCTATTTGCTTGAAATATAAAATGGAAAAAAATTTCAGCTGGGAAGTCTGAGCAAGTTGTTTTACTCCACTCAGTTTAGTATTTAATGACTATTTAGGGTAATTTTTCTGTCAACAAAATTTAAATTTAATTGAAAGGAGAACTGTCTGTAAACATAAAAAGCATCTTACTCACAGGGATAAGGAGTAAACCTCTGAGTAAATTTTCAGTGCCACAAAAAGAGGAAATAGGTAAGAAGGGGTGTCTCTAGATAGAAGTGGTGTTTATCTCTTGTGAGAAAAGCAGGTGTTTCCATATAAGGCTGTAAGCTTTCTCCCAGTTTTCCTTGTGCCGTGAGCACTGTAAGGCGTTTCTCCAGGTGAATGCTTCCAGTGATGCTGCCAACACGCCTCCTCCCATCGCCGCGGCTGAAATCTGAGCGACCACAACGTCGGCTTCTGGGGCAGGCATCAGTCAGTGAGCCCCCTCCACACCCTGCACAAACATAGTATCCTTTGCCAAACAGTAATAAAATGGAACCCAAGTGGAAAAAACCCATGTGACTGTGTTCAAAACTGTACAAGCTTTCCATGCATCGGTGATGTGAAGGAAGCCGCAACTCTTCTTCCTTCTGGTTCTATAAAATAATAATTCCTCATGTCCACAACAGGCTGCCAGAACTTAAAAGCAAAAATCTTTCCCAGATCTCTGAAGCAGAATATTTAAATTATTTACCAAAAAAAAATATCCTCCAACCCCAGAAATGTACACTGTGGTAAAAATTCAATACAAGTAGAGATTGCATAATTCTCTAAAGCCAAGACAAGCATATCTCCAGGCAAAAGTCAGAACCTAAAACTCATGTGGCACAGCTTTTTGGGTACAGAGTAGCCAGTTCTCAGAAAAGCTCTTGATAAACAAGAGTGTCCCCAGCTTCAGCACAATTTACCGAGCCATTTTCTTATGTGAAGAACTTGCGTCCCCTTGCACTTGGTGCTCTCCAACACTTGGCCATCCTCTTGACCTTCTGAAAGACTCCCTCCAGCTTGTTGACCTTGCCTTGTTGTCTGTCTGGGGAAGCCCAATCATAGACACAGAATTTCAGATGGGGACTCTCCTGTGCCAAGCAGAGGGAAATAAACATGTCCCTCAATCTCTCAGTTATGCTTGAGATGGGGCCCCCTTTTGCTCAGATCTCTTGGGAGAGTGTAGGAACCTCTCCTATCATGATGTGCCAGGCATACTCATCCCCTATTTCTCCCCTTAAAAAGGAAAGGAGAGAAATTCTTCATGGAAACTAGTATCAGGATAACTAGCCTGGTGGTAAGGATGCTTCTGCACCACTTTATCAGATACATTCCATTTCTCCACAGTAACTTGTCCTTGCTCCTTGAAGGGAGAGTTCCCAAGGTTGTAGAACTCTACTCCCCGTGAGCAGAACCAACCCCACCAGCAGAGAGCAATGTTCAGGCTGCATCTGCTGCTGCCCAAAGTGCTCCCTCCGTCATCCAGCTCCAGGATACACTAGTGCACCTCTTCCACAAGTAACTGACATTTATCAAGCCAGAAAGAGACACGTGTGACATACATGTGGGCACTATAACAACGCGCTAAATTATAATACCCTAAAACTAACCACAGAAATCATTTGCTTTTCATCTGGTGAAGGTCAAAATTTCCTTTTAACTTACCAAAAAAAATGGCACCTGATTTGGCTACAGCTTGTGTTAGCCATTAGCTCAGGATGATAGGATCATATAAGCATAGAATCATAGAATGGTTTGGGTTGGAAGGGACCTTAAAGATCATCTCATTCCAACCTCTTGCCCTGGGCAGGGACACCTCCCACCAGACCAGGTTGCTCGCCTGTTATGTGAAAAATTTGGTTACTGCATATATCCACTTAAAACATTTCAGTGACTTTATTTCAGTGGGACTAAATTAGCATCTAGAGTGAATTGGGCACCTGTGGCACAATTTTTGAATTAATTTTCTCCCAAAAGGAATGCAGCTTCTTCTTTTGAAGACTGCTGTGGGCTATAAACCAATTTGCTTAAAAATGCACCAGTTGGACCTAAAGTACTTATGTAAATACATCCATAGAATGCCTTGAATTCTCACTGTCACACAGTGAACCAGACTCAGTGTCTGCATATAATTTTATGTTCAAGGCTACAGGCAATAAAGTTTTGATAGTTTTATTGTTTTTACATAATTGTGTCATAACTTTTTAATTTTCTTTCATGTTAACTATGGCAAAATTCTATCGCTAATAATTTCAGCCAAGTTTCATACAAATATTGCAAAAGAAAAAGAACAGAAAGTCATGCATAACGTCTTGTATTTCAGCTGAAACCAGTAAAATCATTACTGATTCCGTAAATGATTCAGAAATAGATCTAGTCTGACTCCGACTTAGCCTCCAAAGAAATCCCAAGTGGAATATACAAGCACTGAGAAGTCCTTTAAGGAAAATAGTTCCATTGTCAGACTGGGAAGGGTGCAAATGAGTTTATTTATTTAATTTGTGGGTTCTGAATTCAGTCATGACAGGTTTATTTCAAGGCTGTTATTTTACAGAATTCTAAAAACTCAAAAGCGTCTGAAAAATAAAGATAAGCACAGCAAAATTTAAAAAGTAGCTCTTTGTGAACAGTTTGTTACTGAATTTTTTTGGGAAGGTGTGGCTCTGGGGAGTTTCCACCTGGGGTTTCAAATATGTACTTCAAGACCTTCTTGAATACCAGAAGCTTTGGATGTCAGGAGAAAACACTGGAAAACAGCTCCGTTTCCACTGGTCACCGCTGGGCCAGCTCTTCACTGACCCTGGCCAGGCACACGGTGGACACTCATGGATTTGTGGAGGATGTACAGGCTCCTTGCGAAGGTTATTAGATTCATCACACTTTTAACGAGGATTGCCTATGGTTATAGGCACAGGTTATACCTAAGTTATACCGCCCTCAAGCCAGGTTTACTTGGCTGCTGCTTCAGGTTTCTGGTACTTTTTTCTCTTTCCTGATGATGCCAATGCACCCATCTATCAGCTCTTCTAACAGCCACTGTTCTTCACCACCACTTAGGTCGTACCTTATTCTCATAACAGAGGAACACACACACTGTGCACTGAGCTTATGTTTTATTCCCAGTGAGCCTTGCATTCTGTCACACTCTCCAATTTCTTATTACATTTTTGCATTGAATCAGGGTGGATTCAAAGCTGTTGTCTTTCTTGGAAGAATTATGCTATTAGAAGCTTCCTTCATACCATACAACTATATCCATCTTCCCCAAACCTACTGAAATCCATGCAACCTACTATTTATAACTTGTATGACCTGTTTATTTCTGGCTATGTAACTCCAAATTGAAAACATTGCATATTAAAAATGTAGTCCAACTATCGTGTGACTTGTGTGTCCTAAAGTTCAGCTCATGCTGTGGAGCAAGGATGCATTTTGCCAGCAAAGGTCCAAACGTGTGTCTTGGTTTTATCCTGAATTTAATTCAAAATGACACCTGAGCACAGCCCTTTCATGCAAAGCAAATGTGTTCATGGTCTGGGAGGGAGTTTTGTGGTGCTCTGGGCAGGTGCCTCAACCTGACACTGGGGAGTCCAGGAGGTGGTGTCCCTCATAAAGCCTCTGTGCTCCACAGGCACAGTAACCAGCGCCTGCTGGTGCCAGGTCTGCCTTCTCATTAATTAGTGCATTCACCCTTAAGCATTTGGATTCCTGAGGTATTAACCATTCCCAAAAAGGAAGCTTTGCTGGAGGACAATATTTTTATCCTGCAAACACATCCTGAAGAATGTACAATCACAGCGCGGTGGTCAGGTTGAGGTTTTAAAAAAATGCACTGAGTACCGTGTTGGCAGTTTTGTATGTTGCATAAGTGAGGCTCGAAAGTTACCACTTTTTCCAGATACTGCCACCTCCTGCTGTCATTACTTGATATTTTTTTTCTTGTCTTCATTTGAAACCAGCTGGTGACTGGCTGTGCTTCAGCCGCCCGTGAGCACAGCTCTGCCTGCGTGATGGGGGGCCTGACTGGTGCCTGTAACTCCATCAGGAGAGACATCTCAGCACAGCAACTTGAACAAGCAAATATTTAAATATTAAGAGAGGATGCACTGAGATGAGTTTTGGTAAGCTAAGGCTAGGATAAAAAGATCAGCTTTAAAAAAAATAATCTGGTAGCTGAACAGATTTCTGACCCATGCAAAAAATCCCTAAAATGAACAATCAAATGAAAATCTTTGCAGCAAAATGAAATTCATTGCCTTTGTAGAAGTTCAGCTCTTGCTCGAGCTTTCCTTCAGCCTGTTTTTTTTTCTCTGCCTAATTAAAGAAGATAAAAATACATGCCAGAAAACTAGCAGCTTTCAAAAGCCTTGAAAACACCGATTTTAATGTGATAGTCCTATTGGTAATTCTGTTCTGATCTGATACTGCTAGAAATATGTTTTCCTCCCTTTTAAAGAGAAACTATCAAGATCCTTGTTCTCAATTAACCCCTGCACACAGCTTTAGGGAATTCTGTAAACTGTATTTGTTCTTGAAATGGTTACATTTTTTCCCTTAGTTAATCTTGTGTTATAAAAAAAAAAAAAAAGAAAGGGTTACAAGCATCTGGTAGGTGGCTCGTTATCTGTGGCACGGGAGCGCTCTGGAAGTGAAGCCAGTGGGTGCACAAAGCTGTTACGTGCACCACATCAGTAGTTGTGTCCACCAAATCAGCAGGCTGAAGGGCTATTTTTTTTGCAGTCCTAAGTTTGTTGACTGTTTAGTGTAACACGCTGGGGGTACATGGCGGGTGTCTGGACGCTTCATGACAATGATGGTGAAAACTGAAAACTGACCAAAGTCAGGCTGCTGGCTCTGAGGAGAAGCTTTGGCAAACACCTCGAGACAGTGGTTGCTCTCTCCACATTTCCCACGCGCGCTGAACCTCTCAGCCCACTGCTGGATTGCAAGAGACCCCTCAAGTAGGCATTTGTCCACTCTAAGTTTTCAGGAGAGCAGAAGAAAGATAGAGTTCGCTTTGATGGTCTCAAAGGTCTGAAGTGATCTCCTGAGTCCAGCCCTCTGTCAAGAAATCCCACACCACAGTCTGGTAGGTGGTGATTCCATGTTGATCTGTGTGTCTGAAATCTTCCCGTAATAGCCACACATTTATTCATAGCTAATTTATAGCCACTTGATTTTGTGTCAGCATTTTATGGCTGGTTGTGCTGTTTTGAGTAGTAATTTCTGACGCGCATGGATGAGGTATTCAATGGCAACTGGGTGATATGGGTGCAAGGACCGCTGAATTGTGCTCCCACACCAATAATGGTGCATTTGCAAATTCCTCTTTAGCTTTCTTCACCGTCTTATGGTGTAAACAAGGACTGAATACAAAAAAAACTGTACCTAAAACACTACTAGAGCAGGTGGAACGACCCTCCGGGTGGTGAAGGCAAAGGAGAAAAGAGAGTCTATCATCTGAACAGCAGGAAAGTACATACTGTGATAGAAATTATGATAGTTTTAAGGAGACATTAAAACAGTATCTTTGTGCTGGTACATGATAAGGCTCTAATCACTAAATTAAAGAACACTAATTACAAATACTGATACTTATTATCATAGCTCTAGAATAATTCTTTGAGACTTGAGAAATAGAAGTATTTCGGGGATAAAAACATCATCAAAATACTGAAAAAACAAAAAAGAGCTCACTTTACAATACAAGCTCAGCTGGTCAAATGCTCAAAATAAAAAGTAAGTTTCAATATTTTATTATAAAAAAGATTTTGCCCTTAGGTGGTAATGGTAATTTTACTGTGATGTGGTAATGAATCAAATCCAGGACTTATATTCTTGCTACATTACTTCAATCTGCCGAGAGTCTCCCAAACTCTATTGTGGTTGCATTAATGGATTTTTAGCAAGGTCTGATATACCAGATATGGACAGGGTAATATTTTGAAACAGTCTTGCATATAGTTATTTTATTATGCAGGATGGACTTTGTGTCATGAGGAACTCCATTCCAGCCAGGGAGGCGGCCATAGCAGAAATCTGACCTTCTTCATGTTTAAAACACATTGTAAAGTCCCCCCAGCAACTCGACATCCTTCCACTGTCACTCATTCACAACAGCAACTCAGAGAGTGTTCCTGTCTTAGAGCTCCTCTCTTTGATAAACAGAATGAAAGAATGAAAAAAAAATGAAAAATTACTTCTTTTTTCTGAGGCACCTCTAGGTACTTGGCCACTTATACATCAGGTTAAGTGTATATGGCTAATATATTGAACCTTAAGTTTGGTGAAGTTTGTTAGCAGTTGATTTCTGATAGATTCTTAAACTTCCAGTATTTGTGAATATTTCCATGCACACAATATTTAACAAGTATATCTGAATTTCTAGAAGCATTAAAAAAGCCTATTTTTCAAAGTAAAAATGGCAGTGGTAATTTCTGAGCACTGATAAAAACAGTTCTAACAAAAATTGAAGGTAACATTCTGAAATCAGCTACCAATTACAAAGAGTATTGTTAATAGTCCTGTCTTGGTATTGCAATTAAACTTCTATTGTCCAGCTTGTCCAAACTGTTAATTGCAGCTCCATGCACTACCATGGTACATATAGTTTCTGGGTTGTTTATTTAAGCCCTGAATGTGGTAAGTATAGCAACATTACAAACAATGATCACATAGGCATTATTTTGGTAATCAAAGAATAAGATGGAAAGACAATCAGTTATAAAATAGCAGCGACATTCATAGTCCCTGTTTGCTCATTTGCTGCCAACTCAACTCAGAAACAGAAATTGCAGAGCAGAAAGGACAGTGGTTACTCTAAAAATGAGCAGTTGTTTAACTCTAAAAAATGAGCAGCAGCGACATTTACAAGGTGAAGAGAATAATTCATCAGCTATCGTATCCAGGTATTGCTTTGATAAAGCATATATGTTTACATGGTAATCCCTGCACCCCTATGCCATTCCCACAATCTCTTCTCATATCCGCTTTGTGACTGTCTTTTTAAAATAACATCTTTGAAATGGGCTTTTGAGGCTGTAGTAAAAAAAACTAAAACACTAGATTGGCAGAACTAATGTGATGGCATAATATTTAAGTTGAAATAACAGTAAAAAATCACGTTGTCAAATATAAAGGTTTAGGTAACAAGTTTTTGAGTTCACAACCTACTTCTGCCCATTGTTACTGTGTGCTACGTTCACTTGTAGCACGGAAGCAGTAGAAAACTCTACAGTCAACATAAAAAAATAATTGAAACATCTGGGTTAATCTGTCTGGAGCTCAGAACAAGGTTTGTCTTGTTCTAAGAGCCTGGCTGACCTGTTGAATTCTTCCCTGTGCTCCTCTGAGCTGATGAGAGGCATTGGATGCTCCACTAAGGTGTCTCTTTTAGCATCTGAGACGCCATACAGCTCTTCAGGACATCCCCACACCCACAAGCTGTAGGGTTACTTGTGTCCCACAGGGTAGATGACTAGCGGCCAAATGTGATATCTGACATTTTTTTTAGAGGTCTAAACAAAGGCATCCAATGTCCCTTGATGCGCTCTGTGAGACATCCACGCGGGGCTGGCAGATGCGGCACCTACCAGGGACCTGGAAGCAGCTGGAGGCAGGAGACCCTGCAGCCTCCGTAGTTTCACTGGATGCTTCGGTTACTCACAGACCCTACTGTAATACCTGTTCGTAGGGATCGAACAGTAAACATGTAATTTGCAATGAATAATTAACATGGACAGTTTAGCACATTCTTCTCACAGAATATCTATGAGCAGATAATGCTTTACTTGAATCTACCAATTATTTAAAATTATTAGCTTTTTTTTTTCTTATTGCAGTTTTTATACTCTATTGATGGACTGTGCTTAATTCTCTACATATTATTGATATTTTATGTTCCAGTTTTACTGTTTGTTGGGCTGAAATGGCACTGGACAGAAATGTCTATATCTTATGTTAAAGCAGTCTTACACTTTGATGTCCCTGTCACTTCACGCTGCTTTTCCTGAGAACAGTGTCCAATTTAGGTAAAACAGGGTTTATAAATTCTGTAACTGGAGTAATAAAAAAATTCTCTAACTGGCTGTTTATTGGTTTTAAGGGTAAATTATTTGCTTTATTCTTGCAACTCCCACAGCTCTCTGTATCTCCCCAACTGCTGAGGGCAGGTGGTTGTTGAGCCAAGCAATGAAGACATCAGCCACCTCTCCTGATCATTGTCTCTCTCCAGCTGGAAGGTTGCCTTGAGATGACCACCCTGTAGCACCCTCTGCAATCTGGTGGTGCCTTATGCCACAATAAAAGCCACGGGAAGTCAGCTGCAATTGAAGAAAACACTCAAGTCACACAAAGAAAGGGAGCCAAAAATGAACAGTAATGTTTAATGTCCCAAGATGTAGAAAGATAGATTGTCCTGAAGCTGCAATTTCAGTAGGAGAAAATTAATCCAGTTGCAAAGCCCAGAAAACAGACTAAACGTGTCTGCCCCCAAGCCCCTTTGCTTTGCCTGGTTGCTTAGTAGAAAAAGTAAAACTCAAGAAATTAGCAAAAATGTCCAACGTGACCATTGTCATGTTACATTTGTGAGTTTATCTGAGCTTTTCGGAAGTTTTTGCTGTTTGTTGACATCTCTGCGGGTCACGAGAAACAAGGTAAAAATATGCCTGATTAAATTAAGTCTATGTCCAAATAAATCATGGAGACCTACAGGTTTTTTAGTGGTGTAGGACTGGCACCATTAGGGAGAAATGTAAGCTACTTTTGAGCTGCAGAAGGAATGATACTTCCTCCTAGAACTGATTTCTTAATGATATTTAAGTTACCGATAAGACCGGTCTTTCTTAGTAGGTAGGAAATTGGTTGGGCCTTGGCTAGAAGCACTACAAATGACTAAACGACTGCCACTGCAGAGGTTTAAATGAGTGTTTATGAAGTTGAACACAAAAAAAAGGAGAAATGAGAAGCCTCACCACAGAGTTGACCAGGGAGATAACCCCGCATGACGCATGGCACATTGGGTTTTCTTCTCCAAATTAGCTGTTTTAGGGGGCAAATGTGTTGAATTGCAGTGTTCACTGGTGTTCACTGGCTTAATCAGCCTTCAGGACTAATCACTGTGCCATCAACGTGTCAATGGGCAGAGGTGCAGGGCTGGTTCTCGAGTAGGAATTCAGTGCCTGGGTCTTCTTCCCATTGGTACCAACAGCTAAGCTGACTCCTAAGGTCACGGGACACACAACTGGGCAGCTTAAAGGACAGAACAACAACCATGATGAGAGAAAAGCTACCTGAGTGAGGCAGACTGTCAGCCACCGTCTCACCAGCCCAGCAGAGCTGCTCTGAAGGGTGCTGCCCGAAAAGCCAGTCGCTGGATGGATGCTTCCCCCAGCGTTTGCTGCTGTGGAACAAATCCCCCTCGGCCAGCAAAACGCAACGTTTTATAAAAACAGGATTGCTATGCTTAGAAAGACAAAAATTCATTAACTCACTGAACATGGATGTATATTTAAAGCTATTGCAGCAAAAAGCTGCTGATACAAAAGGGCTTAACTGTTTTCGGTGTGAGACTGCCAAACAACGAGATTTAACCGCAGGAAAGCTGAAAGGCATGACGGTTTATAAGAAGAGAAGCCAAAATGAGCGTCCTGGGGATAACTGTAAAACCCATGAATCTCAAAATTTGTACAAGAAAGCACAAGTGAGGAGCTATCATGGAGAAGAGAATTGCCCAGGGACAGAACTTTTCAGCTGTACAGCAGATTAGGAGCAACTGAAATGCTATTTTCATCTCAAATAAATACTCTAAACCAAATGGTTGCTTTATGAATTTTCTAATGATGGGAAACTTTATGGAATGGAATCAAAACAGATTGTCAAGAGGAATCATCATAAATTAAACAATGACAAATGAAATGGTATCTTTAGACAACTTCAAAGAGTCCAAGAAAACAATGTGTTGGGCAGACCGCCGGGGTTTGGAAGGCTGAAGAGAGTTCTGCTTGGCTTTGCCAGGGCTCGGGATTAAGCAGAGGATATGGAAAACCATTTCCTTCATAAAAAAGGGATGGTGGAGAGTTTTCTTGCTATCAGGGCTTGTTTGCATGGGCCTGGCAGGTGAGGCTGCAGGTCCTGCAGGGCGGCTGGGGAGCAGAGAGGCGTGGAGGAAACGAGCCCTGTGAAAAACAGAGTGTGTAACTTCTGCTGTTTTAATCCCCTCTTTGGGCTACCAACTACAGACTTGCTAAAAATGACTAATTAGTAAGAACAACAAGTGGAGGTTTGTTATTGATTATATTGTGGATGACTTAGATTTCAAAAACTAGTGATATTACACCTTTACACCTTTTTCATTTATTTTTAAGACATCAGTTATTATCCTCCCAGGAAGGAAACAGAGATACACTTTTTAGTGTACTTCGTTCTCTCCTGGGGTCCCATAACAATAAGAACCAGGTCTTGCTATGCCCCTGAAGGTTTATATACCCTGGGGATTCATTGACAGACAGCGGGAGCAGGAAAACGGAGGGGAAAAAAGCTTATAATAGACCTTCTGTTCCCTTCTCTCACCTTGGGACGCAATTGGGGTTCATTTCCTCTTCAGTTCCACACACCCGTTTTCACCCGGCCTGGGACCAGAGGCCATTACAAAGAAGCTTTGCTCCCTATTCATTGCATCTCACCCTCGGACACCACCCCTGGCCTCTGAAGAGACCAGTCTGGTGGCGCAATGCGATGGAGGTGGTTAAAATTTGGCTGGGAGTTTTGGTCTGAAAATCCTTTGCCAAGAGAGTGAGCGTCACGCCGGCAGGTCTGGCCTTGCCACCAAATGGGCTGTGTCTCCTCAGCGGGGGCGGGAGCCAGGGGCACAGACGTGAAAAATTGGATTCTTACAGCTGAAAAATTCTCCCAATGACAATTTTTACCACCTGTTAGAGAAATCATTCTAAAACTAATGTGGCAGCAAAGATTCAAGCTCTCATCTCATTATATTCAACTGGCTTTATCTGTTCAGTTTGGAAAAGAATTCATACATTTTGTCCTAAAAACACAAAGTTATGCTAAATTGTTTTTTTGCCTTGAGACAAACCTAAATAGAGTAACAGATCTACAGCTGGGCAAAAATTCTCAGAAGAACATTGCATGCCTTTCATCTACCAAGGCAAAAAAAAAAGGTTGGATTTTGGAAAATTTAAGTATATTTCATATCATTAAATAAAATTTAAATGTTTACTTTTTAAAATGGCCAAATATTGAATTTAATATTATTCATCACTAAATTAATTTTTCATTTTAAAATGATAGAATTTTAAAATGTATCAGTTTTTCTTTTTGAAAAGGCAAAAATCATTGAATAACTCAGAAATGAGGATTCTCTCTGCACGTAGAGCCAAAATAAATTTGGTATTAATTTAAAAAAACAAAACCTTTCTGCTTTGCTTTAAAGAAAATTTCTTTTTCCTAGTGACAGAAGGCAAATGCATTTGTACATTTAATTTCCTGATAATGAGCTTGCATTTTAGAATAACTTTAAAATACATAATTTCTTGGTTTATGTTTTAAATTGTCATTTTTTGCTCTGTCTTTCTACATTGGGAATGCATTTCAAGATTGAGCCCCCTGCTCCCAATTTTGGATCACAAGAGCCGCCAAAGGAGGAGGCACAAAGTCAGTTATGCTGTCTCTGTGACCCGAGGCTACAGGAGCGCTCCGTGTATGTAAATAGTTAATGAAATGCCAGCAGATGGCACCCAAGAATGGGCAGCATCCCTCCGGACCTTGTCACCCTCTGCCTTCCCCCCACCTGAGACCCTAACACAGAGCATCAAAAGAAACACGTCACTACGGATTTCACCGCTTTGCCTGCTCTTCCCTGTGAAGAACGCAGCTCTGGATTCTGTTTGCCTGATAAAAGTAATTAGAATTAGCTGCTGAATGCAGTGAAAATAAATCATAAACCTGTAGGGAGCATTTCTGGTTCTTTTTGGCTCTATATAATACTGGGCTTCGGTTGGCTAATCCAAACTATTGCGTTTACTTTAAACACAGTATGTTCCAACGCTGTTTGATATTTGTCCCCAGACAGGATTTATTCTTTTTGAATAGACATTGTGACGTTCTCTTCTAACCTGATATAGATGGTTCACTGAAACAGAAGAAACGTAGTCAGGTGTTTCTTGCTTTTGTTGGGGTTCACCGTGTTGGAGTCTGGGGGGCTCCGTCCTCAGCTGGGAAGGTGGGAATGCGAAGACCACTCTTACAGGTAGTCACAGTCATGGAGGCAAAGGGGACCGGGTCTGGGGCCAGTGGGTGACCTGATCGGATCCCAGTTCTGGTTCTGCCACCAGGCACAAGGATCCGTCTGATGTGGGAAATGTTTATAGAGACAAATCTCGAGACATCTGTGCAGACCTGTTCTCCAGCTTTCGTGGCTGCTACTGAGAAAACATTTTTATATCTTTTGTTTGCAGGCTCTTGTAGCCCTCCTGCCCATGGACACTTCAAAGCCATCTGACACCCAAGCAACACACTAATGTTAGGGACCTCCGTACCGACAGGAACTTACCAGCCTGGCCCTGTCCTGGCTCCTCACCGAGCTAAGCAGTCTGACATAAACCAGGGGCTTGGTCTGAAGCCATGGTCTTCTTGCCAACTAGACCGATTTTTTGGAAAGAGCACAGTCTTTTGGAAGGTCAAATACTGCGACTGTAGCCATACCACATACATTGTCTTAATCAAAAAAAAGTGAAGACTTGAAAATAAAACATTGCAATATATTATAAACAAGTGTCAGCTAAATTATGATGGTACTGGTTTATAATTTAATAATAAAAACTGGGAGAAAGTGTCAAAACCTAAACTGAACTTCTTGCAGAAAAAAACCAAAACCATGAAAGAAGCACAAAATTCACTTTTGTACTTCACATAAACAGGTCTAAAACCCTTGCATATAACAGACAAATTTTATTTCTACAATGACATATAATTTTTACAAATGGTTTACTCTAGTATGATTTAGCTTATTTGTTAGAGAAAGAGGTTTTTACTGTCCCACTCATCACTAGTTCTTGCTTTTTTCCGGTGATACACAAAGTAAGTCACACATGGGTTATCTTCAAGAATATGCCATTATCTGAACATGAAGTGGCTCTGAAGAAACACGACTGGTGTGAAACCCATCGAAAATTTGATAGAAGGAATGCACACAAGAGAACTGAAAGAGATTATGGAGATTCTTCTTATATCTACAAAAATTTCAAATCATAGAATCATAGAGACATAGAATAGTTTGAGTTTGAAAAGACCTTTAGAGGTCATCTAGTCCACCTCCCCCGCGATGAGCAGGGACATCTTCACCTAGACCAGGTTGCTCAAAGCCCCGTCCAACCTGCACTTGAATATTTCCAGGGATGGGGCATCCACCACCTCTCTGGGCAACCTGGATCGGGGTCTCACCACCCTCACAGCAAAGAAGTTCTTCCTAATATCTAACCTAAATCTTCCCTCTTTCAGCTTAAAACCATTCCCTCTCATCCTGTGGCTCCCCTCCTTAATCCAAAGTCCCTCCCCATCTCTCCTGGAGCTCCTTTAGTGACTGGAAGGGGCTCTAAGGTCTCCCCAGAACCTTCTCTTCTCCAGGCTGAACCCCCCAACTCTCTCAGCCCC
>JAOXJK010000012.1:129817832-129828136 GCA_025774025.1 Xenus cinereus
TCTTCTCCAGGCTGAACCCCCCAACTCTCTCAGCCCCCCCTCCCAGCAGAGGGGCTCCAGCCCTCCCAGCATCTCCGAGGCCTCTTCCGGCCCCGCTCCAACAGCTCCATGTCCCTCTGATGTTGGTGGTCCCAGAGCTGGAGGCAGCACTGGGAGGGGGGTGTCACCCCAGAGTGGAGCAGGGGGGCAGAATCCCCTCCTGGCTCCTGTCATCTGAAAATGCACCCTCACTTCTGCCGAGGAATGAACCCACTCTCACTCAGCAAAGTGGTAGGTTTGTAGCATGAACTTTTCTCCTCAGCTGAGAGGCAGTGATTCCAGCTGCCTGTCCTGGTGTTCTCTATTGTACAATCCTTCCATAACAAACCAAACCCAAAATTGGAGAGAATAGAAAGATGGAACAATTTAAGCTGCTTAATATTGAGGTCAGATGCAGTTCCATCCCAAGGCTCATGAGGGAACACAAAGCTGCTGTACGTAAACCTCCCCAAAGAGCAAGAACTACATATTAAAGATTTTTATTAGATGATGTTTTAAAGTGTCCCTAGGCGTAATACAAGCTTTTATTTTTTTATGTGTTCAAACAGCACAATTTGAAGAGAACACAGCCGTAATATGCCATGTGTCAGTAATTCAAGAAAAAGAAAGCTCGTAAAAATTAACAATCAGAAAATAAGAAGCAGCTATATATCAAGAGCTGCATTATTAAAACAAGAAGGAACTCTACTGCCTGCATATGGTGAATATTACGAAATAACAAGGCAAGAGTCATTAGGCCCTTTGAGCAGCTTGCACTTTTATTAGCCTGTTAGCCTTGAGCGCCAGTGGAGGCAATGATCAGCCTCTGAACACCAACGGGGGAAGCACCACCACCTTCCTGGGGTCTTGTTCGTTACCTGCTCTTACCCTATTTTGCAGTGTATTTTTAACTGTTGCAAGCTAGGAATAAAATAGTTGGCAACAGCTCATCTTCGTGCCAAGGTGAAGGGTGCACAGGGTATCATATAGCCCCAGATTCGCCATGACACATATTCCTCACGATTGCTAATTCCTCCTCCAAAAGCCATAATTCAAGATATTGTAATAAAGCACAGTAGACTCACAGAGAGACAAAAAGGTAATGTCATCTTCTTGTGTTTCTTTTTTCTACAACTCATTCCATACAGAATCTGATTCCAAAGTACTTAAAATTCCAATTTCCCTCCATACATATGACCTCAAAGAAATATTCCAAATATAGAGCTGTAATTTAGTGCATTATTTCTTCCCACACTAATGACACTGCAGATGCTGCCAGGGCTGTTCAGGGCCCTGTCCCTGGTTTCAATCAGGGTTATGAAGGTTCATGCAGCAAACACTCCTGTTTGCCTGTGTTTTAGAGGAAGGATTTCATGGCTGCAAGGTCAAACGTGATCAGTGAGGGTTGCCATGGTAACTATATATTGATTCATTAAATATCAGAGTTTGTTCCGAAGCTTGTCCAAAGCAGGATATTGTCCTACCATAATTACATTTCTCTACTCCTAGTCTCTAGTGCTCTGTGCCGTGCTTCTCTTCTTGCAGAGAACTAAAGCGCAGCGACGTCTCGGTTCTGTGAGGAAAAAGGAAAAAGGAGGGGAAGGAAGCCCAGAGAAAGAACAAAAGTAACTAAATAGGGCTGAAGGGCGCACAATGCACACGTCACAGGGGAGAAGAGAAAGAAGAGGGAAAAAACCTGTTCTGATGTTGACTATGGCACAATGAGTCAATAAATTCACTTTAGAATGGCTCCTTCCTGGTCTGAGCTGAACCCAAGGCAGCTGTGACATGGTGAATCCATAATCCCAGCAGCTGGCTGTGGAAAACATGAGGCAAATACATGTTCTTCCAAGCTGCTGGCAGCAGAAATGCTTTTGTAGAAAAGCTTGAGCTTGGAGAGACAGGTCTATAGAGTGCATGAACAACACAGTATGGTGATTCTGACCCCTCTGTTTATGCAGTGTTTTAAGAACTGTGGAGAAAGCATTGATTATAGCTGTGGAAGCCCCCTGTCAGTATGCACACATCCACAGACATTTCTGAATTTGTTTGTCTTCTTAGCTAAATATGGACAAATATCAACACACCTCAATATTTCACAATATAAAAAATGCGTAGACATAGAGCTTAGAGATTTGGTTCAGTGATGGTTTTTGTCAGTGTTGGGTTGATGGTTGAACTCGATGGTCTGAAATGTCCCTTCCAACCCAGGCAATTCTATGATTCCATGAAAAGCAGATTTTGGTTTCTGATTTCATATGGGCTGAGTTACATACGCTTCAATATAAAAGATTTCAATTTAGTTTCTGTTGGTATTTATATTAGTACACCTCTGATTGGACCCAAATCTATGTACATCCATCTTATAATATGAAATGCAGATATCATGATCATTAGCTGTACCAGTTTTCTTCAAGTGTATATCATATTGTTTCTCTGGCATTGGGGTAATTGGAAAAAGGAAATAAAATAATCATAAATAAATAAATAATAATAATATAAATAATAATAAATAAAATAAGGAATGAAGTGTAGCACCAAGGCTGCGGTATCTCTGCAATATTTTTCTATTCCTTTGACCAGAGGGAGGTCCTCCTTTTCCCTTCTCCCCATCACCAGCTGTATTTCCATTTCAAATTCACATTCAGCTTGCTAGTGAAAGGGGGCCCTTCCCTGAGGTCTTGCGTTATTCATTCAAAACAAACCGGTGCCTCTAACACCAAAAACGTGGTATATAGAAAAGGATGAGCATTATGGCTTTTTTTCTTGTTTTCTGATAAGATCTTAATTCTGTCTTTTGTTCTGTGAGCTGCTGAATGTCCATCACAGACCAGACAACCAACCAAAGCTGCCACCACCTCTGAGACAAACACCAAGCACTGCAATTTTCTGAACCTCATCTAAAAATTGATAGGTTTTAAAAAACAGCTAAATATGAAATATTAAAATTCTGTTATTTAATCATCATTGCTTTGAGGATGATCTTGTTTTTCTACTAGTGTTAGTCAGCAATTGAGTGATTTATCTCTTCTTCATGTGTACACAGTACCAGATAAATGCAAAATTTTCATAAATTTTATGTTTTATCCTCAAAAGCCTGTGTTGACCTCCATATGGTCAGTGAAGTGTAGTGTCACATCACAGAAAAGAAAGTTATGACTGACTGCTACAGTGTGTTTTAGTGGTATCCCCTTCCTCAGAAGCCTTTTCATTATATTTATGCTTTATTTTTTCTCTCTTCTACTGTCATTTGGTTTGCTGGATCACCTTTTTTTGTATAAAGACTAGTCTGTTCTATTTTGTACTATTAGTAAAGAGAAATCCAGTCACCAGTACCTCTCTGTTGAATTTCCCTATAAAGTATCCGTACTTATGTGTGGTATTATACGAATACAGAGTGAAAATATTCATGCATGTTGCCAACAAACCCGGTTTTGATTTTTTTGGCAGAGTTGTCACATGGGTTCTCTGGGAAAGCCAGATACCAGGTTTTATGCTTATCTCAGTCAAATAAGACTCAACTCCACATCCAAGCACACGGCTTTGCACTGCTTTATCAGCTCTCAGAAGCTCAGTAGGATCAGTCCTGGTCTGTAAGTGGGTGCAAAATATCAGGAATATTGGGAAAAGATTTCTACTGGAAATGGGATTCCCTGACAAACACAAGACACTATATCTGCTGATTTTTAACTGACTTTGTATGTGCTTTTAATTCTTAGAGATCCATCACTGCTGGGTTTAAGCATCTATTTTGTGACTCTGTTTAGGGACGGGCGCTGCCCCATGGTGCTATGGAAGAGCACGTCCCCGAGGAGGGGTGGTGGAGCCCTCCTTCTCCACGGGGCAGGAGGAGAACCTGGTCCGTGCTGGACTGGCCGAGGGAGGTCTGTGCCTGGCTCTGCACAACTCCAGCTCCCCTGGGCTGGAGAAGACTGTGTGGAGGTGAGCTCTCTCATGCTGCTTGATGGGCAGGGGGAGACCGTGTGAGAGAAGCTCATGCTTTCATGAAAGTGAGCACCATAAAGACTTGTGTTTGCTTTACTTGCCCTCTGTCCTCTTCCCATCAGAGTGACTTGACCTTTTCAAGGAGAAAGAGGGACATGGAGACACAACTTTCCTGATTTATTATGTTGTCACTCAGATTTCCTGTGACACCAGGAATAAACTCCGCAGGGGCTGGTGGAGGACCCGTGGTGGACCTCACCCCTAAGCCACCTGCTGAGCTCCTCTGGTTCAAGTACCTCAGACTGAGTGTCCAGAGGCACTGGGTGGGTGATAGGCTGTGAATGGTGTCGGGGGGCAGAGCCCAGATCACGTCTCCCATGTCCCCCCCAGACACTGGGCAAAACGTGACCAGATTCTTCTGTAAAATAGGCTCTTTGCTTTGCTTGGACGGCTTATCTCTTGGCAAATTTTCTTTTACATTTGCGATTTCTGTAGTTAGTCTCATGAGAAGTATTAGAGAGGTGCAGGGAGGAGCGAGCACAAAACGTTCTGAGGCGGCCCCAGCACAGGGCAGTGGAATTACTGGTGAAGAGGGGAGAGATCAGCCATGAAAATGTGAGTATCAGCTGCCGTGATGTGCACCAACAGCTTATAGCTACTTAGAAACTTGTGACGAAACACACAACCTTATTCATTTCTGCATTTGCAAGGACAGATTGTGCTCCTTTTTTCACTTGTTGGTAAATAGCTGGACATCTTCTAGGCCTGGTCCTGACATCCTCCTGTCAGCTGCTTTTCATGTGTTCTCACTGGAAGAAGTCTTTCAGTAACACAGGAAAAAAATAAGGAATTTGCATTCAGAGGTCAAGGAACCATCCTTGAAAATCTGATCCCTGTGTTTCAACAGAAAGGGAACGCTGCCGAAGGCCAAGAACTGAGACTCAGTGATCACTCGTTCGAGAGCTGGGTGGGATGGTAAGAGACAGAAGGTGTCAGTCTCTTCTGAAAAACGTGTCCTAAAACATCAGGGAAGAAACAGACTATAATTAAGACTTGCATAACAATCAGTTGTATTTCTTAAATGTCCATATGTTTTTACCAGCCCGATCTGTGTGCTGATCCCAGGGCTGAGTCCAGCTCTCCCCACAGCTGTCCATCACTCTCAAACCTGCGGGTGTACCAAACAGCTGTGATTTTATTACTGCTCACAAACACTGTCACTGAAAGGATCAAAGAACATGAATACATAAGAGAGTGTGGAAATGAGATTTAGGGGCTCCAGTCACTGATCTCAGGATGCCAGCATGCAGGGTTATGAAGAGAACCATTTCAGCGTAATTTTAAATGTGGTTTTGATTATTATTTTTTTCCCCAGAATGCTGACCCAGCAATTGGCATAGATAAAGAAGTGGTCAAGGGGCCTTCAGGAAGACTTTTGTCTCAATAGCCCTAATTCCAGGATGCAAGGCAAACAAACCCTATTCCGTTCTGGGTGCTAATACGGCTACATAATGTTTTGGAATGGCAGATGCTGAGCGATGAATGATGGCTGCAAGTAACAAGAGAACATTTTAATCATTTTATTTCTTTATCTGTATTTTTTTTTCAATATATTTATGGACTTACCTTCAAACAAATGATGAAAAAGCAGACCAGAAACCAATGTTAACAGCAATCAAAATGAAAGGCTATCCGTTGGAAAATATAACATTTGAAAATATACCTTACTGCTCTGGGGGCCAGACGTCTTCCTCAGTACCATCATTAAACATTTATTGCCCCACAGTGAACCAGCACCAGCCCATTCAAAACAAATAATTTAGACATAAAAATGTTGTTTCTATACTTATTCAGCATCTTCAGATAGAAATATTTCCCACCGTGATCATTTTGACAGCAGCAGGATGAAACAATGAGATAGAATTAGTGTCTACTACTGACCATTGGAACAAGAGGACAAGCTAGAAATTAATTCTTACAGGATCAAGTAGTTGAGCATGTTTAAAATTTCTGCCATCGCCACAAGGAATAACGTGTGCTTTGAAAATATTCTGTCACATCACAGCAGCTGTATAGGAGTAAAATTTATTTATCAATCAAGTTATTTAACAAATTTTATGAAAAGCAACCCACAACTCTCCTAGAGCAAATAATAGATACTTCAAGCTTAAAAAACAATTTCCATTATATTTTCTTCCAGCACAATGTTACAGACTTTCACTGAATCACAAACGGACACAAGCAAACACACAGAGCCTCCCAGACTGTTTCTTTAGAGGGTTGAAGATAACGAGTGATGGTTGTTCTGTGCTTAATGCAATTTGTTGCCTTTTTAACCCGTAAGTGGATAAAGCCTGGGCAGCAATAGCCAGAAATATTTTGATCTTTCAAATGTGAAGGTCAAAAATACAACTAATCTTTTTAGTTAGGACCTACTTTGAATAAAAAGACTAATTACCATAGTTCTAAATTAGCTTTGGATATTTATGACAGGCAAAGCACATAAAACTGTGAGAAAATATTGTTGTCTAATTGCAACTTTGAGATGTGAACTGAAGGTGAGGTAATGCAAAGAGCAGAACAAAGAGGGCTGAGATGACACTGTATGAAATGAAATAAGGGATTATTGAAGTGAATAGAGAAATAAGGCGTCTTACATCTGAAGCTTTACATTTGATTAATTAAACTGCTTCCTGAATTTGCTAATTGGATGCTTTCATGGTATGTTGTTGTGGGACACTGACAGATGGCATTGCACTCGTGGCAATTAATCCTAGTAGCACTTTTAAAACAAGGCAAAAAAGTATCTGCTTATCCCTATTTCTGCAGTCATTTCTCTGAAAACCTAGAATGGAAATAGCTATGAGCCTCAGCACGAGGAAGACAAAAATGATGAGTATTCACCCAGCTCTAAATAGCATTTAATTGCTTGTTCCTGAATAATCGCTTTTCAGTAAAGACATTTTGTGACATTTACGGATAGCGTCTACCTTTTGGGTAACACCTTTAGTCAGGATAGAAATCCAGGCTTCAGTTTACACATTTTTATTGTACCCTGTACAAGTGAAAGATGTCAAATTTAAACAGTTGACAGTGCAAAGTCACTAAAGAAGAAGCAGGAAAAGCTCCAATACACCCATGATAGGAAAAGCACATTTCTGTTAGTTCTTTTTGTTTTTTTCCTCTCTATTTTTAACCTCACAGGAGTGCATGTGCGGGAACAGGTGTCTTTTTGAACTGACAGTGGTGTAAATGATACAACATTTGACTGCTACTGTGAGTCTGCTGGGAATTTGCATTTTATGATATACCAAAGCATGAAATGTGGCTTGATTTACCCTACTGAAAGAGTCTGGGTAAGAACTTTGCTAAAATCTTATGGAACTATTCCATGAGAAAGAATTTGATAGTCACTGTGATTTAGGTCACTTAAAAATAGACTCAAAGAAAGTCAAGGTTCAGTGCTGTGCATGCTGACTTGCCCTTTTTGTCTCACTTGGTAGTTTGAATTGGTGGAAAAGCCCAGGTGGTTGGCTTCTATCACTTGCAAGTCACCTCTGAAAACAAATTTACACATTGACATTGTCAGAGAAAACATTTTGCTAAGATTATTTTTCACATTTGGCCCCTCCCCTTATTTTTTTTAGAGGGAATCAATGGTTATTTCTGTCAAAACCCATAAAGAATATTATGCAAGTTACTATGGATATTTTGCTCATAATTACTCTTTGCCACAGTCTTCCTCAAGACTTGGGAAACTCAGGAAGCATGCTGCAAAATAGAAACAAAAAAATTAAAAAATAATAACCTTTTCCTTTGTATTTCTTAGCCTGTGATGTAACCCTGCCAGGAGGAGCACTGAGGCAGAGGGTAACCAGGCTGTACAAGATCTTAGTCCAGGCCCTCAGGAATGCTGGGACACATCTCTTAAAACAAGTACATCGATATCTACAATTACCTCAGGTCGGTTAATGCCTATGGAAGTTACTGTAACTGAAAAAGCAAATTGATTTATGTTTTGTGATGGACAACTGCATGACGAATGCATGTTGCAAGATAGAAAGGAGAAAAAAAAAATAAATTGTCTTGCTTTTTAAATAGAAGATGTACTTATAAAAGATTGAAGTTTCTTAAAATAAAAGGTTGCATTCTTCCCTTTCTGGCACTGTTCAGAGTCCCACTGCAGTCTCATGCTCTGTGAATCCCTACATGCAAACTGGATTTATGGCGCAGATTTAAGAGCGCAGATGAGTGCAGGATGGTAAGCACAGAAGACCAGTAACAGTAACATTGGCTGCCCTCAGAGCACAAGAAAAAAAGAATCAAAAGACATTTTATTCTTTCGTTTAATAAGGCCCAGAGTCATAAGGTTCTGACTATTCCAACCACCTCATTTATCGACTAGTCACCAATGCCAAAAGGTCTGAATTATCATTTCTAGAGCAATGCTGTGAAATATTTCTGATAGATAAGGAAAGGGGAGGATTGTTTTTAACCTGACCATGAAAAGCATTGGCACAAATCCGTATTTTCATATACATTTCCTCATTTGAAATACCAAATACTTTACTTCTTAAAAGGTAATAGTGGATCCCATATGAAATAAGCAGTGTCCTTTAACACTTTTTCTTTCTTATCAACACTGCTTCTTCTAGAGGATGGTAGAATTACAGCCAATTGGCAGGGTATTATCCTTTTTTGATCTCATGCATTGTAAATTCAGGTCATATGTAGGGGTTTGTACTAGAAGTCTCTTACTACCATATTGATTAATAATGTTTTATAGTCTTCTACGTTGTTTTGTGGGGTACCTCTGAAAACAATTGCTGTTTTACAACTATCTAAACATAATCCAGATGGTAATAATAAATTAATGTATTATGCAAGCAGCTGGGAAAAGTCTGCCTGAGAAGCCTGGGACGGCCGTATCTGGACACAGAGAGGAAGACACTGTCAACTCCCAAACTGAACTGAGACCTTGCAGTGCCTAATATAGAAAGTATACGTTTATTGAATCAGAAACTTAGAAAGTAAAGTTATCATTATTATGATGACCAAGGAGCAGCCTTCCAAAGTAAAACATTACCAGCAGTTTGCTCTTCTGTGGATAACGAAAGGTCTCTGGACTTCTAAAACAAAATTACCGGCCTCTTTTAAAGGTGTCAACTTGGATAAACCTGTGAAGCATTTTCCTCCAAAAGTCTCTTTTATAGCCCCAGAATTTCAATTTAGTTGCTTGCTTACATGTAGTCAATGGTATGTTTGAGAGTCCTCCGTCCACTGAGTTGATCTACAATATATTTGGAATTACCTCAATTCCACATTTACAGCATCTTTACAGACATAGTGTCTTCACAATGTCTTATAAAAACCTTTGGTGACAAAGCAGCAAAAGCAAACACATATCTTGATGAACTATATACCTCATGCCCCAGAGTCAAATCAGTCTCATCATCTGAACACATTCCACCCCGCTGTAACACCTTAAAGTGTTGTGTGATTGTATTACTTAAGAAATAAAACCAGATACAGTCTGAATCACAGAAAGCACTTTAAATTTCCATTATTCCAACTATCATTGCTAAAGCAATGTGCCAGGTTTTTCAGGAGCGTGAGTTTTTACTAACACCAATACAGTTACCAAAACCATTTAGACTGTTAATATCATTCATATTGATGGTCACTTGCCAGTGGAAAGAACAAGCTGTATTTCCCTCACTCATCCCCCATGGGGAGGGAGGAAAAAAAAAAAAAAAGGAAAAAAAAAGTCAGGGAAAGTAAGGCTATCCAGTTTAAGATTAAGGAGTTTGATCTAACCTAATATTTCATGAATAGTCAAAGTTGCAGAAGAGGAAATGCAGCTGTTGACATGAATCTCTAAATGAAAGCAGTAAATACTTGTGACTTTATGCAAAATCTTTCCATGAAAGATGACCAATAGAAATAAAAGAGCTTCATATCACTGCAGCAAATGAGAAAATATCAAGTCAAATGAAGCGTAGCTGGTTTGGAGGCGTAACTTTATCTGTGGCCACATTGCGTTGAAACCATTCAATAGTTTACCTGCCCAGCAGTTAAAAAGGGTTTTATTGAACTCAGTGGTGAGATGTTATGTGAGATGAGGACTGACAGTGCAGTCCTTTCCCGAGGCCTTTGAACACTGAAAAACTTTGTCCAAGCCGTGTGACAGGGGAGAAATGCTCCAGCTAAAGTAAGGCTAAGGGAGAGGATTCCTTGAACAAAATTGGGGCAAATCTGGAACACTCAACTTTCCTGCCACAAGTCTGTCAACAGCAACCATTACAGTACAACTATTTTGGACAGAGAAATAAATCATGAAG
>JAOXJK010000012.1:129842776-129853810 GCA_025774025.1 Xenus cinereus
ACCATAGAGATCATCTAGTCCAACTCCCCTGCTGAAGCAGGATTGCCTAGAGCTAGAGCATGTTACTCAGGACTGCAACTATTCAACTATTCAACTATTTAAATTGCTGAATCTTCCTTTATAATGTTATAATCTGGTCTGGTGAAAGGGTTTCCTATAGTTGTGGGGAAAATCCAGTTCAGATTATTTGGGGGTTTTATTTTCTTTCATTATGTATTTCATTTTTCAAAGAAAATTCACTATGAAACATGTGGAATTTACCAAGGGAAGACATTATATTATTTTAATATGTGAACTCCTAATGGGAAAAAAAAAAAACCAACTCTTTTGTAAATAATATGACTGCCTCTCTAGATATCTTGGAAATTCAATATTTTCTTGAACCACTAACCTGCCAGTATTAATGATGCTTGACTGTGACTCAGAGATTTAATCATGATCAGTCACTATTCTCTTCCTATTGTCTCATTCTCTTACTGGCAATTAATGCTTTAAATGATGCATCCACTGGAACATAAAAAAAAGCCTCCGGTTGGCCACGTGGGTTTTTTCAGCTTTTTCAGATTCTTTCCCAGAACTCACTTCTGACAAGTATCTTTCTTCCAAGTAATTGTTACTTTTTATATTTTTTTTCCTGCCTTTCTCTCTCTCTCTCACACACACTTATACACATGAAAACTTCTTTCCCCAGGAAGTAAGAAGAGAGAGTAGCAAAGGCAGCACATCAAGTCCAGTTTTCATGAGGAAAATAACCTTCTTTAAGCCCGGCTCCAACGCTCTGTCAAGCCGTATGAGATAGTTCCAGGCATCATGGCCAACCAGGGCTTCAGTCCCCCCTTCACTGGCACCGCGCACAGCCAGTGCCTTTTGAAGAGACAGTCCATCACCAGTAACAGCAATCCTTTGCCATATTTGTCTGCATTAATGAAATAGTTTGAATTAAAAGAATTGAACAAATAAATAAGTATCACTTACAGAAAGTGAAAAAACTTCTGCCAACAAATTATAGTCAGAGAAACACTACTTTATGTCAAAATGTTGGTAAATAGAAGAGGAAATCATGTCGGTGGTTTTGGTAGTATTGGTTTCATAGAGGCACTTTGTCCTTCATGAATTGCAAAAGCCTGAGGTTTCATGGAACAGGAGAAATAACATTTTTTTGGTTTCTTCACATACGAAATTTGTTGCTTGCACCCATGACTAAATGAAAGGAAAATCATGCAGTTTTTGTTACACGGATAGATGAAATCTCTACTTTAATACCTCCTAGCAATTTCTGCAATCTTTGGAATTCTTCTAATATCCTGTTGTATGACATATATATGGGTCACTTCAAAAAGAGTAAACCCAAGCTCTAAGAGTTACACTTGCTAATTAGATTTTCAATAAATAATTTAGCAAGCCAGTTTCAGATGAGAGGTTTCATTAAATACTTGAAATTATTTAACAATTTTGATTCTTTTCACATCTGACACAGGTTTATCTCCCCAAAGATTTCTCTAGGTTTTTAAATACAATAGCACTGTTATGCTAATAAACCATTTGTGGCTGTCCTGCATACATTTGCTTTGGCGTATTGATTATTTTAATTTTTTTTTTTTTTAATGGAGTTCATTGGTATTCATCCTCTAAAGCAGGAAACTTAACTTGAGACGAATAAAGGCCTGTCTTGCCTCTGGAAATTTTTCTGCTATGGGACTAAGAGAAGTTACATAGAAAATAATTCAAGAATTATGCAGTATTTTACTATGTTGCCCTGTTTCACAAATTGAATTGACTGTCTTGATTTGAAATCACTTCTGCTTCGTAATTAAGCAGTTGTTGTGTTCAATATTTTTCTTTTTTATCACAAACAAGGCTTCAGTCTGTTAAATCTGCATGGGAATATAGCTGAATGTTCCTGTTTAGTGGGTGGTGTTTGACGTCATTACAGTGTCTTATTAATGGCTCCGTTGTACTTATCTGAATAATTAAATTGTGCTAATGGCTGTAGTATTTTCATGAGCAACATTATCCTTTTTTTATTATTACTGCCAATGAAGGATGGTAAGATGCCAACCACTAAAATGCAGCTTTTGTGGAACCCAAAGAAATATTTTTAGCATAAATCAATCCAATCAGAATGAACTACAGAACAAGGCAAAGAGTTTTTCTGGAAGACTTTCAAAACGCCATCAATAAAGTGATGCTACAATTGATTACTTCTCGGTGTGCATTCTAAGATAAATGGCCTATGATTCCATTTAAAAGTTAATGCTGAAAAATCTTCAAATGCTAATAGCAAAGAGCAATACATAAACACTGCAAAAAGAACTGAGCAGACGTTTGGGATAAAAAAACCCCAAACAACAGGCACGCAAATATACCACAAAAATACATGCAAAGACCTCGTTCAATACCCCAAAATGCTAATGTCACAGCTATTCACAAGATAAATGACAATTACTAGCCAAAAAGATAAAACAATGAAACTATGAATGTATAATTCAGCTAATCCACAAATTAAAACTCTCTCAGAAACTGTTGCTGAATTTAGCTATTGATATATTTTATCAGTTACTGTTTAAAGTCTTAAATTTCCCCTTTAAAAAATGCTTGAGGGCTACCTCATTCTACTAAAGCCACAGTAGCATCAGCATTGTTTGCTCAGAGCCAGTTCCCAGAGGCAGCTTATGGCAGGGACTGGTCCACACCAAAAGTGGGGAACACATCCCTGTGTGTCCTCCATGAACCCTGACAATTCTGCACAAACAAACAAAGAGGCTGCCAACCCCTTTTTGGCCTTTGCCACGTGGAAGGATGCTTTGTTCATGATGTCATGGTGCTGCTGCCAGCCCAGCCAGCCACACGCAGCATGGCCAGGATCACTCAGGAGCCAAACCCAGGGCCTGATGGGGCCATTTCTGGGAACATCTATAACATGAGTGCGTTGCAGTCGGACCGGCAGCCGGAGAAAACCTTTTGTGCATCATAGATGGGAGCTACTGAAATACTTCTCCATGTGGCAACAGTGGATGGGAAAGTTTAAGGTCAAGGTCTATGATGAATTTATGGGAAGTGACATTATGGAAAGGCGTGTGATATGGTCAGCTCTGACAACCAGCAACTGCACATTATAACCCTTTTTGCTCCTTCCCATCATTCTCCCAACTTGTGGGTTTATTTGCAAACTGGCTTCTGTCTGTCTACATGTACCAGCGTCTTGGTTATAAGGAAGAGGTTCATATTGAGAATAGAATTTCAGCATCATTCTTTTCCCAAGGGATTATGAATTTATCTAAAGAACTATGACAAGCTACTTTGGTTTTTTTGATTACTTATTAAAATATTGTCTCATAAAAGACTCTGGCTTATTCCAGGGTGTTTGGTTTGTATATCTAAACAACATGCACTTGCAAATATGCCTGGTGACCTATGTGACGTCAGAAATTATTTCACTTATATACAGTTTTCTATCAACGCTGTAGAGTGGGCACATGGATTCCTCCCCTGTCACAGGTACCCGTTGCCAAGAGCTGAATCCCCGTCCTATGCCCACACCACAGTCACAGTCACCTGTATAATTGTCAGCCAGACTCAGTGGCTAATTGTTTTGATGAAGTGCATTATCTAGGTTTTGCTAACAGAAATAATAAAAGCTTTAATGTTCTTACAGCTTCTAAAGCAGAATGGTTTAATAAGTATGCGATTTTTAGAAACATTAGTCTACTGCACATAATGCTTCTTTTGGCAAGAAAATGAACATATCACTCTTTATAATACAAAGAAAAGATAAAAAATACCAACATTTCATTTTATGACCAGAATTAAAGTTCACTGCATATTTTCTGTTTAAAAATCTTCTTTTTCCCTAAAGACAAAAGTTTAACAAGACAGAAGTGTAGTTTGTCTGAAACCGAAGTGCTGAACCAAGAGTGATGACAAGATGTGAGCTCATCTTAGGCAGTGAAAAGAAATTAACCCTTTCGGTTGAAAGAGTTCAGGAGAACTGACTGCCCTATCTTAGTTGGGATATTCTGTATGAAAAGCTACCAGTTTTAGAACATGCCCAGTGTGCAAAAACAGGGACAAATTCCTTGTTGCCATGTCAGGTTTGGTGGTGGTGTACCTTTTTAGATCACTAGAAAATCCACACCTGGCTTTGGTGAGCTGATCTACTCTGAGCTCAGTGCCCGTTCTGTCGGGCCATAAGCAGAAAATGGGAGTCCTCCAGGCACAGCCCAAGGCCTCCCTGATGTGTCATTTGAAGGAAATCCAGAGGAGGACAGCAAAGGTGGCTGTGCTCACCATTTACCAAATGAAATGGGGGTCTGAGCGAGAAGATTTACGTGACTGAGTTTGGATGTTCTTGCACAGTAAAAATGAGAGAAGATATAAAAAGCACTGCAAAAAGGAAAATCACAACTTCATTTTCATATGCAGCAAGGAAAGAAAATGTGATGGGTTTCTATGAGAGCAAGGAAAAATTATTATTAATTGAGAAAACCTTTCTACTCACAGGAGTTATTAAGCAGATTGTCCATACAGGTGACGGAACCTCTACCACTGGCAATTTTCAAGAGCAGGTTAGACAAAATATGTCTATTTAAGGTGTGTTTTCTTCTGTTTTGTGACAAGGGGTAGACTCACTGACCTCCTGAAGTCACTCCAGACCTACTTGCTCTAATTTTCTCTGAAGTCAATGAGAATTATATAGGAATAGCAATTTACATACATGAACTTTCCAAAATTAACAGTTATAACATATAGTGACAAATAAATCCTCTATAAAATCTGAAAGTAGGGATTTTCCATTAGCACTTGGTGTTCTCTTACAGCAGCCCTATACTGCTGCTTACCTAAATGTAGTTCTTGTGTTTTAGAGCTATATAATACACCACAGAAGTACCTTCTACAGATACCTGCCTCAGTAATTGTTAGACCTCAGAAACATATTCAAAACCATCAGAAGAATTTCCTGAACTTGGTTAATGACCACAGAAAGTGACTTAAGAGGTTTCTCCTCCCTCAGTGTGTGTGTGTCTGCCCCCATAAATGTGCACGTACATATAAAGGCACAGGGAGAGATGAAACTGCACCCTCCTGGTTTTTGTAACAAACGTTCCCTCCCTTCTTGATGTATATAATTATTATTTGTGGGTCACACTCAGAAGTCCAAGTTCAATTTCTAGCCAGGTAGGAGCCCAGTGTACATCAAGGGGAGTGCTGTTCACTTCAAGGATGAATAAAAGAATTGAATGAGGCCCTCAAGTAACTAAATAGTGTACTATGGGGATATCTTATTACAAAGACCTTGTAATGGTCTCCTCCAGAACTCTGTGAAGCAGCAGACAGGGACTCAGCCTCAAGCAAAGACCCTTGCAGCTGAAATGGTTCCACGTACAAACCTTCTTCTTCAGAAGCAACTGCTTCTGACCCCAGGGAAAACACAGGAAACTGCTTTAGCCTGAAAACAAGTTCGTGTCTTAAAAGCTTTGTTACAGAAGTCCACGGACAAAAGGACCAGCAGCGTGTTGTCTGGCCATTATGCTTTGGTGACCAAGTTCTCCTTTCTCTGATCACAGGTATCTTGAAGTTGTAAAAGCGTTATGCTCCCATCACCAGTTTTCAAAGCTGCCAGTGAAGCTTCTAGGAAACTACATGGGCTGCTTTCTCCATGGCTGAGGTTAGATCTGCCTCTGCCACCTCCCTCTTCTCCCCCACAGCAAAGGCAGAACCCATCTCTGCACAGAGGAGGTGACACGAGTAACAAAGACCTCCTCCATGCGTGAAGGAAATACAAGGGAGCGTTTCGTGGGTGGCTGGAGATGGCAGCTGAGCTTCTGCCACCGCTGGGGTTGTACTCTACCAAGTGGAATGGGAGCTGCCGTACTGACACACCTGCACCTAAACCCCCTGCCTGCCCCTCCCAGAATCCTTGCACATCCTACCAAAGTTTTCAAAACTGTCTTGCCCTGAAAGCTAAAATAAACCGGCTGGTGATTTCTTAGGAAGTGAAGGGGCCATTTTATGCATAATAGCATCACGCTCAGCATCCTGCAGTGAAGGGATCCTTCCTGTACGGAGCGAGCTGCTGCATACTTTCTCTCATGTCTGTTCCTGCTTAGATTTATGGTGCCTGCTCATTGGCCTTTATTAAATGCTTCCATTAACTTTCCTGTTACATTTTTTGCCAGCTTACAGCTCTATAAAATTGAGTTATGAGCTATGCAAATTCATACCATTTGCATTTGTAGAAGTTCTGCTTCCAATAAATGTGTTATCTCTCTGCATATTTGGTATACTCAGATGCAAACCTCTACCTAGTTTTTCAAGATGCACTGACTTTTCATATTTGTCCAGCTCTTGTTAAAATAAGACTGTGTACCTTCTTGTGGGGATGTGGGAGCAGGGAGCAGGGTGAGGGGCAGATCTGACCAGTACTCAGCAGTGACAACGATTCTCTGAGCCATTAGCCCTGCTTAGTCAAGAGCTTTCAAAGGTGCTTCTATTTTCTGTCTGTGGACTACATCCACAAAAATATTCCATTACAATTATTTGAGGATCTATTCTGAGAGATCTTGCATGCTCACCCTTAGAACAGATTCGAATTTCTGAATTTTCAGTAGTGCTGTGTCAGGTGCCTGGAATGTCACCATGTGCAAGGATTTGAGACCTTCCTTTATTCTGGGTGTTTTCTGTTGAATGGTTCAGTCAACTTCCACCTCAGCTTGTTATTCTTTGTAGGTCCCGTTTCCAAGCAGTCCTTTTTGCTCTGCATAAACAGCCTCTCTCAGGGCTGTAGAAAGACCCTCCAGGGATCAAGGTATCAATAAACGGGCAGTTCACAATCAAGCCAAATAAACTCACTTCTTCCTTTTGTGCCCTGTTGTAGACCACGCTCATGATCCCTTCCACTTTCTTGCACTGAAAGGGAGTGGAGTTAAAACTTGCATTTCTGTTGACTGTTGTCCAATTAAACTTATTGTAAACATGGAGAAAGTATTTTAATTTCACCTTTCTCCTTTATAAATTTTTCCCTCTTTTTAGTGTTTCTGCCACTCAGGTATCTACAGACAGTTTTGCTAAATTGATCAAGCTACTGTTACCTCTTCACTGATCTATTTATTAAGAGTATTTTTGATTTTTTTTTTTCAGAAGTCACATCCTTTACTTCTTTTGTGTTTGCAACATCATACATCCTCTCACACATTTAATATCCTAGCCCTCCGCATTCACTGGTAGTTCTTACCTTTCCAGTGTACTTTTTTTCATCTTTTTACTTCCTTTTGTCATTCTGGTAGAAAATCACACCCTTGGCTTATCATTTGGTTAAGACAGAATACTTACTTCTATCTGTGTACCCCAGACACCAAACCCCCATCGTGTTTTATGAAGATTACTTCTCCTGACAGCAGAACACCAACAGTAGCACCACGCTTGTATTTCTGGAGTGCAGCATCCCTGGACTAACTACCCCAGAGTGTTCACTCCAGGGACATTCCTATTGACTGAGGCATTTGAAATACAGAAAGGGTCCCCCTGAGATGTTTTTACTCCCTGTGTTAAACACGAAAAGTTTAACATACAGCCATGTTCCATAGCCATGCCTGAAAAAAAGTTTTTAAGTCTTTGGGAAAAAACCCTTTCCTGAGAAACATGATCAATATTAACCTCCTTTACGGATTGGAAAAAGAAATTTCTCAAGGTCCCTTAGCAAATTGTCAACTCTGAATTGCTCTCACTGAAAAAACCCAAAACCATAAAAAACCCCAGATAATCTCTGATACATCTTAAGAGTGATCCAGGTCACTGTGTGAGCAACTGCAGTACTTCACAATTTTGTGTTACTATTTTTAATCTCCGTCAACTCTCTTCAGGAAGAAGACAACCTTGCCCAGTGTCACAAAGGAAATGAGTGAATCCTGAATCTACCTATAGATACAAAAAATCAGTCTGAAGAGCTTTTATGGTTTAGTGTTACTTTTTTTCTTTTTTAATAAATAAGACCAAAGAATCAAAAGAAGGTAGAGCAACCACATCTCTTCACAAAGTCAGCCAGTGAACACTTTGAATACAGAGATCTGGGACCATTCTGCTACCACAGAAAAATGTAAAAAATTCACAAAAGAAGGGTAGAAACAAGAAAAAACCATAATATTTGGAATTTGGAATTGTATAGTTCTGCAGTGAAAATTTAATCAGAAGATACAAAGAGCTCTTATTCCAGAGATTATTTCTGTTAAAGCCCTTAACTTGTGAAAAAATCTTTACAAAGGGAAGAAAGAGCTACTTCTATTCTTAAATTCTGTTCTTTGAGTGATATCCACTTACACTATTCTTTGATGAAACAGAGAAACACAAAGGGGAAAGAATACTGAGTATGATAAATAAGCATGTGAAAATACACCCTTGTGATCTACATTCTCAGGATTCAGGTGCTTATTCAAGTTGGTCAGCAAGTAGAGTAGTCAGAGTCATGCCTTATTTTATTCCTCTTCTAAATCTGGTTTCCATACCGAGAGTTTTGGCATAGTGATTTCTCAGTTGATCATACCCAGGCTCCACACATTCTCCGGGAGTCTCGGCCCTTAAGCTCTCTGCTATTTCACCTGTACCTTTTTTGTATCTTTCCAAACAATGGCTTGTTTACTTTCCTTACTTACCTTATTTACTTTCCTGTAATTCAAGAATTATGGATACCTAGTAGAATTTTTTTGTAATTTCTATATTCTAAAAGCTCTACCACCAGACTATATAAAGGATACTTTTGAATGGGTGGAGTTATGTTGCATGGGAACTGAGTGTTTTGAGACAAAATGTAAGGGAGAGAAAATGAAAGAGGGAGATCAAATGAAAGCCTGAAAGTGAGATTAGTTTTCCTGATAAAACTTCCATTGATTTTAATGGTAAAGAGGTTTGTCCTAAGTTTGAAGTTGATTCAGTGAGATCTCGAAGGGAGGGATAGAGCAAGGACTGGGAAACAGCTTATGCCCCTGTTGGGTACTGGAGCATCCTAAAACTCATGTATTTCTGTCTGGTACATTTCCTGCCTGCCCAGGATGTGATCTTCTTGTTCAATCCGTGAAGGAAATTCTTGCTAATTCTTGTTTACCACAGTTTGAGGTGTCAAGCTCCAGAATTTTACAGATATAATTTTTCCCACTTGAGTCCACTTTGTTAACAGAAGCTGGTTATGCTGATGTAGCATCCTGGACCTCTGCTGCTATGAGGTTATGAGTTTTTGTCTTCTAAGTCCTTTGCTGATGGAGGCTGGGAATTATGGATACACTTTTTCTCAAAAGCCATTTTTGAACAAAGACCAAATGCTAAAGCTGTGGAATTAGTGTGGTTCTAAATACAGAAGACCTTTTAGAATCATAGAATCTTTTACCTCCTGATAAAACTTCTTTAGGTAAAAGGGAACTTATGGAAGTCAACATTTTGTGACATGTGTCGTTGGAAATTTAGAACCTGCAAATGGGATTGCAAAGGCCAAGTACCAGCCCCTGTGTGGTGAGTTCCAGAGCAGTTCCAGCTCTTTGCACGTCTGAGGGGAGACCTGGACCTGCTGGTGCCCCCCGTGTGGCTCTCACCCGGCTGACAGGAGCTGCTGCAGACAAGGGGCAGGCTGGGGGTGAGCGGGGTAGACGGTGCCCTGGCCAGGAAAAGCTCTTGTCTGAAACCTTTGAAATAATCCAATAGAAACAGTCATGCATTTGCAATGAGTTTTAAAAATGTTTTTTAAATATTAGCACATTTATTTTAAGTTATGATGTAAGCTTAGTGTTAAAACAATACAGACAGTGCATACTTGCAGAACTGCACTTCCTGAAAAGTTGCAGACACCGTCTTATTTCATAATTTTGCCATTGCATTTCTTCTAAAGGAATATCTCTAGAAGTCTGATTGAAAAGCACAGGAAAATCTGTCTTATTTATTCTAGTGATTAAGACATCTATGAGAATAACTGGATTTTACAAAAACAAAGTATTGTTGCATACATCTGTTGCTGCATACAGCCCTGCTGCCTCATACCTTTTCATTTTCCTTTTTCAGGCCGAGTGATAAGCTATGTGGTCAGCTGTATCTTCCTTTTGTCTTTAGATCTTTTATTTTCCTGGCGTTATCGGTCTTTCTGTTTCTTTACCTGGGGCTGGACACATCCAATACCGTGGAACTCTTATCAGGTGTCTGGGAAATAGATGCCTCGATGGATCACTGCTGAGCTGTACGTAGTATGACAAAAGCAGGGACTGGTATCAGATGGATATCACCTTAAAATGGCTCAGAACATCAGTCACCAAACAGAGTTTAAAGCAGCAAAATTTAGTCTTCCCTGGTCAGAAGATAAACAGAATTGAAAACAGACTTCTGGAACCTCCTCCAAAATTAAATCAAAAAAGGAAGGAAAGAAAAATTGATGCAATCCTGGACTCTAAGCACACACATGCTTCAACTATAAATCTCTTAATTATCACTTGTCACTAGCAAATTTCTAAAAAATCATAGATGCTGGTAATATCATCTGAGCTCCTTTCCCCTGAAGTGTGCTTCATAAAATATTTTTATGTTATTCCCTGTTGAGCAGACCTATCTTGTCTCTGACTTGCAGTGGTTTTAAGCACACATCGGTAAACTCTCTTTTCTAAACTTGCTTCTTTCCCTGGGATTCAGCTCAGTTCTGAAGTTCAGGTTTCTAGCAGCGTAGGAGTAACTAAAATTCCCCTTGATCTGTGTGTTCTAACTTTTCATCTGTACAAATCTGTACAGATGCACATCTGTATCTATCTGTATCTGTACAGAGGTACATCTGTATCTTATCTGTACAAATACAGCTTCCAATGTGCTTTCCTTAGAGGCCAGCAACAGATCCTAGTAAACAATTTTTTTAGCAGGGCCATACCCTTTGTCCCAATTACCCTGCTGTTACAGATCTTTTCTTTTTCCCCTTTTTCCCCCTTTTCCCCTTTTTCCACTTTTTCCTTTCCTTTCCTTTCCTTTCCTTTCCTTTCCTTTCCTTTCCTTTCCTTTCCTTTCCTTTCCTTTCCTTTC
>JAOXJK010000012.1:129854108-129869326 GCA_025774025.1 Xenus cinereus
CTTTCCTTTCCTTTCCTTTCCTTTCCTTTCCTTTCCTTTCCTTTCCTTTCCTTTCCTTTCCTTTCCTTTCCTTTCCCAGAAAGGCTATATTTTGATGTAACCATAGCCCAGTCAACACATTTTTCAGACCAGTCCTGGTTTGCAGTAAGGATCCCTGAATTGTTTTGGATTAAGCACCAGCTCCCTTAACTGCCATTCCCTTGCCTATGGGAGAGACCTTCCTAGGCATTTCAGCCGTTCAGTTATGCCTAGATAAGGATTTCCTCCTGCTTTGCGTCCAAACCTCACGCAGACCTACCCAACATCTGCTGCAACTCTCTGTATTTCTGAACAAGGTTTATGCTCTGTGAGACATCTCAGACCAGACCAAGGGTGAAGCAAGTATTAAGGCAATGTGGAGAAAAGCGAGAGAATGAACTGAGAAAAAGAAAGGAAAAAGAGAAAGAACAGCCAGTACATATCTTTTTTTTTCTTAGCCAGTTTTGTCTGAGTCACCTTTGGTTGTTCATCTGGTCAAAGCACAAGCATTCACTCCTCTGGGTTTTACTCACTAGCAAACGATCTGGACTGCATCTGACATTCACCCAGTCACTCCTCTACAGGACACACTTCAAGGGACAAATAAGTCATGACCTCCATCTTCTTCGTAATGGGACCACATGCAGTATTCTGAAAACACATGAAATTTTTTCACATGCTTCTTGTATATAGTAACCAATTGAAAGTGAAAAATGTTATGCAGTAAAAAGATGCTGTTCATATTTGTCATCCTAATTTTTCTCATATTTTGCTTCAAATACTAAATGTTAATTCAAACAGGCCTAAATTAAGAGAAAACATATTAAATATCAACAGCATTGTTAGCACTCTGCAGCTCTTACATATGTTAAAGCCTTTCATGTTAGAATTCCTTACTGTACCAGAACAAAATCATATTCTTGTCAGATTAAAATAAAAAGATCAAACCATAAATAATAATAAAAAACCCTGCCAAAACCAGCTCAACATCCGGAAAAGCCAGATAAGTATGCTAAGTATGGCCACTTTGTAAATGACAAGGTAGCTATGGCAAGCAAACAAACAAACAAAAAAACAAACAAAAAAACAAAAAAACTGTTCCTATTTTTTTTTATAACAATGATTCTGAAGAAAACCACACAGATGCTAAAGTCTCCCCAAACTCATATAGCTTGAGTTGTACACTAGTGAGAGATACATCACCCTCAGAACATCTAGCACCATTTTTTGCAGGTGATTTCACAACATAATATGACATTCTGTGAAGTTATTCCATGAACTTATTCACAGAAGGAAATAACCTCTCAGCATCTTTCGACTGCTGTAAGCATAATGGGTTAGAGGAAACCATGCCTTGTCCATCTACATAGTGATACAAAACATGTGGCTTTCACTCTCCACCTTGAGAGACTCCAGCAGATTCTAGAGTCCAACACATCCCATTCATTTCCATCTCTTACTCAGTCTGTCTTGCCTAAGACAGTAGATTTTCTTTTCCCCTCTTTTTGCCTTATTCCAGTTACAGCTGGGCTGACATACCCCTCAGTCTGATGCACAGAGAACTCTCCAGAAATGAGAGTGATCTCAATCCCATCAGACCTTTTCCCACCTAGTTTTCTCTCACACCCCAATCCATAGGCATTTTCAGAGCAGACTACCAAAGGAAATACGGCTGTGTCCCCATGCTGGCTTCTCTAGTAGCTCTTTGTTTAGAGCGTGCTCATCGGATGCAGAAATACTGGTTTCCTCTCCAATCCTGTGCCTATTTCTGTTGTTTGACTTCATACCTGGGGAATGGGTTTCACTCTCTGTTGGGCCAAAGAGAAAGCAATAGCCTGTGGTGCAGAGGTTGGAGAGTTGCCTGGGAGGCTCTGGAGGACACCTCACCGTGATGCTACTTTGACCTCGACGCTAATGAATCCCGTTCTCTTCCCAGCCCATTGGACATGAAAAGTCTGGTCAGTGGATCGACAGAAGTGCAAGCTAACCATCCAACGGAGAGCTGGCTGAGATCTTGCCTTCCAGGCTTTCTCCCATTTCTGGTGTAAAACCCTTAAATGCCCCACCGAGGGGCACTGAGTAGACAGAAAAGCTTAATCGGCTGAAATCTGAGAAATGACCGATTCTTGCTTCTGCTCACTAAAACTGGAGCAATCAGGAATCTCCTGCTTCTGTTTGCCCTTGGCTAACCAATGACCGGGAGCCCAGGCATAACAGTAAAAATGTCTCCTAAGGTGGCAATGAATGAATTAAATAATTTTAATTCAAATTTACTTCATATTGAAAAAAAACTGTTTGAGTGAACGTTTTTAGTTTACCCTATGAAATACAATTCCATTGTCTGAGGAGCATTTCCCATACCATCACAGATCACCATTTAACAGATTGAAAACAGTTTGATGTAGGCACTGACGCAAGAATGACTCTAACCTTGGTTACATTTGCTCTGATAATTATATTTGCCACATCATTCTACCTATTTTCTGAGCATTTCTTCCAACATTGTATAGGTCAGACCCCACTTTTCCAATCAAATCCACATTAGTACATGTATTTCAGAAATTCATATTGGGACTACCACAAAAATCTTGTTATGAAATAACATAATCTTGTTATGAAAGAATAATGAAATAATTATGAAATAATGAGAATCACCCAAAACCAAACTGAAGCATTGTTCCCAAAGGAGAAGGTCACACCCCTGACTCTGGACTGCTCTTCCACATTGTTAAGGGGAAAAGAAAATCAGCATGTTTTTCTTACAAACCACCGCGAGAGCAGAGGATTGCCTTTGATTGTGCATCCCTTTGCAACTCCAGTGCAGGTGTATGCCTTTTAAAATAAATTATAGAAGAATCCTGAACATACTAAAGAAATATTTAAATAGGAACTAAAGAAAACAGATCTGTCTATAACTGGGATGTGGAACACATTGAATATTTTGAGTCACTGAATTTCCTTTTGGGATATCTTGAAAGCAAAAATTCAGTGCCAAGAACCCGTTGTGGTCTATTTTTAGCTTAAGCTCAAAGGAAAAATCTGGCATAAAGTTTTCCCTTGGCCCTTCTGTTCCCAAAGTGTTTTAAGGACAGGGAGGATTAGCCAAATACACCATGTCAAATATTCACTGATGCTCAGCAGCGCGATGCAGACTTTGCAATTCTCCTGCATCCCTTCCAATATAATTTTCATACTCTCAGCTGAGAGCTAAGCAGCTTTGTCTTAGGACATGCTGATTAATTTTGCTGAATGAACTCCATCGCCCATGGAAGGCAAACAACAGTAGGAAAAGAAAGGAAAAAATATTTTAAATAGAGCAGAATGCAGATGGCACATTACCTTGTCTAACCATCTTTGTCATATTGACCTGTGTCTGGAGGTTGTACTGGAGGTTATCCATTATCCTGTTATCCAGGTTAGTCCTACGGGAGCGCACAGTCGGTGTTAATGTCACACTCTTCTCATGGATTTCTCCTGTTTACTAAGCCTGTTCTGCACGATCCAAGCCTTAGAGTAAATCTTGACTCAATAATTGTGAAGCATAAAATCCAGAAGTGGTAAATGCACTGGAACTGGTGCAAAGTATTTTCACTATATACAAATGTACTCATTTCAAAGACATTTGAGGGGACCATGTTCATTGGACACACTTCCACTCAAAACAAAACCTGTCTCTGGCTGGGTCTTTATGTAGATCACTTACTGGTGAAATCACTGTTCCACTGAGTGGTGCTAAAGATAACTTAATTTTAGAGTTAACATGCCTTAAAACTCGCAGGGTAGTTCACACACCGATGTCTACGCTTTACAGAGTCCTTATTGATCCTGTTCCTAAGGTGGCGGTAATCAATACTAGCTAAAATAAGTCATGATAAACTTTAATGGCAAATTTGAAGTTATATAATCAGGATGGTTTGTTTATGAAAACAGAGCAGCCCAGCACACTTCCAGCACATGCTGAGGGTGCATCCCAGTTCCCTGAACCTGCATTGCTTTACTCGAGAACTTGGTGATGCCATTAGACATAGTTGTCCTTGCAAGCACAGACCAGCTCCCACACGCACTCTGCCTTCCCTAACACCAAATTTCTGTAACTCTTGTCCCTCACAGAGACACAAAATAAGGTCTGCAAAGAGGTTCCGTAATGGATAAAAATATTTGTTAACAAATAATAGCAATTGCTGAGAACGGAATGGCAAAATGAAGAGGAGAACTCTTCAGGGCTGAAAGGGAAGTAATTGCAAAGAAAACAAAGCTAAACCTAATCAGATTGTTACAATGCTTCCATGCAAATACATTCCCATAATAACAACTTTCACAGGGACCTCTTTGAAATCTTGTTTCTGTTCTAGTTCACTTTGAGAATTCTCTCCTTCAACCCTGATACATTTCTAAAACGAAGGGCTACCCAATACTGGGGTAATGGGTACCCTTCATGTCAGTCCTCCAGGACAGATGGGCACCATAGTCCCTGAAATGAATGGTCATTAGACATGTCCTCAGAAATCTTCCTTTATCATGAGAGTTATTCAAGCAATATGAATAATTATGGAATAACAGCTATAGATCTACCAGTGAAAAGAGGATCCACGTTCTGGAAAAGAAAACACGTATGAGACAAAAGAAACAGAAGAGGACAAGGGTTTCCTCAAGATTTTGTTCATAAGCCTGCAATCACTCAAGTGGGATAAAAAAGTCTCTATAAAGAGTATATGTTTTGTGTAGAGATGTTCTGTAGTCAATTTAGATCTGTATTTTTCTCATAATACCTAAGGAATATTTGCTGTTAGAAGGTTTGCAAATTGCTTTGTCTGTCACACATCCTTAAGGAATAAAAGCTCATGCAGTGTAGAGCTGTCAGCCCAAGTATTCACCAGGGCAGAGCTCCAGGCTTGGGCATGTTTAAGACCCCATTAAAAGTAGGGGTGTCAGTACAGGTTATATGATGACCCAGAGCTTTTCAGTGGCAAAATGGAAAGTGTCCATCTCAAGGGTGAGGGCAAAATTATTTTTACCTGCTGTACCAAAAAAGAAACTCTACAGCACTGACATTACTGGGCCCCAGCTGTGGTCCCTGAGAAGGATCAGGAAGGTTTCATGAGAAGGATCCTCTGACATGGACATGCTGATCCTGGAGTGTTTATGTTTCATTGCCAATGTGTGACACAAGTTGTTGTGCTCCAAAAGACAGGAACTATAAGAAACCTTAAGGTGCCAGAACTGATTTTCCAACTGCTTCTTCTTTTTTTTTTTTTTTAGTGTCCTACAGAGAAAGGCCAAAGGCCTTTGGGGGGCCTATTGGTTGGGCTGAGATGCCAGTTCTCCAAAGAGGTGCCAGATGATGCTGGAGCCTTGCAAGGGGCACCCATGGAGACAACCAAAGACAGAAACATCTCTGGGGCTTTTTTCAGGCCACCCCAGCCTTAAAACATCAATTCCTGCTGCCTGGAGAGTGTCAAGCAGGGGAGCTCCACCCGAATGTTCACCAAGTGCTAAATGGAAGAAGGAATACAACCCCTGCTCTAAGTTCAGAAATGTGAAGTAAAAAATAAACAATAAGAAGAGCAAATGTCATAACTCAAATCTTTATAAAAGTCTGCCTTCCTGACTTTTCCACTCTTTTTAGTCAGCAGCCTCAAAATAACAAGATTTTGCTAACTCTCTGGCCTTCCAAATGGATAAATAACTAAAACTGCATGTCAGCATGTTTTGTTCAGCACAGAGTGTTTTAAAAGCCCCTCACAGATCATCTATAAGACATGATGTTCTGCAAAACAAATGGAAGAAAAAAAGACTTCAACAAGGGAAGAACCATTTCCTCAAGGCCAAAAAATAAGAGGGGAAACAACTGTCGCAGAAATGTTTGTGTACAAAAATGGAGTTGCCTTGGATTTGTAAAACCTCTGAAAAAGCACAATTCAACGCATACGTAACACTGAAGGGGTGTAAGGGAGCACAGGGTGAGCCCCAGTGGACCCCAAACGTCAGACTGTTGCTGTAACACACCCAACGCTGGCAGTTTTCAAGGGGGAGACCATCCTCACATAAATTACCCACAGTTTCATTTGATGAAACTTGTAGATATTGGTTACTAAAGCCAGCAGACGGTCACCCAGCAGCAAGGAGGCAGGAGGCATCTGTCCCAGGGATGGCAGCTCCGAGAGAACAGGATCCCTGCTGAGGGAAGGCAGCGAGTGCTCCTCCAGGGTCTGTGACTGCACACCCCTGTGACTGCACACTGCTGTGGTTACTGCACACCCCTGTGGTGACTGCACACTCCAGTGACTGCACACCCCTGTGACTGCACACTGCTGTGGTCACTGCACATCCCTGTGACTGCACACCCCTGTGACTGCACACTGCTGTGGTGACTGCACACCCCTGTGACAGCACACCCCTGTGACTGCACACTCCTGTGACTGCACACCCCTGTGACTGCACTGCGGCTGTAGCCAGGGATGGATTTGTGACCTCAGATGGGCAATCAATGGGAAGGACCCTGAAATCTGTTTTGCACGCTGCCGTGCTCATGTCCCATGCCAGTGTCCCCCAGCTGCCTGCCCCACGGAGGGACACTGGCTTTTTTCTAGCAGTTCCCTGCAGATTGGCGATCAGGGGGATCTGAGGTAAAGCAAACCTCTGCAGCTTTGCTGAAACAATAATGGGAAATGGAAATTTTCATGAGCCGCAGCACGGCGTTGCTGAGTTCAACCACAAACCGATTTCCCACATGATCTTTGCCATCGTACTGAACACGGGCGTGCAGAGCAAGCTATGGGAAACACACGCAGACGAGGGAGTGTGTGTAAATGTAGCGACCACCCTAGAGTCCTCGCAGCCCAGACAACCAGGGATGGAATCACGTCTCCCCGATGACCAGAGCAGTTGAATGCCTTGCTTAGGGCTGTGTGAGAAGCTGTGGAAGAAGGCAGGACTTCTCCTCCCGTGTGCCCACTCAATATGCCATCCAGAACATCCTTCCCTATAGCTAATTGTCAGCTATGTGCTTTTGCATGATTCTATCAAACCTTAGAAAATGCCCATTTAGGAAAAAAAAATCTATAAAAATGGAAGGAAAAGAAAAGGTCTGCAAAAGAAAAAGTGAAGACATTTCTCAATAGCACAAGTTTTTTGCCTCACAGGCCAAGGTAAGTTTACCCAGAAGAGTTTCAGAGAATAAAAAATGTGACTGCAAAGAGAGAAAAATAATGTCTGATGAACCACCTACCATGGATGAAAACTGTGAAGCTGATTGATAATATCTACATTCAGCCAGGGTAATAGCCCCACGGTAACCTGTTCAGACCTGTGAAACCCAGATCTGTTCTCACAAACTGTTACAGTCACTGGAAATATCCCCCTGGTTTTGTCTATAAGGAACGGAGAGGGGGGAGTTAAGCTCGCTGTGAGTTATGTGGAAGCGGCGTTTGCATGTTATAATGGCAAATTATTAAGTCCTGGCATGCAAGAACATGATCACTCAGATTCAAAGCGTGGCAATAAAGAAGACAGTAGACGTATGAGACGGAAGGGCAGGGAGGGGGGAGGAGAGGGAGGAAGAGGACAGATTGCAAACCAGCAAAATTCAGTGTGTGAAATGCACATTTTAGGTATGGAACTGACTTCCAACCGTGGGATTGAAAGCTCTTCTGACATTTTCCCACAAAATAGCTTGCCATCTGAAAATGCCAACTAGTTCAAATCAAAAGTGTTTATGGAAAAAAAGCTGGGAGTTTTCCCATGATTTTCATCATTCTAGGGTTTTTAAGCTAGAATTTTTGTTGTAAAGAAAGAGAAAGAGATAACTCCACCGTGGAATACCAAACAGCCTCGTGATCTTTGCTCTCTACCTACTCACAGGTAGGTAGTGCTATATTCTAAAAGAACACCCTCAGGACTGAACTGCTTAACAATCAGCATGTTCTCACTCTGATATTTTTTTTCCTTTTAACACACAAAAAATACTTTGGAAGATCTTCTCCTTTTGATCGTGGAAAAAAAAAATCATTATAAAATATTTACAAGTATAAAAAAATGTGCTGTCTTCAGTGGGCCGCATCTAGCATTTAGGTCATTTGCCTATCATGTTAATTGAGTGTCAGTATGCATTAAGAACTGGTGGTGGTTTTGGGAGGAGGGAAGTTCATTTAAAGTCGTTACACTATGAAAGGCTGCCTTCCTGGGCAGGGGGAGTGATTCACAATGAATAATTTATTCTCTCCTTTCTCTTTTTTTCCCCTGCACTTGTATATTGTGTTTTTAAGTCTGGTCAAAAGCCAGTGGGAGATGATGGAGGACTTTGAACTGAGACATGTTCCGTGGTTGATAACGACTGTCAGTAGGTAGTAACCAGGGAAAACTGTACTGACAGGATCTTTTGCTACGTAGAAAGGAAAAATCAATGGTCCTTCTTCAAGAAAGAGGTTAGAACATGCAGTCCCAGATGGAGATAACTTAAGTAGCATCTCTGAGCTCCCTCCACAAGGCTTTTTGCAGGGACAAAAGAGGCAAACACAAATATTCCACCTTCTCCCAACAACACATGCCGAGTTCATAAGAAACTCCTCACTAGCTCTTCTGAACACCATAGACCTTAACTGCTCTGTGAGAAATGGGATGGATTATGCAAAAAAAGATGACTGATTATTATCTGAATGCTATTACTTAATTATAAGTGATAAAAAGTGATGGTATATTTTTATGTTTCTTAGTTCATGTCTGAGCACTACTACAAGTATGAATTAAAAAACTCTTCCTCTATATTGTTCATATTTTCTATAAGCATTCATGTTAGACTTGATCTTCAGGTTTTCATGGAAGCTATACAGAAAAAGACCGGTGAAGCAAAGTACATTAATATGTCAATAAACATTAGAAAATTATTCAGACAGCTTCCCTAGTTCAGTTGTATTTCATGTCTTACTTCAAAACTGAAAGAAATAAACTGAACCACAGCTTGAAAAGCTGCATGGAACTTTTTTAAAACTAATCACACCATTTTTTCTGAGTGTCTGCTTGATAAATTCAGGAGATTAGCAGTTCTCTTGTACAGAGAAATTTTTAGGCTATACTTCTCTGGAATTTAGCAGTAATAAGCAACATCCCCAGCAAGGTAACAAAATAATCTTAATTTTAAAAGTCTTAAAACAAACCCTGGCAGGTTTTCCTGGCAGACTAACCAGTATGAGGTGCCTCTAGGTTTTTTCCCCCCACACAAATATTCTTTCTCTGTGCTTCTGGGGCCCAGGAACAAATCAAGCACTCAACATACAGAACATGATGCTTTTTCCCATTCTTACGCTCAGTCCCAGAGTGGTCTGCAATGGAGCAGGGAGCAGGTGCTGGCTTGCCTGACCTGGGGTGTGAAAAATGAGATTGGGTCAATTGGGACAGTTGGAAGACATGGGATGTTTAGCAGTAAAGTACTGGCAAATCTGTACTACTCATATACAAAGAGACACACTTCAAGGGTCAGTAGCAAAGCCAATTTGGATAGATATACAGACTGGGGTTTGTGAAAATATACACTCGTTTGTTAACATTTGTGTCTTGTTTATTCCTTTGAAGCCTCTTAAAATTTGTGTGCATTAAAGCATTCTTTTATTTATTATTCTCACTGGGTAGAGTTGGAAATTTGCTCTGTTTTGGAGGACTGAGATGGCAAGTAAATGACTGATATTAAAACAAATGTCTGGTGACCGTAATACAATTTCTTAATCATGGTGCTCCATTCCTCGACTGTTTTTCTAGATAGTACATTATTTATTCACATCTGTTTCTACTGTAGATAAATCTGAGTCTTCACCACTGCCCAGAGCTTGCACTATGGATCTGTCATGTTTATTTTGGACCACTAACAAGTTAGTATACTGAATGATGTCGATATTGCCAATTTGGATATTAATGTATTTTTTTAAAACAGCAGAATGTAGACATTTCCGTAGGAATTAAAAAATAATTGTATGCTTCTACTAATTAATAGCTTTTTATTTTAACTAAATTCCCAAAGACAATATCAAGCACATTATTTGAACCTCAAAAGTCTGAAAAAGGTAAATTGTTACAGAGCTCTCCTTGAGTAACTTCAAGTAACTCAAAAAAGAATGTTGTCTCACATTCCGACTGCTTAAAAATACAGACGAATCCGCTCCCCAAAGATGATTAGACACTTGAATCTTCTCTATTTGAGAGGTAGAACTTAGGAAAAGACAAAATTATTGGACTGCAAGAGCTTTCTCAGAAAAGAAACAATCCTCAAATTTAGAATACTGTTTCTGTGTCAATACCTTTTTTTTTAAATTTCTTTTATCCATTTTGTTGTTGTTGTTATGAAATAAGACAGACATGATTTCTCTTGTTCTGTATTTCAAACAGCATCAAGGTCTGGGACAGTCACAGGTAAAGTATCTGAACTTCTTGAAGCATTTAGCTGTTTCCTTTTCTTTCTTCTCCCCGTGATGAAGGAGATTCACAAATTGATATAGGGGCCAGAGTGGTGTTGACTTTCACCTCTGTGAAACACATTTTGGTTTTCTAATTTCACAGATGTGGTGGGTTGACCCTGGCTGGATGCCTGGTGCCCACCAAAGCTGCTCTGTCACCGCCCTCCTCAGCTGGGCAGCGGAGAGAAAAGATAAGGAAAGACTCATGGGTTGAGATACGGACAGGGAGATCACTCTGCAACTATCGTTTTAGGCAAAACAGAGTCAACTTGGGGAAATTAATCTATTTCCAATCAATCAGAGTAGAATAATGAGAAATAAAAGCTAAATCTTAAAACACCTTGCCCCCGCCTTATTCCTTCCTCCCAGGATCAACTTCACTCCTGATTTTCTCTACCTCCTCCCAGCAGCACAGAAGGACAGGAACGGGGGTTGTGGTCAGTTCGTCACATGTTGTCTCTGCTGCTCCTTCCTTCTCAGAGGGAGGACTCCTCACGCTCTTCTCCTGCTCCAGCGTGGGGTCCCTCCCACAGGAGAGAGTTCTCTGTGAACTTCTCCAGTCTGAGTCCTTCCCACAGGTTGCAGTTCATGAACTGCTCCAGTGTGGGTCCCTTCCACAGGGTGTAGCCCTTCAAGCACAGACTGCTCCAGCATGGGTCCCCCACAGGGTCACAAGTCCTGCCAGTAAACCTGCTCCAGCATGGGCTCCTCTCTCCACAGGCCCACAGGTCCTGCCAGGAGCCTGCTCCAGCATAGGGTTCCCATGGGGTCACGGCCTCCTTTGGGCATCCCTCTGCTCCGGTGTGGAGTCCTTCATGGGCTGCAGGTGGGTATCTGCTCCACTGTGGACCTCCATGGGCTGCAGGGGGACAGCCTGCCTCACCATGGTCTTCATCACAGTCTACAGGGGAATCTCTGCTCTGGCACCTGGAGCACCTCCTCCTCTTCCTTCTTCGCTGACCTTGGTGTCTGCAGAGTTTTTGCTCTCACATATTCTCACTCCTCTCTTCAGCTGATGGGCTCAGCCTTGATCAGCAACAGGTCCATCTTGGAGTCGTCTGGCATTGGCTTTACTGGACATGGGGGAAGCTTCTAGCAGCTTCTCACAGAAGCCACCCCTGTAGCCCTAACATACTCACACACTCCCATTACCAAAACCTTGCCACACAATACAGTGAAGAAACAGCTTGCTACAGTAAGTCTAATGTCACTGCTCCCTGGTCTCCTCCTTGCTGGATTCCCTGAAAAGAGGTCTGGCAGCAAGAAAAATTATGTGTCCCAGTGAAGTGAGACATTTTCTTACAAGTTCATGGGTTATTGTCAAAAATGTACATTTTCAAGTGCTTTCATCAACTCTAGAGCTTGCTAAAGCAAGATGAACAGTTTGATGTGCTCTTCCAGGTTTTCTCTGCTCTCCTAGGAATGGAGGAGAAAATGAACAGAGATGAATCACTTATGTCTGACTTCCCCTTTTCTCATTTGTTTTTGTGCTTTTACTATATATGTTTGTTGCACAGGAGAAAGAGAGACAACACACCTGTTTTTTTGTAAGGCCCTCTATCACACCACCTCCTTGCTAAAGCTGGAGTGAGAAGCTGGGAGAGCACTTGAGAAAGGCTCTTGATGTCCTGAACACCTTTCCTTAACCATGCCAACAGACACTACTGGAGATGGGTGACAGGTTACAAGGCTCCTTGACTTGTACAGCTGTGTTGGGTTATAATCACTGATCTGAAGTTCTTGCTGCCACAGTTTTCATTATTCTCTATCAATCTCAAAGATAAAGTCACTTTAAAATATTTTAGAAAGCAGTCTTTATTGTTTAGGGACCATCAGTTTCCACTTGAGGATAAGTTTAATGCATCGTTCTCAATGTTGCTAATTCTTCTTGGCAAAAATTTTCTTTCATTTTTCCATTCAAGTGCACAAATTAGACATCTTAAATCCATTTTTCAGCCTGGTTTTCTAAAGATATAGTTCCTTCTATAGACATTTTTATCTATTAGGCAATTTTAATGAAATATGAAAGAGGGACAGAAGCCTCTAGGATTATTAAGTTCCTAAAAGTTTGTGAAAATATATCGCCAAGTAAAAAGATAGAATTGCAAGTCACTATTTCTTCCAAAGAGCTCCTTGTGTTCTGTTGCCTGGAACAAGACATTGTTGCAACATATCATGGTCTTTCTTCCTTAACTCAGTTCCAGGTTCTTTAAAGCTGGTATTACTGCCTTTTGACTCTATATTTCATACCGTGCTTCTCTTCTCAAAATAAGGAAGCACTGCCTTCCTTCTGTGTGTCAGCCTATCCATACAGGCACACAAACACGTGAATGCTCATGTGCATAGACAAAAATATGGAGGGAGGGAGTATGTATGTACATGTATATGTTTATACACAGAAAGGTAAAAAATATCTTTCCAAGTTCCCGGTCTTTTACTGCTGATGGGACCTGCTATGTCACCGTTTATTAAACCTTCATTTTCTCAGCCAATATCTTTCAAGCCTTTGCTTCAGAAAGTGCACTTGATGAGCAATGGAAGATATTTCTTAGCAGATCTTCTGACATTTCCCAGTTCACCTCAGCCTTCAGCCCATTACAAAATACTGTTTTCTATTTCTGTGGCAAATCTTTAGAGTCTTTGAGAAGTTTAGAAAGTCCATTTCTGAATTCAAAAATCATGTAAATGGTGTCATGAACAAAAATAAAGGAAGATTTCATTTCTCTATAGTGTTTTAGAGATATTTGGCTGGCTTTCTGTATCAGAGTGTTATGAAACTGAAGCATATACTCACAGTCATCATGAATCCGAGAATGGTTCTGTTTAACTTCCAAAAATGTAAGACAGAACTCCCCAGTGGCTGGATAATCATTTTTTCAAACTTAGGGACTTAAATTCAGCTTGCTTTCTGTATTTTATTTTTAAACAACAACATGTTCATAAAATGGTCTAATTCCAACATAATGAATATTTTTTTACTTCAGTTCAGAGGTATGTGACCTTACCCCTTAAAATGAGTTATTTGGAAACAAACATGCTGTATTATTTTTAAAATCATGTGAATATTGATGTCAGTTCTATTTGCAAACCAATGGGAGCAATTTTTCATTCCTGGATCAAGTCCCTTTAGGGTTGTTCATGCATATTTATCTTGGAGCTTTTTTTTCCTGCTGAAAAGCATGATAGAACAAAAACCATAGATAATTTCCAGAATTTTTATATACTCCTCTTATATGGAGTTTGAGGAGGGTGGTTTTTTATATTTTTCTAGTCAGTTATCCACTGACTTGTGAAATATCTCCTTTTTGAACTGTATACTCAGCAGTAGATTTGTCTCAAGAGGACAAAAGGGTATAATGAATTATATGGATGCACTCTAAATAAAACATTTCTTAGAATAGCAGTAAATCTCATGACCTGCCTTTAAATGCTTCAGAATACAGTGTTTCTGGATACCGTTAGCATATCATACAAATGACAGTCCTTGAGGAAGATGAGAATTATTTTTCTTTCATCAATGGCAAAGATGGACTCTGAAAGGAGGAAAATTTATACATGATGTGAGACCTCACGGTGGTGATTCAGTCGATGTAGGTCTTCATGCATACCACTGGGGTCTGCATCCATTTAAAGTAAGCCACATGGCTATGGATTGTAATGAACAGTAGACACTGTTTTAGGCACTTCTGGAGAATGATGTGTTCTCGGCTTAATCACACACAGAATTTGACAGGACAATAAAAAAAAAAACCACAATTCAAACCCTTATACATCTTTAAATATGTATTTTTTGAAGAAGGATTTTATATCCTGTACTATTATATTCCTTAAACCTTTTTTCATTCTCAGTTTTATAAAGAGGCTATGCATTTCAGTAGTTGCTGCCTCAAATAATATATATTCTCTATATTGTGGGAGGATAAAAGGAAGGTGTTACGAAGCAGTGAGCCGCTGCCAGTGCTGTCAGGCCTGCAACAGGCATGGACACAGGTATTCTGGGATGCTCCATCCATCCACTTAGGTATTCCCTTGCCGTCAGTGAAAGGATCCCACCTCAATCTCTGGATTAGCTACTAATGCCAGGAATGAAGATGACAGGCGCAAATCTGTAGGAAACAAGAATATTCCTCTCTTTCTGGGAGTGATTTGGCTTTCTCTCACTCACCAAGAAACAAAAAAGAAGTAGAAAACTTCAAACTAAATACACCAGCTTCTTCAAAATGCGTAAGAAAGTCTATGAGACCTACCATGAAGGTAAAGAGTTTCAGCCATGGTACTTGCAGTAAACTGCTTCAAAGTAAATGTCAGGAAGAAAGAGGAAAAGGCTCAATGTCATTAGCAAACTTCTAAGTTTCAAGCCACAATAGTGTTTTCAAAGATGAGTCCAAACTAGGTCAAACAGAAAAGTATTCACACAAATTACTTCCTGAGGTTTCCTCCTGTCTAGACCACTAAAAACTCCTCCCCTTACCCCAGTCCCCACAGCTGCAACTATCATCTCTTCCAGTCACCCAGCGTCTCAACCAGTCACCCCAAGTCTCCTAAGTATGGGTCCCCATTTCAAGAGCTGATTTGAAGTGCCTGTAAAATTTTTTCCAGCCTTCTGATGATGTGGAGAATCTATCTCATGAATGTAGATCTACATAATGTGATTATGGCTGAAATGGAAGAAGTTCTTTGGTGTGAAGGTGGTGAGAGCCTGGCCCAGGTTGCCCAGAGAAGCTGTGGCTGCCCCATCCCTGGAGGGGTTCAAGGCCA
>JAOXJK010000012.1:129869426-129880328 GCA_025774025.1 Xenus cinereus
CAACCTGGTCTGGTGGGAGGTGTCCCTGCCCAGGGCAGGGGGTGGCACTGGATGGGCTTTAAGGTCCCTTCCAACCCAAACCAATCAAACCAGTTCTATGATTCTATGCACTGGAGTAAAACATCCCAGAGAGGAGAAACACAGCTGCTGCCAGAAGAACAAAGGAGACGATGTTATGGTCAATGTGGGAAGACTATCAAACACTATTTGAGATAATCGTTAAAAACAGCCAACAAGGCTCAATGTCATTAGCAAACTGTTTGGTGCAGACCAATTTGATGACCACATTGGCAGCTTCAATAAATTATGGCACTTCAGAGCAGCTACACTGGAACTTGAGGGCAAGAGGAAGGATGAATCAATTCCTTTTAAAAGGCAGTTGCTACTAAAATTATGGTTTAGGCCATTGAAATTACACTGGCTCCAGGGGGAAATCTGAGATGTAAAGTAAGAAAAACTGAAAGATAGGCTTGCCATCTAGTTGCTTTACTAAAAGAGTAGACAATCTTTGCATAGAAATTACTTGATGCTTAGTCACGAATTATGTTATAAGTATCTTTTTTGATTAGAACAATCTCTCAATAATTTTATTTGCTGGTTTGTAAAGCCATCTTAGAACCCATCTACCATTTTATGCTTAAGGCACTGCACTTTCTGTTCTGTTTCAATTTGCAGATAGACACTGGATCAGATCAGTGTATCATCACATTATATGGGATCTGACATAAAATATTTTTCCCCTAATTAAGACCAGGAACCTTTTTATTGTGTTTGTTCTCTTGCTTTTTAACTAACCTAGATTTACCTCTGAGATAGCACTTATCCAGAGACAGCATAAACCAGTTTGAGAATGAAAACATGATGGATAACTATGCAACATCAGACTTATCTACTTCTCAGTCATTTACTGTTCCTGTAACATTCACCACAAAGACTGAAGATACTTTTTTGACATATTCAGAAGTAGTTATTTCCACAATGATTAAAGAAATTACCATTGTAAAGCAAACACAGCCGTGAGCTCTGATCTCTGTTTCTCACACAAGTTCACCTGGAGTGTGCTCGGTGAGGACACACATAAGTGGGTGTATCAGTGAGTGTGCACGAACGGACATACACCAATGGCCCAGAGTACAATGTGGGCTCATTGCAGCACAGCTGGGGGCACAGCTCTTCTAGAGACAACACGGTCTCAGTCATTCGCATGGACCCCTGCATGGAAACAGGAAAAAGTAATGAACACATCCCACCGGTGCACGTCTTCCTGTCACAGGGGGTTTACTAGAGTCTCATTTTGAAATAAAATCATAGACGAAAGAAATGGTGGACCATGTCAGAACAACCCTGATATTTTCTGCCTGAAAGATACTTTAATTTTGTTTTGAAATGCCATTTCATTTGATTTTTCTAAACTTTGCATTATAGTGCTACACACTAGTAAAAATATATACATTGCAATATTCCTTTTGATTTAAAAAGAAATTAAAGGAATGCATTGAGTAATTGCCATGAAACCACTTTATTTTCTACAAATATATGGAAAGTTCACAATATCTGGTATCTGAAGTAGTCCTTTGTGCTCATTGCTTATTGTACAAATTCAAGAGTATTTTTATTCAGTGTACTCTTAACTGAGGTGACCAAGTGAGACAGGTTAAGCCAAATTAGTAGCTTGTTTTGCTTCCATTCTTCACATAAAACATCAGCTGTATCTCCCAATTTTTTAATTCATAAAGTCTTTTATCTCCTTTCATATTGTGTTATTTCTTGACAACAAGAGATGAAAGACAGATAGATACCACCTACTTCCCACGGCCAGTAATAGTCTGTTTTGTCAAAACATATAATTTTGAGCACTCTCAAGAGAATGTAGCACAAGAAATAATTACTATGCAAGATGAGACAAATTTATTTATGTAAGATACAGCTTGATTCAGTATATTGTATCATGACTTTGTAGTGAAACTTGTTAACAGTCAGCAAGAAACACCCGGTGCTGAAGCAGTGGGTGACTCCTGCGCGTGGCCTGTGGCCACCAGAGATGTGGCTCTTCCCCGGCTCCCTGCACACTGCAAACGCCCTCTGAGGGAGCCGTCGGTGGGTTTCCTATGGACAAATTCCTGTGTTTTCATCAATATGTAATGTTACCAGAAGATGAAAATGAAATCCCCAGACAACAATGCAACCAACTAAATGGAAGCTAACTGAAGAGTCTGCCATTTCTGTACTGGAATTCAAAGCATGGGACTGAAAGGTTCAACGCCAGGCCTTATATGGTGTGTTAATGATACAACTAAGGGCAGCGTTTGTAAAGGAAAACTTTAGTTGAGGGACCTTGTCCCTGGGGTCCAGTAAACAGGGTCAAGAGGGAGGCTCCTCCAGAGAGATTTAAAGAGCAGAAACCTACTTTAACCATCTAACGTCTTCTTCTTTCTCCCTTGACGACTTAGCTTAGGAAGAAAAGTCTCCTAACATTAAGGCAGCAATTTGGGACTATGCCCCTAAAATTTACACACAGCTGTCCCATTGCAATGCTATACAGGATTCCTCGTATTACAGAGGAAACCTTGGCTTTTCGATAGCTCATTAAAACTTAGCTTTTGAGGTCAGAGCATGAAATGTTTGTTTATTCTCCAGGAGTGCACATTCACGTAAGTCACTTCTGTCAAGGGGATGACTCACACAGGAGAAAGTTGGCCAAGTTCGGAAGAGACATGCTATTAAAGCAAACACGGTATGCTGCTGGTTTGCAACTGGCAGGACCATCGTGCTTTCCAGCACAGTCGCACAGGTTCTGTGCAGGGTGGTGGTCACAGTGACAGGGAGAGGTTTGGTTAGCAGTTCCAGATGAGACAAGGGGATGAATCAGGATGAGGGTCCATCCAGGAGCTGGAGCTGCAGGAGCTGGAGACAGACACAAGGCTGGAGGCAAGACTACCACACAGGTCCCACATCCATCCAGGGAACAAGAACTAAGCACAAGTGAACGTAAAACAGAGCTCAGGAAAATTCTAGGTGCGCAGGCTTGTGCTGAAATGGGGCTCCTGGGCCCATGGGCAGGGCTTGGGGGATGCTGTGCCAGGCTAGTAGGGCCTGGTAGCGCTCTCAGGGTTTGGACATCTTTTAACCCTATAGATAAAAAATGTTGCATCTTCCTTGGCCATGTGGTGGTCTGCGAGGATTGGCTTTGTATTTTCACAGTTACAATTTCACAATTTCACTTGTGTCCACTAATGTCACCCCTCCAGGGGCAAAATGACCTCCTAATGCAGTCTTCTCCAGTCATTCCCACAGAGAAGGTTCTGCTGAGATTCGCTCCAGGGGACTTACAAAAATGTGGCCACCATGACAAAATGCATTGGTTTCCTGAGTGGGACTTTACACCCACCAGCCCTTCTAGTGGATAAAAACTGGACTCAGACGACAACTTACAGCCTTTTGATTTCTTAATTTAGTAGAAAATTCGTCACAGTCAGTAACTGACGCATCTCATTAACCTTTAATCTATTAATTATGTTTTTCACTCTTTTTCATTTTACCACCATTTCCCATTTAAAAACTTTAGGTACATTTTATCTAGGAAATAACTGAGGAATCAGAAATAATCTTGTTTATCTTTTCTTTAAATATAATCCCCGATTACTTCCTACTTTTGGTTAGGATATTAAAAACTGTTTGATATTATGATGCAAATAAATCAATGCTCCTCATAACTCCTTCCAAACTTTATTTTAAAAGTCTAAATAAACAAGTAGCAATTACACAAATAGTGTTCTGAGGAAGTTAGTCTGGAAACATGTAGAAATGGTCTTGTTTTATGAACTGCTATATAAAAGAGAGATTATTTTCTCATATTCTTGAGGACTTTTTGACCAGGGCAGAAAGTGTGCCTTGGTGAAAGTCTGTGCACTGATGAAAAAAAGGGGTTAAAACAACTGCTTGAAGAGGTGGGATCTTTGCAGGACTGTCAGCACCGGGTCCCCTGGCACTGAGCACACAGGAGGGGACCAGCTTCTCCCCTGGAGCTGAATATTGCCTGGAGACAGGCAGAGCGGCCATCAAGGCAGGAGGCAGCAGAAGGGGCCTGGGCTCAGTGTGGAATTGTGTGTCGCTTGCCCAGAAGAGCAAACCTGATAGATGTGCACACAGTCATCAGCAGATCCACACTGATCAATCACACAAGCCTAGATGATATCCTGATTTTCTATGACTGTGCCAGGAGATGCACAAGATTTCAGGCTAGCCCACACTTAAGCATTTATGAAAACTGCATTCATCCCATATTGTTCTTTTTGTTTTCTTTAAATTTTCTTTTGCCGCTTTATTTACCATATTTGTACTTTGCAGCATCCAAAATAGGAACCTCACATGATCACAGAACATAAATGCCACCCTGACCAGCAACAAAATCCAAAATACAATCAGTTGAGCCTTCCATAAATGAGACAGAAATTTATAGAGTGCCACTATTGTCAATTTACATCTCTGCAGAATACACCCAGCGCTGCTATATTGCTCCCAAAGTATTTTATTCCACAAATTCAAAGCAACTAATAATGGTCTCCTTTGCCCTAGCCCTGCTGTACGGAACGCATTTTCTCCTCTTCTGGGGTCTGTTCCAGCATTCGGTACGTAGAGTAAATCACAGAGGTCACACTGGGCTCTCAGAAGACAAATGTGTTCCTGTTCTGTAACATGACGGGCTGCCTGAGCACATTTAGAGGCACTGGATAATTTTCATTCTCCAGGCTTCCAGCCTCCCTTTGATCTCCATATATCACTTTCCACTTCCTTTTAATTCTATTCACATGTGCACGGATGCAGCTGTGCAAAACCAGGTTGTTCGTAATTAACCCCGAGTGGAAGACACGACCCTCTGGCCGAGCACCAGCCCCAGAGCGGAGTCTTCCCCGCCTTTCCTGCGGTGAGGGCTGATTGCCCCACGGCATTCCCTCTCCTCACCACCCACGGAAATCCCCAACGGCACCCACTAGGGAGAGATTAATCTCAAGGTCCGTATACAAGCATTTATTAGTTTCCCAAAATGATTAGTACAGGTCCTAACAAGTCAAGGTTAATTGGTTAGGTATAAAACACGTTATGGGAAGCGGTGAGGTATGGATTGTGTTACTGGGCATGTTACCCATACAGCAACTTATGGCAAGCGGTACTCAAGGTTGTTACTTAACAACTCGGCTACCTAATAACTCTAAGAGAAAAGAGAAACTGAAGGAAAGGAAGAAAAAGACAGACATAAGGATATCACCCATCCTGGTTCCAGCATCTTTTTCAGGGAATCTTCCCAGACACCATCTTCTTCTTTTTTCTCCCTCAGGGCACTTGTTTTCCGCTTTTGTGTTTGTTGAACTAACACGGTCCCCCCCACTTGCCAAGGGCAGCCTCATCTCAGGTTTCTCCCTTCTCACAGGTGAGGTGTAGCATGACTTGGGTGGAGAGAGGAGTGCCACGGTCATGCCTATTTAGCATGATCTCTATAATCTTCATTAGCATATGCAGGGTGTGGACTTTCATATGCATCATGTGGATAATGACTCAAAGGTCTCTTATGGGACACAATGGCCTTGAGAACAGAGAACTGGCAAGCTCACCACACTAGTGTCAGAACTATCCTGTCTTCACAAGACAGTCCTCCCACTGCTTTTCAGGAGCCTGTGAACCTTATCGATTCTCTGAATATCAGGCCTGCACTGTTTATTTCCTTGGGAGTGCTGAAGGCATCCCACTGAAGGCTTGGAGGGTCTTCTCCCCCTCCTGGGAAATTTGCGGGCATTCTCCTGCAGTGGAGTGTCCGCATCAGCTGAGAGAGCAAGGGCGGCAATGAGGGACCCCCGTATGCAAACACAAAGGCAACGCGGCTGATCACACCGAAATTACAGCTTGTTTGACAGCCTGACTCAGCCAGATACTCAACCACACACTCAAAAAGAAAAGTAGGTGCTCTCCGTTTGAAGTCAGTGGGATAGAAATACATCTTATTGAGCACAGTGTGCGCTTGACAACTTCTGTACTGAACCAAAGCTTTCTGTCATAAGGGCTTAAATATCATGAGCACTGGTCACATTTCCCTCCTTGTACGTTACTGTCACCATGGTGCTCAGGACTGACAGACCAGGACCCCATTTTGTCTGGCTCTGTACAAGGTCAAGGGAAAAATAAAGGACAAAAACCTGACAACATGAGAGGTTTGGGAGGAGACGGGAGCAGTGGGACACAGGGTGGGCAGTAGAGATAACAGCAGGCTCAACAGCCTCGGCGTCCAGGGACTGCAACAGGCAGGGACCCTGGCCGGGGGTGTCTGATGGAGGTAAGGAGGCAGCCTCACAGAGTGAGCAGCAAGGTCCTCGGAGGAGCAGGAGAGAAGACATGAAAGCCCTTGTTTGAAATGTTAACAAGAGAACATGGAAGCTGGCACCAGTGACCCACCAGGGCTCGGAGATGACACTTTCTGTGAATTATAGATGATCTGTGGGGAAGGTGCAGCTTTGAAAGGCCCTCAAGGTGAAGTCAAGTACTTCACATTTGATGTGATATAAAAAGAAAAGGCAGCAGTGGGATGATGAGGGGGTGGGAGGCAGCAAAGTGACAACCCAGTGGAATTAATTTTGCAACAGCGTGATGAAGGGCAGGGAAAGGTAATGTCCCTGCCCAGATCACTCCTTCCAACGACCACGGTCTCCCAGCTGGACCTCCCCCCTACAACGCATGGAGCATTTCCATTAGCACTTGGCAAGTTTGAGTATTTGTTCCCCAATTCAGGGGTATGTGTGTGATGGAGAGTGTACCCAGGATAAGGAGTGTGATAAAAATATCTGGAAAATGTTAAAAAAAAATAATTTCTATTTTATGACGCTAGGGATTGATAAAATAATCATCAGATAATCATAGGAAAATAATAATTCATCACCATCGTTTTAGATTTTGACTCATGTTCATAATTTCCCATGAATTGCAAGATAAAGGGGCATATTACTCCATTAATATCTGCATTTCATCAGAGAATCAGTATTATACGTAGTAAGAACTGCTCACACTTTTAACATAGCAATCAGGTATAGATATATGGAAAAATAAATTATACTAACAAATACAAGTACTTTGCTTAGTTGTTGGGGATTCTTTTCAGCCCATACAAAGCATTTGCTTTCATGTTCTTTCAGCTTTTCATCTCTCAGAATTACATAGGTGGTGTCATTTTCTCCAGCCATTGACCTTCTCAATAGATTGCCGGAGATCTAATCCATCACATTCCTCGGCGTGTCGGATTCCCCGCACAGGACATATAATCATCATTGGCCTATTGTAACACATTCCATATCCACACATTGAGGTACTTTTTGCTGTAATTTTCTCCTTTTATTCTGTTTTCCACCTCTTGCTAACAACCTGGAGCACTGACCATTTCAAAGGAAATCCCAAATTTTGCTCTGTAGCCTTCAGCAATGACCAAACATCATCAGTAAGCCAAGAGGTCTGGTGAGCAGCATTGTCCTGTATCTTTCATTAATATCCATGTAATACACATCTCCCCAGCATTACTTTCTACTGGGTTCTTTACAGAACATTATTTCCTTCCATTTCCTTGCATTCAGCTGTGCCTGTGCACACACACACACAAAAAAAACAACCCTAAAAAACCCCAACAACCAACAAAACAAGCAAAAAAGTTTTGGTGCAGCTTCATAAAAACCCCCAGCATCCTTGTGCATTTCTGTGATTCTGTGATCCTTGTGCATTTGTACATAAACAGTAGGATTTGGCTGGGATTCACCTCCTTTAACTTTAGCCATTTGAAAGGCATCTTAGCCAGCCCTTTTGGCTGTTCTGATAGTCACTGAAGAGAAGTGGCTACCTCCAGATAGTGATTCATCCTGACCCTTTCCACGTCTCTTTAGACCAGGCATCTGATTTTCACATGGCACAGAGCCCTAGAAAGCTTCTTCCTCCCGTGGGTGCACTGTTGCTGCACCACTGCCAGGGTCCTTCCTTCAATGGGGATTTATGCCTTTGCCTTGGGAAAAACAGAAATGGTGGAAGAGGACTCCCTGTCCCTCATCAGGAGGAAAAAGAAGGCATTCTTCTTATTCAACTGCTTTCTGTGAAATGAAAAGGTGATCATTTACCATTCCAGAGATGTCCTTATGTGTACGGTATTACAGACCTTCCTGAAAGCCCACTTCATCTGCTCTGTTGTGTGACAAACTCTGGGACAGCGTATTTCTGGAAATAGTCCCCAGCACTCAGCAGCTACTCAGCTCACACCACCCTGAAGCATTTCCAGCTGTAGAAAAGCTTTCCTGGATAAGCAAATAAGCCTTTAACTAATTGCATGCATGTGTGCAAAACCTCAGCACTATTTAAGTGTCCAAGTTCACTGAGATTTTAAAAGTAGTTAATTATCTGTTAAAAAGAAAAAAAAGCATTTTATTTCCCAAACATTGCTTTCTTGTGAAGTTCATGCCTCTCTATCCAAATTTCACCCACGCTTGCTCCTGACCCATCAAAACCAAGAGAGAAGAAACACATGCATTTTATTTAGAGAAGTAGTAACTTTTCATGAATAGCTCTGACAGAGCAAAGAGTGTCCTCGTGAAACCTCACAGTTAGAAGAAAACGTTTTCATATTAATCAAGTGCTAAACTAGTGTTATCACAAAACTGAGTCATTTGAGAAGTTCTGAGCAGGCAAACACAGCACAGAGTGGACAATCCTCCACCCTGGCTGCTGAAACAGCCGTTGCTGCCTCCAGAACGTGGTCAAGGCAGAGAATCCCCCTCCTTTCCAACTTCCAGGTGCATGTTTAAAGTTCTTTTGGGCATTCCTGCTCCTTATTGTCTCTCTCCCTCACTTTTCTGTCTACTTTGAGGTCTTCTGCATTCATATATTTTCGCTTTCAGCCTCGTGGTAGCCCCTTTTCATAAAAGTTCTGATTACACTCTAACAAAATTTGAAATCCTACAAATATTCCAAGAAGGCTCCACTTCCAGTATTAACACTTGATTTATGTTTTAGAAATCCTAGTGGAACTCAGGAAAAATTGAGAAAAAAATATCAGGACAAAAAAACCCAGAATTGTTTGTTGGAAAGCAACCATTCACAATGGAGGAAAGACAGATATTTGGATTAAGGATGGATGAGAATTAAGAGTACAAATTCAATTGTACTGGGAAATTTAGCAATCTGCTTTTTTTAGGGATTTTTGGGGATCTACATCTGAGCTGTAAGAAATATTTCAAACATTTTCCTTGAAATTGAACTATGTGGTCATTTACTCAGTTAATTAGCCCAGAATTAAAATGGAAAATGTGCTAAAACCAAAATGAGGTGGAGTTCTTTCCAGTTCTTAAAAAGAAGATATTTTTTCAGTCTCTGGATCCACGCTGGTTAAGGAACACACATCACAGCTACAACCACAAGTAGGAGTAAGGTATTAAAAATTTTGGATAAATATCCATGTTCTGTGTTTTTAACAGAAACAAATGAAACAAGGCAGTTTAATTATCTCCTAAAAGTTTTAAATTATACAAACGTGAATAAAAGCAGCTGCATTCATGCTGTCCTTATCTAAGAAGAGCAAATGTCACACTAGCTATTCTGGGGTTTGGTATATGAGATTTCAGTGTGATTGTTTATACTGGCAGATTAAAGCAAACATCAAAGAGCAACATTAGTCCCAAAAAGATGACTGAGAAATAACAAGTCATTAATAAGTCTGCAATCAGGTGTGGAAAGTCTTTAACTCAAGTCAGCAGAACTAATCCTTTCTGTCCCCAGGTCAGAGGAATCCATGACTGGTCAGATACAAATGGCAGCTGCAACCAAACAGCCTTATACCTGCAAATAACTGAACTTGCCACATCAAGAGAATGGGATTTAATGTCCACTCAGCGGCACGCCTGAGAAAATATCAAAAAGGACTTATCATAAAAGAGAGATAACCTTTTCCACAAAGATGCTATAGCCCCTCCTGGAGGGAGACCTCTCTTGGAGACAGAAAGAAGTCAGACAGATGCCCAAACTGGGGGGAACCCAACCGAGAGCAGCTGAAAAGAGGCCATGGGCAGGAGCCATCAGTGACAAAAGGGAGAGTAGGGAAAATGCAAGCCATCTCCAGAAGGAAACAGGAGACCTGGTTACCTGGGATATGGAGAAGGCTGAGGTGCACACCAACATTTTTGCCTCGGTCTTCACCAGCAAGTGCTGTAGCCACACTGCCCAAGTTGCAGGAGGCAAAGGCAAGGGCTGTAGGAGACGATCAAGTTCGAGACCATTTGAGGAGCCTGAAGGTGCACAAATCCATGGGATCTGATGAGATGCGTCCATGAGTCCTGAGAGAACTGGCAGATGAATTTGCTAAGCCACAATCCATCATATTTGAGAAGTCATGTCAGTCCGGTGAAGTTCCCACCAACTGGAAAAGGGGAAGCATGTTCTTCCATGCACGTCCTACAGAACTCAGCAACTTAGCAAAAAATTCAAACCAAAGCATTTTATCCTTAAACATAGCACAATTTTTTCACTGGAAATTGAAAAAAACATGCAGAGAAGTTGCCACAGAATCTCTTGATTATAAAAACCATGGAATTAAATTTTCCTACTTTTCTTTCTAAGTCTGATTCCAGAACTGGACAATATCTCTCAGCTGCAAAATTATTTTTCCTCTTATTGAGATTTTGTAATGTATTATTTAGACCAGTGAAATGCACTAAGGGACAAGTCAACTTGGGAACACAAGGATGGATGGATATGGAGGATAATGGGGCTGTCAAACCACCAATCTAACATTGCCAAGGAGAAAGAACAATGAGATTACTGGTATTGGAAATATTAATGGGCTTTGTTGTTGTTTTCAAATTATATGTGCTAAAATTATTTGGTAAAACT
>JAOXJK010000012.1:129880428-129894032 GCA_025774025.1 Xenus cinereus
GTAAAACTCAGAACTTCCCCACAAAAATATTTTCTTTGTTGAAATCAAAGTAATCCATTAAAACACAACCTTGATATAACATTTTTTAACATCCTTGTCCATCACCCATAAGACTGAATGTCAATTACAGGGAAAATAATTATAAAAAAATCCTGTAATCAATGTACACTGGAATGAAATGACATTCCCACTCTTGGGCCAATTACAAAGACACCTTTAATTTCAAAGAATTGATAAATGTGTAACAGTGACAGGACTGACCTTTTTTCCAGGACTGACTATTTTTTTCACTGCATTTGATAATAAAAAAATGGGTGGGAGGAAGAAGTGTACTTAAAAACAAGAGAAACTTAATGATTGCAATTCATGAAAGCATAGGTTCCTTGATGCCAGAAGAGGAGATTTTTGGTTCTTCTTAACGTAAGAAAAATAGTCAGAAAATCCATACTCCCCTTCAAGAAGAACGTAGTTAACTACAGCTGCTCACAGGAAACAGAGACAAAAATAACAAAGGGTAATCTATTAATTAGTGGAAGAAGTATATCTATAAGAAGACAGAGGTGAGGTTGTCAAGACAGATTTTCCAAACAATTTCCTGAAATTTTAGTCATGTGGGTATAAATTCCACTATGGTACTTGCCCTGAGGTATCATATCCTAGAGAATATACTCTGTTCAGTTTACTAGATAAGACAAAACCTTTTCTTCCTTTTTTTCCAGTTTTAGAGATAATTTTCACACATAACAACCACATGTAAATTCTAGCTCACGTAACATGCAAGCTAGAACACCGATTCTATTCAATAGTTAAATTATATGCACCTTTTTACAAGAGCACTGTGTTTCCGTACGCAAAGTGAATGATATAATCACCACCTTGGAAAGGATGGGCAACCAGAAGAGGAGCCTCTCATGAATAAATGCATTTGGATCCAGGACTCCAAGTGTTCGCATCATCTGCTCACCTCCCATCGGATGAGGGGAGAGTCAGAAGAGAAACACAAGCATGAGTTCTCAAAATGTGATCAGACTGCATATCGAAATATGTCCTCCCCAGTTTTGTCAACTTCAACTGGCACATAGTTAAAGGATTGGAGATGTTGATACTGTCCATTTCAGTTATTTTTATTTCACCATTCAGTACTTACGTGCATGATCACTAGAGATGAAGTAGTTCTCTTTCACGTGGCAAGCAGTCTGCTATGGAGGAAGCGAGGATGGCATACAAAGCTAATACCACCACTAAAATGTTTACCAGAGGTGGCAGCACGCTCAAATGATTGAGAATTACAGCATTCACAGTAGTGAAGATACTTGTTTGATAACTGAAGAAGATCTGAGAGCCCTGGAATAGGCTGCCCAGGGAGGTAGTGAAGTCTCCTCTGGAGACATTCAAACCCACCTGGACACGTTCCTGTGGGACCTGCTCTGGGTGGACTTGCTTTGGCAGGGGTTTGGACTAGATGATCTCCAGAGGTCCCTCCCATATCATTGTGATTATTCTGTGATTCTGTGATCTCAAAGCAGATTTTTACATGGCATTCTCACATTTCAGCTGTTTCAGGTATTTCTTTGAGACTGAAGAGCGGTGACTATCTCCCACTGCAGTCACTGGCAGCCATCCGTGCACCCTTGACATTGCAGAGGCCTCAGTGGGCTCCAAGCCAAAGGATTAATTGGGGTTTCTAGGATTAACTTCCTTGTGCCCTCATTAAATTCCTGTAAATGTCTAAAGCAGGGCCACACCAAGTCTCAGGTCCAGGTGCCTGACCAGGCCTGAGCCATTTTCTGTAGGGCAGCAAATACAGTTTTCCATAGCTACCTCTATGGAACAGGAACCATCCGTCAGTCACTGCTCATCGTCACTTTACAATGTCATATGGCAGCATTATCTAAAGATGCAGTTGATGCCAGTGCAAACAGCACTAATTGAAGAGAAGAGACTTTCCATGGAACAAAGCACTTACAACCCAAACAAAAAACATAGTAAAAGAGATGAGAAAGTTAGTAAGTTTTATTAGTGTTGTCAAGTTCATATTAACCTGGTAAAGACAGGAAAGAGAGTAACCTATGCCTGAAGGCACACACAGCCCTCCAGTGGGTGTCCATGAACATCCCCTGGCCATGATAATCCACAGAGGACATGAGCTGTTACACCTGAACTCCTGCTCTCTGTTGGTGAGCACAAGCTCTTGCAACTCACATCATCGGCTGGGGAAGTTTCTCGGCTTAACCTGGCGTCAGCAGCAGACGAGCAGGTAGGGAGTGTACTCATACTGAGGCCTAAGGAGAAAAATGGACTAAAGTGACTAAAGTGTTGTTAGTTCATGGGATGAATCTTGGTAATTGAACCTTGAGCATAGTACTCGTTAAGTTAAATTCATTAGTTTTAAAGCATCATCATATTCGCCTTGACAGTTGCAGTAAACAGAGAGCTGGCTTGCTGAGGTGCAGTAACTCCTTCTGTTCCAAACAGCTCTTCAAGGTGGTGTAAAAGCACTAAATTAAAAACAAGAAGCACCCCATTTTTTGGCAGTAACCTCAGTCTCTGTTTTCCTCCCTTACATGCCTGTATGTCCCATCCCTTCTGAACAAATACCCACTGCTCGTACCCATCAGAGATGATATCTACTGCCGGTGTGATCAGGACACGGACCCCTGTCCTCATGCTTAGGCCTGGGGCTGCGGTGACGAAGCCCTGAGCATTGGTTGACCCAGGAGCAGCCCGAGGTGGAGCAGGGCAGTAGGTGGGAACAGCAGGCAGGAGCCTCAAGGCAGATTTGGGACTGAAGACACAATCCTGAGCCACGGCAGGATGGTTGCCGACCAGTGGGCCAGCAAGCCATTGTGAGAGTGGGGTTTGTCCCTGGTGGGACAGTGATATGTCACAGCCAGCATGCCAATACAGGAGTGGGTTACGTGTTGCCTGAAGCAAGTTAGTATCTCTGAGGGCTTCACTGGCGTACAGCATCTCCTCTCTGCTTTCATCCTGTGTAAAGTAACACTGGAGATGGGAAACACAGGTGAAAGACGAAAAAATAAAAAGGAATATAAACCCCTAAGACCTGTACCTTGGCTAGGCAGAGACAGGGGCTGATGACTTGTGTCCTGAGTTTTTTTCCCTTAGCCAACACGTAATTTAAAGTCCTATCACCATGACACTCAGATACATTTCTAAGGTCTCTCCCTTAAAAAGATAGCAAAGGGAGAGTGACTGGGGGCTTTTTTTTCAGCTTTCCACAAGCCATTATTTAAATTTGGACATAATCTCCAAACCAAGTCAGACCTGAACACAGGTTACAAGCACACATTTTTCAAAAATTAAGAGCATAAAATTAGACTCCTACTCCAAATTCAGAATTGCAAAATGAATGACCTGATTTTCTGAAGTTCTCACACAGAACTCCCGCAGATGTCAGCAAAAACCTTGACTCGGGGTTTGACTTCCGTGCTTTGGAAATCAGGTCACTTGTTCAGGTACCTAAATATAGGTTTAGAAGAGTAGCTGCAGCCTTTATTTATTTTTTAAATATTTAGATTAAGAGCAGGTTATTGCTTCAGCTCACACAAGCAAATTTTGCAAAACTTAGGCCAGGATGTGGATTTGCAAAGGAGATATAAAGTCCAGGGATGTACAGCCCTTCACACCGAGGCACAGGTCCCCATCCATTTGTAGGAGGAATCTCAGCCTTTTGTTCTGGTGACCCTGTAAATGACCCCGACAGTTTGACGCAGCCCCTTCCTCGGCTGCTCTTTGTTCTTCTTCACACAACTAATGTTTCCTAAAACACTGAATTAAATAAATAGTAAGTGCATGGCTGAATGCAAGAAACTCAGGCAAGGATTAAAGTGCTACCATTACATATTAGAAAAGCATGAGTATGTAGAAATTGTTAATTACATTGTTTTGATTGTTTAGAATGGTATAATGTACATAACTATAGTAGTAAATGGGAAGTGGCAGATTTTTCTCTGAGCACTTTTCTTTGATTTGCCTAAAAAAGAAGTATGTTTGGCTTTGTCTGCCTGTCTGTCTGTCTGTCTAATTTGCTGCCAGAAGTTTAACAGAGGAATGGCTCTTGCAAACAACTGACTATCACTAACAGACAATCACTAAATGGAAACCCGCTAGAGGCATAATCAGATGGGAACCTCAGAATGTTCATGAGGTATCCACTGTGTGTGAGATGATCCTTCCTGGAGTCATATTTATTTTTAGGTTTCCTTTCTTTGCTGCTTTGGGTATGCCCAGTGCTATGGATCCAGCTGTATTTTTCCCTTCCCCCACAGCTGTCAAGTGAAGCACTTGTCTCTCTGCTTTCAGTCTGGCAAAACCATGCAGCATTATCACTTAAAAACCAAATCTTTGTGGTTCTGCCACTACTGTCTCCTCTATTTTAATCAAAGACATTAAGTTTGGTGGTCTAAACAGTTTAACAATGAGGATGCTGAAAGCAATAGCATGACTCCAAAACAGCTTCTTCAAAATATAGGATTTCTTTCCTGCACCTCAAGATATCAAGCATGTGGAAAACTGCAGTAAATATTGGGTTCTGCACATGTATTTCCACTTACCGAAATCTTTCTTTGCAAGAGTCTGAAAACTTTCTCTCAGCTCAGGTGTCCTTCATCTCCAGCTGGAAGACACGGAGGATCCTGGTTGCAGGGGTTAATAGACATGACGGCCAGCAGGTCAATAGGCTGTTTACTCCCCCTTCTTCCTAAAGTCATCCTCTGTAGGATTTAACGTGCCTGTCAATGGTCAGCTGAACATCCATAAACCTGTTGGTTTACTTTCTAGGGTACCCTACCGAGAAATGAGATCCCATGCCCAGCCCATTACTAGTGCACAGACACACGTCATTCCCGCACTGGCAAAGTGATGCCAGGCAGCGATGCTTTGGGTGGCAGGGTGCACGGTGACACTGGAGAACAGCTCCTGCTCTGTGGGGTTTGAAACAGGAGCAACAACACATGAGTCTTACTCTTACCACATCTGTTTCTGAGGGGTCCATAAAAGCAGAGTGTGAATTTTTCAGCATAAGCTGGAACATAGGAAGCTCCACGCAAATATGAGGAAGAACTTCTTTACAGTGAGGGTGACAGAGGAGTGGAACAGGCTGCCGAGAGAGGTCGTGGAGTCCCCTTCTCTGGAGATTTTCAAGACCCACCTCGATGCAGTCCTCAGTGATGTGCTCTGGGCAATCCTGCTTAGCAGGGGAGTTGGACTAGATGATCTCTAGAGGTTCCTTCCAACTTTGACAATTCCGTAAATCCATGAATCCGTGAATAACTGCAATTATTACCACAGGAAGCTGGATTCGGGGAATTTCATGAATCCGTTCAAGAACCGGGAAGCCCAATGCGTGTTGTGGCAGGTTGGGGCAGTCAGACTGGCACACCAGCGAGGGGCCGGCAGGCTCAGGCGCAGCAGCAGCAGCACATCTCTCCCAGGCCATGTGCCAGGCTGTTGGACATTGTCACCCACATGTCCCAACAGCCCCATCACAGGGGCAAGAGGGACCCACACCCGGCCGTGCGGTCCAGCCCAGAGAAGCCAGGAGGGACCATTCAGGGCCAGTAGACTGCACCAGGGGCTCTGAGCACCCCGTTGGGACCTTCTCCTCCCACCGCATCCCCTCCACTCGGACTCGGGCAGACGGAGCCGCAGCAGGAGCTGGGAGTCCGGGGGCTCCGGGGGTGTCTCAGCTGGCAGCAGCCAGACAGGCGCTTCCCAGCCGCCCCCTGCGCCCTCCCCCACCTCCCGCTGCCTGCTTTTCCCCCCTCTCCCCGTGTGACGCTCCATTGAATGATCTAACAAGTCAGGGAGAGGAGGTTTTATCACCCAGGCAGACAACCAAGCCAGCCGTTCAGACTCGTGTGCCTGAGCAGCCCCAGCACCCCCAGGGCAGCCCCCCCCAGGAGCCCCGGGGGAGGGAGGAAGCCAGCGCCCCTCCTGCCTTCACCTTTCCATGTGTCTGTATTCTTTCCGTAGAGCTTAAACGGGTGGGTTTCCAAGTGACCGGCACATGGACAGAGAGGTTCGGGATGCTGGCAGCAGGGAGGTTGCCATGGTAACGGAGAGGGGAGCCCTAGTGGTTAGAAACTCGGAGGCAAGTAATTAAAGATGCCCAGAAGCCAGGGACGAGGATTTGATACCGCCCTGTTACCCTGAGGCAAATTTCAAATGAAGATGAAACCTTCTGCCCCGTATCGTAAGCATTGTAATTACGAAGCATCGTAATTAATGCCTCCAATTGAGCTCCCAGGCACAGAGACACACGGCATCCGCATCCCACAGAGGGAAAGCACTCCCTGTAACAGAACACTGAATCATCATCTTCCTGTGCATTGTGCTGTGTTTCTGCAGCGATGGTCTATAACTGAAATAAAATCCTTAGCCAGCTGCAGGTGACCCTGTAATTGGTGACATCGAGCTTATTTGGCATCCATTATTGACTATGTAAATTGTCAACAAGTAAAAATATTCTGAAAATGTACCTGCCCATGCACACAGGTCTGTCTGACTCATTATATGGTGAACGATGATATGATTTACAAAAAAAAAAAAATAGAAATTACACACTTGCTAGGAGAAACAGCAAAACCCAGATTTGCTCTTTCAGATTGAAAATATATATGACAATGAAATTTTAACTTGCTTCCCTCTGTGTTAGTAAGCATATAATTATGAGCAGTTAATTTATTTGCATTCATTACATCCACACAGATACTTGAGTGTCCATGTGAACTCTCAGAGACAGACGTGTTGCTACAGGCAGGGTCCTGGATGCCGCACGATTTGGTGACTCTGCAGTTTATCCCTTGCTGCAAAATATGTTCCGGGTACTCGGCTTCTCATCACGCACAAAAGCGGCTCCAGCGAATCTTTTGTGGTGCGAGGAAAAGCCTGAGAATGTGAGCTGAATATCAACTGAGCAGCCACGTGCTCCTGCAAGAGACAGTGACTAAAACAATGGGACACAGACCTCAGCAGCACCATTTATCTCACGGGGCTGCTGACTCTGGAGCTCTGAAAGTAGGAAACAATCATCAGAAAGTGTTGCAAACACCACAAAATAATATAGCAGTAGCAACAGAAGATTGTATGTCCAGATTCAAATCTGAAGCTCCTGCAAAAATGCCCACGTTCCCAGCAGTGATGCAGAATCCAGGGATCCTGGCACAAATTTTGGATTCATTTGGCTTTGTGGTGCAATGACTTTCACCTGCAAACTCATGCAATTTTACACGCACAGGTCTAAAGCAAGATTTTTTACTGTATGTTTGCAGGAAATGTTATTGCTGCCAGTGCAATGCATCTCACGAACCAGAACTCAGCAAACATAAAATGACTGATATTTATGTCAGCTTTTCACACTGAAAGTCTTTCAGAGAGTGATTTTATCCACTGCATGTTGTCTATATTTTGTACTGTGTGCACAGCAACTATAAACCTGAAACTAAAGAATTATTGTGAATTTATTAAAAAAAACCACCAAAAAACAGAAAATACCGAAACATACCCAGAAGAAAAAGCAGACTCTCGTTTTTCCTTTGTTTAAAAATGTTGATGAATTAGACCATATCAATAATATTTTAAAACATTGACAAGTATGACATTTTAAAACATTGAAGAGTGTGACATTTTAAAGAAGCGGGGGCACAAATAACCTCAGCTCTGCCCTTGATCTCTCCCGTACTGAAAGCCTTTTTCCTGTGGCTGGTTACAGCCACCTTCACTCGCAGCAGTACGAGGCTGTTCATTCAGCTTAACCCCTGGCCGCCTGCCCGGCTCCCGGAGCTAAATCTCTGTGTCACAGACTTCCAGGGGCAGACGACAGTGGCAGATCCTTCAACAGCAGCTACTACACTTAATGAAGGGAAAGAGTCTTATTACTGCAGTCATTTGTTGCCATGGCTTCCCATGTAAAAGCCAAAGAAACCATTAGAGCATCTTTCTACCAGAGGCCAAAGATTTTCATTCAATTACGCCCATTCTAAGTGCAATAATTGGAGTTCAGCAAAAGCATATCTTCCCCAAAGCCATCCGTGTTCAATTTGAACTTGCATGCTATTTTTCGTTTCAATTTCTGACGTTTTGACTTCCAGCCACTGGTTCTTTTTCTTCTTGGGTATTTTCAACCCAGGAGAACATATAGACATTTAAATCAAGTCCCTTCTTGATCTTCCTTTTGATAAACTGTCTGCTGTGGCCACTTGTCAAGCAAAAAAAAGTAGCCTGGGAAGAGAAAAATCTGATTCTGGTCAACTTAGTTCTGCATCATCCCACCTTGCATCCCTACTTTTTGGCTCATAAATTGGCTCTTATCTTGACATAACTAACATCATCACTTCTGTCAAACAAAGCAGCTTTCTGCCCACCCCCTACAGGTCTATGATACCTTTAGATCCATTAGAGTGATTTTTGCTCCCCTGAGGAGTAAAGATCACTCTGATGCATATAAAGGTATTTTTTACCCCCTTTTACCCCGGGCACTAGTGACACCCATCCTGCTGCTCCAACCCTCACTGCTGCTCCTCTTCACTGCACACGCAGGCTGCCAAACTTTATCCTTTCATATGTTAAAATGTACCAAGGATGCCTAGTAGTGCCATTTTTTTCAGGAAACTTCTGTCCAACTCCCTGTAAGGCGCTTGCAGACTCCGTGCAAATCTGCTAAAATGGGATTTGCTGCTTTGGTTTCTGAACAGAGAGAGAGGAAATCCATGCAGGCGGGAAGCCAGACCGCTATTACTTTTAGTTTAGGATGTTCTGCTGAAGGTGCATACCAAACAAAACGTAAAACAGAAACATCTGACTCTACCACACACAAAAAAATAATGAGGCAATTCAGCCATAAAACATCAAGAGTGAGCCCTGTCCCCCGTGCTCTGAGCACACCGACCTCCCAGGCTAACGGGAAGGCCATCTCCTACCAATGCGGTATTGATCCCCATGTTGCATGCACAAGCACTTCCTGCCGGTGTCAGAGGGTGGATTTATCGACTCTGCAAACATCAGAAACACAGAGGTGCATTTAGTGAATTGTTTCAGTGTTACAGAATCCACGCAGGCTCGCTCTCCCTGTGATGTGAAATACACAGCCTGTGTTTTAGAAGATTAGTAATTTAATTGTTTTATTAATTATTATTTATTATTTACTATTTTAAGTATTTAATATTATTTATAATGTCTTTGCATTGTATGTCAATGCAGACATGCAATAGTGAAGGCCACTGGCTGGTGGCTGAGTCAGGTAAAAGAGATTCCTGTCACAGACGTAACCCAATGCACTGCACCAGCACACATCAAACCGCACTCTCACTGTTCCAGGAGAAAAAGAAACAAGAAAAAAAAAGAGACTTATGTTCCACAGGCTGTCAAATTATCACTCTGCAGAGGAGAAGTCGATGAAGATGCTGACAGACACGTGGGGCTGGACAATCCCCCGGAAGACTCAGTAACCGTTGAGCTGTTCACTGCTGACACTGTGATCTCCAAAGAGTAAACTGAGTGGCTCCTTACCAGAGGTGATGTGACTGTGCCAGAACGGTATGAGCTATTAGTGTTATAGCATACGTAGTTTAGATAAATCATTCATAATTTACCATCTACAAGTAGCATCTACCTGCCTAACAGTGCTCCTCTATGAACCCCGTTAAAGGTACCTTCACAGCGGTCACGGATTTTTCCTGACACCCATGATTTTAAAGGCAGGAAAAGTTATCAAACCTCACATCATAATTTTTCTACTGATGCCCATAAGAGAGTGTCGTGCAGTGGCAGGAGTGATAGAGTAACTTCAGTCCCAGGGCGAAATCCAGTATCCAGAAAAGCCAAAGAGGAGAGATGCTGAGGCTGGTCCCGCCGCGGAGCTGGTGCCCCTCAGCTTGTGGCTGGGACTCGGATGAGATTCACTGAGGAATCTGAAAGATTACCAGAGCATCCTACTCCAGACACAATGCTTGCTTGAGTGCTTCTAATCCAGGGACCAAACAACCTTAAAAATGATAGCAATGAACACGAAAGCCTGCTCCTGATCACTGCACTGCTCTGGATGTGTGCTCACTACTCAGAGCTGATCCAGGAAAAAAACTGAGCCTTTAACGTTCTGTTTTCTTCCCTGCTTTATTTGCTGGATAAGGAGACTGTGACCATGAACAGGGTGAGTTTGGGCTCCCCCATAACCAGATTCTGCTCTGGAGACAGGCTGGCACTGTTGAGATGAGGAGGGTGTTAAGATTCCATCTATTCTCCTCCTCCCTCTGCCGCCGCCGGCAGCAGCCACAGACAGAGGCTCGTCCTGGGGTGCCGGGAGAACCATTTCATCCCACTTCAAATTCCAGGTTGGACGTGGGCTGGGAGCAGAAGCGTGTGCCCGTGCACGAGCCGCAGAGCCGTGGGGAGGGCTCCGGGGGCACAGTGCTGCCTGTTCTGCCCCCCGGCTCCCCCCCTGCGGCTGCGCGAGGGGGATAAAGAGCTCATCTCCCTTCTGGGGTCCTGATTGCTGCCGGAATACTGTCCTCACAGTTCTGATACCCCGGCTTCCGTTGGGCTGCACCTTATCATCAGGGGGGTACTACCCCCATGGCACCCTGCTCCCTGGGGAAGAACCAGAACCGGTGGTTTTGGCAGGTTTCCTCTGGTGGAGGTACACAGGGAATGAAGAGGGAGATCTTACTGCCTCCCTCACAGAGGGATGGACACAAAGCACCCTCTGTTCTTTGCAGCTACGGAACTTACTTGTCTGATCGCGCCAAGGGTACATTTCTGCTTCTCTGGTTTCAGGTTTTAGTTTTGCTGACATACACAGGGAAGAAATCTGAATTATTTGATTCCTATTGGCATAGGAATTATTGCCAGATTTCTGTGGACTCCAAAAGTCTCAGAACTTTACTTTTACTATCCGTCTACTCAATTTCTCAGGTATCTCCTGATTTTTGCTGTATTCATAATTAACATAACCCCAGCCAGCAATTCCACAACTGTTTCAAAGTAAAACTGATTAACAAAATGTCGTGTGGGTCCTGAGTACTGCCACTATATTTAACTATGAACAGATGTTTAATAGATCTTTACCTTTGTTTCAGTAACTGCTTTGCACCAATTTAAAGCCCATTAAAGGCTAAAACATCTCCAAGAATGTAAACCATGGATTGATCTAAATTTACTACCGTGACTGTCCTCAACACCTGTCAAATAATAGATTTTCTTTCTATGTGTATTGCTAGATTTTAGTCACTAAATAGATTAAAAGCTTTTCAGACCTGGCACTGCTCTCTCAGAAGGTCAAATAAACCTAAAGACAAGTAAGTCTGATTAAAGGAATCAGAGAAGATGACAGCTTTGATTAAAGGCTGAAAGATTCCAAGCATATTCAGGGATGGTTGCAAATGGTTATTATCTGCATGAATAAGACACAACTTACAGAGACACATTCAGAATGAAACAGCGGGAGGATAAGAGTGGTCTGAAATAACAGAAGGGCTTAAACCAGAGACAACACACAGAGGGAGGGCACAGTGTGGATAAAGTAGTTGTACTCGGGATCTGGAGCACCCACTCCCAATAGCAGCTAAATATTCTCATTTGCTACGTAGGCTTTTCCATTTGTTTTAATTTCATTGAGAGTAGCAATGGTAGCTGAACTCAAATTTAGGAGCTCAACTTACTTTTGAAAACAACATTGGGGATAATCATTAGAAATATAATCTCCTTAATAAGAATTCGGAAGCAAGAAAAATATGTTAATTTATAAACGTACCACACTTTTATGTGATTTACTGCTCTCTGAGCGTGAGAAATATATTGACTGTTCTCTTGTGCATTACAAGACTTGTCTTTTTAAATCAGTTTATGCCAGCAGAACACAGGTGTTTTTATGGTGTACTTTTTATTGTGTTTCCCTTCCTTTTTAAACTTGGAATAGCATTTTAATTAATCTCACAATGATACATTTTAAAATCAAAACTAGCAGAAAAGATCACAATGACCACTATTCGCAGATAATGTATTTCGAAAACCAACAAGACTTTAGAAAAATGCATATGATTATTTCCATCAAACCTGAAAAATTTATCTGTTCCTCTAGCTCTCTTATGTGCCGCAATAAAAAACAATAGACCCTTGGAGTCTGTCAAATCCTAAATTAATAATAAATGAACACCAAATGATAAACACAACCTTTTGCTGTTCGATTGCAGAGAATTACTGCAGGATAAATACTAACAGGAAACTGAGCAATGTTAAACATACAGCTTAATGGACACATTAATTACAATAGGAAAATGCATCCAAAATTCACATTAAACTAAAAGGATAAGGCATATGTTAAAAAAAAAATGTGTTTTGGAACTCATTATATTATATAGAAAAATATTTTAACAACAATTACTGTTCAAAATTTAGTTGCAGAAATATCCAGATAATTCAGTCATGTTAATCTGTAGAACTACAGCCTTTGATCTATTGGTGCTGCTGAGGTAGAGACATTTGCTGACTGGGAAGGGAAGTGCCGATTGCCAAGGGAAAGAGGGAAAATGGGTGAAAGTGCAAGAAAGGCTGCAGCGGGAATAGTGCAATAATGTACAACCTTTTTCCCTTTCCAGGAAATGGGCTAATTTCTAGTCTATTTGTCTTCCTTCCAGTAGATTTTAATAACAGGGCATAAATGATCGCAGATTCAGCCAAGTGGTGGGTACATACAAGATACATCAGAAACTCCACTACAGAGATTCACGGAGCAGAGCTGCAGCAGAATACGGGAGCACCACGCCACCACAGCCTTAGATGGTTGTGCTGAAGACCTAAAATTTCAAGGACAATTTTGGTGGAGAGAACGAAATAACACAAATCAGAATATGTTCAGAAGAGAGACTTCTTCCATGACCTACTGGCCATGATCATACTTACAGAGTGGCAGAGGCCATTTAAGTATGTCTTTTAGAAAATGAAGACAAGACAGTATCTGCTAATACCACATTTTAATATAGCCAGGTGAAGGGTCGCACTTTTATGAGCCTTACTTAAAGAATTCATGAAAGCAGTGACAATAGAGTCTGACAATGGTCTCAGAGACTCCATACATAAGTTAGACCAGTAGCACCTGCATCCTGTTGCGACTAGGAGAGTAAGCAGAAATGGGTATATGGAAATAGGTATTTGAGGGAATATTTCCTTTTTTTTAGCATGTAAGCGAGACTACTAGTAGTATACCAGTAGTAACTAGTTGTACTGTCAAAAATCTATTGAAAACATGCCTCATCCTGAAAGAGTTCAAGGGTTTGCCCTCTTTAATTTGTTCATAAGATGAGGCAATTTGCTCGTGGTCTACAAATATTCATATGAGAAGAGATTTCTGATGACAGACCACTGTTTAATCTAGCAAAACAAACTCACCATGAGATCCCAAGGGTAAAAATAGATCCTGCATAGACAAAAACTATGCAAAAATTATAGAAATTTTTAACAGCTACTTAAATAGCTTGGTTAATACTGCATTGGTTTGTTCATTTCTTATTATGTAAATCACAGAATCACAGAATCACCTAGGTTGGAAGGGACCTTTTAAGATCATCTAGTCCAACCAATTAAACAAAACA
>JAOXJK010000012.1:129894132-129915832 GCA_025774025.1 Xenus cinereus
CACAGCTTCTCTGGGCAACCTGGGCCAGGCTCTCACCACCCTCACAGCAAAGAAGTTCTTCCCCACATCTCATCTCAGTCTCCCCTATTCCAGTGTCAAACCCTTCCCCCTTGTCCTATGGCTCCCCTCCCTGATCCAGAGTCCCTCCCCATCTCTCCTGGAGCTCTTTGAGGGACTGGAAGGGGCTCTAAGTTCTCCCCAGAACCTTCTCTTCTCCAGGCTGAACCCGCCCAACTCTCTCAGCCTGTCTTCCCAGCAGAGGGGCTCCAGCCCTCCCAGCATCTCCATGGCCTCCTCTGGCCCCACTCCAACAGGTTCCTGTCTCTCCTGTGCTGATTTGTCACCATCCAGAAGGATGAGACTGCTGAGGAGGCATTTCACTAAACACAGTGTCACTTTGTTCACTCTATCTCTCTGTGACCACCTTTACAAAGATCTTACTGCGTGGTCCTAATACTTTGATTTCTTCAGGGATGCTACCCATGTTTTTTAATGCAGAGAGAGACACCATTGTAAATATTAAGTGTTAATGTAAAATACATATTCAGGAACAGGTAGTAGCTTGAGAGGAATTGGAAATGTACTTCTGGATTTTTACAGCAATGATGGGCAAATTAGATTATAAAAAATTGCCAAAAGGATTGCATTCAGACTCCTGGATGCTTTTTTTTCTGCTGGAACTTCCATCTAGGGCTATTCTCTGGGCGGGGTCTGTTACTGACAGGTGCAAGATAAGCAATAATCATTGTTCCACCGAAGACTAGACATTCTGGAAATAAGTCAGCATTAATCAGTCTGTTCCTAACTCAGCTATTCTTTCTTATCTCCTCTCAGGAACTTACAAGATAAAGTCCTTTCCCCATCCAGAATGGAGAAGGAGAGATCCTGGGAAAGACAGTCACCTCTCTGACCTCCGTGGGCAAAAGCGGAGTTCTGCAGACTGTACTTTTCTTTGGTTTCCACATGAGAAAAGTCTTACTACTCTATTCCAGAGTCCTCACAATCATCACATTGTCATTTTGCTGCTATAAAGATGATAAAAGAGCTGGCTAATTGACCTCTGGAAAACAGATATATTAAGAGTGAAAACTCCTCTTTCCTGCACAGAAAGAGAGTCCAGCTTCATTCAAATGTAAGGGAATATGATGAAATCTGATTTCCTAATAGCCCAGAGACACAATTAGGAAGAGCACTGAAATCAGGACACGCCTCTCAAGGACTGTGTGTTCACGACATAAAAAACATAATAATTCAATGAGTAAAAAGGAAGTTCAAGACTGAAGATCAGGTAGTCCTTCTCTGTTTGTTTTGAAACCAAAATCTCAGACTGTCTTATGACCAAAATCAATGATGTATGAATACTGTGTTTTCCATTATCATTCCTGTCTCAAATACAAACATTAACAGATAATCGGTAACAAGTTCTTCAAGAAATTACTTTATTTTTTCAGTATAGAGAAAAGGTAGAGAAAGATAATGGATGTCACTGCCATTCCTTGCAGAGTTAGCTCTGTGCTTTCCGAGTTGGTGTTCAGCCCTGCTTCTGAAGTTTCTACCATTTTCCCACTCCTTCCTTATCCTGGTGTTGCCACTTACCCCTTGATTATCGTTTGATTAGATGACTCTACAGAATAAGCTAACGAATTCAACATGCCTAAAACCATCCAAAATGAGCACCAGAAAAAAGGACAAGGTCCTCACCACTCAACTCTGGGAGGAATTTCAAGCTTAGCTTTCCTCAAGCCCTCATCTTCTCATCACAGTGTCCACAGCAAGCAGCAAACCATCTGACAGAACACCACAACAGAAATCATGTCCGTGAATTTTCAAATAATCTTGCTAAAATGATAGAAACTAAAAATCTCAAGTGCTTTTCTGCTTGTTCTCTTTGTACCTTCTCTACTGCTGCACATGTCTAGGGCTTGGGCGAGCAGATACAACAAAGGATGAACCACAGCTTAGGATAGCTGCATTTTGTATTTTAATTTTTCTCCTTAATGTAAAGATGATTGTACATCATTAGGAGCTAGTGAAATCATTAGTGAAAATCATATTAATTATATCAAGTTTCCATTAGTCATATGCTGCACATTCCATTCTGCCATCCCTATTAAATGCTTATTGTTATAATTCTGGGGAAAAGCGCTGGCTGGATTCTCCAACATGAAAAGCTTTGAAACCAATGGATTCACTGACAATGCTGAGTGTTACTCAGCCTCAAAAGAAAAGAGTGATGCCCCAGCTCTGTCACCGAGGGTGTTGCCTCCACGTTGTTTCCCCTTTCACAGCTTGAGGCTCACTTCTCCACTGCTTTCTGCCTTTGAGTTTTCAAAAGCAGTCTCATCCCAGGGTGACCACCATGAACTCTACCAGCAAGACTCTGCAGTCTTCTCAGGCACTGGAATTGCAAAACTTTTTATGTGAAATCTCAAAATCCCTTGCAAATATTTACCCGTTAACTTCCCTTGCACTCAATGACATCGTAATATCATCATTTCATAAATGGAGAAGTTGAGATAATGAGAAGCTAAATGACCTTCCTAAAGTTGTAGTAACAACCAGAAGCACATTTACCAGTATATTTTAAGTATCCTTCCCTGGTCACAACAGAACATTTTCTTGGCCCACCTGCAGTGTTGGTGCCAAGGCAGTTCAGTGAATGTCCAAATTACCAGAGTATTAAAGAAAAACTGGCCTGAGCTACTGTGTAAGTGTGTCATGGAGAATCAGCTCAGGCTAACTCCAGTCCAGCCATAAAACATCGCTTGTGACAGCCTGGACCTAGCAGAACAATTGATGTTCAGTACCAATTACTATTTGGCACAGGCACAGGCCTTTAGTCCCATGGTAAAATTCCAGGCATCTGCAAAAATAGTGAAAACCATCCCTATTTTTATATATTCTTCAGGACCAGCACACTTGCAAATGGTAAAAAAGAAATCACAGCAAATGCTGTGTGTTTTATAAGCCTTAAAAGCTCTTTTTTTCTTCTCCATGCTTTCTGCACACCCAAGCACTCACTGAATCTGGCACATCAGGAGGAATTCACTCTGTGAATTCTGTTTGACTGTCTTGTTGATTTCTATCAGGAACCAAGGAAAGCAATCTTCCAGGGAAGGTGCATGTAAGAGCCACACATTTCTTACCAATATTTGACTGAGGACAGAGTTACGGGAACAGAAATGAAGGGAAGCACCCCCTTGCACTGAACAGCCAGCCAGGACAGCGGCAGCCAACCTCTCGGCATAATCAGACGCTCTGCAGTGTGGACACCCTTTGTTTCCTTTATTTGCTTGTTCATTACTTATCTGTGCTGAAAATCAAAGCTTAATGGCTGACACCCATTTCTAATGAACCTGTGTGACTGGCAGCAGGGGCAAGATCATTACTGCCATCCCAGTGTATGCAAATATTGCTTTTGTTCAGCTGCCCTTTCCACATCACTTGATCAAATTGGACATGTTTCTTGTGGATCACACTCCCATCCGATCCATAAACATTAGCTATTTCAGAGCCAGAGGTTTTCATTCCCCTTCACTAATAATAATGGTCTGCTTTCTTTAAATACATTTTAAAGAAAAGGAAGTCTTACTAGCTGAGTCTAGTAAGAGGTTTAAAGATGGTAGATCTTGTTGCTGTCTTTATTCTACTTCTCTGAATCATTATGCTGCAGCTACGAGGAGAACGTAAGCCATTATGACCTGCAGAATTTCTCCAGGGATACAGTACAAAAGTGCTCTATCAGAAATGCAATCAATTCCAGAGATGACTGCTTCCTGCACGCTTCCAAGCTGCTGCTTTATAAAACAGCTCCCTGTAAAAAGAGCAGGAAATGCATGACATCGTTTAGCAACCAGTCATTAGAATTTAATGGAAGAGGATTAAAATACAAAAATGGCATGCTCATAGACCTTCCCATACATTACCCCAGTCTTTGAGGGGAGGAACTGGTGACCGACTGGTAGAGCCTTAACCCTTTCCTCTGCCTTCAGAAACAGAAACATCCCATGATCAAATGAAAACCTTTGTCATATTAGAAGGGAAAGTCGAATAAAAATCAAACCTCTGAAGGAAACTGGAGCCAAGGGTTGGGTTTTTTTCATTTTATACCATCTCTCAATTTAAGAATTTCTGGGGGGAATGGAAACATGTTCCTTAATCTTGATTTCTCTTTGATTGTCTTTCCACAGGTGCCGTACCATGGCATTTCCTGCATTTTAGCACTTTTCTCATTTCTAGTTGCCTACATTAAAGTGTGCGTGCACCCCCTCCTGCATACACACAAAGTACAATGAGAACAAACAAAAGAAACTCTGAAATTATGTTCCTGCTGAGCTACTGTGAAGGCATATTTCATACCAAAAACACCTGGTGCATGGTATCATGTGCATTGACAATAACTCTGGCACAGCTTTTCCCAGAGCAAAGCAAGTGTTTACACCTACAGGAGCAGGGCGCTGGTGATGAAATCATTCTTATCACAATCAAAAGAGAACTTGAACAGCAGGAATATATCAACCCCTTGAGCCTCAGCTCTCTCTAAATCACCCCCAGAAGGTTCTGGGAATCTCTCTCCCCTCTGAAAGTTTTAAAGCTGACAACTGCCTGGTGCTGATAACCAATATCTGTATAAATGCTTTTCCCACTATATGTAAAATTGTACCTAAAAATAAGATACAGATCATCTATCTTTAAAAAGCACATTACATCTCTCTTAATGATTACATATCTCTGAAATGGCAGGTCTTTTCAGCGTACTAAGCCAGAGGCCAGAGTGGAGGTATGCTCTTTTTTGGCAACTCATGGTGCTTTGCTCTCCAGTTCAAACCGCAGAAGCAGCTGGGAGCCAGAGCCCTGCCCGGCACCGCAGCGACCGGTCCCTGACACAGCCACATCTTGCTGTCCCATCCTGCTGGAGATCGCTACCAGCAGAGCACAGTTACAGGAATTAAGGTCCTCAACTGTTAAGAAAGTGCATCTTGTAATACCGTGAACTGTTGGCTCGTGAGGCTTGTCTGACTCACGTGAAATACTTACCGTTATTGGTCAGTTTAGTCATTCAGCTGTAATAAAAAGTTTTCCCTGCAGCTGTGCCGCCCCGGGCTGCGATCTACCCACCCTCCGCACCCAACGCCTGCCAGCCAGGAGACCCTGTGCCCTGCCACCACCGAGGGACCCTGGTAAGGACAGGCGTCCGGCAGTGGGAACACAGGGCACTGTCCCCTCCATCACCAACACCTCCCCCAAGAAGAGCAGTTCAGGAAATGGTGTGGCTGGAAGCATTGTGCCCTGGGTGAAACAAAAACAAAAAAGGGGGGGTTCTGAGCATTTCTGACTGTTAGATCAAGCAAGCTCCTTTTTCTCCCAAAGGACAGAGCTTTAATTCATCACTCTAAACCAATTGCTTTTTATTCGACTCAGAGTTTGACAAACCTTATGGCTTTGGCACAGCATCACCTAACTACACCCTCTCTCTCGAAGAACGTTTCAAACCTTCTACCACCACAATCAGACGTTGCATTCCTTGTGTCATAAATGTCAAATACACTGTTGCTGTTTATTGTTAAAAATTGTCGTATTCAACCCAAAGGTGGATTTATTTCACTATGACATACAGGCATTCATATATATAAGAAAAAATTGTTCTTTTTGCCATAAATGACATAAACAGACTGAGACTAATAAGACTTTGGGTATCCCTCAGCTGTCTCCCCTCCTCCTTTCCAACTGTACATTTAACACACATCGTTTTTCTGTACACACATGAAATTACGCAGTGTTGTCATGATAAAACTTAAATGAAAGTGAACATAAAATATCAACAGGAAATTGTGGCTGCTTCAAATGAATACCCTTTATTATTGTGGTCATTTAGAGTCTAGGTAGCCTGTGATGCTGAAAATCATCTAAATGACTCATTTAGAACTTCTTTAGAAAAACAAACTTTAATTTAACATGTACAGGCTCCTGAGAAATATTTCTGGTATGGAAATCTGCAGCATCAGCCACAAAGGTAAAATTCAAGTCTAACTATCTAATCAAAGATCATTTTTACAGCATTTCTTTTTTTTAAAAAAAAGGTATATAGGAATATAACGTAACACAAGAAAGAAGGTAACACCAGCTCAGAGCAAGGGCCTACCTTGGTCAATGTTCTGTCTCCAGCAGTGGTCACAAATGGACATGTAGGGAAGAGAAAGAAAAGGGAACATACATGATGTAGCAACTTTCAGTCAAGGAGATTTCCTGATCCTGACACAAATAGTAACCCAGTTAGTAAAAGCCAGCAGATCTCTGTTCCAAGGACTTGTCCAGTCTGCCTTCGTCTATACACAACATCCTTTGGCGAGGACTTCCACAGGTCCACTGCTTGTCACATGAAGAATCACATCCTTTTCTTTGTTTTGAACCTGATCCAAATTAGCATCATACCTAATTCTATGGGACCTGTATCTGAAAAATACAGCAATCAGTTGACCCCTAGAATTCTCTGCATGCCACTCAGAATTGTGCTGACCTCTCTCATATCTCCAATAAATCATCTTTTCAGGTTGAAGTGTCCACCTCAGCCCTGCCTACATTGTACCATATGTAATAGGAGTGCATTTGTAAAACAAAACTGTCAAGGCAGAGTCCCCAGAATCCTCAGGAGGCTTTTTCTTCCAACTAGCATAAAATTGGTCCTGCAGCTTGTATACCCACTAGCAGGTGGGTTGCACTACACATGTTCCAGAACAGGTTCAGGCTTTGTTTCATCCAAAAGGAATTCAGCTCAGGTGCTCCAAGATGGTCCTGTGTTTGAACTAAAGTGCAGTAAGTGAGGATGATTTGAAGATTCACTTCATAAAAAGATGCCTGATCTGAACTAAAACTGGTAGATGTACCTTGGGTTTCCTCTCACAGAAGCTGTTCTGAAGCCTCTGAATCATCCTTGTTGCCATTCTCTGAACCTTTTCCACTTTAAGTATATATTTTTTTTTTCTGAGATGGGAGGACCAGAATTGTACCCAGCTGTCAAGGTGTAGGCACACCATGAATGTATTTGTTGTCATAATGGTGTCTTCTCTTTTCTCCTCTATTCCTTCCCTAATATTTCTGAGCATCTGTTTGCTTTTCATACAGCTGCTGAACACTAAGTTGACAAATTCATGGCACTGTCTGTAATCTCCCCAGGTCTTGCTCCCAAGTGAGAATGGTCTCTTGGAACACAACATTTTATATGTGAACTTAAAATTGTTTTTCCCTGTATGAATCACTATACATTTATCTATCGACCTGATTTTTGAAACACACATATGAAATCTAAGAATCAATAGCAAATGGTGCATAGCACAAAGGTCAATTAATCAGCTGTTTATGCCACACAATGTTCTTTTGAGGCATGTAAGCATTACTATATCCACTTATATAATATTATATCCATTATTTCAGAGATAAACACACTTAGACACACAAACTCAAAGGAGGGGGGAGTTTTTTCATCAGCAGAGCAAGGAATTCCCACTACATTTATCCTGTTTCTAAGAGATAATAAAATTTCAATTAGAAAGGAAACCTGGAAAATGCCTTCTGGTGCAGCTCCTCGCAGCACAGATCCTTCCAGCCAAAATGCAATTTGGGAACACTAGCATCTCCTAAAGAACACATTACAACCTTGGGTTATCAAGTCAGAAAAGAGCATCCAAAAGTTAATTATGCTTTTGAATTGCTTAGCTGCTCCTCATCACTTGCCAGGAGGTACCTTTAGAAGGACATTCAGGTGCTCCAGGCACCAGCATTCTCTGGTAATAATAAAACAAGGTCAAATAAGCACAGCTGAGCTCCCTCTTTTTCATATTGATGTATTAAGGGTTTCTAGGTTCCTTATCAAGACCCTTCTGACATTTAAATTGTTTAAATGTTTCCTAAATTTAATACAAAGCTACTGAATTCTATGCATTTTATGAATTTTAGTGCATAACACATGACACCAGATGATGAGCTCTAGAAAGAGAATTTTTGAAAATGGAAAAAAAAAAAAAGGATGAAAAAGACATTGAAGCTGGGATCTGTCTTCTGGTAGGACATAACACAGTTCTTAGCAAGACAATACATTAGAATTTGTATGGGAACAGCTTAACCAAAAAAGCATTTTAATTGCAGATTTTAAAATACTTGATCCAAAAAGTTGCTTTGTAGTTTTTTTATTTTTGATAAGGAAAACTTTTTCAATGCTAATAGCTATGAATGTTCCTGAATCAGCACAGACACCCTTGAGAAAGAGGATATTAATCTGAAAATCATGAGATTAAATATACTTAATATATTCTATTATATAAAACATCTGTATCATGTTATATAATTGCAATACATTATATATATGTATCATATATATGCCTTCTAGCTTTATAGTCTTGGCATGCCTTCAGGCACTTTTTCTTCAAATGAAGGCTGGAGAGCTTTTAGAAAATGAAAGCTTAGATTTCCCTGTAATGATTTAGGTCTTACAAAGCACCCCTTTTTGACGCAAATGCCCTGGTGCTTGGCTTTTCCCAAGACGAGGAGTTTCACCCTGTGTCATGAGGGCTGAACCTTTGCACAGTGCACCTGGGTTACCTGAAGGTGCACAGACACTGTTGATGTGTGTGTATGTGGGCTTCATGCCCTCTGTCACCCTCAAAGTGCTTTTCAGTTGAAAGGTTTATTGATCTTGATCTGTAATGAAAAGACCCCACATAAAACCCCGAAACAAGGCAGAACAACCCCTTCTGTTTCCACAAGGCAGAAATCCTTTGGGCACCAGTGAAACTCTTGAGCAAACTGAATTACTGAAGAAACCAAAGCAATATTTCACTATCTGCTGAGCTCCAGTCCCTCCTGCTCCGGCTCCAGCAGGAGGAATCTGAGCAGGACCAGCCCCATCTGTTCCAGCGCCTTCCCTCTGAACCCTGCAGTGCATGGTGGCAAGCGGCTGGAGCAGAGGGAGCACAGCAGGATAAAGACAGCTCGGCCAATATGGGTGATATCTGTGCCGAAAACATGGCAGAGGCTGTACAGGCACCTTCGTGTGAGACGAAGGCGTTGTCCTCATCAGTGAGGTAGCATTATTTTAACTATTGTATCTGAAGTCTGATGTGGTTATGTCCTCAAATGTTCTCAAAGAACGTGTGGACAAGTTCTGAAGGTGCAGGTCTGCATCCATACCTGAAGGCTTTGCTTTGAAGAAGCAGCTGGGCAGGTGTGTTCCTTAGAGAAGGATCTTCTCCAAAAAACTCTGTACTGTACAACGAGTTCTTGATCCAGAGAAGTGTGTTCCTTTATGAATCTCAATTTGTTCCCTAAGGAAGTGTGACTGGCATGATGCTAAGACATCACTTATTCAGGAAGGCCTTTCCTTCTGATGGCCTGAATTTGTTTTTTCCGATCTGTTAATTGAAGGTATTTTGTAGCCTTAACTTTTAAATTAAAGTAGCTATTAAAATAAATTGAGTGCCTATTTATAGGCCATTTTCAGTGGTCTGTAGGGATAACCAATTTAGCAACACTTCCAAAAACTACATACAGAAAATATCAGAATTTTAAGAAGTGCATTAATCGACAAGTATGTCTGTGACTGTCTAATACCCACATCTTCAAAGACGGCTACAATTAATACCACTGGACATCCAAGCACTTAGTACATGGATGAACTCAAGAGAATACATGAAAAAACCATACATTCAGGCCAATATATTATGGAGAATCCTCTTAAAAGATCACTTGCCATGGAACTAAACCTGTTAAAGGAAGGATTTACTGTACTCCATGGGTGTGCTTTGAAGAAGCTTCCACTCTATTCAATAACTATTGATTCATTAGCTACATGAACTGTTCAGCTCTAATTAAAAACCTTTTTCTTTCCTTCTTTGAAACCAGCAGGGAACCTTAAATAGATTTACTCTGAGCTGAAAAAAAGTCATAAAAAGATTAATTAGAAAAATGCTAACCCAAATTCCCTGGCCCTCTTTGTGCAGACATCTGTCTCCCGCCGCATCCCTGGCTCTCCCCGGGCTGAGGCAGCGGAAGATGGACCCTCCCAAGCCCTTTGGTGGCCTGGCTTCAGCAGGAACAGGCTTTGGCACGTCCTATGTCCCACCTCCCACAGGCAGGTGGTACCTGCTCACACGCACCGTCCTTCCTGCCTCCAGCAGGGAAAGATCCCGGTGCCGGGGATCCCAGATGGAAAAGACAGAGGCAGAAAAGGAGGAAGGCCTTTATTTGACTAACCGCAGACTCAAGGAGCCCTTCTTAGCCCTGGGGAGGGGCTGGCGGGGCTGAGGGTGCTGGGAAGGGGTCTCACCAGGGGGCCGACGTCAGGCTGCACTGCCAGAGCCGGGGGGTAACGGGGGGCTGTGCTGAGCTTCCCGTCTCCCTCTGGGGTGAAATCCAGCCGGTACCGCGGACCCAGCGCCCAGACTGCCTGAACCACAAGTGCCTTTTGAACTGCAAAAAAGGTTTATTCCAGTAAGGTTCTTGATGCTCTAGCCCTGTTCCGCAGTGTTAAGAGTTTAGATAGTCCTCCAGGTATTACAGCTTCGGCCAAGGCTTTGCCAGCTCTCTGAAACGAGAATGCTCCAAACCTACTCCAGGAGAGAGAAATATGTCTGTCTCGGGGCAGCTCATTACTTCATGCTTAAAAGCCTCTCACCTGTGCTACTTGCGCTTTGATAGCCACTCATAGAAATAATAATTAGGCAGAGGCATTTTAAATACTTTATACTTTCCGAAGTAGGAGCTGACCTGAGACAGAGACAGTCACCCCGTCCTTCCAACGCTTTTCCACCCCTCAGTGAGAGGTTAGACCTCCTCAGGACAAAGGGACATCCTAAACACCTCACCACTCTCCACAGCAGTACTGCATCTAGGCCTTTATTTCTAATTTTATGCAGCTCCTGGTGGGTCAGGGCCCCATTTTGTGGTCATTTACCAGCCCAGGACACAGAGACCTGTTACCATAGGGATGCGCTGCCTTGACATAGACTCCCACAGCCTCCTCACGGTTGCTTTGCTTGTTGAGACAAAGCTGGGTTCATCCCATGTCGGGGCCATGGTGGTTCGGGCAGGGACAGCCTGTGTGTCACCCACCATTTGGTGAGACCGGCGGGTGACAAACCACCGCCCCAGCACCGCTGACTGTGCAGCAGGGACGGGCTCCAGCTCCCACAGCCCAGCCCAGTGAGACAGACCTTCCACAGATCTGATACTATTCGACAGCAACAGGGCTCTTGATTACTTACTCAAGATACTTTTATGGAATAGAAAATTGCACCTCTGATCTTCAACCAACCTATAAAATCCTACAGCAATACACCTGTACACCCATTACACCATTTTTCCATAAGGATTTCCTACAGTCAGTTGACTTTAGATAATAATTTCCAATACAGATCTGCAGTTCTGCTTCATTTTTTTCCAAGTTTCTTCCTGCTGTGTGATGGAAATAACATATTTGTCGACAGGTAAGGATGACTATTTTCCTGTGCCTGCTCCATCAATGCTGTAATCGTGACCAGCCGCAGCTTCAGCACATTCTTACCACAGTGGCTACTTCTGCTCAGCTTCCACCCGGGATCCACACCAATCTGCAGGTACCTTTACACATTAATAAACTTTCACCGGCAGCTGCTGCTTTAATGAACTCTATGTGCAGTTCAGAAAAATACTGGTCTACCATCAGGACTGTTTTTTTCACTTAAATACATTTTAACCTATGAAGTGAACAAGAAGAGGAAGCCATTACTTTTGTAAATGTAACAAGAAAAGTGTCAGGAGTCCCATTACTTAAAGCTGAGCTGGGCACGGTGGAAGGTAATATGTGGTAGAGACCAATCCAGCATGGAATGGACTAAGCAATCCACTGGACTCCATTTCATCAGCAAATTACTGACTTTCATTGCATTCGCCTGCATCAATAAGCTTGGTTAATAAGGCTCAGACCCCAGCCGTTCCTCTGAAAGGCTTCAGCGCTGCATCATACAGCAATTTCACCTTCCCAGCACTGAAGGCAGGATATGTTCTTCATGTGAGGATACTATCAATCTAACTTAAAGCATATGTAGGCAACAATTTAAACAATACCACAAACCCTGCTCTCTCTTTCCACCTTCAGCAATTCCTTGTGCTCACATGCTATTTTCAGATGCTGGGGAAAGAGGGCACACTTTTCAAAGGAGCTCTAAAGGCCAAGAGTTTCCTCTTCATATAGGTCATTTTCATAGTCTGAATAACTTCAATAGGAGCTGGCTAAATCACTGCATAATTATTTGAAAATTCAGTGCTTGGCTTCTTTCATTGCTTCATGGGGTTATAGAAAAATATTTAAAACTATGCACGGTCCAAAGGATAAATTTAATCTTAACGAGTTTCATTTCTGCTAATTGCTAAAGCCAAAAGGAAGTCTGTCAAAGGCTAATAATTCCACAGCATCTTCTGAGACATGAATGCGTATTATCAAGTAAGATTACTTATTGCATTTGTCCTTTAGAGGGCATTCTGCGAATAAGGAGTATGCTCTGGGTAACACTGCAGGTCAGGTCTGCTCTGGTGTATATTTCCATATTTGCACTTAACCCAATGAAAATGCATGAGTTACACCACTTGAAGACATTACTCTTTGTCTTTAAATGTTTATTCTTAAAGCCTAAACTAGAATCATAGAGTCATAGAATCGAATGAAAACAGAACAGAACAGAAAACTGACCTAAATCAGACCTAAACAGAAAACTGACCTAAATCCTCTCAAATTGATCTACACATCTTCTCAATAGATTCCACACGTAGCTTTCAGCTGCTCCTTACTGTTTTATTCCTGACCATATATTAACTTGGCAGATAAAGAAATAGAGCCACCCAAAGGTTGCTGCTCACCGTCTCACAGCCTTCACTGGTAGGAATTGTTTCATGTCTGACTTCTGTCTCACTCAAGCTAGTTGAAGTTGGTATATTTCAATAAGGCATTCAAGGCACAAAATGATTCATCAGCTATATGTAAACTAATCAATTCTAAGGGTTTTATCAGGCTGTCACTCCATAAGAATAAAAAAATATTTTGAAATGCAAGTGATCTCTAGTTCATTCACAAGAATTAACATTACTGGCTAATAATGGAAAAAATATCAGCAGGTCCACAGCACCTTACTAAATCTCACACGTAGTCCTTCAGTAGAGGTGACTTTTGGCATGGGTCTCCTGAAAGCTTTCCAGGTTAGTGGTTTTATTGACATGGTTTTAGAAACCAGGATTGTAAAGACAACTGGATGCAAGGCCCAGCAATGCAAAGGATGGGAAAGCATGAAATGTGAGATAAAATTTTAAAGCATCAAACAACTTGGATTAGAGATATGTAAGGACACTTAAAGAAGAGAGTGCAAAATATATTGGGATAATGTAAAGCACAAAGGCAAAAAAGACACAGAAAGATTAGGTTGGTAAAAGAGAAGGTGGGGTTGTGTTCCGGGAGAGCTTTCTAGCAGAAAGACCATAGAATAAAGGAGAGAGACAGACGGGATCTCCAAAGGCTCTCCAGCAAATCTTCATCCTCAAAGCAGGACCCCGACATTGCATGCAATCATTTAAAACAGGTGTAGACAGATGCTGGGAACATGCTTCCAAGAGGAAAATCCAGAATATAATTTGTTTTATCTCTCACATTAATGTGTTTAATCCAGAAAAGTGTTGTGTTCTTTGAGGTTATTTGAATGCCTAAAGTTGACCTTAGGCACACGGCAGTGGGTTTATGGATGGTGTTAAAGACGAGATTAGAGGGGAGTTTTTCAGAAAGTCCGACCTGAATTCCTGTCCAAAAGCTGAAAGGTTGCCTAATTCCCAGCTGTTGGACTGATGTAACCAAATATGTAAAATCTCCCCTGACATTGACTCTCCCCTCTGCAATGACGACTTTCAGTATGAGAAAGGGGAATAAAAGAGTGGAACTTCCATGCATCTTCTGGGTCTCAGAAAAGGCTGCATTCTCATTTGTACCTTGAAACGAAACTCAAAGCAAGTTATTGACAGCATCAGCAGCTCTGTTCTCCCTGATCATTATAATTGTGAATTGTGCTCAGAAGCATACAAGGTTTCTCTTCAATTTATGATTTTCACTGAAAATATTTGCCGGATAAAAAGGGTGGATTGCTATAAGAACAAGTGCCACTTTTCCTAGCAATAAGAATCTCTAATTTTTGCATCTCAGAATTTCCAGGGCTTGGCAGTTTTGACTCTCTGTCTTCCCAGCACATTCTAAACAAATCTTTCATTGATCCCATTTTCTGCAATCCTTAAAAATCAAATATTGCTAGTGAGGATAATTTTAAAATGCACAGTGCTTCTCTACAAATCAAAATGATCCCTATGGAACAGTGCAAGAACACTCAGAGGTAACCAGGATTCTTCAAACATTTTTTTTTTCCTAAAATCTCAAAGAGCATCACCAGAAATAATGCAGAAAATAGTTCCCAGTAATGCAGTAAACAGTTCTCGACCTCTTCTGAGAATCCAGTTGATAAACTTGATAAACTAACCCTATAAAATAAATATTTGTAGCGTCAAAAGATGAGCATCACGCAAAGAAGCAGTAAACAAAAATATGTGTATTCAGCAGGACCAAGATAAATTTCATACCCTGCATGATCTAGGGAAAGTGAATTCAAAATTCAAGTTTGATTATACGTACATATGTGTATCTGCGTGATTGTGTGGGTGAGGTCAGCTGTGCCTCTTCCATTTACTGCACATCTGACTTTTCCTCTCTGAGACTCTGTTTATGATTGCATACAATGGTTGAAGAGTACTTTGAGATCCTTGAGAAATGCCATCTATTGCTCCCTCAGCCTTCCAGTCACCAGTAAACTTTTGTCTCCTCAGCCTGTAGCAGAGCATAATTGCAATAGCAGGAGGTAGATGTGACAGAGCAGTCAAAGAAAAACGAAAAGTGTATGAAAACAATGTTAAGCATAACAGTTAAAAACATACTTTACTCAGCGCATATGAGGAAACTGCTTTGAGATCTGCTAAAGATCTAAAAATCTTTAACTCCACTTTACACTAAATAGTAAAGTACATGAATACCACTTTTTATCTGTGATCCTGCCTTTTTTGTCTTCTTACAAAATGAGATTTAATCTCTCTTTGATTCCTTTTTCTCAGACATTGTTGATTGGGTTGCAACTACAGGAAAGCCAATGCAAACGTGAATCTTACCTCACCTTCTTTGGAAGTGCCACCAAGTGACTCTGCTTTAATGTCCACAGTCCTGAGCCAGTTAGTAGGAAAGCTCATTCTCCACTGAAATTGCCTTTTAGTCGTGATCTCATAACTTCTGAGGAACATAAGTCATGAAAAAGCTGAAATCTGTGGTGAGAAAAAGGATCTGAGACCTACTGTATGGCTGTCTTAAGGAATCAGTAATGGTGTTGTGATTTAATCCTAGCGTAGCAGGAGAATCGTGGAAATGTTCCCAGAAACCCATGCTCCTGAGGCAGCAAGTTTTGCTTTCTTGGAAACTGGAAGATATTAAGTCTGTAGCTGCATTTGCCAGTCTGGAGGTGCTTGGCAACCCAGTCTCATTCCTCACCACTGCTTCAGATGCAGCCCAGATTCAGACCAGGTTCTCTTTAAATTTAATTAGGATTCTGGTAATATTAAGCTGCTGCCACAGGCAGTGATTAGAAAGTGGTGTAGAATCAGCCTCTGTGAGTGTCTCTAATTGTGATTGGAAAAGGATGACTGTATTCCTAAAATGAATGCCCCAGAAACCAAAGTTAGACAATGCTAGTCTGTCCTCTGGTTTCACAGTAGCCATAAGTAGTTAATTGGGTATGTAGCAGCATTCCTGACAACAATACTCCCACCACAGAACAGCCTGACTCGCTCAGGCTAAAGTTTAGTTTAGTTTCCAGCTAAAATTCAGAAATATGCATAAATCCCATGAAGCCCTTCTGTGAACTCTCATTTAACGATCTACAAGGTGTCACTTGTCTGAGTATTTTTAGCAGAGTCCACCCAGCCCCTCTCATCAGACAAGGCAGGTGTGCTGTGCATGGAGAAAAAGAAGGCTTCCCATGTCCAAAAAAAGACTAATTTCTAGGCAGGAAGAGGTCAGGGAGGCCTGGGCTGGATTTCAGTTAGAGTACAGAAGAAAACATTCTGTATAGTACCATCCATCACCATAATCGGAGTCATAAGGAATAAAGCCTGACTTTTCATGGCCTGGCTCCAGGTTCAGGACACATGCAGGAAATTGCTCCTTCTCCCTCTCTCTCCCAGCAGAACAGCTGATACTACCATGTGAATTTTATTCTTCTCGTGAATCCTTATCAGAGATGCTTTCCCTGCCAAACCCAGGGGAAATCCAAATGCAACTCAATTAGTGAAATCAAATGGGGTCACCTATCACCTGCTGCCTGATGGGATTGTCTGACAGGGCATTGGAAACATCTGTGTACCCCAAAGCATCACACAGGATTTTCTGGAGGACAGTGAAATACTTGCCCCTGAGAAGTTCACAGATGGTTACGAGGATCTTCCATATTAATGAATTCAGGCTTCACAACAACTTGTCTTGACAAAAGGATAACATTTAAAGATTCAAAGACAGTAAGTAGCAAAATAGCTTGTCTGAAATAATTTAGATGAATTATGCTCTTCTTTAATTAATTTCAAGGTCCATTGAGCATAGGCCTATTAAATATAAAACCTGTGCATAAGAGTATAAACATCTACTTAAGAAACACCAAGAGTCTGCTATAAACTTAATTGTGAACAGTAAATAATATCAAAGTTAAGACATTGCGCTGTTTCTCGCTGACATCCATATTCAGTTGTATTGTGGTTTATGACTGGGAAATTAAGAATAAAAATTCTGAGGACTTCTCTGGGAATGGAGTAAAATTTAAGATTCTAGCAATAGATATGGCTTCCATCATCAGTGGTATAAACATGCTTTGCTTCGTTGACATTTTCAGGTTTGAACACACTGTCTTTTTTCAAAGCTTCCCTCACATGACAAAGGAAGGATTATGACCAACCACCAGCCCCTGCTCAGCGGATGAAACAGTCTCTAGGAGAAGGATGAGGAGCAGTGGTCACCATGTGGATCAGCGCCACTGAGGTCCACATAGCTGCAGCACGGTAAGCGGAATCTCCTCTTAACAGCTCTCTGTAAAAAGAGAAATATATATATATATATGAAATATCCAATATAACAAAATAAAATGGAACCCTAAATGCACTGGGTAAATGCTGCTGATACCCATGTTTTAAGGCAGGAAAGCTGTTAACAAGAGGTAGGGCGTTTCAGAGACCATGGATGGACTTTGGTAGCTGGACAGGACAGAGTCTGATGAAGAGAGGTTCAAGGCTCTTGTGTTGTGGCATGAAAAAGCATAGACAGTTACAATAATCTTGATTTATTTAGTTGAGTTCTTCTTGTACCAGTAAGAACGTGTGGTTGTAAATTGTGGAAGTGAGGGCCAGATCATTACCACCTTCAGACATTACTCTGAGCGGAGAAAGGGTTTATTCTTCTTATGATTTGAGGGAAATTTTTCCAAAGATGCCAAAAAGAGACCAAAAGCATCTGCAAAACATCTCTCTCATCCTCAGAATAGTGAAGAGAGAGGAACTGTGGTCTCCACCTACTTCCCAGGCTACCTGGGGAGAGACTGTTCTGCCAGAGCAGCATGCTAACTAAAAATAAATGAGCAAAGAAGAAGAATTTGCTCAAGAATTTGCCTAGATTGTTAAAACCAGTGGGAAATGTTGCTTCAGAGACATTCTCTGACAAGGAAAACCACTTACGCAAAAGCATCAGAATTTTCTAGGGGAAATGTCACTTTCTGCTAGGAAAAAGAGGCGCAATTTTCTGTCAGGAAAATAAAAATGATAGTTTTGTGATTGCCCACCTGGAGGGACCCTATCCATTAAACTCACTACTCGCAGGAAGAAAGCAAATAGGTAAGAGCCATCCCTCAGGAAGCTGCTACCTGCTGCAGACATTGTCTCCCACACAGATATTGATTAAGGCCCTCAGTTTTCTTTCACATTTTCCTCCTTTCCTAAGAGGTTTGGGGGGTTTTAATTATTATTATTATTATTATTTTGGTTTCAGATAAAAATTTTCTAGATGCAGAGGTAACATTTCATAAAATCTTAAAATCCATGGTGTCTCAGTACAGCAACATCATGCAGGAGGACAGCTTTAGGAAAGGATCTGCTATTACAGAAGCATGGCAGATTAGTTCTTGCGGAATGTCTTCCAGGGTCTTATCAAAAGCCTCTGGTTACTGGGCAATGCACAGATCACATTATTTCCACCCATGTGGATTTGCACCAATGTGAAAGGTTAGTTTTCGTGTAAATTGCATGGGAAATGTAATGCCAACCCCGGAGCAAAGGAAGAGGTAATTAAAAGAACGTGCACTGAACGGTATCATCTGAGATGATAAAATAAAGGGGAGAAATGAAGGAGGAGGATGTAGTTTATAAAAATGCCCCAGACATCATTAGACTTATCTCTCCTTTACGTAATTTCTCCTTTACACAAACATCAAGGTCCAGATTCTGGACCCTGTAATTTACTTTCTTCCAAGAGCAGTGCCCAGATCCTGAGTGCTGGTGTTTCTTCCTTTGGACATATTTGTCTATAACTTACAAAAGCAGGGTAGAATGTAGCACATTTTCCATGTCCTTGTCCATAGCAAAATGATGTCATGATTGTTGTAAGGAAAACTACGCTGTCTGATACCTTAAATACTTAGTCTATGAAACTAAACTCAAAGAAGAGGGGAGTATGTTGTGATATTTACCCCTTCTAGCTCTGTACATCCAGGAAAGAAACGTATCCCAGCAGAATCTGCAGAAGGTGTCACACCTTCACTTCAGACAGAAAATCTATACCTCTGAGACACTAAAACTTGGTGCTCTGATCCCAGAAAGAAATAATCATAATGAAAGTCCCAGACATCAGTATATTTGCAGTGAAACCTTCCTCTGCAGAAAGAATTGAGACAAATGACAAAGCGAGAGCTGTGCAAGGCAAGAGGATGAACTGGGAAAAAGGGAATTAAGAAGTAGCAAATAGCAAACATCTGCAAGAAAACTGATGATTTGTGGCTGAACAACCTCTCTTACTAAGCCAGATGGTTCATTAGCAAAAACCATGGGTAGATGCCAGAGCAGCTTTAACCCTGCAGTGGCCAACACCTGCACCAGTGCTTCCAGGAGCGTTACAGGGAGCGGGCTCCCCAGAGCTGTGTCACACAGTTTAATGTTCAGGCTGGCAGTACTGGGTCATGGGTCTCCTCTGCAAATTCCACCCGGTAAATAGCCCTGACATGAGTGGAGCCTGGGAGATGAGGCAGAAGATTATTTCTAAAGGAATAGTAGGTATGTTGCTTGGTAGCAGCATCTTGCTGCCCTTTGCTGTTGCTTCTCCGTTTGTGACCCCTTCCCACCCCCTCCCAGGTTCCAGGACAAATGTGGTTTTGCACAATGTCCAATTTGTTTCTTTTTCATTTCTCAAGGAACCACACATTCTCTTTTCATCTGTGCCTTTACCTTTCTCTGGGACACTGACATGGGCTATGAGGAATGCTTTGTTATTCTTTTGTCCAAGGCAGAGACTTGGTTTTAGCTTTGCAAATAAATCACGTGCTGTGGCCAATTTTCCAGTTGCTCTTTGCTCTCACTTTAGTCTCCACTGTGGGTGAATGTGTTTGGAAATCAGGCTCATACAAATGCTCTGTGACAATATGTGGGCACCTGCCTTACATCAAGCATAGAGTGGGCAGAGAAGTTACTTCCCTCTTTCAAATTGAGAACATCAACATTGCAGATTGCCCATGAAAAGAGGCCTCTGAGAACATCTGGGGTTTGCATCTCCCGGACCATCTCTGTGGGACTCAGCTGATACTTCATGCTGTTGTCACTGTTTTCTTAACATCGCATGTAGCTGAGCTCATGACAAGCATATTTGGTTGTCTTTTTCAGGCTTTCTTCCCCAGCAGGCTGCCTCTTGTATCTGCCCAGCCATCTCTGTCCTTTTGCTTCTTGGCCACGGCCAGCTTTTAGGAGATCTCTACTTTTCCCTTCTCCCAAAGGTCCTTTTTTACTTCAGGCCAGAACCTGCCTTGCCCTGGCTAGAGGGGCTACTTCAGTGGGCAGTGCTCTCCAGGGGACAGACCAGAGAGACACTTGGTTCCACTGGTGCTACCATAACTATTAGTAAAGCCTTCCTCATCTCTCACCGTAACTTTTCCCCCTGTCCCAAAACCACGGTGGGTGTCCTCCTTGTGAGGAAAAGAAACTTGTGTTTGTACCTTCCCAAGGCCATGTTCAAAGGAAAACAGCTGCAGAGTGGGGGACAGTGGTGGTAATTTGTAATTACAGCCCTTTACCCAGGATGACGGGGTACATGGCATCCATCAAAGACAAGTCAGTGCTTAGTAGATACTGAGTCAGGCTTGTAATTTCCCACCAGCTGGCGAGGAAGCCCTCTCAATGGCTGAATAAGCTTTCTCTCATGATGATAACTTTGTGCTTAAGGCTAATATTATATTTAAAAGTGTACTTAATGTTACATCAATATAATGCAGTTCCTTCACCTTGCTGGAGGCATCTGTCTGGAGTATAAATGTCTTGGAAAATCTGGCACCATCCTCAGTGGTGCAGTTCCCTTTCTTTATTCTGGAAGCGGTGACACCACTTCCAAAAACCTAGATGAAAACCAGCCAATATAGCTAGCTAAACACAAAAAAAAATGCATACATCTGTCTTCATAGAATCATTCCGGTTGGAAAAGACCCTTGGGATCATCAAGTCCAACCATCAACCCTACACTACAAAGTTCTCCCCTACACCATATCCCCCAACACCACATCTAATTTAAACGTCTCGTCTCTCCATTTGTGACAATCTGTTTGCATTGGACATCATTCCATCATGTGTTTTACATGCCTCTTGCCTAGAAGCCTGAAGGACAAAACTCTCTTATAGTCTACACACACTACCCAGGAGTTGCTCTCAATCTTTCTTCCTAATCAAATTCAAAATTCAGAAAAAAAATAATCCTGGTCACATGTGGCTGGTCTTCCTCTTGTTTGCTGAAAATTACAGTGTCATTTGAATACATCTTTATACATTCCTGATTGGGCCAGAGAAAATGAATGCTAAAAAACTATAACCCACTATAACTCCAGGTGTGGGAAGGCCAGATTTCCTGCAGTCCCTCCTTCACCCTTCTGGTCAGAGGGATATACTGAGGTCCCTTGATTAAAAACAGTGACGATATGGATATAGAAAATCAGCAAATTAAGCACTTCATCTAATATGCCTTAGATTTGGATTCACATTTGCCTACTGGAAAGCCATCTGGGTTAGGACATCACTACTTGTCTTTCCGTTAGGATATGGTACTCCTTTGTCAATGACTTTTTTTTTTTTAATGGAAGTGTTTAGATGTGATAACAGATCAAATGCATTTGCTTCATCTTTGAGAGAACACGTCCCTTAACTTCTGTACCAGTGTTCACATCGTTGTACTCTCATTTCCTATTTGCACTTCCCCTGATAAGTAGTGTGATTAGGTTTAGCTTGGGTTGACAGAGTGACCTGGTTTGAGGTAAAACAGAACTAATTTTCTGTTCAGTAATTTTACTTTTTCAGCTAGGCCTCTTCTAACGAACTA
>JAOXJK010000012.1:129915932-129927044 GCA_025774025.1 Xenus cinereus
TTTCCTTTTATTATTATTATTTATTATTTCATTATTTATTTATATTTTCATTAAAGTAGTTTAGTTTTTTCTAAACTTTTTTTTTATTCTTTTTTTTCTTTTCCCCCCTTTCCTCTCCTCTCTCTTCCTTAGGAGAGGGGAGGGAGGGGCCATCTGTCGTTCTGGTTGGTCAATTTGGTCAAAACCACAACACGGAGACAAGATACTATTTGAAAGCTTTGCTTTTCCTCCCTCCCTATGCAAATCTATTTCTTCCCTCTGTGGCTCCACCAGCCTCTATTTCAAAGTGTTTCATATGTATCCTTGCCATTGTGGAAATAGCTTGTACTCCAACCCTGCCTGCGGTACTTGAACTTTGCTGGAACTCTGTCTCCTGTTCCGTACCCTCAAGGTATAGCTCCCATTCAGCAACATCACCTGGAAATTTCTCTTCTCTTTCCTTGACCCAGTCTTACAACCCAAATATTTTTGTTGGTTTCAGGCGTTACCACCTTGCTGCTGCCTCCTAGACAAAGAGAAGGGTGTCAATAAATGACCCAATGGTTGTGGTCTAATTAAAAAGTGTTCTATCATGTCCTCCGATATCTGACTAAAACACTCTACCCACTCATCAGTTGTGTGTGACAGGCTGACATCCTTGGCACAAAAAGAGCCAGATGCTCTTTAGAATAGCAGAGACCTCTTGTATTAGGCATGATACAGAGTTAGTGCATCAATCAGTAAACATTTCTTTGTGCATCCAAACTCAGGAAATAGATTAGTTTTGCTATTCATATTTTGGGGCAGCACACAACATAATTTATCAGCACCTGCATTCATGGCCACATATCTGACAACTGATTCGCAGCTCTGAACACCTCAATACATGCCTGAAGATAATCACCAGTAACTGTCTTGTTACTGTTCCCCTGGCATCTCAAGGATGTTTATTCATGAGCCTCCTCCTGTCTTCCTATCACTTTGGCCCTGCTCTCAAGTCAGTAGATCTGAGCCTGTGTCACCAACTGTATTTCTTGTTGTCATTACAGAGTAATCACTTGTACCTCCGCCCGTTGTCACTGAGCCTTGATCAAAACTGAAGTCACTGTCTAGAGCTGTCATAGCTTTCATGCGCCAGCTTTTCACCATTGTGGAGACAAACACATAAGAAGCCACCATGCTGTCATGGAAGAGCAGCTCTCGGAGACCCTCTTTTTGTGCCCTGCTTCATGACTGATATTTCAACCATATCTGTATAACTTTGGCTATTTGGCCCTCTACTTTTCCAGTCCTCAGCTATGCTTTCACTCTTGCAACATACCCTCCATTAGCTTCATGCCACAGTCTGTTTCACAGTTTCTCACTTCTGCTCCACTGCAGCCAGAAGCTGAAGTTGCTAATCCTCTCCTGCTCCGTGCTCATACAGTCAGCATCAGTGGGCAGAGCCAGGAGAGTCATTTTTCCTTAAAATGCCATTACTACTGTTGTGGGATTTTTCATTTCATCAGTTTTAGAAATATTGGATGCCTGATGCAGCACTGGAGCCAGCCACAGTAGAAGCACCTCAAGTGCTGAGATGCCAGGGAGAGTGATGCAATCCTCCAATCAGATGGAAATCAATCTATTTACAACCAATGTGCAAAATATTTCCCAATTCCTCCAAATTCCTCCTTTGCTGTGTATCACAGCAAAGATAAATTCAATCCATTGAGGAAACAACCATGACACAAGAAGGTCTTACACTGAGTAGCGAGTACATAAGTATGAAGAATTAGGTATAGCTTGATCAATAGTATCTTTATCAACAGCACCCATTCGAATACATAGTTGAGATCCTACCAGGTATGTAACGTACGTCTGGTGACTTTATTTGGCTGTGTATAGTAGATGAAAAATATTTTCAGCAAAGCATCCTTCACACATATCTCTACCACCCTTCAGCTGCACAGTACAGCACTAAGGACCATTGGTAGAAGGACATTTAACCATATATAACATTTATATTACACTGTATAGTGAGACTCTAACTGTAACTCTTCTTTTCACTGGGATGCTGATGTCCCTGATACTTTCACTGTATGCAGCACATAAGACTATAGGGGGAAATGCTGTTCATGTGCAGAGAGGTGGAAATTGTCCCCTTGCAACTATTAACTGAACTCTTTAAATATAAAGACCCCCTTGTGTTCTATTTCCATCTGTTAACAAACCATATTTGAATAGCTGTCAAAGGTAAATTTATCAAAACTCAAAGAGTATTTGATGACCTAACATTTCAGCAGCTTTGGTCTTCTATTGACACTTCACGCACAAATTCAAAAGACCTTTTTGCAACAGCAGCCTCCACCTGCAGGAGCACTTCTTCTGATAGCAGCAGAAGTTAGATAGGCATTGAAGCAACATTAAGCTTTCCCAAGGATCAGCTTCAGATGCAAAGATAGTTCTGCTCTTTAAACAATCTCAGAGTAAAAAGCCAAAGCCTCCAAGACTGGGGCCCAGAACAGATTCCACAGAAGAAATAAGAGCATAACTTTCTCTTTAAATCTGATGACAGCTGTAAGCAAATCACATCACTTTTTGGTTTCGCAGATAAGCAAAATCAGCCAATCCATCTGAAAACACACCTTGATTCTAAAAGTAGCTGGACAACTCTCACTGGTACTGAGCTGGGGAAAAGCCAGGTTCCTGGAAGTCTTTGCCAGTGAGCAAATTGGAGATTTGTCCTTTAGTCTGATAAAACAAACGTGACTAACAAGAACCCTACCAACATAACAAACCGAAGTGTCACAACCTGTTTCAGAGTGGAGACTGTAGACATACTTAATGTTGCTATAAAATACTATATGCTTTGACCCATCTTCTTTTTAAAGGAACATGATGAAGAAATGGGGTCATTAACATTGCTGAAACATTGGAGCAATACAGGAGGTCAGGATGCCACTGCCAGTTCTCTTCAAATTCTTTCTCTTTCTTCAAGACACTTAATGGTAAGTTCAGGCATATTACCAGGTCCAAAGGACACCTTGCTGTATCGTTCAACAAGTTTGCTTTTCCAGGAGCCATCTTTCCATTTTTGGCATGGCCTGCAGTGTTGTGTGGGGCCAAAACAGCAGATGGTCTCCCAGGTATCGTTCCATTGTGTACCAAAACTCACAAAACCTGCTTTGCTTTAACTAAGGTTTTTCTATTCTTCACTTATAAAGTTGATCCCACACAGTGTGTGGCAAAAAAAAATTACATTTTTGCCTTGTTCTCTTTCTCGTGCCTTTGTAAAGACTGTTCTCATTACCAGGTATTTCCTACTTTATGAAATAAATATGCTTGATTGTCAGGGCCTTAGTGTTTTAAAATTTCCTATGATCTAAATGTTGTTCTTGCAGCAATTTTATCAAAGATAGACTGTCACTGGGAATGATTGCATGTATCAGAAAGCAACTAGAGGTAAAAGATCTCTTAAGTTAATTATTTATACCTAAAGCAAAGCAAAGACGTGAAGAATGTATCATTTTAAAAATAAGTAAAAATGCAAAGAAATGGCATGTTGGCACATCAGGGATCCTACCTTCCAGGCTGGGTTTTTAGAGACTCAAGTAGGAGCTCTGACTTCAGAGGAAGAGTCAGAAGTCTCCACATCCCCACGGTAGCTGGTGACCAAGGACAGAGTTCTGCCAGTTCCCAAAGGAAAACTATGACAATGTTAGACAGCTAATTCTGCTGTTTACATTATCAGCATCAGAAAACATATACATCAGAACAACTTCAAGTCTAAAGATTTCATGAAAGATTCAGCTCTGAACTTAATAAATAGCTCCAACATCAGTACGACTGTTTCACAGAGCCAAAGATCACATTTAGACAACACCATCCAGTCAGTAATTTTCTTTCCAAAGCCAGCTTACTGCCCACCTGCTCTTATTTCCAGGCACAGAAAGCCAACATGATGCTAGAGGAGGGCATCCACCCTGAGCAGTAACTGCTGGAAACGTGCTCCTGAACAAATCGCCACGGCTGGCACTCCTGGGACTCCATCAGCAGCATACTTTGTACTGCAGATGTGATGGGCCCCGGGGTTTCCTCTAGACACTTATCCTCACACACAGATGGTTTTTGAGGGCGTTGTTCAGCTTTGGGAATCTTTTCAGCCTCAGTCTCCTCTTAAGAGTCAGCAGGCAATGCAGAAATAAATACGTTTCAGTAAAGTAGCACACGTACAGACTCCTCGGTCTGTAAAGAGAAGGCATCCACCCAGATGACTCCCTCCTAGAGTATTACCCAGGCAGCCACACCTCTTTGTAGCTTTATTTCTAGGAAATACTTCATATAATTAAAGGAATTTTCGGTTTCTGATGATATAATTCAATTCTCCAGCATTCTGTCTTCTTTTTCAAGCACCACTGCTGGGAAAGATAAGAAATACAGGTATATTACATTCTTACAGGCACAAATGCCTACATAATTTCTGTTTAAAAATTAATAATTAGGCTTTTAAGTATTCAGGTACACTCTGGACCACTCAGATTTCAAGCACTAATAGTATGTCACATTTCAGCACCAAAAATTCCCATGTAATTTACCAAAAAAACATTCTCAATTTCAACTAAGCCATCTTTTCAGCATCAGTTTTAGTGTTTGCCACAAGTTTCTAGTTCTCAGATGAAGAAATCTGAGGAGTCTGTGCAAAATCCAGACATTTTCTCATGAAACTACTAAAGTGCTCCATTTCAACTTTATCAATACAATCTTTCAGTTACATAAGGATTATCAAAAGGGTGTAGTTAATCAGTGCAAGGCTGCAGAATATTCAGGTTAGTGAAGAGTTCCAAAATGTTGATTTTTCACCCTAATTCAGGGTTTCTGAAATTTCTGAAATTTCAGCATCTCCTATAGGTGAGGATTTCGGTGCTTTGCCCATTTTACTGACTTGACATTTCTTAGAAACCAGTCTCACGCACAGGTCCACCACTGAGCTGCAGTGTGCATTGGGTCTGAAGGGTGTAAGAATTTCAAAAGCAATTGGGAAATGCCATTGCTCCTGTAAGATACATTTAGAATGCTCCTGGTCAAAATTAACAAATATTTCTCCAAGCAGCTATGTGACACTGCGCATTATAAGCTAGAAAGAATGATGGTATGTAGGCTTTTCTGTCTGAGAACGATTGTTACAGATTAGTAACAAAATCATAATAAGCCCTAAGGTAAATTTTTTTAGGGAGGTTCATCATTGTGGCAATGCTGCAATTCCCTTCCTGCAGTGCCCCTTTCCATTGCACTGATTCAATAAAGCATTTCAGCATGGAGACATGTATGGGAATTCTGTTCAAAATCAGGCATAAGCTTAAACCATTTAGGATGCCAAAAGGCCTCAATTCTGGGAAAAAACCCATGTTGCCAGGACCTCAGCAGAAATGGCCATGAAACCTGCTTCTAGGAAATGTGACTGGAGCTGTCAGGTTGAATTCCCTGCTTCATGAAATAAGGCGGTGGAGGGAGGTCTGTCCCTTCCAATGGAGACTTTTGGAACAATTGTGCAGATGGAGCCCATAGTGAGTTCCTGCTGCCCTCCCACTGCTCCTCTCCAGGGAGGCGCTGCTGTGTGACACCTGCTTATCACTTGGCAGGAGGCAGAGACTCAGTGCTCCTCCATCAGCTCCACCTGTGGAGCTCTTTCCAGTACGTTTTCCTTGGAGTTTACCTACTGTAGCAGAACTGAGCACATCAAGGTAAACATTCATGTATTTTGAGTTAAACCAAAGCTATTTAAACAGAGCCTCGCTGGAAGATTTTCAGTGCCCTTCAGATGCCGCCTTAGTCTTTGCTAACTTATTCTCTTATTTTGTTCTAAATACATTAAGATAGTAATGTTATGAACTGATGAACAAGCTATATTTGCCCAATGTGACTAATTTATTATAAATTAATTTTAAGCCTGTAGTTATGACAGCCTTCAAACAAGGCTTAAACAATTATGACAGCTACCAATTATAGCAACAGCTGGGACTAGAGACTGAAGAAAGAAAAAAAAGGTGGAAAGAGAAGCAATTAATACAGATTTTTATGAGGGACACTGAAATGATTTGCACATCAAGAATTCATTTGATAAATAATTTTAAATTCACAAATACATTTTGCTCAACTTTTTCAAAAGGGATCATTTAGACTTCTTATGTAAAAAAAAAATTAAAAAAAATCTTTTTCAGCATTTGAAAAGGGGGTAAAAAGAGCAAAAAATTAAATTCCTTTCTGAAATGTTCTGTTTGATTTATTTAACCTGCTTTGTTGTATGTTTTACTGTTTAAAGAAAAAACAAAGTACCCTAAAATGTTGTCAGTTAGGGATAACCTGAATTACCTGATCCTTCCCACACTCTTCCACTTTTCAACTCAACTAAACTCAGCCAAAAAAAAAAAATCAAGTAGTTTCACAAACATGTTACAGCCCTCAAAATGCCAGAAGCCAGAGCTCCACAGTCTGACATAAAGAAAAAGGGTAGCAACAACCTGCCTGCATCATCCATCAGACAGATCCCACTCCACATAGGAACGGGGGACACGCTCTTTCTCCAGCTCCTGCTGACCGGCCGCATCCTGAGCTTCACCTGGTTTATGTCTCTCACCTCAAAGGTTCATTTCCCTCTCCTGTACAGGTTCTGTTTCCACTGCTCAGGGTTTGGGGCAGGAGGGGAGGCAAAGAGAATATGGATTACCATCCTTAATGTAGCAGAATTTTCCTTAACATAGTAGAGAATAAGGGAGAGCGTGACTCTGCCTTTCAACATGGTTAGCACGTGAAAAAGGGAAATCTAGTAAAAAAAATCACCAAAAGAGAACTACAGTAGGTTGCGCTCCATTTTTTCCTTTGCTTGAATGAAAACATAAGCAGAAAATTGAGAATAATATGCCAGAAATTAAGTTTTTCCACTGTTTAAAGTGTAAAATTCTCATTGGGATTGGAATTTCACCCCAGATAGCTTGGCCAAGGAATGTATGCCAATAGTGTGAACCTCACTGTATATGATTTGACACCTTGACATTTAGCAAACTTAGAAAATGTTATTAAAGGAGACATAGACACCATGAAAATGAGCCTTACTAACACTAACACACCTACTTTATGTCATTGCAGCAGGGAAGGTAGCTCAGGCTGTATGCAAAATGTCTAATTCATACAGTGCTGCACCATCACTAACCAGCTTTGCCCAGTCGTGGGCATTTCTGCAATCCAGCCCCTGATGAAAAATGTTGTTGAGAGGAGGCAGAAGAGCTCAGAAACTCACATAACAGAGCAAATATTTATCTGCATTTCATGGAGGCTTCTCTGCCCTCTGATAGAGGACTTCTCATTGGGGCAGAGAGTAAGGAGGAATTGATCTGAAGCAGCAATGGTAATACAGGAATTCCGAGGAACAACTCCTCACAGCGTGACACCCACCCCTGCACCACATCCCCCTTGCACAGCCTGCTCTCTGGACGTGGTGGTAGAGCCTGCCCTGCTGGTTCAGCTCTGGAGTGCCCTTCTAACAGCAAATGTCTTGATATCTCCCACCGCCTCACTTTGGGTTGCACCACAAAGAGGGTTTGGGGCTAAAATTCTGAATTTAAACTGAAATGAATTTGAATTTCATTCAAGAAGGTATACTCCAGAAAAGCACCTGCATCAAATTAATTACTGTTCTTCTCTCAGAAACATAATTTCAGTGCTCACAATCAGACAAGAATTAGTCCAGAGTAAAACCTCTTGGAACGCACTCCGTGTGGAGGTCGAGTCTGACGGCCTTTCCCGGTACAGACCCCCTGGCCGAGGCGGACACGTTGGGGGATGCCTCAAGGGGAACAGAAAGTCTCAGGGTCCCTCAGGTGCTTCACGTAAGTGTCTGAGCCATCTCACAACCAGATTTCACAGCACTGAATATTCATTACAATGAATTCAATCAATCTTTACTGTATACAGAAGTGCAGCTGCAAAGTAATTTCTGAAAGTAATTTTTATTGTCATTTCCATTACAACTACAAACAGAAACTTGCTCTTAATGTTTTCATAGCAGTCTCCCACTTGGGCTGTTATCATGAAATATGTTTTCTGTCATGAAGTACTGAAGACAGTGCAGCACAGATGGGACGGGCAGTATAAAATTATTTAGGAAATGGATCCTATTACCAAACGGTTCACATGTTAAAAATTAGGAGAAGGGTGACAAGATTATCTTACAAAAAGGATGCAGAGGAAGATGGATTACTTCTAATGAGATTTATTCAGTGGGGGTTTGGGTTGTCTGTGGCTTGTTTTTTTTTTCTTAGAGTTGAAACTTAAAAGACCATTAGAAATAAGACAATAAATTTTAATTATAGAGATGATTTCCTTTTTCCCAGGGTTCTGTGGAACTTAGGGAGAGACCAAAGGGAGGTATCCAAAGATTGCTCTGTACAACATGCTATCAAACTGCAGCTGAAAACGTACAGTTATTTATCTAATGATCAAGTTGATTATTTTTCTGCTCTCAGAAACATAATTTTTGAAGGAATTCCTAGCAAATGTCCTTTTGCTTTCCTAATGTGACTCATGGAGGATGCTACTTTAAGCTACAGCTGGCAATACAATTAGTTGATTAAGCAGAGTGACTCTGGAGCGTGCCCCGATCTGGTGCACGTGATCTAAATAACGAAACGTTTTGTCCCTCCGAAGGGGAATGCTGCTCAAGCACAGGCCTGGATCCAAAACCATGTGGTCCTGCTGTGGCAACGTCCCAGGGATGCACCAGTGGCTTCAAGATGCACCTTGTACCCAGCACTGGCACAAAACTGAACTCCATATTACAGTTCAGTACAAATCCTTCTGAACCAGAGGACAGTCTGCAGAAAAGGCATCAAAATGCCTTACAGGATTAAAAGATAATAGCCTAACACACACTGTATCTTAACAAAGGGTCACCATCCTCAGTGGGAACAAATAAAGCATTAAAATGTTACTGCAATTGGTGGAAGAAATCTCTCTTCTCTCACTTCACAGGCACCTTCTTCCTATGAAACTGAATGCTACCGAACCAACTTTTTGGAAAGTTATAAACTTTCCAAAAAAGCTGTATAACCTTATCTTTGTTTTAATTGTTGCAATAATTTTATTTTTATAGTAAAACTAAAGTAGTGTATTCCCTTCCCCTATCCCCCAGATAAGGAATTGGTTCCCTGGAAATGCTGAGAATGAATTTTCTGAAAAATCCAATCCCATCTGATATGTTTGTTGGAAAATTTCATATTGTGTATGATAAAGAAGACTATTTTTGTGTCTGTCTTCTCTTGCTCCATCAAGAATAGTGAATAAATTACCTGAATAACATCTCACAGCCCACCAGCAGTAGCAAGAGTTACTGGTTTTAAAATTGAAAATTAAACTATTTTAAAGTTAAAGATTTTCACTCCAGATAAACCCTCTGCTTTGTCATTAACAGTTCTGGAGAAATGCATTCAAGATTTCCTGGTAATCCGTAATTCCAATTTACTGATGTTTGAAAACTGCCATAGGGTTCTCCTCTGGAATGTTCATTTACTTTTACTATTAACATGAAAAAACTGCATGTCTGTTTATCAGTCCATGTGGTAAATAGCCAGTGTTTAGTCAACAGTCCCTAATTAATGTTCACAATATCTCTGTGAGGTTTTGTTTATTCCATCTTATGCTCAAAAATGAATCCAAGAAAGAAAAAAAAGGAAAAGAATGGACCAAGATTTCACCAGATTGAGTAGTAAAGCTACAGTTGTAAGTTGCAGCTTCCTGACACCCATGGCTATATACGTTTTTCCAGACCTAATATCTACCTCCCTCCTTGTCAAATGGCCAAGGAGGACCGAAGGAATAACTACAAATCAGAAGTCTTCCATGTTGTTTTGGAAAAACTAAGCCTTCTTTGTCCCACTTTCCTACTTATCTATGAAAGATGAACTTACTCATTGCTTTGCACAAGTGCACATGAAGGCTAACGCCCTATGTCTTCCTATAGAGACAGTTTTCACTAAACTACAAGGATCACGGTCTTCAGTAGAAGAGTAATGAATAAGTGTCTAAATCAGGGAGGGAAATTATGTTTAATTTGACATCAGCAAGAAGCTTCTTGACCTCCTATTTTCTGGTAGCACCATATGTTCACATTCTGCAAAATTATACAAGAACAAACTTCTGGAAGCCCAAGAACAGCCCATCTCCTACAACAGGAAATAAAGAAGGCAGAACAACCTGGGCTGTTCTAGGATGCCATGAAAATCAGGATCCCATTACATCAGGAGAAAAACTTAACACGATGGAACCTGAACCTGTAAAGAGATAAGCCATCTGAAATTATATTAATAGCAAATGGAAAAACGAACAAACAAATAAGCAAGCAAAGGGTAAGCCCTTGAAAAATGTTTCAAAAGAAGCCTGAAAGTAATCTTGAAAGGCATTTGCACAGATTACAGCAGTGGAAGTGCTGTAAAATAATGAAAAAAAAAAAAAAAGAACACAAGCAGAATAAAGAAAAGATTTAATAAAGAGGAAAGTGCAGCAGAAATCAAGCTAAAACCAGACAGTTCACACGGTGAGCCTCAAACTCTCTGACATGGATTCGACAGTGATGCTATACTAAGGACTCTCCATTTTTACTCAATCTCTACCTTGTGAAAAGGGTTTTATTTTGTAGTTATGGGCTTATTGCTATTAAAACCCATGTAAGAATGTATATTTACATTGTGCTTTGCGACTTACAGCAAAAGATCCCCTGTTGCAGTGGTCTCACAGGTGAGAGGAGACATCTTTTTGTGTGCGTGAGGGTCCACAAAGCCTTTGCGCTGAAAATGTGGTTATGTTTACAGCAATTAAGAATACTTAGTGCTGGTGAAGGGCTTTTTTGATAGGGGAGGGAGCAAGAGAAGTCATTCCTGAAAGACCTTGGAGGGAAGGCAAAATCCTGAGAATGGCACCCTGACTTGAAGAGTAACAGGGCTAATTTACTGATCATAGAATCATAGAATCATAGAATGGGTTGGGTTGGAGGGGACCTTAAAGATCATCTAGTTCCAACCCCCTGTCATGGGCAGGGACACCTCCCACCAGACCAGGTTGCTCCAAGCCCCCTCCAGCCTGGCCTTGAACCCCTCCAGGGATGGG
>JAOXJK010000012.1:129970004-129980756 GCA_025774025.1 Xenus cinereus
AGGGGTTCAAGGCCAGGTTGGAGGGAGCTTGGAGCAACCTGGTCTGGTGGGAGGTGTCCCTGCCCAGGGCAGGGGGTTGCAACTGGGTGATCTTTAAGGTCCCTTCCAACTCTAACCATTGTGTGATTCTAAGCAGAAAGCTGTAGGCACACTGCCATCACGGTGACTGACATCTGCGTGACAGGGCTCCTCCACATGCAGGCTCTGCAACTTCTGTCCTTCCAAGCTGTAACTCGTTCCACTGCACACCTCCCCTGTTTTCTGTTGCAAGGACATAGAAGAAGTACCATCTTCTTAGCAAGTCCTTCCCTGGTGCTTCAGTCACCGGTGTGGCCACAGGAACAAGCCAAGCCCCACAGCTTTGCACCCAGGAAACAGCATGGCTCGGGGGGCTCGTAAACCACTTCTGAGGGAAAGAACATAAATTCAGGGGCCATCCTGCTGCAGGAAAGTCCTGAAGCAAACTCTACGAGGCTGCTGCTATGGCAGGCTAGCGGAGGTGTAGCCCAGGCTCAGAAATGCTGAGCCAAGAGAAGCCGTGCGCAGCGGTGCCAGGGTGGGTGCCTTGAGGAGAGGCTCTGAGAAGCCTTCTGCTTTTCTGGCCTTTGCACATGAACGTTGGCATTCCTGACAACACTGCTTTTAGCCTGCGTGGAGACTCAGACTCTGGTTCAGTGCTGCTTACCAGCGGGATCTTCAAAGCCATGTCAGTGGAAATTTTTAAGTGAAATATCTGGGTTTTAAGCCATTCTATATGTAAGCTGTCTCAGAAGTAAAAGCGTTTAACAGCTTTGTGTGCAGGGAAAAGAGTATGTGACAACCGTTCAGGCATACGATGCAAAGGAAATACGTTACACACAGTGAGCATTAAATCATGGAAAGCAAATCCACCCATTCAAAAATTCCAGGCTTTAAGGTTTTGATCCTTTAATCATTCATGTAAGACTCTGAGTGATAGCTCAGGGGATAGGGATTTCTCTTGAAAACAGGAAAATTAATTATAAGATCTGACCCAGAATGATATGTGCAGAATCATTACTACTACTCTATCAGTAGTCCTAAAATAAAAGTAAAATTGAGGATTTTTTGTATGAGAGCCAACAGAGCAAAGCTTCTACAATACCAATCAAAAGAGACTGTTTTCCCCATGTGCAGGTATGTAACAAAACCAACAAGTGTTCTCAAGCAGGTAAAATAAGCCAAGGAAGGAGGATTATTTCCTCCTGATGCAGCTGCTTCCGCCTATTCCCTTTTCTGTTACCTTCCAGTTCACATATTGATGCTTACATGACTTTCACACTTAGGTGAGAGTAGTGTATGAGGAACTTTCTATGACTGTGATGGCCTCTTGAGGAGGTTGGCATAAGTCCAGCACCTTAAACACCAGCATCCTGCCAAAACATCTAAAGAACAGGGGTAGAACATCTCATTACAAAAAATTAAACAGTTGGTTTCAGTTAACCAGCAGGAAATAAAGCTGTCTTGGGAGTCCATCCTCTCCATTGTCTTCAAAGTCTGTTTCAGTAGCTCACGTTCTTTCCTACATGAAAAGCTCTATGGGAAGAAAACTGCGGGAAGTGATATGGGGTGTAGAGGCAGGGAGGGAAATATAGGGGGGGATGCCTTTCAAAAATTGCAAAGGCAAGGCAGACCTTAAAGAAGGAGGTCTTCCCCCCCTGAGTAAAAAAAAAATATCTGGAATTTCTGTTTTCACCCTGGCTGAAGTTCCCTGAAGTTCAAATAGATTTCAGGAGGGCTGCAGACATCCATATCAGCATTGGGCTCTGTTACCTTCCCCTCAGTCCTGGAGGAACTGAACTGCCCAGAGCTTCCTCATCCCAATGTGACACCCTGGTTCTCCGAAGGGTTGGCTCAGAGGAGGGCACAACGTCTGGCTCTGCCACTGCTACAGACTAGTTTCTGCAGAGCTGACCCACAGCTTCCTTGCCTGGCGCTGCTCTTCCAAGTTCCCACCAGCATGGGACGTCGTGAGGCTGTCCCTGAGAGCACGGCCAGGCTCTCGACAGGCACAGCTCCCTGTTCCTGCCACACTGGAAGGAAATGTGTGTGTTTTCATTTCTGTAAACAGACAGTACAATCTGGCCCAACGCTCTCTGTCGGTGACTGTGGCAAAGCATCTGCATCACTGTTTGTCTCATGTAACCATGACAAGATTATTTTTTTCCAAATTAGAAAAAAACCCCTTCCATTATTATGACAATGCGGTTGCATTAGCCTGACAAAATAGTCCCATTAACTCATGTCACAGATGACCATAATAGTCAGGGTCCAGTAAATGGATTTTCTCATTGCTTCAGCAATAAAAATTACATAAACTGAAATAATACAAAACAGTAATTTCACATCTTAACTTTCTGGCATCAGAAAATAAAGTGAACAAAGCCATTTGAATCCAATCACACACATGAAGTAAAAATCCTAGACATGGCATCTGGATTAGGCCATTTTAGTCCAAAAATCTTGGTCATGATCAGTGATTAAGCTGTAAATTTAGGGGCAATTTTCAGTCAGACTGGTACCACCTTCTAATCTGCCTGTGGGCATGTGTTTGCATCTACACTCTGCAGATGCAAGAAAATCATTATTGGACAGTCTTTCATAAACAAACAGCTACTTCTGTATTCCTTGGGATGGGTTTTCCAGCCAGACCCTGTGCTGTCACTTGAGCTGTGCTGTAGGAGTGGAGTGCAAGGGCTTGCACCCCAGAACAGGGCTCAGTGGTACAATTTGACACAGTCTTAATAGCCTATTAACTGAAGGATCGGATCTGTTGCTTGCATCTTCTTTTGTGTTTTGAAAAACTGATGCTACAGGGCTCTCTAATGCTTGATTCCATCCCAAACTATTTTAAAGTTGTTTGTTAAAAGGATCTCTTGTTGGAGAGAATAAAATTGTTAATAGTTCTGCCAAAACCTAGGTAGCTTTAGTCACCTTGGAATGGTCATGAAGGCTACAGAAATTAAGGCCTAAAGCTACTTTTTAAAACTCTCAGTTGCCACAAAAGCAGAGTAGATCTGTCCAAGTTCATTCTTCCTCATTTTCTGGACATATGGTAGGCAACGCTGCCACTATTGACAGAGGGAACTCAATAATTCACAATTTCTTTTCCGCATTGTCTGTTTCTTGTTTCCTTTTCATAGTACCTGCTTCCTCTGTGGCCTAGATACAGAAATATTACAAAATTCAGGGGTAGGGAACATGATCAAAGCTCCATACTTGTCTTTATATAAAACTGTATCGCAGTAAATGAAGAGAGCGATCTTAAAGACTTGGTCATCAAAGAATGGCCCCAGGTGGGCGAGGGTCCTGCGCCACTGTTCCCAGCAGTGAAACAGCTGAGCATTAAAGAAGAAGTTCTGTCCAGCTCCTCTACAGTGCCTTTGCTTTGAGCCCTTCAGCTGTTAGTACAATTTAAAGCAACCTTATTTTTGTTGGGGAAACTAGTAAAGCACACGTGTACATAAGCTTGCAAGATGGACTCACAGCAAATACTCTGCTGAGCAGTGTTTTGCATTCAGAGAGACAGTCACACAATAAGCCCCACCTGTGTGAGCCATCAAAATGAGACGTCACTCCTGACTGGGGGCATAAGCGATGGATAAGATATATTCACTGCAGGGGCTTTTTTTCATTCCCTCCATCATCAGTGACTCCATAAGCCTATGAACATCACAGAATCATAGAAATGCCTCGGTTGGGAGGGACCTTTCAGATCATCTAGTAGGAGTGGAGTGCAAGGGCTTGCACCCCAGAACATCAACCATCAACCTAACACTGACAAAAACTATCACTGAACCATGTCCCTCAGCACCACGTCTGCCTGGCTTTTAAATACCGCCAGGGATGGTGCCTCCACCACTGCCCTGGGCAGCCTCTTCCAAGGCTTAATAACTCTTTCAGTGTAGAAATTTTTCCTACTACCCAATCTAAACCTCTCCTGGCATCCTCAGGTTTTCTGACAATCGAGGAACATACATTGGTCTTAAGATAATTTAGTGAATTTATCTTAGACATCTCTCTTGGAATGGAACCAAGCACTCTCTGGTGGTGCTTATCTCTCCATCGACTAATAAGAAAGCTTTCACGACTGCTGCAAACTAGCTGTCTTAAATATTAGATGACCAGTATTAATTAAAGTGAACCCCAGACTTATCCATCTCAGAAGAGTGCCAAAAACTAAAAGATATGTAGAATACCCATGACTCATGCCCTATCTCAAATTTTACTTCCCTGAGTCCCACCTACTAGTCCCAATCCTATTTCACCACTTTAGCAGCTCTCATCATGCAGCTTTCTTCAAATACCTCACCAGCTGTGGGGAAACACTTACATTTATGACCATATAACACCATTTCATTTGACAGAAAAGGTTGCAGCATACTACTAAAATGAATTATAAAAAAAAAAATTACTGGCCAACAAAGTGTTCCTGTTGGTATTCACAAAATGACATGGCATTTCATGACTTAAAGCGTTGTCTTGACAAACCAAAAGCCATGTTTTTGGAGGGGGCATTAACAAAGTGAAATTGTAACAAACTGCTTTGTCAGTAACATCCATGAGAAATCGATGTGAAGGATGGCTGTGGTAGGTCTTCCGTACCTTGCGTTTCACACTTCACCTGATCTTACTGCTCTCTCCTGCAGCCTCTTCCACAGCAGAAAACAAAGCAGGGTTTTAGTTCAGTCTGAGGAAGCTGACTGCCTCACAGACACCTGGCAAGGGAACACGGGCTGAGCTGTGTTATGGTTTGCACATTCTGACAATGTGCCAGATTCTGTTTCCTTCCAGGTGTGCAGAACTTCAAGAATTATTTGGTTAGTGGGACTTGAAGTGTCAAAAATCAGTAACACTTTATTATGCAGACTGGATTCAGTACGGCAAAAGGCATCAACAGATTTGCCTTCATCAGATGTTAATTATAAGTAACATTTACACTTATCTCTCTGCTTTCATGTGTTAAAAATAGTCTTGTTTATGAATAATGGTCTCTGCTGTGACACAGCAATCTGTCCTAGCTGTGCTTTGCCAAGGAACAAAATGTGACCCAAATTGCCCATGGCCCACCAGCGAGGACAGATTTTCATTTCACAGTGTAAAGTGTAAAAAATTCCTTATAGCTATTGAATAACAGATGAGAACAGGCAGGGTGGTTTTACCAGCGTTTTCCAAAATCTTCCTATTTTTCCTAGCAACAAATAAGTGGTTGCTGAGGTGTAACAGCAGCCGCAGCACTCTGCCTGGTCAGCTTTCCTCAATGGACCAGGAGCTGCAGGATTGGCAACGGACTAATTTTCTTACATTAGTGGAGGAATCTGGGATGTATGTGAATAAGTATATTATTTGAGATCAGGAGAGCACTGTCAAAGAGAATCGTCTAAACACCCCACCTGGCCAGGCTTTGGTTCACTCTGCAGAGCAATCCCAGAGCACACTAATTGGTTTCCTTGAGAGGCAACGAAACTGCAAGATGTGCATTAGCACTGCTTCTGCCATGCTCCAGGCACTGATGGTTGTTCAGACCATGGGACCAGACTACTGTAACGAAAAGACTCTCAAAATACCTACATCATGGGCATAGAGTGCTTAGAATTGTTTCCCTCCAGGAATCCAGCCCTGCCGTGCTTCCCTGCTCGCTTGTGCAGATGGGGCCTCTGGGGGACCCTACCTGGACCAGCAAGTAATGAGCCCGCAAAGAAAGAGCACAGAAACGTTCACCCAACACAGGGAGGGGTTTCACAGCTCCTAAACAGAGCTGCTAAGCATAATGCCCAAAGTTTGAGAAAACAGTGAGATTGGCTTAAAACAATGATATTTCGGTGCATTTGGGACTCATTCAGAAAAAGAGAAACCATGTATTCTTGAGTTTCAAAGCTGAATTTCTTCTTCTCCAAAGCTGTCAAAGATTTTAGGGGCATTAGATAATATTTCTAAAGGTTTCTTTGCAACTCTGAGTGCAAGGATTTATTAAAAAAAAATAAATAGATGAGGTTCTGAAATAATCTCACAGCTCCAGAAATTAAGAAGACCTGTAAACATGAGGATATTCGCAGCAAACCTACAAGAATTGATAATACTGAAATCCCTTCTGCTTTTAGCAAAAATCAGTGCTCCGCTCTTGCCCAACTTTGAATGTTTTAATGCATCTAAACATTTAAATCTTGCTGCTTGTTTAGCTAAGAACATTCTGTTGCTGTCTTCTGTCAACATTGTTCTTTCCCAGCAATTTCCCTATCAAAGCTTTTGTAGTATTATGATTATCATCATTTACTCGCCTTCATTTAACTTGCCCAGTTAATGGAATGGTATGTTCCCTACATGACTGCACGAGGAGCTATATAATCAGCAAACCAGTTGAAACACATTTGGAAAATAAACTTTGTCGCAATCACTGCTTGCCTTCAAGGGTTATTAAAAGCTCCACTCTAAGACAGATAATTTTTGTGCCTATTTGAGTTAACACAAGAGGTACTACGCAGATGGCATAAATGCTGTGCTGTTGGCTTTCTGTCCTGTCTGTGCTGCTTTTTAATAGAAAAATATTTCTTGCTGAGAGAACAGGCTTCCACGGCTAAACAGTAACTCCCTGGGGTTTGGGGAAGCAGAGTTATCTCCCTGTTCAACCCGTGTGACAGGGCCAGCCACTCTAACCAACCCACCAACTGGACTAACGTTACTGCTTATTTTTCTTAAAATGCCTGGCACTGTAAGGAAAGGACAGCTGAGCAGAGCAGGGCTGCTGTTACTCAGTGCCACCAAATAAGCCGTTCTTTGCCTGGTCAAGATGGACAAGTCAGAGTGCCGAGGAGGTCCTTCAGTTCCATTGAGGCCCTCAGCCCTCAGGTCTCCAACAGAAAAAGCAGTACTTTTTCTGGAGGAATTCACCTCGGGAGTACGATGCATTCACACTCTCCCAGTGTCCACCCCAGGCAGAGCAGGAATCCTTCCCAGGCTTTCCTCTGTCACCCAGGTGGTGTTTGGTTCCCTGGGCTGCAGACACCTCCCGAACTTGCTGAGAGTGTTCAAGCCAAGTTCATAGTACGGTTGAAGGACTTTCTAGGGCAAATAGAGACTAAATAACACCATGCATAAAGAAAATGTAACGCTTGTAAAGCATGGAAAGTCATCCTAATTCTGTCAGTGGCCAGAATGAAACAGGACAATCATTTTGCCAGCGTGCTTTCAATGCAGTTACTGTGCTGAAAGGAAAGAGAGCTGAGCACTGCCTTATCTTTCTCCAGCCGTGCTTTGCAGATGGCAAGCTGGGAGAATAAACACCTTTTTCTAATTGTTTTAAATGCTGTTAGAAAACAAGACATATTCAATGTCAGTCAAAGATAAAAAACTGTAACAAAGGCCCCAAAAGGTAGGATTCCCAGGACACTGCTGTGTATGTCTCTTTCTATAAAACTATTTCAAGGTATACATTGCGGCAGGGGTTTAGCAGGCTTTGTACAAGAACTTTCAGCTTTGAGCTTTCAGCTTCGTGTCTTGAACACTCAGCCCAGCACCATTTTCCATGTGTGTAGCAGCCTCCCGGGCAGCCCGGGGGTCTGCTGCGCGCCCGTTCCCCCATGGAGAGGATGCAGTTTTGGTGGCGTGGGCAAGCCCTTTTCAAAGGACAGGCTGGACAACCGCACCTGTGCGCTTAGAATGACACATGGGGTTAAATGCTTTATCGGCCTAGATGAACATATCGCTGTTTGACTATTAACAGACTTCAGTTGGACATCATTTGTCTTTTCAGAGGATTTTTGAGTTATTCCTTGCAAGTTGGTACTTATGTTCCAAACTAAAAAACTTGTCAAGTCCAAGCTTCCTTGACAACCTCAGTTCAAAGAAAACAAAATCTTCAGTACCTTCTTGACCTGACATGCTGGCTTTCACCAACGGCTTCCAAACAGCTGTATGTCCTTTAGGAGGGTTATTCGGTGTCCATTATTGGAGGCCCTTGTGCAAAACTTAGATTAATCATCCACTGACAGTTAGAAATCCGTTCCTGAACCAATAGATCATTTGAATACCACTATTCTGAGCAGCACCCAAAGGCTCTCAAGCCCTCATCAATCTCAGCAGCTTTTCTGAATAGAAAAACGAATTCGAAAAGCACAAGAGCATCCATGAGAAAGGTGGAATGACAATTTCATATGTATCAACAATTTGAAGATCATAGGACTGTCTGATTTTCCTTTTGTAACATCAAGGATTAATTTGGTCTAATTTGTTAAGTACAATACTTTCAGCAGCAGTTATATTTCAAGCCATGTTTTCACATACTTGCACAAATATGTGTCTGCAGCTGTAGATATGACATTGATAGTAGTAGGGATTTCTGTGTGCCAAGAGGAATTTTGATGCAACACACCCCCTAATATATATACTTTATGCAGCACGGGCAGCGGGCAGTGGCTGGGGTATCGCCCGGGGACTCGGGAACTGGCTCAAGTCTGAGCTCTGTCATTGACCTGCCAAGCGACAAGATACGAGTCTATTTCCCTCCTTACGGATGACAGCAATTAGAAAGGGTGAACGCACAGTACTGTATAATGGTTGGTGTTGGTGTTACCATTTCTAGACCAGCTCCTCCTCAGTCCGTGACTGGGGCCTGTAGGCATTACACAGTCAGTAAAGGTAACACCGTGAAGGTAAGTTACAAGGGCACTTATTGCATCAGCTGATATCCGCGAGACCTGAGTATGGAAGCAATGTATTTTGGCCGGTAAGTGAGGAAAGAAAAGCTTTGTTTCAAGTAGTTATGCATATCAAGGACAGTCTGCAAAGGATTTGATAAATATATCCTCATTTCTGGTTTTATTTTTAATTATCTGGATGACATTTTCATTTGTAACGGATAATGTCTTTAGCATCTGCCTACAGCAACACATGGGCAGCGTTTCAGAGCTGATCTCAATTGCATTTGGATACGTCAGAGAATTTGTAAGAGCTTCATTTCTCTCCACCTGCCAGGAGAGAGTGGAGTCATGGCACTCCTCCAATGCTAAATACATTTCCTGGTAGCTAGATTAACTTTCCGCAAACCAGAAAGGATTGTCTGCATTACACTCAAGGCTGAGGTCATACAGGAGATCAGAAGCAGTCTCTGCAGTACCGAGCATCTCGTGTGTGATTTGATAAAGGCTCAATGTTCAGTAGAAATAGTTGAGAGCAAATATTCTAGAGAAATCTGGCAGGTGGATGATAGAGCAGATTTGCTGGTCCCCAGCCAGTCGCCTCGGTCAGAGATTCGCTAAGGAGGAGCTGGGGAAGTGGAGCGTGCTGACAGTGTGTCTTGTTTCAGCTTACAAAGAGAAGATGAAGGAGTTGTCCATGCTCTCCCTGATCTGCTCCTGTTTTTACCCTGAACCTCGCAACATGAACATCTATAAATATGATGGTGAGTGGCTTTCACTGGAAATCATCCCTCAGGTCAGATAATGTGCTGCTGCTGGGAAATGACTCGGTTCACTGTCCCAGTCCATAATGTTAGTCAGTGGATATTTTGCTGAATTAACAACTCATTTGCTGATTTTGGCTATTACCTTCTATTGATTGTGTATTACCGATAATGCTGGATATTGCTCCTAATAGCAGCTAACTAAAGTCTCAAAGCTAGCCCCCCCATACTGAGCCGTGCCTTTCCTACCGCCCATTTGAAAATTACAGCTCTTCACAGTAGGCAGAATTCCCAAGGAAACCAAGAAAAGATGAAAGCACACTTAAAAAATTATTCAGCTTGGGCACTGCTTGCAGGGGGTGGGAAATGACAAAGAACCCCAATAAGCTTCCAAAACCGCTGTACGCTTTTATCTTTATGAGATTAAGGTATTGCAGATAAAATGGAATGTACTTCTGAGAACAGTTTTCAGCCCATAATCTGTCATTGCATTTAAAATGCCCAAGGCAAAGATGCTAAATCTTTTGTCTGCACTTCTGGTCCTACTGAGGTCTGTGCTGCTCCCCTCCCCAATACTGCTGAGGTATTGAAGGGTTTACCATTTCTCACTTTATTGTGCAGACATGGAAGTGAAACAAATCAACAAACGTGCCTCGGGCCAGGCCTTTGAACTGATCCTAAAGCCGCCGTCTCCAGTGTCGGAAGCGCCACGAACTTTAGCTTCTCCAAAGAAGAAAGAACTCTCTCTTGAGGAGATCCAGAAAAAGCTGGAGGCTGCAGAGGAGAGGAGAAAGGTATCTTATCTTTCCTTAAAAAAAATGCTAGTAATTAGTCCTGACAGTGTACAGAATAACAGCCAAGTTTCCTGTTCATTGGTATGTTTTCCATTGCCATCGCTGACTCACAGTGGCCTGCATGGACACAAATTATTAATATGTTTAAAGAAACAAATGAGTTTATTTTCTGTCCGCAGCTTGCAAACAAACCTCACTGGTTTTGATGCTTGGGAAGTGTGCATCACAAAATACAGATAGCTTTGGGCAGGAGGTCCAAGAGGGTTCAAATATGCATGCTCACTGTGTGAGAGTAAGGGGTCCATCCAGAGCATCTGCAATAGTTGCTGGAAACCAGTGCAATTCTTCTGGGGTCTCAGTTTAAGAGACGGATGTGCAATTCCAACAGCTACTGCCTGGGTTACCAGATCTTGGTTCCTCGTAGTGCCCATGGAGATTACTCACAAGGTGTGCCCCAGGCAGCTAAAATGTCTTATTTATACAATGCAGAGCCATGTCAGCCTCGAATAAAGAGTGTTCTGTGTCGTTCAGCACACACTTGGG